>CM018680.1:115936448-116552544 GCA_009363875.1 Mikania micrantha
TGTTAATTGATTTATTATAATTTGAGTTTGTTTCTGTTAAAAATTGGAAATTAATGTGTTCTTTATCTTGATTTTAATGATGTACTGTTTAGGAGCAACACCAAAATTAGTTCTCCAACTAATGAACATAAAAGGACTTAGTATCTCTCATGTCAAGAGCCATCTTCAGGTACTGAATTTATTCATTCAAGAAAAAATATATGTATAATTTTAAGTATCATTTAATTGATCTGGTATTTTTCTTTTTTGACGAAATTTATGTTTTAAAAGTTGTGAGTTGTTGATTTGTTTCATTCAGATGTATAGAAGCAAGAAGATCGATGATCCGAATCAAGGTAATTAATTTCAAATTCATGGTAAAAAAAAAATAAGTTTGGAATTAGGTTTTCTTGGAAACACTTGAGATATATACACACTAAATTAAACCGTGCCACATCTATAATCATTGCTAGTGACAAAGAAGGTTCATACTACTTGAATATTAAAATCAAATCTCAGTTTCATATTCAAAATCTTGAATGTAATTAACCAGTTTTCTTGTTGTTTCAGAACAAGGGCTTCTTAGTGAGGGTGATGATCACCATATTTTCCATCTTAGCCAACTTCCAATGCTCCATAGCTACAATCATAGGTCAACTTACAACTTTAGGTATCATCTACACTTCAAAACTTGTTAATTTCTTGTTGTAAAATGTGTTTAATTATAATTACCTGTACGTAGGTGACACCATTGATATGATCTAGTTAAATTACGTTCTTCATCACATTAACACACAAATTAACGCTAGCTAGCAACATCAACTAGCTAGAAGGCCTGTTGAACATCTCACTTATTTTGGGTTCTTGGCCTCGGAGGCTGTGAATTTTCTGAACCTAGTTCAGAGGGCCATGAATAGCAACATCACGGCTTCTAGGACCCAAAAAATTGTTTTTAGTAGTATTGGATTTGCAATTCAAAACAAGGTTGCGGCGCAACTAGTTGCCCGTTTACCTGTCAGTTTATTGTAATCTTTCACTTTTCTTTATAACGACGTAATAATGGAGATAAAAAAAAAAAAAAACTTTCAACAGCTTAAATTAAAAGGATCTGAAACCATATTAAATAACGTAGTAATTTCATTTTTAGATATCAAGATGGATTGCGTATTCCACAAGCAAACCTAAATTACAACCCTATCATCGCTGGATTAAAACATGAAGTTATTGGTTCAATGGCGGAGAAAGTTCTCAACATCCGGAATGGTCATTCGAGTTACAGCCAAGATCATGCAAATTGGAAAACCATACAGAGCAACAATACAGAAGAATCCCGATTGGGATTATTAAAAAATCTTGATGGATTAACAATGCTTAATCAAATTCAAAGAAAACAGACTCAAATGGTCACAAATATTGCTGTCAAAGATGAAGATCAAGAAAAAAAGGCGCTTAAAAGAAAGGAGGTAAATCAAGGATCGGAGCATCTTGATTTGAGTCTCTCATTACAAATCAAGATCCCAAAGAAGGATCATACGGACATTAAGAAAGGAAAAAGTGGGTTTGATGAAAACGATTTATCTTTGTCTTTGTTTTCACCAAATTTTAATTCAAATTCTAGTAGTATTACAAGATCAAAGCATGCAAAAACTATGGAAAGTAGCAGTGGGTCTCTTGATCTGACATTGTGAAAGAGACAAAGATTAAGTAAGATATTGATGAAGGTACTTTTGTCCCAGAAAACATGATTGCACAGATTATCGACTGTTGTAATGCATATGTGTGAGTGTGTGCATGTGTCTACCGCATCTACTGCTTGTATTAATTAAATGTTAATATATTTGTGAACCAGGGTGTGCATGTCAGATTTTATGTATTTTTTAGGATCTCAGTTATCGTCCCAATATCTAGTTAATTATATATGAGCATATTTCTGTTGATATTTTTTTGGATGTACGTCATTTATGGAATTTGAACCTAAAACTTACTTTATCTTGTTATTTACGTTCATAATCTGCTGTAAAACTTTTAAGAGGTGGCATTATAATTAATAAGTAGTGAATAGAACATGATTTTCTTTAGTTTAGGTTTAAGGTTCAAATTTTATTTTCACCGATAATCTCTATGTCAGCGCAAGTCGTGATTTACTTAATATTGCTAGAAGCAAGATTAGGTATGCGGTGTGACAAAAATTAGCCAAGCCGAATTGAGCTTAAGCTTGTCTAGGCTTAATTTTGGCTTATTTTAACTTAAGAAAGCTTGACCTCAAATTCAACTTATTTATATCTTTAATAAGAAATTAAACTTGGCACAGGAGAAATGTTCAAACTCAAGCTATTTATTATTTTTTAATATATTTTTATAATTATTTTCAGGTATATTTATAAGGTCCCTATTTATAATTATCATTTTAATTTTATATACGATACAATATATATTATTTAACGATTTTAATGAAAGTTTTACATGAAATAATAAGTGTTTAGGCTTATATGCAGGTAGAGCTTGAAATCTAAGCCTATGATTAATCTCTTTAATTAAATAGCCAAAATATTAGCTCAAGCACATTTAAGTTCGGTTGTTTATTTTTAACAAGCAAATTCAGAATAACTCACGAGTCAGCTTAGCTCGCTTACACTCAAGTATTGATGTAATTGATAAGTTTACTAGTAACAACTAACAAGCATGTTCATATGCTTATAAAAATATATATTTTCACTATAAACTGGGGGTATTATGATTTTAATTAGTGTTTTCTTTTTCTCAATATGTTTAGATATATGTTCTTAGGGGTTGGATGCAGTATAAAGATATTTTTGTTTAATAAGAGTAAGAGTCAATAAGAATTTGTTATGTGACATGTTAAACACATAAAAACAAAAATGTAGTACAACAAACAAAATACACTACAAAAATATAACTTACAAAAATCAAGTATATAAAATAAAGAACAAAAAAGAATCTAGTACAATAAAAATTATATGTTATATATTAAATTATCATCCATTTCTTTTTTCAGTATGTCATATTTTATACTCTTATTGATTCTTATTTTTATTAGTCAAAAATTTCTTTTTATTTGATCATTCTTCTATATTTTTTTATAGGTTCTTAATAATTTTCAAATGTAAAGCTTATCTGCAAAGATTTAATTTGATCAAATGGATTGTGTCTCGTTTTACATTGGATATATATAGTAGTTATTGTTCACTTAGCAGAGCTTAATTACTTAGATAGTTGTTAAAACTTGTTTAAATTAATTTTAAGATCTTAAACTTGATACGAAGATTCTTTTTTTGATAAATTACAGAAAATTATATAGTGAAGTTAATAATTAGTTGTTTATAGTTTCACGGTGTTTATGCAATTTGCACGGCAATTGGATGGAAGAATATTGATTAGGTTTTATCTCTGCATTTTGCGTTATATTTTAACATCTTGTCAGGTTTTGATATCAATATATATATATTAATTCAACCATTGGTCTCTTTCCAATATATATCTTGCCTGCATCATCTGGTTTTGATAATTTAAAATGCTATTAATTAAAATCTCGTTATTTTTTTTTTTTTGAAAGGAATTAAAATCTCGTTACTAGTCACCAATCTGTTGAGTTGATCAAGATGTTAGTATGTTACTAATATCATTTTAACTTAATTTATAATATTTTTTTTAATATATCTATTTAGACCAAAACACATTTTGATTAAAACTCAACCTGACAAAAACGCGTTATGACTCTTTACCAAATTCAACCAAACCCGTTCATTTTGTTAAAATTTGGGAACTGGTTCCAAACTTCCATTTTTTGTCAACAAAGTAAAGAGCCGGTTATTTTCGAGTTTTTTGATTGGGTTTTGCTAGTTTTTGGGGCTTGTTTAGAGTTGGAATTTGGCCGGGTATAGTTGAAACCGAAGTGCTTCCAGTATTTATGGTATCGTTCAGTTTCAGTGTTAATTAATCTGATAAAATGGTGCTGCATGTATCCGTCGATTTGGGTAGGATCGATTGCAATTCTTGCTAGAATAATCAGGTCTAGTTCCAGAACCGGTTTTTTTCCCATCCCTATTCGCATTCATTTGAACAAATCAATCGTAAAACAATATATATATATATATATATATATATATATATATATAATATACAAAAGGGAATGCATATAAATAATATACCACCTAATTACCCTATTTCCTTTATAGGGAAGAAAAAAAATTAAGGAACCTGCAGTAAATTTTGCCAAAAAGACTAATAGGATTTTATAACACTCAAAAACCGACCCAAACAAACTACAATTGAATTTCATATGCAATTACACTCGTTTTTGTTCGAGGAATGAAAGCCCTATGTTTGTAACAACAATCGGGCCTCAGTTCAATCGAATTTGAACAAAGAGGAACTAGGGTTCATACAATTAAATCTGATTTTGGATGAATTTAATTTTATATTTTGTATAGAGTATGACAAGTAAGAGGGGATACATTTAGTAGAATTTAAAGTAAAAATAATATTTGGTGTATTTTGGTTGTGTTATATAGTTGAAGGGTTGATTTTAACAAATTTATATTTAATATTTTAGGGGAGGGGGTATGACAAGTTGAAAAGAGTGGTACATTTAGCCACACCCTTAAAAGATATAGCTTGCAGTTTAATAACGGTTATCTTATTTCAAAGAATGTAGGTGTTATTATTAAAAAAAACTAATCTACTCATTAATATTCTTGATGAATTTATCAGCGTACGTAAGAATTCATGGTCATCCCTAGATTTTTCACTAAATGTTGACCAGCACATTAATATGTTCGATGAATTAATGTTTGTCGTGTGTTATTTTTTGAATTACATAAATTATAATATCTGGAATTTGACATGATTATTTGATTATAAAATAAACTATTATTAACTTATTTTAATCATTAAAAATAAATTAAATTAGAAAATAGATCAAAACATGTTCAGGTTGACTTTGCAAGAAAAGCCAAAGGTGGGTGCTAGAGACCTACTGCCACTTCTTTTTTTAATGATCTTCACAAGCAAGCACTCTAAAGTCTAAACACCACACTAGCATAAAGTTTTTCTATGGTCAGTTGTAAACGTACTATATAATATGCGCGCACACATGTATCTATATATTTTAATAAAAGAGTATTTTCAAGAAACACGTGTCACGAGTTTGTGAAATCATGATTTTTTTCCCACGTCTTTCTTCTAATGAAGACTTATAATTTTTGGTAATTAAATGGTATAATTAAATATTAAAAAAATATAAATTTTCTTATTATATATATATATAATTAAAAGACATTAAAAAGGAATAGTAAAGTTTTGTATTTTTGATTTTGCCACTAAAATTTTTATATAATATAAAAGTTTTGTTTTTCAATTTTAGCCACAAAAACTTTTAAAGTTTGTTTTTTCGATTTTTGCCACTAAAACTTTATATAATATAAAGTTTTGTGTTTTTTGATTTTCACCACTAAAACTTTTTAAAATTTTGTTTTTTCGATTTTGGCCACTAAAACTTTTTAAAGTTTTGTTTTTTCGATTTTGCCCACTAAAACTTAATAGTAAAGTTTTGTTTTTTCGATTTTGGTCACTAAAACTTTTATATAATATAAAGTTTTGTTTTTTAATTTTGGCCACTACAACTTTTAAAGTTTTGTTTTTTCGATTTTGGTCACTAAAACTTTTATATTAGTACAGTTTTGTTTTTTCGATTTTGGTCACTAAAACTTTTGTATAATATAAAGTTTTGTTTTTTCAATTTTGGCCACTAAAACTTTTAAAGTTTTGTTTTACGATTTTTGCCACTAAAACTTTTATATAATATAAAGTTTTGTTTTTTCGGTTTTGGCCACTAAAACTTTATAAAGTTTTGTTTTTCATATTTTGGCCACTAAAACTTTTATATAATATGAAGTTTTGTTTTTTCGATTTTGGCCACTAAAACTTAATAGTAAAGTTTTTTTTTCGATTTTGGTCACTAAAACTTTTATATAATATAAAGTTTTCTTTTTTTTTTTTTGATTTTAGCCACTAAAACTTTTAAAGTTTTGTTTTTTCGATCTTGGCCACTAAAACTTTTATATAATATAAAGTTTTGTTTTTTCGATTTTGGCCACTAAAACTTTTTAAAGTTACCTTTTAATATATATATAATTCAAACGATTGGTTGTCGGTGATAAAGATTTTGTAAGTAATTTTGTCTAATATTTTTGTAACATATTTGTTAGGATATTGTATAATTTTATGTTTTTATGAAAAATTGTATAGAGTTTGTGATGAGATATTTGATTTTGCTATGTAACTTATACTTTTGCAGATGATATATAACACCCGTTCTCGGGAGTGTACTGTGATAACCCGCCGCAACGCGCAGGTGGGATTAAACCTAGTTCTAATAATTTACTAATTTATTAAAATTCAATAAACTATGAGAATATTTCAATTATATCTATCTTAAAATATAATTTTATAATTATTAAATACTTATTATTATTTGATATTAATGAATTATATATTTTAATTATTCAACACGTATATTATACTGGTTTTTAGGCTAGTAGCATATATATAGGAAAGGGATTATATAATAACCCTCCTTAATTGAGGTAACCCATTAACTCTGACAAAAAACGCTCAAATCGCAAAAAAAAAAATTTCATGGTCTTTTTTATACAAAAATAGAGGGCTCCTTTTTTAAGCGTTCGCTAATTCACAAGCGTTTAAAAGTTAAACGAAATGTAAGTTTGCGTTACACTGCGACACTTAAATATATCTTCGCAGTGTAACGCAAACTTACATTTCGTTTAACTTTTAAACGCTTGTGAATTAGCGAACGCTTAAAAAAGGAGCCCCCTATTTTTGTATAAAAAAGACCATGAATTTTTTTTTTTTGCGATTTGAGCGTTTTTTGGCAGGGTTAATGGGTTACCTTATTTAAGGTGGGTTCTTATTTGCTCCTTACCCTATATATATATATATATATATATATATATATATATATATATATATATATATTCAATGTAGTAATTTTTTAATACACTACTCAATAATAATATAATAAAATTGTGAAAGAATAAGTTTAAAAAATTTTATTATTTCATATGTATAAAAAAAATTAATGAACAAATTAACGTTGGAATGGTCACCACAAAAATGAGTTTTATACAACTTTATACAACATTCTTATTCACAAAAATATTTCTTTGGCTAAAGTTAAATTAGACGTAATATAACTTTTTTGTTATATAATACAATTTTTTTTTTTTCCAAATACAACCTTTTTTAATGCATCTAAGATAGATTTTTTAATCCAAGTTCTTGACTTCTACTATTATAGAAATTAAGACATCATTTAGTAAAATTTAAACCCATCTTATCTGTACTTTGATAATTAACAATTAAATACCAATATAGTAATTTATATCCATTTGGGTTCATAACTCCTTTTCTAATTATAGGGACAACATTATAAATCTTATATGCTAAAGCTAGCGAGTTAGTTCATTCTCCTTTAACGTTGCCCTTAATTATTACCATTACGTTACTAATTTCTTATTGCTAATATTTTGTCACATGTCACCTCTTACAACACTATTACCACTTATCACCTTATTACACTACAAATGATACTTGTCAATTAATTATTCTTCTATTTAATTCTCTCTTTTATTAAATAACTATATTATCTCCCTTATTAAATAATTTTTTTTATATTTATTAAATAATATAAGATTAATAACTAATATATTATATATCTTTTTATTATAAAACACTTAATTTTTTTATAGAATACGAAATTTTCTAAACCCAAAATTTTAAAGTTAGAAATATTTTATTTTGAAAAAAAAACACAAAATTTATGTAAAAAACAAGTTATCTTAAAAAATATATTTTAAAAAAATAAAGTATATTATAAAAGAAGTTTTTAAACGATGAGATTTTTATAAACAAATGACGCTATTTAAAATTATTTATAAATTTAATGAATAAAAATGATAGAGAAATTTACACTTTTTGTCTGTTATGTTTAATGTTATTTTTAAATTGAGTCATTTAAATTTAGTATTTATAAAAATTATACTTTATATTATTGCTTTATAAAAGTTAGTTTTTTATATAATACTAATTGAAGTTTTTAACGTCAATTATTTCAATGATATCAATGGTAAACATTAAAAGGTTATACATCATTTGTATATGATTAAAGTATTTATTTATTTTTTATCACTTAAAATATTTATTAATATGTAAATTAATCATTTTATATCAAAATATTATTTTATAATTGTTAAATTTTCATTGCTAAGTATTTAGTATTTTATATTAAATCGGTGTAATACACGTTTTAATAACCTAGTATGTGTATACACACACACACATATATATAATTTAACAAAACTTATAGTGATTATAAATACTATTTTGATATGAAAAAATAAAAATATTATTTAAATATAGTATATTATAATACAATATCATAAATGTTATGATACGTTGTAAACTATTTATACATTTTTTATATGTTTCTAAATTAGGCTAGAAACATGTGTATTACACATGTTAAATAAATGAATCGAAAACTTTTTATTTGAATATCATATATTTCTTAAATATATTTTATAAAAGTTAAAAAAGAAATATGACGTATGATGTAATAATATTTTTATCACATTTAATAAAATTATTCGTATTAATATAACAGAGATAAAGTGGAGAAAACAAAATCTAATAAGTTCTCGTACGTAGTTTGTGGTCATAAACCTATCACCTCCTATAAATTTGTCACAAATACATAACCGAATTGTACAAAACAATTTTTCTTAAAATATTATGTTATTTATGAATAAAGAAAAATAAATATAATTAATTAATTAATTAATATTGTCGATGGTAAAAGAAAAGAAACGAATGATGGTCGTTTAACCAATCTTTATTGTCAAAAGAGAGGAGCATTTTGTTCATACGGCTGTGATTTTGTTCCAAGAAGCTCGTGATTTGTTCACAAAAAGCATTGCGTGGGAGTTGTAAAGTATACATATTACAATTTACACCCACTCGCTTTAATATTAATTGACACCCACACGAACAAAGAATTGTTGCACAGTTGGTTGGTTTCTTTAAAACAGATATCGTATTTAAAACTTCTGATCGATATGACTGCATGACTTAATTAATAGTAAAGAGGATTTTTTTTTTTTTTTTTTTTGTTGAGGATTTTTTAACCCCAAGACCCCGTTAGCAAGCACAACCAAGAATTGAAGCAACTCACATGTCAAAGTCTCCAACCAATCGAATTATTAACCAAACATACGTTAATTTTGGATACATAACTCTCACAACTCATAGCAAGAGAATATTATTTAAAAACTTGTTACAATCTCTATTATGAAATCCAACTTGGTAACATATATTTATAATGCTAGCCGGCCTAGACTTAGCTAACATGCGATCCAAATTGCCGTTCAAAAAAAAAAATCAGCAACCCCAAAATCGGCTAGTTGTTGCAAGGAAACTCCTGGCTAAGTAACATGCTAAGATGAACAAAACAACATTAATCTCATTATAGGAGAGTATCTTCTACTATCAGTCTCTCACATAAGAATAAATAGAGTTTTCTAGTGAGGTAAGAAGAAATTAAAACAAGAAATTAGAATGATCAATGATCTAGGCTTACCTTCTGCCTTAACCTCGAATTAATAGGGTGAAAGGGACATGGGAATGATTAGTGCCTATTGTAACAATCGGTTTCGTCTAACATCAATATTGTTCGCTTTGTCTAATCAGAGTTTATTGATTTGTTTTTGGTTGTCAGGTGAAAACTTCCTGGGAGGTCATCCATCATGGATTGTTGTCACTCACGAAAGCTTAACTATGTACTTTTCCTCTCATCCGCAGCCAATCTCAAAACACGTTGGTGATATTAGAGGGCGGGCATTTCTTATGAACCAATAATCTCTCCTATTTATTGTCGATGATAAAATTGCCTAGGGTGTTACACTTATGAGATTTGAGTTCCGTTGATTTGATTTTAGCAAAAAGATTTAGAGTAACTCACGGGTCGGTTTTGCTAGCTTACACTCAAGGTATTGACGTAAATGACGGGTTTACTAGTGACAAACTGGTTCTTATGCATATAAAAATATATATTTTCACTATAAAAAGGGGTGTATTTGGTTTTAATTAGTGTTCTCATTTTCTCAATATGTTTAGCTATATATTCTTTGAGATTGAATGGAGTAGGAATAGATTTTTGCTTATAAAAAGTAAAAGTTATTAAAAGTTTAACATATAGCATATTAAACACATAAAAACAAAAATCTCATACAAAAAACAAACTTTAGTATAAAAATTCAAAAATTCAGTACAAAAAATCAATAATTCAATACAAAAAATTCAAAAATCCAGTAAAAAAAATTAACAATCTAGAATAAAAAATAAAAATGTTGTATATAAAATATAAAATATAGTACAAAAAAACAAAAATATAGGACAAAAAACAAAAATTAAGTATAAAAAATAAAGAACAAAAAAGAATGCAGTACATGAAAATAATATAATACAAAAAATAAGATGTTTTACATTAAATTATCATTCATTTTTTTAGAACGTTACATGTTAAACTAATATTGATTCTTACTTTTTTTAGATAAAAATTTCTTTTTACTTGGACACTCCGTTATATTATTTATAGGTTCTTATTAATTTTCTAATGTAAAGCTTATCTGAAAAGATTTATTTTGATCAAATGGATTGAGATGTCTCGTTTTACATTGTATATATATAGTACGTAGTTATTGTTCATTTAGCACAGCTTAATTAATTAGATAGTTGTTGAAACTATTTTAAATTAATTTTCAGATCTTAAACTTGATACGTAGATTCTTTTTTTGATAAATTACAGAAAATTATATAATTAGTGGTTTATAGTTTCACGGTGTTTATGCAATTTACATGGCAATTGGATGGAAGAATATTGATTAGGTTTTATCTCTGCATTTTGCGTAATATTTTAACATTTTGTAAGGTTTTGATATCAATATATATTAATTTAACCATTGGTCTCTTTCCAATATATTTTGCCTGCATCATCTGCTTTTTATAATTTAAAGTGCTATTATTTAAAATATTGTTACTAGTCACCAATCTGTTGAGTTGATCAAGATGTTACTCACATCATACAAATCATAGATTTTTGTTAGTAGAAAACTACAGTTAAATACGGATAAAATATATATAAATTGAAACCATATATTTACTATTTAATCTTGTCATCGAACGCATGAGGCTATGTTATCTACGTTTCATTAAGGAAAAATAAATAAATAAATAAATAATATCTATATTTCATGTAAACGATTTGTTTATTATAAAATTTATAAAAATATATTGGGCGACAAAAGTTCTTATTCATTATCTTCTGATTTTCAACAACAATTTACTTTACATAAAAATACAAGTTTTTCTTCTTCTTTAAAAAGTGTAAGGTTGTATTCGTTAACGGAACTATATGTATTTTCTTTATAGAATTTAGTATAAATGAACCTTTTTTTTTACTCAACGTGCTTAAAATAAAAAATAAAATGTTCGTCTGGTCAAACTAAATTTTTAAAAAAGAGGTGCATAACGAATATAGAACACATTACGAAGTCACGTTTATGGTTGAAACATATGTCACAATTTGTGAACGATTATGACACTAACACTGCGAGAAAAATATACTAACACATCAAACCTTTCCCGATGACATAAATCATTGGCATAGATCATCTTCAACGATAAAAGGTTGTCTGCCAATGTCTCGACACATGTGATATTTTTTGTCTACCTAGCCCAACTACATGTCACAAATACAAGTAAATCACATTAGCTCGCAATCAATGTTTTCATAACCGGACTAGGGCTGGCAAAATTGGTACCTGTTAAAACACGATTAGACCTGTTTAGCAAAAAAATTACAATTTGATTTTTTACATTTTTAAGAATAATCAAAATTAAGAGGCTAAACTTCATCATTTTTCTTTTTTGTTATATAAAATAGAGAACTGTCATGCTTAAATCACCAAACTAAGTGTTAAACAAGTCGTTTTTATGTTTATATTTTCATTAATCGCGTCGTCTGGAACTTGTTAAAACCCGTTAAGACCCGTTTTGCCAGCCTTAAACCGGACCGGTCGAACCGGAACCAGATGGATATAATGGATATATATAATACTCGAAAAAAAATTATATAATTATAAACACATTTAATCAAACATAAATAATTTTTAAACAAATATAATCATGTTAAAAAAAATATAGGATTTGGTTTGCATGTTTCATTCTTTTCGATTTATTTAAAAAGAAAAAAGAAATATGGTCCGATGAGTTAACCAGTTCCTGGTCGGACCATTGAACCGGCTAAACTGGCTGGTTCGTTTGAAGGCGGTTCACAAGCTCATTGTGGGCAGGCCAACCCACCGGTTCTGAAATGCTCGTAAGTCAAGTTACATAAAATATTTTAATAGAAAGTAAAGTTGATACCTTTCAATAGATAATATAATACAGAATAATTTAAAAAATAATGATAATATAATACAAAATGTTTTTATTTTCCCTATACTTGGAAGACAACAAATTAGATATTGGTGGGAGTATCATCATCGTTCATTGCTGCATAAAAATTGTGGGTTGAGGGAATGACAATTTAACATGTGGTCATTATCAGCCATGGATGTTTTCCACATATTGCTAAAAGCTTCAGCATGATACGTTTTGGTATGAAATATGTGTAGCCAAAGTTGGAAAGTGGCAGTATTCATTCCAAAATATGGGAAAAAAGAAAGCAATTCTTGGTGTTGTACTTTTGGACAAACATCTCTATATTCATTCCAAAATGTGAAATTAATAGAAACAAGACAAGAAACTACACATTATATTTGCATTCCAGATATTGCTGCATTACTCAAACCTGAATCAAGGCGTCAACAAAAGAAAATTAGAGGATTTGTTTGACTTTGCGTTCAAGAACTGGAGGATCGATATCAATGCCCATATTTGCAGCAGTTCCTGCTATGATTCTCATTGCTGATTCAATGGTCGTGCAGTTCAAATCTGGCAGTTTTTCTGTTGCAATCACACGCAACTGTTCAATTGTAATTTTCCCCACTTTTTCCCTCTGTGGGTCCTTGGAACCCTTGTCAACTCCTGGGAAAAAAAAAATGTAGCATGCAACATATAAACACCAAAATAGTTGGCAATTCATAGCAGAGTCAGTATATGAAATGGGTTGGATTGGTATGGGTTGACATGCTAATGCTTTTTGTCCCTTTTTTGAGAAAAAGTTTTAGTGGTGATAAACAAAGACTATTGTTATAATAATAATCTAGATTTTAAAAAAAACAATGGATTGCACGATTATATGCTTTGAAAAGTTTACTTGCAGCAAATATTGTTGATATGGTCCATTCGAGTTGAACATAATACAAACAAACTTACTCAGTATATTCCCACTTTTCAGTAGGGTATGGGGGGGAAGGATGGACACAAGCCTTACTCCTATCCCAGTTGGGATAGAGAGGCTGCTCCGAAGGAGCCCGCGGCTCAAATTTATCGTTTGACGTTGATCATCCCAACACTTTTATCGTTATTTTCACAAAATAAGTAAAATAAAGTTAAAATTAGTGTAATTTTACTTTGGCCCTTGAGGGCACACACATATATACATTATATGTGTGCACCGCAAATGGGGCTCTAGAGTTGAACATAATAACCCAAACTAAAACCAACTCCAGAAATGTGTCAACTAGCCAATAATAATGAAAAGAACACAAAAAGAAGGAACGAGAAAAAAAAAGGTCTACTCTGAAGCAAGATGAAGCAATTGACAATTGCTTAGATTACGATCATATAGGATAGTGCTTGTTACACAAAAATTTAAAGAAAAGAATATGACTTTAGCTCCATTTGCAGCAATGAAATGTTTTCCTTCAAAAAATTTTGTCATTTTCATATAGTTGGAGTAAGAAAAAATAATGATGTGATAGAGGGATTTGTTTACTGAACTTGAAGAAAATGAAGATGGAACCCACAAAAAGGATAAGATAGAAAAATGGAACATGTAAGAAGAAACAAAGATGAAACTGCCAAATAAGGATTTGATTATACCAATCCACCGTTTACTAATTAGGGGCTTGGTTTAGAAAAATACGCCTGGGGCATGAGGCGCTCAAGGAAAATGTAATAACAGCTATCAAGATGCTTTTTTTTTTGCTTGAGTCGCTGCTTTATGGAGCGTCTAGTGACTTACATAAAGACGATTGTGAAATCACACGATTATATAATGTCAGTATAAGAAGGGCTAGGAGTTGATAGCATAAAGGGATGACAGTTGTCATAATAAGAAGAATCGAGGTGAGATATATTGAACTTGCCCCTCTTTACTATTTTTGGGTTGAATGCGTACATTTAAAAGAAATTGAAGTTACATGCCCGATATAAGTTTCCTGTATGTATAAATTAAGCTTGTGTGTGTGTGTGTGTGAGTTAGCTGCTTATGTGAAAGAGTAGACTTCTTGTAAGAGAAGGTACTAAGAACAAAGCAAGCATCGATAATACAACAATAACAAACATGCCCAGTAAATCCAAATTTTAGCAAAGCTATCAGCAGAAATCATCGAGAAAAATTAGTGTTATGTTTTAACTTTAGATTCACCGTTTGGCTCTTTTTAGCATATGCATTCAAAAGACTATGTGACCTCTAATATCAAGAGTAAAGAGAATGAACCTTAGAGGTTTTGACTGGATGGAGAAGAAAGTCTTGGCATGGTTACTTTCTAGTCTTACATTTGATATCTTAGTATAGTTTTGGACAAATTCTAAGGTTTAATTAAAAAAGGGTTTATTTAGACTTCCATTGTGATAAACAAAGTTTTTGTACTCAGGTAAAAATCAGGTTGATTCGGTTAAAGTACTCGGCAAACTGGGGTGCAACAACTAACAAAGTCACAAGAAGATATAGTAGACAGGTGATCATTGTAGAATTATACTAAGGCATAAAATAGAACCCTAATTTGATAACATTATACCTGCAGCTTTAAGAAGCAGAACTGAAGCAGGAGGCGTCTTCAACACAAATGTAAAGCTTTTATCCTGTAAATTCAAACATCCACGCCAATCTTGTAAAATCAGATAAAACCCTAAAAACGGTAAATGAAATAAAAATTAATAAAATAAAAAACCAACATCATAGACGGTGATTTCAACAGGGATAATATAACCGGCTTTATCAGCAGTTCTGGCATTGTAATCCTTACAAAAAGCCATAATGTTTACTCCCTTAGAACCCAACGCCGGACCAACTGGTGGCGCTGGTGTCGCCTTCCCGGCTTCTAGCGCTAGTTTGATTACACCGGTCACTGTACAAACATAAACACACACTCAAACATAACTTAATTACATTGAAATTTGCGGTCAATGATTTGATTTTGAAGTAGAAATTGAGTACCCTTTTTGGCTTTGCCACCGGGTTTAGGAGGAGCCATGGCTTTGACTGTTAGTGGTCTGAGAATTGCATAGCGTAATTGCTTGTGATTGCAACGGAATTGCAGAGGGATGTTTGAATTGGACGATAAAGGGATTGTTGAAGGGGGTGATAGGAAGGAAGATGAGAGATTTGGAGGCTGAATTTGATTTGAAAGATGTGAAGAAATTGGGTGAAATGTTGATAGAGATGACGCCATTTTTCTCAATTTGGATTATGGAATGCAAAATGGAGATGAAGATGATGTGAATTGTGAAGGGATTAGATGCATTCGCAGGTGTTTCAAGCCTTCAAGGTACCTTATCCGCCCAAGCCCCAAATGTTGACATGGACTGAACTACTTTTGGCCCAGATTTTTACAAGCCCGCATAAAAGGCCCGAATTTAAGGTTGCATACTTACATACTTACATTTGGGTCTGTTGGCCCAACTTTCATATTGCTTGTTCGTCAATCAAAATCGTAAATCTATACTTCTATACTCTTTAATAAAAGAGTAAATATTTTTACACATGTCACCTCTTATAATATTATTGTCACTTGTCACATTCTTGCACTACAAGTGACACTTGTCAATTCTTTATTATTATTTCACTTAATTCTATCTCCTATTTAATAATTATCTTCTCTTTTATTAAATATTTTTTTCTTTTACTAAATAATTATAATATTAATAACTATTATATTATTTATCTTTTTATTATAAAGCACACTTAAATTTTTTTTTATAGAATACGAAATTTTCTAAAACCAAAATTTTTAAAGTAAGATATATTTTATTTTCGAAAAAACGAAATTTATTAAAAAAATAAGTTATCTTAAAAAATAATTTTTTTAGAAAATAAAGTATACTATAAAAGAAGTTTTTAAACAATAAGATTTTTATAAACAAATGACGTTTTTTGATTTATTTATAAATTAAAGTAATAAAAAGGATAGAGAAAGTTACACTTTTGGTACGTCATGTTTAACGTTATTTTTAAATTGGGTCATTTATAAATGTTAGTTATTAACATAATACCAACAGAAGTTTTTAATGTCAATTATTTCAAAAATATCAATTGTTAAATATTAAATCCATGTAATACACGGTTAATAACCCAGTTTGTAATATATTTCTATAAACCGTTTTACAAATATATTTTTTGCTATAACCTGATTATGAGATAATAATGTATGTAATTGTATTTAAATATATAAACGTGTGTATTAATTTTTTTTTGTCAGAAACAATAGAATATAGGAATTACGTACCTACATATTTCGACAAAAGGTAGATGGTGAATTATCACGAGAACACAGGCTGAGTGTGTGCCATTGGGTTTTTCTAGAACAGGGTCTTTTATAATCATTGACGAAGCTTGAACGTTTTGAAAGAAGAGCGGAAATTTGCGGGAACCACAATACATGTTTATTTTTTTGAAGCAAGAGACGAAACCAATGTATAAACAAAAAATAATTTTTCGATCGAAAAATTAACATCATGCACAGAAAAAAATGGGGTACCCGCCACATAGATATGTTAGGGGATTATTTCGTCAATCCACCAATATGAGTTTATACAACATATCCGATTAAAACCAAAAGATAAAGAACTCTTAACATCATTAAATTTAAATATTTTTGTATCTAAAAACATTATAATTCCTAAAAGGCTAAAACATTGAAAGAACCCGCTACATAGAAGTAGCAATCCCCTCTACGTTATATTTCTTCTTGGAGGAAATACAACGTCAACCAACATTGTCAAGAAGATATGCCACACAATATTTGGAAGCAGGTTAAATATCGACCAACGCCGCATTAGTGACCAAGAAGAAGCCGAGGGCATCAGCCGAATATCATTCGCCAAACCAACTGGGCATGAAAGAGACAGAATATATTAACCAAATTATGGGTCATGCGAATTCAGTCAAGCAAAACCCACCAAGCAAGAATGTTAACATTTATAGGAACAAAGGTTGCACAAGGTCTTCCTAAAAGTAGCTAGGAGAGGATACAAGAGTCGATTAACTATCGTACGTTCGTTGCTATAAAACCATCATCCTGAAAGGGATCAATACCAAGAATCTGGAGAAGTGGTTAACCCAAAAGAAGAAATAAAAGTCATAAGAGAAGAAAGTTAGGAACCAAGTGACATGAACTATCCGGAGATGAAACAAAGTGTCACCTCTGGTTTTAGTCTTTTAGAGAAGAGCATGATTAAAAGCCTCTAAAGAACCAACAACCAAATCATCTTTACCCTTTGAAGCAACAACAATTTGCCACTTCACCCAATGAAATTTTGAGGAGTTCAAGTAAAATAAATAAATAATAAAATAATAAAATTAAAACTCTAAGACGTGTGATTGTTTGTTGACAATTTACGGGAGAAGAATTAAGGACATGTCGCATATCACAATGGAATAACAGAAGGTGTTAAGTAACACAGATCTGCCTCCAATAGAGAGCATATTATCTTTAAAACAAGAAAGTTTGGAATCAAATCTTTTAACTATATTATTATTCCAACCATGAGCTAGCTTTACTCATATTAGAAGCAACTGGGATTCCAAAGTAGGTGAGCTTTACATGCGTTTGATAATTTAGGACTTCAACCCACCTCTAGATGGTCACTATCAAGTCCAAATAATCTGGTTTTATGATCATCAAGCTTTAACACGTAAACAAGGTAAAAGCAATTAAGAGGACGAACAACATTATTTATTAATATCATCTAGTGACCACTTTTTTACATATGGTCTTTGACATATAGGCACCTCTTTATGTATAGAAAGTTTGTCTTTTATATCGATTATGTATGGTGTAGGAACGCTCGATATATGTTTATCTGCTTGTTTATCTACTAGGTTACAGGCTGAGGATGCAACGTTAGGTTAAAATTGATTTTTTCTGGGAGGGTTATTTACACACCCCAAAAACATATTTTAACACCCCCTGTCAAGTATACGTCTCGTAGTGGTCACTATGAGGCGTATAGTCGCCTCGTAATGGTCACTACGGAGCGTATAAGGGCCCAATCATTGGCACTGAGGGTCCAATTATTGGCACTGACACCCAATAATTACCCTTCTATACGCCTCGTATTGACCAATACGGGGCGTATAGGGGTGTGAGGTGTGTCAGTAGGGTGTGTAAATAACACCACCCTTTTTGTAGTTTGTTTTCTCAATTCGTGTGACCTATCTAAAATATGCATTTAGGGGTTTGTCCCTTTTGGTTTGTTTTTTTGGTTTATCTTTTTTGATTAGGTGTATGTATTATGTGGATATGTGATTATATGTTGTGTTTATTTGTATGGCAGTTTGGGGTGTGTGTTAAAGTCTTAAAGAACATATTTGTTAAAAGAAAAAGAGAAAAATAAATAAATAAAAAAAATAAGGCGGATCCATGAGTCATGGGACTGATCCAAAACAATCTCTCCATACTTTTTCGTTAGTGAAAAGTTTGTCTTTTATCTCTTTCTCGCGCCTAGACCTGACTTTAAAAGTATGATTTTACTATGTTGCTTTCGTTGTCGAGAGACCACTCTTTGATGATCACATTGTCGGCAAAGAAAAGATGTGAAACACAAACAACTAGAGAGCCAACTTTGATACCCTTGATTCCTTGAAGAGGTCTAATGTACAAGATCCTGCATGCAACATGTTGCAAACCTAGCTTCAATGATAATAATAAACTGAAAAAGGAGAAAGTGGATCTTTCTTTTCTTATACCACATTCTAAACAAAACTTCTATAAACAACTATCGTTAACCAACTCCTGAAATGGGGTATGTTGTATTTTTATTTGTTTTCAACAATTTCTACTTTAAATATTATATAGTTAAATATTTTAGTATAATGAATTGATTTAGTAATCAATGTAAATCATAAAATTCATAAAATAAGGTGTGTATGAGGTGCAAACTTGTGTTAAGGTTTTATAATTAAATGAGATTCCAAGACAACAACATTGGGGTCCAGGGGCGTTGATCCAAGGGGCAGAGCCCTTGGCTTGGGTTGAATTTTGTTAGAAAAATTCACTTATTAATTTTGGGTAAATTTTTAAGCAGTTTTTGATTCCGGCATGTTTGGTTTTTCCCATTCATTCGATGATATTTGGTTCATCAAAATCACACTTGATAGAATACTTGTTCTTGCAATGCAAATTGATTTTATCCAATCAAAATATAAATAAGCCACTAAATTAGTGGATCTGAAATACGAAAATTCAAAGTGGATTTTATGCCTATGAGAATTATTAAGTTTTAATCAAACAAATTGTGCAAGATAATCATCATTCTATTGAATTATGAAGTCATGTGGATGTGTTATTGTATGTAGTTGCACAAATATCAGTTTGGTTCAGCCGTTTAATTCGCACCAATTCTATTTAAATTTATTTTCTTTGACATAAACAACTAGCTCAAAAAATACTACAGCTTTTTTTATAAACAAATATTACCAATATTTACACATTAATAAAAATTACCAATATTTATCATTATCGAAACCTGGAAAACTTATAAATCAAGTGAACTTAACAAAAAGATTTATAAATGTTTGAAATAAGGATTTTTTTCTTCTTTTTTTTTTTGTGAACGACTGGTCTACACCTTCAAATTCAAGTTATGACCACTAACCATATATGATACCCTAGGTTCATATTCATGCATTATACGAGTTTGAAAAACTTAACATGTTGTAAAACAATAGTTTTTGTGAATATTTACATATTGATATTATCATTTATTATGAATTAAAAAAAATCAAATAATTATAAATAATAAATACCAAATAATTATGAATTATAAAATTATATTTTATTTATAATTAAAATTTTATAATATGTTTTAATAAATTATTAGAATAAAAAGTTTTAGCATTTAATTATTTATAATCATTATCATTTAAGAGGCTAGATACACATGAAACAATATCATAAACCTCATCAAAAGTTTATATATGACACCTAAATTAGTTATTTATTATAATATATATATATATATATATATATATATAGATTGTGGTTAGGGTACAAAGGAATAAAACTTTAAAAAGTGTGAGAAGGAATTTCAATCATTGATCTTGGATTTGAAGGGCTGTAAATGTACCACATCAAAAGAAGATTTAAAAAGAATTTAAAATGGCTGGAAGAGTATAATAGGTATTGCAACCATTGTTGACTTTTTATAACTACTCCTTTTTTTTTAAAGCTCATAACTTTTTCATACATAATTATTTTATAAAAAAATTTACACCATAATATCAAGAATTTTTTTATCTTTCCAACGAATATAATATTGATACTTAAAAAACAATTAATTGGGAGTTGTATTCAACTGTGTGTTTTTATGGCATTTTTTAACATGTTTTAAGAAATTGGTTGTTTATTTTGTTTTTTCGTAGGTTAATGAAACTTAGTGTTTTATGGTGTTTTTTTAATGTTCATAAAGCTAAGTGTTTTATGATGTTTTTCACTAAATTAAGCAAGATAGAGTGAACACATATATATTGTAATATGGGTACGAGTATAGTATATGTACAAACAGGTAAGTGAACTACAACAAAAAGGATAACAAATGTTTTATGGTGTTTTTTTTATGTCCCTTATAATATTCATAATTTTTCTCAGATAACAATATTTTATGGTGTTTTTATCTTAGAAATACACATGTTTTTTCATTCAGCAAATGTACATGTTGTTGAATACATAAAATCGTTTTATTTTGTAAAGTAACGTGGTGTTTTTTGAAATTTTATGTTTTATCGTAAGTGCGTGAAAAATAAACATTTTATGGTTTTTTTTATGTTCATAAAATTACTTGTTTTGTAGTGTTTTTTAATGAATAAACAAAAAGGAAAACGATTCTTTATGGTGTTTTTCTATACGTTTTTTTTATGTTCACAATTTTCTTCGAATAACAATGTTTTATCTTGAAAATACATGTTGTGTTTTTATTCAGCAAATACACATAAAAAACGCCATAAAATGCTCCTATGTAAAATTATGTAGTTTAAAAACACCAATTGTAAAATTAAGCATTTATTATTTTGTTTAGTGCTCAAAAACACCATAAAACTTTTAGTTTCATAAATTCCGCAAAAACGCCATAAAATCAAGCATAAATTGCCTTATGATGTTTTTCAATATATTTTATTCGATAATATCATAAAACTAAGTTTAAAAAACACCAGGTTTAAACTTAAGTGTTTATGGTGTTTTTTGTATTTAAAAACACCATAAAATGCCCTGTGGTGTTTTATGTTCTGCTAGTATTGTTTAAAAACACCAAAAAAACACAAGTTTCATGAACACATGGTTTTGGTAGTTTTTTTAATATAGCAATATTATACTTGTTAAAAAGGTAAAAAATGCTTGATTTTATGGTGTAATTTTTTTAGAAAAATGTTAAAGTGTAATATAGTTACGAACGTTTAAAAAAATGGTTAAAGTTGCATGTGGCTTGCATGTGCAACCTCCTTTTTTACTTTGACATATATACCCTTTAACTTAATGTACACATGTCTCTTTCCTGTTGATTCTCACACAAAATACTATATAGTTAGTAATAAAAAATTCAAAGTTATAAACAATATTGTTTTTATATATAAAAATGATTTACGTAAGGTGTATGTTAATTTGTTTGTAAGAAAAGAAGTTTTATATTACATATAAACTTTTGTAAAAACAAAACTTGAAGTTATAAATGCAAAAAAAAAAATGGTTAAAATTAGTATTTGAATTAAATAATAAAATCATATTTATATTATTGTAATTAAAAAAATAAAGTTTAGATGAGAAAACGAATAAAAAGGAAACTAGAATTGTAAAAAGAAGTGCAAAAATTATTTCGTAGATTTTTTATGTCATTTGATGATTTGTTGGTTTTTTTTCCTTTTCTTAGTTGATTATCAAACGTACGTCATGAATATATAAAATTTGATTTTCTAATTCCTGTATAAGATTTCACGTATCTATGATAGCGACAAAAGTTACAAAGTTTGATGCTACAACTTTTACCATGCCTTTTTTCTTCTGTAGGTCATGGCACGTTTTTTAAACACTTGTCTTAAGTATGACTTTAATTCATACAAACAAAACAACAATTAAAAAAAAAATAATGAATATATCCCATTGTCACCTTCTTGTTGATAGAGTACGTTATTGTTTTAATAGCGAACGTTATTTGAGAGATGACTGTTTTACATGTTCAAAACGATACTATTGGCAGTTAAGAAGCTTATTAATTATTACATTTAGGGGTGTTCAAAAAATCCGAACTCCGAATCGTATCCGAAACCAAAAAAACCAATCCGAATTAAAGATTCAGATATTCAGATAGATTCGGATTGGATATCCGTTTTCTGAATTCGGATCGGGTTAGGTTTCGGATAGGGTCTTAAGATTTTCAAATTCGAATAACCCGATCCGAATAATTTGTTATCCGACCCGATAAACACCCTTAATTACATTGGTAACTTATATTTTATTAAGAGCAGCATGTTTTATAATAGTTTAAGTATTCTTTTATCATAAGTAAAATACAATTGCAATTTTAATATTAAATCATGATAAGTGTCACTTTAAAAAGTATCATTACAACAATTTATTGAAAATTGACTATAAGGTTCATGTTCAAACGTGAAACGAGCATGGACCATAAACAAAGAGGGGAACAAATTTAAATTAAAATATAATAACAATATCCACATTACATCAAAAAAGTAGGAAAAAACATCGCAATCCAATCCTTGTTATCTTAAGAAATTAGAGTCCATTGCTTTAAATTTGTATAGAAAAAGATGTTTTGTACATGGTTTCATACTTTCGTTTTACTCAAATATTTTATTTACAGCAATACTTTCTACTCTAAATTTAAAATCACGTACCATATCTCAAACTACAGAATTATATAATATTTAGTTTTGATTTTTTATTTATATAATGTAAATAACTTTTTAAGAGTGAAACAAATCAACAACTGAGATTTATCAACTAAAACGCAAATAAATATCAACTAAAAAACAAATAAATACTTTATTTATTTGCTTTTTTATTTACATATATTCAAGTGTGGAACAGGGCTATTAAAAAAATCAGATTGCTCATGGCTCACTTGAATCTCGGCTAAAAAAACGTCTGTAACGATCCAAGATGGTTAAAAGAACTAAAACTAAAAGAATCATTTGTACTCACATATTTAAATGTATAAAAGGAATTTTATCTGTACTTTAAAAGCATGGGAGACCCTGGGGAGGGGCAAACCCGACCTCCGTCCAGGGCCCTTATATCGCAAGGGCACAAAAATTTTAAAATCGTTTTTAAATTATATACATTTCCTTATATCTCCAAACACAAGACCGAAAAAACACAAGTTTATAATTCACTAGGGGCCTTTTTTTTCTCAGTACGTCCGGGGCACTTGAATTCTTAGGGCCGCCCCTGTTTAAAAGAAAATTAATTAATTACTTTTATAAATTTTAATCCATCCGACTATAAATGTTTTTTTTAGTTTCTAACAATTTGTTGTATATTATTTAAATGCATCCCTATAAGCATGCATACAAATTTAAACAAGTTATATGATACAAGTTATATGTATGTACATACAAATTTAAACAAGCGAGCTAACTTGTGGCTCGAACATTTTTATAAGCCGAGCTTGAGCTTAAGTTTTGGTTCAAAGAAAAATCAAGCCAACTAAGTTTGTCTTTAAAAATTTTAAACTCGAGCTCGAGCCAAGCCTATTCAGACTCATTTGAATTTCTAGTGTGGAGCTCTTACTTTTACAATTTTAATACAATATAATACATAATATATAGATGTGATGTATGTTTAAACTATTAGCTTTTGCCTCACTACATTAAATATCGGATACAATTTTTTCGGTCTAACATAGACATCTTGTGATTTTCAAAATTAATTGGTATGATTACAATGATACAACACTAATTTTAAAAACGTTATTTATTTATATGTTTTTCTAGTGTGCAACCGTTACTTAATTGCATGTTCCTTTTGTAGCCACAACCACCATGTCTTGTAATTAGTTGTATGTCGTTTCACGGTTACGACATTTATTTATAGTATTTCCACCAAAGGGGAATTGCCTCAAAAATACCCCGGGATTATTCTAAATGTGAGGTCTTAGGTTCAAATCCCTTCCGCAGCGAAAAAGATGTCTGAAGGGGGTCAAGGGGTTTTCACAGCGGGGTTTCCTTCTGAGATGGTTGTGGTGGCTCATGGGAGGTCTAGGTAACTAGACCTAGAAACAGTGGGTTCACACGATTGAGACCCTCGCCAAAAAAAATTATGGTATTTCGATCTCGAGTCATAAATGTGCAGGTTGTGTTTGGTTGGTTAACATGTTGAGTGGGGTGCTGGTTAAAATGGTTGCAGGTTAGAATGAATTTTAAGCAAAATCAGTTTAGTGTAAACGAGTCATTTTAAAATACATGACTTTTGTTCAACTTAAAATAATTTGTAACTAAAAAAATAGTTTAATTGAATAATATATAGTAATTTTCTTATCAAATTACTTTTATTCTTTTTAAATTTTTGTCAGTAATTGATCTTTTTGGTTTTTTAAAAAATATTTATTCTTAATTAAATATTCATACCCACCCACCCACACCACATAAGTGTTTTTTTTCAAATAGGGAGCTTTTAAAAATCAGAGAAAAATATTTTTGAAAATAATGAAAATTTATAATATTAATGTCAAAAGCTTGTTCACATTAGTGTATTCATAAATGATTTGATAAATTTTAATAAGATTATTCTTAAATTACATGTAAAAATTAGATTAGTTTAACGGTGTAATTTAATTTAAAATAATAACAAAATATATAAAAGAAATGAAGATTTTAAAATAAGTGGATAAACTTATTTTACTTAAGAGCTGTATTTATACTAATGTAATAATTTGTATTTAATGTTACATCTTTTTTATAATAGTGTAATTACGAACAATTTAAAAAAACGATGATATTATAATTGAATTAAATATAAAAAACATATGATTTAAATTATGTAATTTTTATAGAATAAGTAATAATGTATACAAAAGTGATAAAAGATTTATAAACAAAGGTGGTAAAGTTATGTTTTTAAATTGCAAATGTTCAAAATATTTTTCAAAAAATTTCAACCACTCATTTTGTTAAATATTTTTAAATCACCTATTTTCTAAATAATTTTACCATCAACATTCTTTTGAGAGAAAAATAAACTTCATAAAAAGGCATATATTTATTACAGAGACTTTATTAACTTTGACAGAAAAGGTACGATAAATGTTTATTCAAGTTCTAAGTGATAATCAAGTTACCATAAATATATCTAAAATCCAAATAGTGAGAAAATGACACTTTTTCGAACAATAAGTTCGCCTTTTATTACATATTAAATAATTATGATATAATCTATAAATTTTATATTCTAGATACATCGATCTTGTGCTAGCTTTATAAAAGCAGCTTTTTAACACAATATATTACAACATATTAGTTGATTCGTCACAATTAGATTCAAAGATTAACTTTCTAACGCTAGATTATCATATGATACATAATCAAAAGTATTTTAAGAATATAAAGAGAATTTTCATACAGTTTATTTTCAAAATAAATAAAAAAACAAAATTTTAAAATGTTTATTTTAGTTTTCTAACGAATCTTCGTTTTCATTTTTATCATACATACAGGATTGTGAACATATAATAACTCACTTTTTAATAGTGGATTATTATTTGTACATTATTATATATATATAGGGAGGGTTACATAGAAAACCTTCATTTTGGAAAAAACTTAGAAAACTAATCACAATTGTTATAAATCAATTTCGTTTTTCGTTTTTTGTTTTACATTTTGTTTTATTATAAGGTTAGATCTATTAACACAAAGAAAAAAATAAAAAAAATATATGTAACTCATGTTATTACATATGTGTAACTCATTGATTACATATATGTAACTTGTAAACTACATATATGTAACTTTATTGGTTACATATACGTAACTTTGTAATCTACATATTTTTATTAAAAAAAATTTGTTTATACAATTTCTAAGCTAAATATAAAAAATTATGAATTTTTTTAAAAAAATCGATTGTTTAGTACGAGTTTTCTTAGTTTTCTCAAAAGTAATGAGTTTTCTTTTGAACTCTCCCCCTATATATATATATATATATATATATATATATATATATATATATATATATATATATATAGGAAGAGAATCAAATGTTAACCCATGTTTATTGCATTAACCGAATAACTACATCTTATTAATTTGGGGTTCAAATTAAAGTTGATCTAACCGTGTATTTTTTTTTTAATGAGGACCTCAAACTAATATACACTTTTAACATTAATTAGAAAAAACGAGACAACCTACATCTTAGATCAACTTAATGTGGGTCTCAAACTAATAAGATGTGGTTATTCAATTAACTCATTACGGTAAGGTTAACAATTGAACTATTCCCAATATATACATAAACACATGTATACATACACACACACATATATAGGGATTGTATCATATGAAAACTGATTTTATAAAGAAACACTTAAAACATATATATGCAATTGATTTGAAATCTTGAAAATAAATATATGGTATACATAGTGTTTGTATCTTGTGAAAACTAAATTTTAAATAAAATACCATTAAATCATATATGTGCCATTAATTTGAAATTTTGAAAATAAATACGTGGTCTATATTAATCCACATTAAAATTTAATTGCTTATTTTAAAACCCTTTATTTATTCAGGTTTAAAGTTAACCACATATTTATTTTCAAAATTTCATATTAATAACACACATATTAATTCAGGTTTAATCTTTATATATTTTTTATATATATTTGTTTTAGAGTCGTAAGTGGCGGGGCCAAATGATGTAAATAAGTCTGATGGAGGATATATAGGTAGGGCAGGTGTATTTGACTAGTACTTGTGATCATGGTAACCAACAATATTTCCCTATCTATCCTTCTCGAATCACAATCGCGATTTGGTGGAACTTCTTGCCGCCTTCCTTTATTGCCTTTGGATTTTCCTTTCCTTTGCTTGTAACCATGTGATTATTCTATTCATTTTGATTTTTATATATGGAATTATAAAATTCGATATAAACTAATTGATAGATTTTTGGTAAAGTCTTATTTTAGCTTATGTGAAAGTCTCGTCTTAGTCTAAATAATATTTGAAATTTTTATTTTTAAAAAAATGTCATTTTCAAATGCTAGATTAGGGTTATTTTTGTCTTTTTAATTAACACCAAAAAAATATAAAAATTCTTAAATATAATATTTTAGTAATGATTATTCCAAAATAGTTTAGTTTCAAAATCACTTGATTATTTATTAATTTGGGTTTTTCGTGCTCAGGTAATTCAGGTATGAAACATAATATATTAATAAACACTGAATCGATTTTAATATTAGATACTAGTATTAGAAACTCATGTATTACATGAGTTGAATACATATAAAATATTATACAGAATAACTTTTTTATAAATTTAGATATTAGCTAGATTTATTATCTATTAGCGAAAAAATAATTTGAAAAAACGGGTCGGAATGGGCAGAAGGGGAACAACGGGTTCTCTTAACCGTAATAGGAAGAAGTGAAGACCGGGTATGCGTCATAACCGTCTAAGTGTCTCACCATTCGTTGAGCCTGAAGTTTGAAGAATTGAAGGCGATTTTGATTTACGTGTCTTGAGCCTGAAGGTGATTTCAAGGTTCGTGAAGGTGATTTTAAGTTTGAAGAATTGAAGGCGATTTTGTAATAACGGTGGTACTTGATTTCATTTTAGTTTGGGTTTTGATGAAATTTCTAGATGTTTGATCTGATTTTTTTATGGATTTTGAGGATGTTTTGGAAATCTTTGAACATTTCATTGGAATTTTTACAATCCCATCAGATATGGGAACGTTTCTCATTTTCCATTTCTTCTCGCAAGTTGCAAGCACTATTACTCACAACTGTATGATGCATAAATTTCTATGAATAAAGTATGTGTATTAGAATACATAGAACTTACTACTTCTACAATAGGTAATCCAAGCATTATGTAATCTGATTTCAGTTAGGTTTTTGGAGTCGGTAAGTTATCTCGTGGTGAATTTTTGTTTGCAGCTACGATCCCAAAGAGTGCTTCCATAAGGTCTTGATGCTTAGGAATGTTGAAGAGTTTGCTGATACCATGGTTGTATAAGTCGTTAGGCGCTAGTCGGGTAGCCAGGTACGTATCGCCTAGAGATTAATCGGGATTAATCGATGCTAGGCGGATTGAAATTTTTATATGTAATTTTAGAAATATATATTATATACACTCACATTAATATCAATAATTTAATATAATACTTCAAATAATTTAAAAAATAAACTTAAATATACTAAATAAAATACTTTAAAGTGCAAACTTAAACATTAATTTCAAAGTTTAGAGATTAATTTCGATGTTAACTGACTGTATTCGATGTTTCAGAGACATATTAAAGATTTTTGGTTAAGAAATGTTTAAAATAATCATGAAATTGATCCCTTTTTACCAGAAAACAGGCAAAAAAGGCAAAAAAAAAGTCAAAAATAAAAATATGCCTAGGCCTCCTAGACCCCGCCTAGCGACTCGTCTAGACCAAAATCGAGACAGTAGATGAGCACCTAGCGCCTAGACGACCTCTTAGGCCGACTTTTATAATAGCGGCTAATGTTGTTAACGTTGCAATGGGTCCCAAGGTTCTTTCTTGTTGCTATTTTTTGTTTGGGATTACTAGGTGTAGATTGTACTGACGAGTGATGCTCTTTGATTCTTGAAGAACCAAAGCTTTAATTATCTCCATTTAATGTGAATATATGAATTTAGCCTTTGAATACTTCATATGTACATGAAAGAGAACAATTTTTTTAATAGCTTTATGTTGGAAGTGGAGATTAATGTTTTGATATGAAATTGCGTTGCAATTATCATATTTTGGTGTTTTAGATAAGTAGCTTAACATTTTTTAATTGTTTTAAATAATATTGAAATTTGACCCATTCTGACCCGAATAAATTTGATCATTTTTAGATTATCCGTTCTGATCTGACATTATTTTTGTCAACCGTTCTAACCCGGGACCAAAATAACCTTTTTTTAAAATAACTCATCTTAACCCATACCCGTTCGGATCCGCTGCCCGACCCGATTCGTCGAATTTGCTAGGCTGAGAACGGAAGGAAAAGAAAAAGGACAGACAAAATACAGAATTTGAACCCGTATTTATCTCGAAATTAATGAATGCCGACAACGAAACATCCAAACCATTATGGTATCCTAAAACAACCAGGCAACCAGCCTTATCTATGAAAGTATATATTTTTACATTAAATTTTAATATTTTATTAAGCTAACTACCAAGAAGATGTGCCATTCCGTACAACTGAGTTGTCAAGCGATAAAAAAAATAATTAAAAAAGTTTTTTTTTTAGCTAGAGTTAGTGTAGAAAATATTTATTTCAATATTTACTATAATAGTGTTTTTTAAAAACTTTATACCATAATTATAATTCTCTAGCCACTTAAACTAACCTTTTTGACTTCGTATTTGGCTTATTGCATTCTATTTACAAGAGTAAACTTCTCTTTTGCTCCCTGTGGTTTGACAAAAGTAACCATTTTCATCCAAATTTTGAAATTTTGCAATTTTCCTCCATTAGTTTCAGAAAATTAACCATTTTCATCCAAAGTCCATTTAAACTTTGGATGAAAATGGTTACTTTTGTCAAACCACAGGGACTAAAATGGTTAATTTTCTGAAACGAATGGAGGAAAATTGCAAAATTTCAAAATTTGGATGAAAATGGTTACTTTTGTCAAACCACAGGGAGCAAAAGAGAAGTTTACTTTATTTATAATTAACATCCATTGTTATTTGAATAAAATGCCAATCAAGATAATCGAGCATTGCATTTCAAGAATTTCTAGGATAAACAAAATAACATCTCAGACTTATAATGCATTTAATTTTTTTTACTAAAAGGACATGATTATTTATAATTATAAATATTTGTTCATATGATGTTTCTATACATCAGAAAAATAAGTTTTATTTAATGTTATTTAAAAAAACTTATTTTTCTTTCAAACTAGATCTTATAAATTTTTGAATTTGTATATTTTAATAAAGTAGCATCTAAGAATGATTCATGTTAGAAATGAACCAAATTCTAAAAAAAAATATATACAATTGTGCAACTTGTATATGCTCTGCTCATCAACAATAGGTTTACTCATAAACTTTTACATATAATTGCATTGTGACTTTATTATATCTTACTCTATTTGTCTCTTTTTACGTTTTTTTAGCCATGCAATTGTTTATAATGCATAATCCCTGAATTTTTATTTTTAAGCAACAATACAATTTATTTTATGAGTTATCACAAATTTATCGAAACATTAAACTGAGTGAGAGTGAGCGTAATGGAATATGGTTCTAGTTTGGGTTATATAAATAGAAAGGAGGAAAAAAATTGTGTTAAGTGCTCAAAATATAAACAATTTGTTTTTTTCTTTGGCTTACACATCTTTAAACTATTAAAATATTAAAACAGTTAAGATTTTATACGTTTAAAATTAAATTGTAAATTTGTGTTTTTTTGTTTTATATTTTTAAACACACATACACACACACACATATATATATATATATATAAGTTGAGATTTTATACGTTTCAAATTAAATTGTAAATTTGTGTTTTTTTTTTGTTTTATATTTTTAAATACACACACAAACACACACATATATATAATTTTTTTGTGCTCTTTAAAAAAATAAGCCATGATGGGGTTGGGGTTTATCCCTCCTCGAACCAACCCTGTAAGAAGTATGTAAGTAATTATTTATTATAATATTAGTAGACATTTGTTATTGTTTTAAACAATTTACTTTTTTGTTTTCCTGATCTCTGTCGTATATAATGATTTATATTTATAAAATTTAATCAAGAAATAAAGGTAAATGTATTATAACATGTACAATAATTAATATCTTATTAATTAAATGAATTTAAAATAAAATCAATTACCAAGCTTTTAAATGGATTTATTTTTTTCTTGTAAATTGTAATATGTGACACCCCGTAATTTCCAGGTCAACATCTGCTTTAATTAAATATTTTTTTAATCAATAATTGTATACGTGACACTAGAATTAGTTTAATTTAGTGTGACACGTGGCATGACATTACAAACACTGACACAAACACGATAATTCGGTGAATTATCGCAACACACACACGTGTCCAAAAAGATACGAACGTTGGTGAACGTTTAGCACATCGTGTAACCAAACACTAGAAACCTCGCGAAACGCTCGAACATTGAACTTGAGAGTTCAAACGACGCCAAACACTGCTTCATAAGCGTGAAAACGTCGAAAAACGAGCCAAACCATCGAAGTTGGTCAAACAAGGTTCAACCGGGATCCTTCGCGGTACGCTAAGGACCCCGGAGAGGTCCTTGGCGGTACGCGATGGATAGGCGGGGATTTTTGAATCCCGAAATTCATTACGGTACGCCAAGCCCTTTGGGGAGCCCCTTGGCGGTACGCGACGACATCTAGACGCCAAATCTTTATAAAACCAAGACTATCATGCCTACACTATCCATTTTAATCATTTTTCTTGATCCTACACGCCACCCTCTCGGCCGGGTTAGTCACTCTCTTATTTTATTTAGAGGATATATCATTTTCTATTTTTTGATTAGGACAAAAATATCCACCTCCAGACCACCTGCAACCCTCCTTGGAAGCCATTTTTGCACCTCTTGAAGCTACTTTGAAGCTTAGAAGCATTGAAGGAAGCCCTCTTGAACACCATCCATCACCACCACCTTGTTGAGCTTATTGAAGGACAACCCATAGAAGATACAAGGGCTGTAGAAGCTTCCATTTCTGTTTCTTGGAGCTACAGAAGGTAAACCCATGGCTATATGTGACACCTCGCAATTTCCATGTCAGCATTACTTTATTTAGAATAATAATGTCTATTATTATTACATACTTGGCACTAGAATTATGAATATTTAGTGTGACACGTGGCACAACAGTCCAAACACACAGATGATTCGAGAAATTATCGTAAAACGCTCGCACGTGTCTTGAATAACGAACGTTGGTGAAATTAAACGAACCACAGTACACTTGCACTACACATATGTCCTAGGGAACCTAAGTTAGGTAGAAAAATGCTTATATGATGAGAAACGATGATCGTAATCGAGAAAAACGCGAAAATCAGTTCGAAACATCAAAATTGGGCTTATTGGGCTCATCTGGGACCCATCGTGGTACGCGATGGACTTCGGATTGGGCCTTGGCGGTAAACGAAGCCCAGGCAGGAGAATTTGAATTCTCCGAAAGTCGTCGCGATACGTGACGACCGATCATCTCCTTGCTTCACGATACGCGGCGTGTTTTGGGAACCGAATGGATACTTTATTCATTACGGTACGCCGAGGGATACTTTTGTCAGTCTCGGCGTTAAGCGACGACGACCAACACGCAAAATCTTTATAAAACCAAGATTAATCATTCTGCTACCCTCTACCTTGACTTCTCTCGACTGAAACACTTCATCTCAATCAAAAACAACCTGCTACCACCATTTTCATCAGTAGGAATCATCAAGAACAACACTTGGAGGTCCATTGACGATTTGAAGCTCAAGCTTGGAAGAAGAGATCGAATAATCGACTAAAACCCTGGATTAGCTGCTGCGTTCTCGACCTCAGCCCCTCCTAGAGCTGCTCCAGATCTGCTCAAGCTCTATCTTGACGATCTAAGGCCTTGTGAGGTAGTATATATGTCCATTTTAGCTTAAAATCACTTCCACACGCACATACAAGCCAATGTGGCTACATGCATCACCAAATCATGCACACACACGAAATTTGATGATTATGAATATGTTATTTGATGATTTTGTCACTGATTTAATAATCTTAGAATGATCTATGATGATTTCGATGGTATTTGAGGGTTACTTGATGATTTTGCTATGAAATGGGTGTTTGTAGTAACATGCATGAATGATCTAAGCCTATTTGTATAATTCTGGATATTGAAATGTTGTTATAAGTGATGTTTGTGATGATTTACAAGAGTTAGAAGTATTGTTGATGTCAAGAACATGGTTATTTGCATTATTACTAATTATAGTAACTTTATTATTTCAAAATGTGCAAAAATGATGAAATGGCAAACATGCATGTGATTAGATTTAGGATTTATGCATAAAATGATGTTTAGACACTAGTATGATGATTATCAATGCATATGGATTGTTAGAATGGTCAATTAAGTGATTAACACCATTATTACAATAAATAGAAACTTTTTGTTAAAAGTTTGCTAAGGAGTGATGAGCTTGATAATGTTGTATGTTTAACATGCTTATTTGATGTTAAGATGATGATAATAAGTGATTTTATGTCTTTGAATAAAGGAGATATGAGTATTTGTCGTAAGTTACTATAAATAGTAACTTTATATTACGGAGTCGATAAATGGTAACATGTTAGTCGTAACGAATATGGTTAAATGGTTATTTAAGACTAAGATATTTATATTTAGATGAGATTGGTTAATAAACGTAGTGAAACATGTCTATTTTACAACTTTCTAAAAGTAGTAACTTTTACACGCGAAACGTGCTTAATCGGTTAAGTGTGATTATGTGCTATGTGATAACATGCTCACTTAGGCTAAATATGCATAATAGAATAATCGGAAAGAAATTTCTCGCATGACTTGCCTAATTTGGGAACATTCCTAAAATAGGAACTTACTATAAATAGTAAGTTTCCTCACGGATGTGACTTTGGTATCCGCACTCTTCACACGACACAATATCGCATGTTGCACAATCACTTGAACTAAAACCGTCACTAACGGGTCGTTAGGTCAAACACGGTTAACACGACCCACATAGCAACTTAGAGTTTTTTGGACACGAACACGGTCCTGTAAGACCCACACAATGTGAACAAAAACTCATAACACCTATGTGATATAGGTAACCGCTGAAAGAGGCGCACTATCCCGTTCTTGTATGAATGCATTCTACTGAAACTCAGGTGAATTTACAGTCCCACTTTTACTCTTTAACTGCTTTTACTAAACTTTTGGGGTGAGAATACAATGCAACTGTTTTAGATATATGACTGGTATGTTGTAAAACTATTTTTGAGTGTAACTATTATCTCTTTAAGCCCTCACGTATCCTTACCGTTAGTTGTGTAACAAACAAGTCTTTATTACGTAGTACTACTGGGTTTGACTAGCCCCACTCGGCACAAATGTTGACTGGAGGTCATAACGAGTGTAACATCGATGTTGATAGCCGGGTTCAGCGATGACCCGGGGAGGCAAATGGAAACAATCGAGTTTCGGTAAGATGAACTGACACACTCACGGATCGTAGATCCAACAACTAAACTTAACATATCCAGTATATGTCTGTTTACTGATTTACTGTTTGTCTAAACCTGTGAACTCACCAACTTTATAGTTGACACTTTTTCGCATGTATTCTCAGTAACTAATAGATTACAAGCTAGGATGCACTGAAGGATGTTCAAGAGAGTCTCATGCATTAGACTCTAGTCCTAGGCTTGTAATGTTGTGTATGTTATGTTTCCTTTAAAACAATTTATGCTCATGTAGTGTCTGAAACAATTTACATTTCCGCTGTAACAGATTTTATTTTTCCGCTGCTAATGTTTAACTTTCCGCTGCTTATGAAAACCTGTTAATTTTTCAAAACTGTATGTTGTGTAACTCATATAGAGTCGTTCTATATGACCATGAGCTGTGATCTTGGCCACGTCACACCCGCGCGGTCTAACACCGCACGTGGGAAATTGGGGGTGTGACACTAAAATGCACTCCACACACCTCTAAACACACATGCAATGCTTAAAACCCACATGCACACACTCAAACCTTGCATGCACGAAATTTGGACACTTTGAATATGGGTTTGATGATTATGTTAGTGATTTTAATGATCTAGAATGATTAGATGATATGTTGTGAGGATCCATGATGATGCAGGTGTGTTATAATGCTTGATTTGTTCATAGATGATCAAAATATCAACATACATGCATGATCTAAAGTGAATTAGATGATTTTGGATATTGATATATGATTATTAATGATATTAGTGAGGTGTTACATGATTTGATATGATCTAGATAATCAAAAATGGGTTATTTGGTGAACTTGCTATTTATAGTAACTTTTATGTTACAACATGGTGATATGGATGAAGATATGAGCATGCATGTGAATAGAAGTATCATTGGTATGATAATGTGATGGTATGTAGCATAATAGATTGATTTAGGGTCATTTTGGACCTAGTTACTAAATATAGTAACTTTTATAACCTAAATCTTGCTAGATGATGATTTAGGTGGAATGGGCATGTTTAAATGATGATTGATGATATATTATGGTGATATTTGGTATAAAAATGGATTAGGAATATTTAGGATAATCATTTGGTGAACATATGACAGGGTTACTATTTATAGTAACTTTATTTTGTGAAAACTTGGAATAGAAATGCAATACATGATTGAAACGTGCAAAATAACTTAACATGATGTAATATGGATGTTGTGTAGAAAAGGTATGTGATACCGATGTTAAACATGTCAAAACTAGAAACTTGCCATTTTAGGAAACTTTAATAACTAAAGACATGTTATGTGTTTATTTGATCGCATATGACAACGTGCTATGTGTTAACATGATCACTTAAGAGTAACAAGCATGCTAGAATCGTTAAAATGTAATTCGTTGTGAACTTTCAAAAAATGGAAACTTACTATAAATAGTAAGTTGTCCGTAAACACGAATTGCGTGTTTTTGCACACAATGAGCACAATCACGAATGTTACACGAATCATAACCGACACACGGTTCACCAACGGATCGTTGACTTGACACGGTCAAACACGGTCAAACACGAACAAACATGGTCAATGTGGACCGACATAGACAAACATAACAACCAAGGGTTGTTGTGCACAAACACGAGCACGAACACGAACACGAAACACGGTCACATACACGAACTCACGTAAGCTATACGATATAGGTAGCCGTTGACCGACACGCCTACAAAGCAGGAGCTTACGCACTTTCTGATTTCACTAAGGTGAGTTTACGGCCCCTCTGTAACTCTTTTACAAACTTTTCAAGTAGGGGGAGAATACTTTTTGAATCGAGTCAAACATTTATACTTGTACAAACATATTGTGTATGCTGGTTTATTAGACAAACATAAGTGTTGTAATCGTAACAAGCCTTCGCAAAATCTTACCGTTAATGTACAAACAACCAGGTGAGTTTGAATATATCTGTTTGGGTGTGATGAACTCCACGTGGCACAATACTGATTGGAGGTCGGGACACGTGAAATCTCGACCTATCTTGCCATTGTTATTACGAGACATGGCGGAGGCAAGGACTAACAAGTCTAGTTCGGTAGTGAAGTACTGACACTTGGAGCCTAGGGCTCGGGACTAACATTTGATAAACAACATGACACATGATATCTAATTATTATCTATGTATATCAAAGCCTGTGAACTCACCAACCTATGTGTTGACACTTTTTCTTAAACATGTATTCTTAGGTAACTAGCCGAATGGGTTATGGACAGGAATGCACTTAGAGAACGAGCACAGGACTTGCATGCATTTCATGTCACTTAATCAAACAATATTTACTTTGTTATGTATTTTAAACAATGTAGTGTCTGACATTTTTTTTCCGCTGCATTATCAAACGTATTATATTCTGCTGCTTAGTAACTTAATTTTCGCTTCTATGTTTAAAATTGTTTGGTTGTGTTTATGACAAACATTGTATTTTGAAACGCATATAGAGTCGTTCTATATGACCATGAGTTGTGATTCTGGCCACGTCACACCCATGTGGACTGACTCCACACGTGATAATTTAGGTGTGTGACATAATAGCTTCTATTTAATTATTTAAATATCATCAAATTCAAATTAACCACATTTATTAACCACATTACATAAAAATGTTAACACACAACACATAAAAGAAAATATAAAATAATTTATAATCATGGATTAAGTTCAACTAAATAGGCTCTTTATCATAAAAAGTCTAAAAAGGATTATTAACCATTAGATAATAAGATCAAATTTAAGAGGAAAAATTAAAAATTTTAGAGGAAAAAGTTGTTAGAGGGTAATTTGGTCATAAACATATTTCCCCCACAATTTTTAAGTGTTCATAACTTTTATATACGATATTATTTTTACAATAAAAATATATCATAAAAATGTGCATTTTTTAATCTTTAAAATGAGTATAATGTTGCTACAAAAAAATAAATTTTTTCAGCTCATTGTGTCTAATTATCGTCATTGTGTCTTTTTAAACGTTTGTGTATAGTTATCTTTTTTTGTTTTTCTTACAGATAATTGTATCTTTTTTTACAGGTAATTGTGTCTTTTTTTAAATATCATTGTGTTATTTATACTTGTCGTTGTATCATCCTTGCTTAACATTATGTATTCTGCAACATCATTATGTTTTAATTGTTTTGGAAAACACAATATTGAGCAGAAACATAAAAGACACAATGACATGTACAAAAGACATAATGACATGTACAAAAGACACAATGTCTATACAAAAGACACAATGACTTGCATAAAAGACACAATGTATATACAAAAGACACAAGGCCTGTACAAAAGTGTTCATATAATCGTCATTTTGTCTTTTTTACAGCTAATTGTGTCTTTTAAAGATCATTGTATTATTTATAGTCGTTATTGTGTCATTTTTGCTTGACATTATGTATTATGCAAAATCATTGTGTCTTAAATTGTTCACGAAAACACAACATTGATTAGAAACACAAAAGACACAATCACTTGCACAAAAGATACAATCAGCTGCACAAAAGACACAGTGACATGTAAGACACATTAACATGTAGAGAAGATACGATGAACTAAAAAAATATTTTTTTTTCTATAGCAAAACTATACTAATTTTTAAGATAAAAAAATGCTCATTTTTATGATATATTTTTTTTCAAAAAATAATTTCGTATGTAAAAGTTATGAACGTTTAAAGAATATGGAGGAATTTGATAAAAAGTCAACAAAAATAGACATGACTAAAATATCCTCAAACAACTTGATTTAATCACAGCCATTGATTAATGATCTAATAATTTAAGATCATTCTTAGGCTTTTTAGGTTAATAGTCTTATTTAATTTAATTTAACCCTTATAATCATTACATCAAATTTTTTTAAACATATTTAAACAGCTGTATATACTAATAAATTATACTATATTTTATTCAATATATGTGAAATATGAGTTTATATTTAAAGTATACAATGTGAATGTTTTTTAGTTACACAACTTTTTGTGATATATATCTTGATATATTATATTTATTTCAACCCATGATAGGATTTTTATTCTAGTTGTATAATATAAAAATATGTTTAAAAAAATGTCTAATGTTATTTTGTGCTTAGTGTGCCTAGTGATGGATATTTGGGGGAGCTGCGACGAATACAATCGTATGTTTCCAAACTTTTAAAAGACAATGACGGAGATATAAATCTGCACAATTTTATTTGCCAGCTGTACAATTTGGATTTCCATAAAATTAAGTTTTGTAACGTGTTACGATATGACAAGACCAATATATAGGACCATTACCGAAGCATTTTTATTTTTGGGAAATGTATTCCTAAATGTAAACATATGACTTGTTTAAATTCTAAAAAATACATAGAAAATATTCAACTATTAAATAATAAACACTTAGACATTTTTACCATAATATTCAATAAAGACTGCATAACAATAGGCTATAAGATGCATAGTGTCAAACAATTGACTATAAGAAGTTAGTGACACAACATGTGTAATTTTTAGGAGAAAACCCCAACGGAAAATCTTCTAGCGTAACCGTCGATTAGAATTATGTCATAAAAGCAACTGAGTATGCCGATATTTTGGAGAAACACAAATGAGACTTAAAAATACCAACTAATTATTAAAAAATAAAAAATATTTATTTATAAAAGAAGAAAATTCTAAAGACCCCTGGTTAGAAGTGGCCGTCATATGACGATCAAGTAAATGTCGACTTACTAACCGCTTTCTTTGGACAACTTATAATTTTTCTCTCTTAAAATAAATGCCTAGTAAGAAAATTGAATGTACAACACTAAGGAAAAAAAAAGAACATTACAAATAAAAACACCACCATTTTTCGCAATTTAAAACCACCGTTTAGAACGATTTTTTTACCCATGTGGCCATGTATAAGATGTGCACATGTTTTGATGTCCTCGACAATTTTTGCTATTTGGATCGGCTTTAATTTAAAAACTTTCATTTCTAGCTTTTTCACATGCACGTTACCATAATAATGGTTTGGGCAACTTTCTTGCCCTTTTATCACTTGTCCTGTGAATTCAGCCTACTGGTTGGAGTTTTATCATGTGACCGATAGTTCATAGGTTTGAGCCCTGTTAGAGAAGATTTAAAGGACATCCAGGTGAGCATTGGCAGAGGTTTTAAGGGAGCCGGGGCACCGTTTTTCTGGCTAGAAGTCTCGATATAGTAGTTTTCGATCAAAATATTTTATAGGTATTTAGCCCAGCCCCTTCGGTTTTTCTTCGTAAAATTCCTTGGGCCCCTTTGGATTTTAATAAATAATAAAGTTGAACTAATATTGTAAGTTTTAATATTACCTTTAAAGGTTCATACTATCAGTTGTTATCTTGTTTATTAGTCAATCTTGAGTTCATATCTTATTTTGGGCCTTAAAAATTAAAATGGGCCCAAAACATACGAATATAAAGTAAAAGTAGTTAATTATATAAATGGTTTACATGGTTTGATCAAAATATTGTTTTAATCTTCAGGGTTACAATTATGCAAATATAGTTACATGCAAAAATTCTTAAAAATATTACAAATATCACATATGATTCTTGTGATTTGGTCAAATTGCCTTTGGATCTCAATATTATAATTGTAAACTTAGTTCAAACATTTGTGAGAAAATTGCATAATAGTGCATAACATTGTAGTTTTATTCCATTATCAAGCTAGAGTATACCCCGTGTGCTACACGGATTTAATATAAAATATTAAATACTTATCAATAAAAATTTATAAATTATAAAATAACATTTTAATATAAAATGTTTATAATGCATATTACTAAGTACTTATGTAATAAAACAATGATCAAAAACTTTATTTTTAAAAGAAATTAATTTTTAAAATTTTAATTCTACAAAATGTCATTTGTTTATAAAAAAAACTATTCTTTAAAATCTATGTATTATGATCTATTTTATTTTTTTTAAAATTTTTTTAGAATACATAATTTTTAGAAAAAACAATTTCTAATAAATACTAATTTAATTTTTTTTATTTCTAGAAAATATTGATTTTTATTAAAAATTAATATCTTAGAAATTTTTTAAAGTGTTTCTTATTAAAATATTATTTTTAATCGATTATAAAACTTGTTAGCGTTAAAAAGGTGAATAATATTATAAATATTATAACTATTGAATATGATAGCTAATATTTTTACTTAATAAGAGTGATATTAAAGAGGTGATATATGAAGTTGCCAAGTGGCACTAATGACCCAAAATTGTGACAAGTGGCAAACATTATTTTTGTTTATTAAGATAGTAAGATGATGATTATATTTTAAATGTTAGAATCTAATTATTTAAGATGGATTAATATAACAATACACAAATCCAAACTAATTATTAAATACTATTAAAATAATTAGTAGTATCTCATAATATTATGTAAATTAATTGTATTCATATTACTTCATTAAAAAAAATAAATAAAGTAACAAAAAATGTTGGATGAAAAATACTAAGTAAGACGAGATTTTTTAAACTTTGAATTTGCAAATTAAATTAATAATGTTTAAACAATTAGTTTGGATTACCACATTATTGATATTAAACGTTTCCATATAATGTAATTTATTAGCAATAAATTATTTTCACAGTTTATAAATAATTAGGTTAGTATCCCGTGTATTACACGGGTTGATCATTAAGGAAAATAATTATATTATTTTTTAAGCACTAATTATTTTAATGTTTGTTTCCTTAAACATTTTGTTTTAAAATATTGTTTTTAAAAATTGTATATTTTACAATAAATTGGCATTTTTGAATGTGTTTTTTAACATTAGTATATTTTAATTGTATTAAAAAATATTTTTCTTAATTTTAAAAAATGTATAAAAAGTATATTTAATATGAGATGTATTTAATATGAAAGAGAAGCGGAAAATCAAAGCTGAGATGGTTTAAGAACGCGCCATGCGTCTCCACAAACTTTGATTTATTAAAATAGATAAATAGATTGGTTTGAATTCACATATTATTTATATTAATATTAATTGATCTTAATTACTTTGCTATGATATTTAATTAATGTATATTTACATATTTTTTTCTTAACTTGCATAATAACATATTTTTTTAAACCATGATCTAATTAAGAGCATTGCATATTATACATTTATGAATTTGTATCTTGTGAAAATATGTAATTTTATAAGTTAGTAAAAGAAATATGTAATTCTTCCTTTAATGAAAATGGTAATTTAATATGAGAACTAATTTTGTAATTAATTAAACCATAACAACTATTTATGCAATTATCCAACAATTTGACTAAGTTTGCAATTGTTCATTGATACATAACAGACATATAATCTTATCAAAACAGAGGGACTATATATGCTACCTTATCACAAATGTTTTACTAAAGTATAGAAAACCAATGAATTAAAAATTAATATAACTACCATACAAGTCTAACATATAAATTATTTTTTTTCCTTTTGACTCAAATTTAGTTGAATAATGGTTGATAATTTTTATAACTTTTTTTTTTGTCTTTTTTTAAAGATTTTAGTTGTTTCTGTTTCCTTAAATTATTACACCGTTGCGTTTGTGTTGTTACTTACCATAATTGTTGTGTAAACGTTCTTAATTAAATTCTGTTAAAAGTCAGTCCATTTTTTGTTGTGAAACGCAAGACTAAACCTTTAGTTATTTGTAAAGGATGTCATGATTTACCTTATTTTCCATTAATTTATATGTAAAGGCAATCTTTATTTTCATATATTTAAATATCACAGCAAATTTCTAGTGCTTTTTATTCTCCCTAATTTGAGAGGTGTTTTTTTGCCTCATATTAGAAGGGATGGTTAGGGTTGTTCACAAGTCGAACCGAGCACATATTCTCTCAAACTAGGTACGTTTCAAACCGATTCGTTTGGTTTGGTTCGAATTTAGAAAATCGAGCGAAATATTGATGCTTGAACTCGGTTCGGTTTAGAATCAAGGTCTCGGTTTGTCTCAGTTTTGCTCGATTTCAGATTTAAAGCTAGTATAGAAAGTTCAAATTGCCGCTTATTAAGTAAACAACAGAGTGATATATGTACTGTAAGTGAATACTTTAAAAGTTTAGTTACATATTTGGATTTATATTTTATTTTATTGTTATGTTTTCAATGCGTTATACAAATTGAGTTTGAAATATTAATATTCACTCCTTAAATACAGGGACGAAGCTTATAAGGTGCCTGGGGGTGCCCCGCCCCCTCTTCAGTTTTTTCGCTCAGAATCGTCGATATAATAATATTTCGTCGGAAAATCTTTTGGTTCTCTTCGTTTTCTTCCTAAAAAATCCTTCGACCCCATCTGTTTTCATCCTAAAAGTCCTTCGGCCTCCTCCAAGTTTTTTTCAAGCTCCGTCACTGCTTAAATGCTTAAGTATTTGCCTATTTTATGTTAAATATCTATAAAATATTTGTTTGTGGATATAATATGTATACATGTATAATTAATAAATATTCGAGCAAAATCAAACGAGCAATGAACGAGCTAACATTTGCTCGTGCTCGATTCGTTTATAAACCGAACCAAGCCGATCTGCTCGTTTACAATCGAACCAAAATCAAACGAGCTTATTTCCAAACTTTTTTCGGTCGAGTTAGAACAACTTTTGAATGTCGAACTATTTGAACATTTGACCTCAATATCCTAGACTCCCTCAACACTTTATGGCTCCTTACTTTGAAAAGTTTGAATCAAATATAGGTTAGGTCAAACTTTATGACTTTAAAGAATAATTATAGAAATTATAAAAAGTAAGTGTTTGCAATATGTCTTATACGGAAAAACCTTTGCACATTTTTCAATTGTTTTAAAATAAAAACCATGCTATGATTTTATGTTAATTTATTAATTATTATAATGTTGAATATATTATTTTAAAAATTACCCTTATAGTAAAAGACCCATCAACTCAAATCTTTTACCCGTATGAGAATCCACACTATTTTCAGCCAACTTATTTTGTCTTGCTATTTAACTTGTTCAATACGCCTATTTTTGACATATAAAAAAACAAAGATTTTAACTGAAAAAACGACTACATAAATTTAAATAAATAAATTTAAAATGATGCAGCAGTAGAGGCCAGGCTACAGGTGGTGGTGGCTCCCAGCGAATAATATTGTGGAGCCCGTGGTCACTGATTACACCATCTTACCTCTGGATCATATTGATTTTTTGCCCACCGATTTTGTCCACCACTTTACTGTGTAAGATATCGTATCTTGTTAAAACTAGGTTTATACCCGCCGCGCGTTGCGGCAGGTCATCACAGTACACTCCTGACAACGGGTATTATATGTCATTTGCAGAAACATAAGTTACATAGCAAAATCAAATCTATTATCATGAACTCTATACAAATTTCTTATAAAAACATAAAATCATACAAAATCCATACAAATATGTTACGAAAATAATTAAAAAAAACTGGCAATATCCTTCTCATTTGCAACCAATTGGTTGAATTAAAAAAACCCCAAATCCCTAAGCACACATCGATTTTCTATGAAAACAAACAAATAACAATTACTTTTTTCGAACACCACCAAAACCGTAGAAATGACCACATTTTTTCACTAATCATAGAGAGAAAACCCCTAAACCCTATTTGGGTCGTCGATTTCGAATATTGAAAATAAATACGTGGTTCACATTAACCCACATTAAAGCTGATTTGTTTATTCAAAACCAATTTTTTATTCATATTCAATGCAAATCAATGGTACAGATAAAGTTTAAGTGACCCATTTTACTATTCCCCTGATCTCTTTTAATAATATACCAGTATATATAATATAATATGCGGGAGTGGGGTGTATATATATAATATGTGGGAGTGGGTGTAAAGAAAAAAAAAACAAAAAGTGGGTGTAAGGAAAAAAAAAAAGTGGAGCCCACGTTACTATTTCCCCCCATGTCATATAATATATAGAATAATTGTATTATGAGAAAACTAGTTTTCTCCTTAGCTTAGCACCACATAATCCCAATAAAAACAACAAATTTTCAAATTATTTTTATTAGACTTTAATCTTTGATGTATGCAATATAAATTTCGAACTCGTAATTATGCAAAAGGTTTACACCATATACAATGCATCCTTGTGACAGGACAAGAGACGAGATAAGTAAAAGAAATAGTTACATAAAAGAGATGATGAGAAAGAAGTCTGGCAACCAACCAAAATTTGACGACAAAAACAACACAAAGGTGTGCGTAAAGAAAATTAATACATGAATTATAAGAGTTTGATACCGTATAAGAAAACAGTACTTGGTAAGTAAGATATTGTATATTATTGATCAACTGGTTATATAATAAGATAAATACAAACTACAGATAGAACTTAATTTAATTAAAACTCCAGTTTATGATAAAAGTAATAATTCGTAAGTAATTTCATGTAGTAGTTTTATCTAACCATAAGTGATCTATATTATCTAGCTAGTATATATATACCAATAGCTTGTGTGATTAAACTATTAAAGGTAGATTCTTAATAAGATTAAAGGAAAAAAATTATAAGGTTATAGTTTGACTAACCATGTTATCAGGGGCAGAACTACAAGAGGGTCAAGGGGGTCCACTGACTCTCCGGCCAACTGAAACTTTGTGTTACTCGTTGAGTCTGAGTGCTCGATGGACGAAACTTTCTTGTGTTTTGACCCATTTAGATTGTATTTCTAGAGTATCTAAAATAAAAAACGAAGTGAGTGGTCGCCACTTTTAAGTTTTTCTTGTCAGTCGTCGACTGCTGTAAGTCGTTGGTGAGAGGGTAAAATTTAGAAGATGAAAGAAAAGGAAGACTTGAACGTTAGGTCCATATTATTTAATAGGCCCAATTCAACCCGATACTTTTTGATATTATATTGCATTTTCTTTCTATCATTTTTATTCTATTGATTTAATTTTTTTTACATCCACTTTTAGATATTGTCTTGCTATTTATCACCTTTCTTGGTCTGTGGTCATGATGCAATATAATTTTAATTTCACTATTTTATAAATAAAATTTTATGTTGATTACTATTATTTCTTTGTATTTCATCTATTAATACAAATTGATGAATATAAAATTTTAAGTTGTGACTCCCCGGATTTAGAATCGTAGTTCCGCCACTGCATGTTATATTGAACCGATTGTTGAGCCATCAAGAAGTTACAAGTGCAAAGACTGGAGCTAGTAGATATGAAGATCTTGAGGTGAATGTGTGGTACACAATAATAAATCAGATTAGAAATGAAGTTTTTCGTGACAAACTTTGCGTAATACATATCTTAGATAATATAAAAGATGTTATATAGAAATGGTTCGCACATGTAAAGATGAGACATATAACGACTCTTGTTAAGACCATAGAAATTTTCACAGTCAAGATAAGGAGTATATAGGTATACCAAACTGAAAAAGAACAAACATATTGAGTTGGATTTGCTAGACTTACGTCTCTTAAGAGACAAAAGTTTTAAAAACATCATATTATAGCTATGGATTTGTTAGGGAGTGTATAGAACCTTAGCCTTTTATATATCTTTGTTTGTATAAGCCTTAGCCTTACCTTGGTGGTGTCTAGGAGTATTGCCTTTTATTTTTTTGGAGAGTGTCCAATGATTTGCATACAGACTAGTGCTTCTTTTTCTAGCCTATTTGTTCGTATATTTGTAAATATTGCATGACTTACTTAGTCTGTTCATCGTTGTATACAACTGCCAGTTTGAAAATTTTTTATTATTGATAGTCTTATATGCTATTTTTTCTCTATTTTTTACATGGTTAGATCTACTATGCTACCTGACTTTTGCTATGCCATATGACCTCTACTATCTTATATGAGCTTGTGTTAATTAACATAATTGCATAAAAAAGAAAATAAATGAAAAAATAGATTTATTAAGGTCAAGGTCTCAGTAGAAACAACTTTATCTATCCTTAGTTCTTTACAAACAAATGTATAATTTGTCTTTATTACACCCCTAGTCCGTATAAATACCATTTAATATAGAGGTTCATAAGAAAACCATCATTTTGGAGAAAACTAATCACAATCATTACCAATTATTATTTTTTTTTATTTTTTGATTTTTATTTCCTTTTATTATAAGATAACCAATGTAAAAAAAGAAGAAAAAAAGTATTTTATATTATTACATATATGTAACTTTTATGTTACAGATACTGATTACATATATATCACTTTATAAGTCACATAAGAAACTTTTTGAGTTACATATACGTAACTTCATAATCTACATATTTTTTTAATTTTTTTTATTATAACATTTTTAACCTTATCATAAAATATTATGTATTTTTTAAAAAAAATTTATTGGTATGCAACAATACTTCATGGAAGAACAGCTACATTTATGATCAGCAACAACCAAGTTGTGACTAATATATAAATAAGCCATCAGTAACAACATAGTTACTATTGATGAGGTTCCTTTTACTATTTGTATTGATATAAATGTATAAATGTGAATGATTATAATCAATTATAACATCCTTTCACAAAAAGTCGGAATGATTTGTTGTGATGTTTCAATTGTTATAAACATTTCATTTGGTCTGATTTCATAACATCTCTTTCTTTGAAGATTCACTTTATATATTATTCGATTACTGATTTCGTGTATCCACAAAGCACTTTAACCTGAAAGTGAATTCAATACATTATTCATAAAGTTATGCAGGGTATATAATAATGGAAAAGAAAAAATCTTCAAAGTTGACTTAGTAGTAATGATCTTCATGGAGTCACACCTCCAATTCAATACTTAAACTATACTTATGAGCATATTCTCAAGAAGTCATATCATGTTTGCTAGCTTCCATTTCCTAACTTTGTCCTTAGACAGGCCGTTTCTGGAAGATTAGATATCATGTGCAAATGTTAAAAATGAGCCCATATATGTACATGTGTGATAATTAGTTTGTAACAAAATGTCTAAATATGAAGTGAGTTAACCTGTTTTTCTGACCTAAATTTTAAATTGTAATGAGTTATTGGGTCAAATGTTTAAGAAAAAGTTTTTTCTTTTAACTTATATAAAATTCATTACTAGGATAAGTATATTTAAGAAATTGGAATGTAAATTATATGTGTTCGTTGTAAAATAAATTAATATATATATTATATACAATTTTTTTTTTAAAATTAGCCCCCCTAAAAACTGGGCCATGTGCGATCGCACCTCACCCACTTGCTGTAAGACCCCATTGCCCTTAGAAACAATGTATCCACCACCTCCCATGGAATTATGATAATTAGTTAGATTGAACAAATCAAAACTAATATCTTTCGCGATTCACATGGAAATGAGTACTTAGATGTGGTGTGTGAAAGAAATTCAGTAGATATACAAGTGAACCAATGAAGTCACTTTAAAAAAAAATAAAACAGTAAAGCTTCAATTCACTTATAAGATTAAAATTGTAAAGCCAGTTTCTTACGGTCTGGTTCGATTTTTACTATAAAGCGTAAATAAAACCGCATGTTAATAGTGTTTCAAACCTGTCTTTTATTTTTAAAAACCAATTGTAAAACAAAATCAATAAAATAAATTTTTAATATGATTTGACGGTTTAAAGCTAAACTTGAACACTATAAATAAGTCCCCGCAATGGTGGCCTAGTGGTAAGGGGTGTGAATATGTAATGAAGGTCTATGGTTCAAAACTCGGCACCACCCAATTTTCCCTGGGTCACGCGATTTACCTTACTCATGTTTGCCGTGGGACCGGTCGGTGAGGGGCGCCTAATGGTGGCGTACTGGCGTTCACCATTTTGAATACTATAAATAACACAACCACAAACATCACATGTGTCATTTATAATATTGAGTCATATTTGCAATAAATTCTGTTAACTTATTTCAAATTTTGTGTTTATATATATTTAGCTAAAAAGGTTTTCTGTCTAATGAATTTGCATTAAAATGTTCATCCTACGGTACTGATACTAATAACTTTGAGAGTAAACAAGTCTGGTAGCCAGGTAGACATATCACAAAAGTCATACGTGACGAAATTAATTAATATCTAAAATACCAAAAACAAAATATTTTTTAAAAATATATATCTGAACAGAGAAAAGTTAAACGGATAACTATTAATCTACCTAAATCAAATCTGTTCTATCATCATCATGATATGACTTTTGTATCATCATAATATTCTTTTCTAAGATTTTGTTTTCAACATGGTCTAATCTTATTTGAAACTTGTTACGTTATTAAGGATGATATATTTCAATTAAATAAAATATATATATATTGAAGTCACAATCTGATTAAAATCAACAAGGCTATTGATCTTTTTATTTCTATTTTAATTTGATGAATTGATGGGGAAAAAAATGTTTAGGAGAATAAAAAAGAGAAGATTGAAACGGGTCGGGACTAGGGACGGATAAAATCCGAAAAAAGCCGGTCAGATTTGGTCCAATGTCCACATCATGCACTGGTAGAGTATCATGCGCCTTTGCACATGCTATCTTTTTTCCCGAACATACAAATGTAACCAGATTCCATTCTTACAAGGAGAAAATACAAGAATTATAAATAATTTAAAATATTTTAATCGTCAATTTTATTAAACTAATCACAAAAGTTATATTTTCTCAATTAAGTCCTTTTAATTTTTTTTTCTTAGATTAATTTTTAATATAAGTTTACCAAGTAAATTATAGGACATAAGCAATCGCATTTTGTTAGAGAAACTTAAACCATAAATTATAGCTCGTGAAATAAACTTTAATTATTAAATCGAAAGATAGAAAAGCATAGTCAACAGAACAAAACAAAGGTCTAAGTACGTCTCTTTTAGGGTTACCTTTGCCCGGAGATGATAACCATATAAATTTAAAGCATAACGTTGGCAATTTATTTGATTTAATTTATTTTTTTATACACTTCTATTTTTACATTACTCCAAAATATTCTATCATTGGCAAAAAAATTTGAGAATAACGTTAACAATAATAAATTTGATCATATATAACAATCGCAATTCAAAAGAAAATATAACTATATATTAATTTAGAAAAAAAAAACTAAAAAGATCTTAACAATACCAACTGTAAAGAATGTGACTCTTTCAAATGATTAAATTTCAAGTTTTATAATAAAAAATATATTAATACGCATATTCTTCTTTAAATAATTCAAAATGGTATATTTTTTAAAATTATGATTAAAAAGTATTGTATATTATGTATGATTTTTTATATAATTTTACAAGTTAAAAAAAAGCAATTAGCTATAATTAAACAAAATATGTAAATTTAAAACTAGGGCATGTGTTTAAAGATCAATGTGTAATTACATCAAGAGGATCAATCTAGAGTTTTTGATTTTACGTGATTCTTGATCCACAAAAATGTATTGATTTTTATCTCCTCAACAATATTCGACAAATAAGTGTTATTTTGTTGTAAATCTACTTGTTTCTCTTCTTTCATAGGCATCATAAACTCTTAAAATGACAACTTAAAGCGACTTGAAATTCTTATAAATTCTTAAAATTTGACCTGGATCAGTGATCTATGAAAATAATATCACCTACATATGCAAGGTATTACATTGTTGGACCATTGTTTGGAAGCTTCAAATTACAAATGATACCCACATCAGATTATTTTTCGGTTGTAGTGTGTAGCACTTCCCATACTATAATGAAAAGGTAGGGTATTCCCATACTCATAGGTATATGTGTTACACTATTAAATAATTATATATATATATATATATATATATATATATATATATATATATATATATATTGGAACGAGCATGAAGAAATTAACGATACTTCTTTATCTTTTGAGTTGTTCTGCCAGATCGGTCACACTCCGAAATTTTATAAAACGGACTTTCTAGAGACCTCCAACAGCCAATCCTCGCATGAATTTCACTCTAAGATCCTTTTTCAAACCTGCTCCCATTTCGAGTCAAGAGATATATATATATATATATATATATATATATATATATATATATAATATTGTAGAGTTATGAACGTTGATACTTACCAAAACATGTTATTCTTGATGATGAAGGCAACAAAAGCTCCTAATAGGTCAAAGAGCTTTCTTAAGAAAGTAGCTGCTCATAAGCTCATAGTCTTTCGGAAGAAGTATAAATGCTTCTAGAGGACTAAAAGTTCACAAAGAAACCAAGTCTTTAAAGGTTTGTATCTAACGAATAACACTTTCTAAAGACAAATGTTTCAACTCTTTATTAATGTATATATGTTTGTATTAATTGTAATTAATACCGTTTGGTCGGTCAAGTTGTATAACATTTTTAGTTTAAGCTTTCTTTCATTTTACAGGTATAATCCAATCAAATATACCTATGAGTATATAGTTGTATCTCTTGTTAGATAAGCTCTCAATGTAATTTGTCAACTGAGTTGGTTGTAGTGCATCCAAACCCTTAAAAGAAATATAGCTTGAGCTCGAATAATTTAGGTTTTTTTAACTTTATTATTTTTGTGTAAGTGTGTTGGTGAGATATAAAATTATTGTAAGAAGTTTTGTTAAGTTTTAAACAACCCAATCCTACAAATATAATTATTAATTCTGAAGTAAAAAAAAGTTATCTATAAATAATTAGTTGTAGATAGTTATTAAATAATTACTTTAAAGTCACGTGAAAAAATTAAATATAGACCACACACATTGACATAACAACATTCTATTTACTTATTTTACATATATTATACTAAGAAAATAGCATTAAAAAAAATAAACTATGCGTCACCCACCGTCGAACAGACAAAAAGCAAGAAACGAGCTGTCATTCATTTTTTTAATTTTTTATTTATAAAATTTTTGTATAGTTTGTTTTAAATTTCTAAAGTTATGCCAGGAGAATCTTACGAAAATCTTTTGCAGTGGTCACAGGATTTGTGTTGGCATACTTTCCTTTAAAATTCACACACCAACACTACACATTCTCTTTATATCCATTACCTTACTCTTTTCATCAACAACCACCCTCCTTAATTAATACACACATTCTCCCTACCCCTCCATATATACATCACACACACTCATACACACATAACACATGCATCTATCAATATTACACACACTTTCTAACAAACCACCACGACGGCCATGGGTACCTCAGCCTCCGGTGTACAGGTCAAGGTTGCAGCTTTAGTCACCCCCTCAGATCCAACTCACACACATCTTCTCAAGCTTTCTTCCATCGATTCACAGCTGTTTTTACGCTTCACAATCGAGTATCTGTTAATATACCAGCCGCTGCAGCTCAATGGGGTGGACCGAGAAGCCATCACTGGTCGTGTAAAGGCTGCTTTGGCTCGAGCGCTAGTGCCTTACTATCCATTAGCCGGGAGAGTGAGGGCTCGACCAGATGGTTCGTGTCTCGAGGTGGTTTGTCGTGGGCAAGGAGCGGTTTTCATCGAAGCCACTGCTGATAATTTCACTGTTTCGGATTTTGAGAAGGCCCCACGTTATGTTACCGAGTGGCGGAGGCTTTTAGCGTTGGAAGTGGTGGATGTACTCAGCGGAGCTCCGCCGTTGGTGGTGCAGCTGACGTGGCTCGCCGACGGTGCGGCAGCGCTTGGTGTTGGGTTCAGTCATTGTATCTGCGACGGTGTCGGCAGTGTTGAGTTTCTTAACCTCTTTGCAAAGTTAGCAGCTGGCCGCCGGAGTGGAGCGACGGTGGCTTTTAAGCCGAAACCCGTTTGGCAAAGGAATCTTCTCGACCCGATGTCGTTTAAGCAAGGAGCAACACTTACCCAACACACTGAGTTCAGCCGAGTCACCGACTGTTGCAAGTTTATGACTCGGTTTGATCCGGACCAACTTACACCCACCTCGGTCACATTTGAAGAATGGAGACTAAACGAGTTGAAGAATTCTATAGCTGCGACGAATCAACTCAGATTATTATCAGTAACAACGTTCGAGGCCTTGTCTGCCCATATTTGGAGAAGCTGGGCCACCGCATTAAACTTCCCACCGAATCAAACTCTCAAGCTACTATTCAGCATCAACATACGTCACCGAGTCAAACCGAGTCTACCCACCGGTTACTACGGTAACGCTATCGTACTCGGCTGCGCTCAGACCACCGCAAGGGACCTTACAGAGAAGGGAATAGCCTACGCCGCCGAGTTAATAAAGGAAGCGAAGAATCGCGTCGACGACAACTACGTAAAAGAGGTGGTAAACTCAGTGAGTCTAAACGGAGCGAGCAGTGTCCCCGACCCGGTCGGTGTACTAATTTTATCGCAGTGGTCAAAGCTGGGTTTGGAGAGGGTTGACTTTGGAATTGGGAGGCCTGTTCAGGTGGGACCGGTGTGTACCGATAGGTATTGTATTCTGCTACCTGTGCATGATCACAGCCGTTCAGTCAAGGTGATGGTAGCGGTGCCGTCCTTAGCCGTTGACAAGTATTTAGATCTTCTCACAGCCGTCCAATAAAACTCCTGACTTTTTTGATAATTTATAAAGTTTTAGTTGCTTATTTCATTTTTATTGTTTGATTCTAAATTCTAAATTCTAATTCATGTCAACGTGCTTTCATTAATTAAGATTTTTATTTATAAAGAAGTACAAAGAAAATGAAATGGTAGTCGTGACATGGAACTTCTAGCGACGTTGCGTGTAACACTGTAGGACGTACGCTTAGACTTACTTGATAAAGTGTTCATTTATCTCTGCTTGGTTAACGTAAAAATAGCAACGTTGTGGCATGGTCGATTAAAGTTTATTACTACCCAAAACAGGAAGATAAAAATTAACTAGGCTTTGAACCGAAAATAATAAATCAAATCTCATATCAATAGAGGCAAAACATCATATCAAACTAACAACAATCATCACCAAACTTAACATCAATTATCAAAAGTTTAAAAGATCTAACTCATCAACAAAAGAAATCACATATAACAAAAGTACGAACCTTGGTGTCTTGGTGAAATTGTAGATAGGGTTATGGTGTTCAAGTTTAGCCACAGACCTTTGACCTAGAGATTTCGAGAGTTCACAATCGAGTGACAAGAGTTTAGATTCGAATGATAGTTGTAGAAAATGAAGCGACACATTCGAATGTCGTTCGAGTTTAACACTTCCGCCACAAATTTTCGAGTTTGGCATTCTTTCCCCATAAAGCTTTGCATAAATGATCAGTTATTGATGGCAGACAACTCATTGTCTTCAACAGCAGCTCTTCGTCTTCAACATCAGTTCTCCCTTTTCATCTTCTTGTTTTCGCGGTTCACTCGCACAAATCTTGTTTTCGAGCCTTGCGTGTTGGAATATCACAATGACGTTGATACATGATAAAATATTTCTATCATCAATTGCGATGTTTCACATCTAAGACCATAAATCATCAAAATTACAAACCACATTATAAATCTATATTAAAGTTACAGCAATCTTTTCATCCTTTATTATCAAATTTAGTCTTATTTATTATCAAAACACAAGAGCATGTAAGGATTTCCTTCAATATTCTGTGATTTGAAAATATGATTTGTCTTTGCCTTTCACACTTGATTAACGCCTTGTGTTGTTTCTTTTTATTTTACTTTCGTTACTATCTATCCGGCTAGTCGCCTTTTTTAACATCTTTGTTGCCCTATAAATTCACCAAGGTCTACGCCTCGTCAACTTGTAACTAGAGGTATTTATCGGATCAGATACGGTTTATTCGTATTTGAACATTTTTAGACCATATTCGTAACCCAACCCAAATAAGATATTTTTTTATCTAATTTGAATTCATCTGAATAAACTTGATTTTTACATCCAAATAACCCAAATAAAAATGTTTTATTCAAGTTAAAAGTCGGATATCTGATCTGATTCGAAAAAATTTTGGATATTTTACCCGGATCTATCCTAATAACTAGAAAAAGAATTTGTATCATTTCTTTCGAGTTTCTGATATGATTCGGAATTCGGATACAATGATTACAAGCATATGCGTATTTATAGGGATTAATATCTAGGAAACTAAAATAAGGTTGTTATTCTCAAACCCACCCCACACATTCTATACGAAACATATACATGGACTATGCCTGGCAAAATGGACGGGTTGGGTCGGGTCGGGTAACGGGTCAGAACGGGTTCGGATCAGTATGGGTGCGGGTCAGAATGGGTTTTAAGCAAAATAAGTTCGGGTCTAAACGGATTGTTCTTAAAAAACATCAATTTAATTTAACTTAAGATGTGTTATAAGTAAACAAATAGTCCATTTGAAAAATTTTTAGTTATTTTCTCATCAAATATGTTATTAATCATTCTTATATTGTTTGAATCCATTGCATTTACATACTTATTTGGTTACCCGTCTTGGCCCGCATTGTGTTTAAGTGTTACTCATCTCAACTCATTCAATATTATGTTGTTACTCATTTCAAATCATTATATTGCAATTGTTTACCAAAATCAACCCATTTATTTTGACATGGGTAAAAATTGCTTCATGAACAATCATTGTTTGTCATAATTTGTGAGTATCAATATTGCACTAATATACGTCTCGTATAAGTCATATATGAGACCGATCATTGTCAAATCAATGAGAGTCAAAAGATGTTATATGTCTTGTATAGGCTTATACGAGACGAATATAGTTGATATTGTGTTAAAATAAATAAAAAAATTGGAAGTGTAAATAACCAAACCTTCAAATAAACATGTTGCCAAAGGTGAGCTAGGGTCAACCGGTCAAGTGCCCAGTCTTGCCACTTGTCGCATGTTTCCTTCTTGGCCCAAGGCAATGGCTAGGTCCTAGGAGGTTGAGCTAGGGATCTTAGGTGAAGCCTAATTACTGTATATTGGAGCCCATTCTTGGAGCTTATTTTGTATCTTGGACTAGGAGTCTATTATAATTTTCGACTTTCGTTGCTCCATCTTGGAGCCCATTCTGTGTTTAAAAATTATCATTTCACATGTTCTAGTATTTTATAGCTTTTAATTAATGGGAAAATATTAAAATAAAAAGAGATTTTTGCATAAAGAAAATAAAAAAGTAATATGAGTTTAACATATAGCATGCTAAATAAAGGAATAAAAGATAATTTAAGATATAAAATCTTATTTTTTGTGGTAGATTTTTATTTTTTTTTTGCATCGTATTTTTTTATTATATATTTTTTTGTACTAGATTTTTTTTCTTTTGTATAGGATTTTTGTTTTTTGTACCAGATTTTTTATTTTTATTATTAGATTTTGTTTTTTGTACTAGATTTTTATTTTATGTTTTTAGCAATTACTTGTCAGATTCCTTTTAGTTCCTATCTTGTTAGGCAAAAATTTGTTCCTATTGAACCCAACTGCTTATTATAATATGTAAAATAAAGAACTATTTTTCAATGAAAATACAAAATCAGTCATTTGTCAACTGGAAATGTATTTCATGCAAATCTTTAATGAAAAATACAAAAACAGTCATTTGTGGCTGTTATACAATCGTAATCATATGAATTAATTATTGTATTTGTATCTTTATTTTGAAGTGTTTAACATGTGATGAAGAAACGTTTTCGATATTTTTCCTCGCAGCGTTCTTCCAATATGCACGCTTTTTAAGTATCAAATATAAATATTAGGTTATAAAGTTTCTTATTTTTGTCTTCCATAAAATAAGTAATAAAAAGATTTAGAAGATATCGTTATCGTTGTAAAATTACAATTTTTTTCCTATTTCTTAGAACTTGAGAACACAAAAAATCTTTATTTCTTTTCATGTAATTAGGACTCTAAACATTAAATTATATTATTATTTATCATTCCTACCAATGAGGCATTGCCTCAATCGGACCGGTTTGGAAACTGGTTTGAGTGAAACCGGTTTGAGGGTGTCAAATACCGGTTAAAAACCGGTTTGGGAAACCGAACCGGTTGTTTTGCCCATGTCTACCAACTATGCATTAAATTTTAGTCCAATAACCAAACCCAAAGTTATATGCCCAAATCCAATGATCATTTAACCAGACTGTTAGTTTTAGTTGGTAAAGACTAGGGGTGCGCATAAAACAAAAAAAAAAAACCGACCCAAAACCCAAAAACCGAAAAATCCAAACCCAAATAGAAACCGACGTGTTTGGTGTTAGTTTTCTAAAAACCGAAAGTTTGGGTTTGGGTTTGGTTTTACCTTAATGAAAAACCGAAAAAACCGAATACATTCGTATATGCGTATATATATTACCTTTGAAAAATTTCAACAATTTGTAAACCGTCTATTCTTATAAACTTAGTTCTTGATATTAAAAGTTAAATAAAAGTCATATATTTTATTACTATTATTGGCTTAGGATACCAAAAAAACGTATGATTTTTACTCAATTTAAATATTTTTGTATATATTTTTAAATATTAAGTAGTGTTGTACTTAAAATATTTTTTTTACAAATATAATATTTTAGTTTATTTTTTTATAAGCATAATTTAAGGCCTAAGTAGAAAAAACCGAAACCGAACCCAAATGGGTTTTGAAAAGATAAAAACCGAACCCAAACGGGTTTAAAAACCGAAAAAACCGAAATTTCGGTTTTGGGTTTGGGTTAAGCAAAAAACCGACCCATGCACACCCCTATTAAAAACCTTCTGTTACGGCTACCTTAAGGATAAAACGGAACCTAAACCAACAATGTTCACCTTAACAAAAGAAATAGATTTGTTATCATTTGTTAATGGTTCAAATGACATATCAATTTGTTAATTATTTTTACTTTATCATGGCTATTAAGGATGATTATATTTAATGGTCCGGATTAATGTATTTTCTCTGCTGTGTTTTCGTCCATAAAGAATCGATCACGAAATTCTACGATTCGATCATAAACGTGCGGAATCCGTTTATAACTAGATTTGAATCAACAATGACAATGTAATAGATCATGAATCTGAATTCTTCATTGATATCCAAGTGTTTACAAACAATAAACGTGAAAATACAACACTTGAACGATCAAAAGAAACAAAGATGAAGAGAATCTTGATCTTGAGCTTGAGAGAGAATTTGACTTTGTGTGTGTGAATTGTAAGCTCTACCACTCCATCGATAAGGTAAGAATTGCATAAACTTCTCAACGATTTGCCCATTAGTGATATCAAACTGAAAATATTTCAATTCTTGCATAAGTGGTAAAAGACGATCAGAAGCATCATTGATCTTCTTCGCAACATGATTGTTGTATGCAAGTTGTAACAAACTCCACTTTGCACATGAATGTGGCATTTGTCCAAAATCAGTCTTTTTAATATCTTCAGAAATGATTACCGAAAACAAGTCACGCAATTCTCTTTCTTGATTAAATTCAGACATTTGATCTTCATTCAGTTTTGATGTCCCAAAATTATCATTTGATTTCAGACATGGTTTCTTGTATTGTTGGTACAATAACTTCTGGTAATTGTCATCCGCTTTGGTAATAAACGTTTCGAATGTGGATCTCCAGTTTGGATAATTATCCAAATTGTCCAACATATGTCCATTGTTAGCCAACCATTCCACATTCCAGTTCTTGTAAGTCATATTTAACTTTTATGTTCAGAACTTGAAAATTTAACCTCTCAAATCAAAACAGCTCAAACCTCATCTTAACGTCCGAATTAGGTCTTCAAACATATCCCAAATGATCCGGAAGGCCCAAAATAGGTAAACAAGGTTTACTTGAACTTTTAAAATGGTATATTTCTTGCAAAACTCTTCGAACAAACCAATTAGAGGTTCTCCCAAACCTTTTCACGAACCTTTTGAGGTTTTCACGAACCTTTTGAGGTTTTTCACGAACCTATTGAGGTTTTGGCAAACCTAGGACGGTTTTGGCGAACCTAGGAAGGTTTTGGCGAACCTAGGAAGGTTTTTGGCGAACCTATGACGTTTTCAGCGAACCTATGACGTTTTTGGCGAACCTAGAGGTTCTCACGAACCTATTTCTCACGAACCTATGTAGGTTCGGCTCTTAGGTTCGTCAAAGGTTAGGCAGATCGCACGAACAGATCTGCAAATCACTAAAATGGCTCTAAAATCTTCATTTTTTAGAGTTAGAAGGCCTATGAGTAGTCAAAATCTTCGTTTTTTCGAGGCGCATCTTTCTATCGGATCAAAACTTGCAAAAACTTGATAATTTTTCGTAGATCTGGCTTGTTGTTGACAAAAACGTGAAGAACTTCAAGAACACCTCTAAGATGATGAATTTTCTGATCAAATTACTTGAGATTGATGTCCAAATAGTCGTAGAATCGAGCCTAACGCTCTGATACCACTGTAGATTTGAAGAATCGATCACGAAATTCTACGATTCGATCATAAACATGCGGAATCCGTTTACAACTAGATTTGAATCAACAATGACAATGTAATAGATCATTAATCTGAATTCTTCATTGATATCCAAGTGTTTACAAACAATAAACGTGAAAATACAACACTTGAACGATCAAAAGAAACAAAGATGAAGAGAGTCTTGATCTTGAGCTTGAGAGAGAATTTGACTTTGTGTGTGTGAATTGTGAGCTCTAGATCTCCAAGTCTTCCAAGTCTACCTATATATAGGTTTCAAAAGGTTTGCCAAAGGTTTGCCAAAACTTAAACCATGTGAGCACCAAACCTTTTAGCCATCAATCATAGCCAAACCTTTTTGATGGACAAACCTTTTGAATGAACGAACCTTCTGAATGAACGAACCTTCTGATGAACGAACCTCAGAATGAACGAACCTTCATATGAACGAACCTTGTTGATCAAACGAACCTTGACCAAAAGGTTCGGTTCTTTTGAAATCCATAGGTTTGCCACTAACCTATCAGATTCAGACGAACCCTCAAGGTTCGGCGAACCTTTGTTCATCCAACGAACCTGTTCATCAGCGAACCTTTTTCAAATTTCAAATCAAAATTTAAAACTTTGAACCTGATGATAAAAATCTTACACCCAGGTTCGAAACATGCCAATGAACAAATTTAATGAAGATGGTTTGTTCAATTTATCGATTTTAATCAGTTTTAAGTCCATTTACAGGTTCGATCTTAAAAATCCTAAAATCGCTTAGATCTCTCAAATTAGCCGGTCAAATTCAAAAATTTCTACCTAGAAATGTTCACGAGATGATTATGATTCTAATAATGTCAATGAAAAAGTCTAGGAAGTCCAGAATCGAAACTCTAAAAATCCTTCTTGGAGGTTCGCGAATGATGAAAATGACGAACCATTCTGGCGAACCCTCTATATATATGTCACGAACCATTTCCAGACGAACCTTTCACAAGCCTTTGCTCAAACCTATCAGATTCAGACGAACCCTCAAGGTTCGGCGAACCTTTGTTCATCCAACGAACCTATTCATCAGCGAACCTTTTTCAAATTTCAAATCAAAATTTAAAACTTTGAACCTGATGATAAAAATCATACACCCAGGTTCGAAACATGCCAATGAACAAATTTAATGAAGATGGTTTGTTCAATTTATCGATTTTAATCAGTTTTAAGTCCATTTACAGGTTCGATCTTAAAAATCCTAAAATCGCTTAGATCTCTCAAATTAGCCGGTCAAATTCAAAAATTTCTACCTAGAAATGTTCACGAGATGATTATGATTCTAATAATGTCAATGAAAAAGTCTAGGAAGTCCAGAATCGAAACTCTAAAAATCCTTCTTGCAGGTTCGCGAATGATGAAAATGACGAACCATTCTGGCGAACCCTCTATATATATGTCACGAACCATTTCCAGACGAACCTTTCACAAGCCTTTGCTGCGAACCTTTTACAGCGAACCTTTTCACCAAACCATTTCAACGAACCTAGTAAGCGAACCTAGTCAACGAACCTAACTAGCGAACCTTACTCCACGAACCATCTCAGCGAACCTTCTCCAAAACCCAGACGAACCTTTTAAAATTTTGAATTTTTCTTTAAATTTCAAAACAAATTTGTGACATCCGGTATTTTTACGAACGATAATCTGTAATGGTTAGTGTACTAAACTTGATTTATTTAATGCGTTAATAATTTAATATTTATTATTAAATTAATTTTGATTAAAAAGTCTAGCACAGAGTGATGTTTAAATGCATGGATTTGCATTTGGTGAATTTTTGAGTTTTCTGTACCGTTCAGTGGTGTTTTAACGAGCGTTGGTGACGACTCGATTAACGAATTAGTAGATATGCTTGGTTAAGCATAAAATGATAAATCTTAAATGTATAAATAAAGTTAACGATGAAAACCGTGAATTTTTGTGTTAACTGTTGATTTTACTGAAAACCGACTTTATCTGCGTTTTAGCCGTGCAAAATGGAATTAATTATTCAAATAATAATTAAGGATGTTATTTTTGACTAGAAAGTTATCGTTTTAGTACGATTAAATATTCTATTAATTTTAGTATAAAAATCGAATTTTTATTAAATTACCGGTAAAAGATTTATACACCGTAGGACTCAGATTATACCTGTTTTTACCTGTTTTGTACTATGGAAAATTCTTGTGAGGACAAGTGTAATCCACATGTCAAAAGAGTATCTAGTCTTGGACTTTTAAAATCCCCCATATCACCTACAATATTTTGTACAACCTCCCAAGCCATCTCTTTCTCTCTTTCATCTCTCTCAACGGATCCACCCTCTCTCTCTCTATACTCCTCCATTTTTGATACATTCAAGCCTCATCTCCGTCATATTTTAAAGTTTTTGATGTTCTTGAAGCTTTATAGAAGTTTTGATCAAATAAACCAACCATTGAAGCCATTTTAAAGGTAAAAATCTCTTCATTATTAAGTGGGTTTTTATTCTAGTTGTTCACCCAAACATTGAGTCTAGATCAAATGGGTTTTTGGCAATGTGTGTGTATGTGTGTGTCGTGAGTGTGTGTAAATATATGTATGTGTGTGTGCCGTAATGTATGTAAATATGTGTGTATATGTTTCTTTCAAAATATACATACATGCATACATGAATGAGTTGCTTGGATGATGATTTTAATCACATGCATGTACATATACATGCATATATATGTATGTAGATGTGAAATAAGTTACATGCATGAACATATATGTATATGTATGTGTTTGTATATATATACATATGTATGTATGGGTGAGATGGTTACATGCATGAACTCATATGTATGTATAAGTGGGTTTTGTTGACATGCATGTATATATATATATATATATATATATATATATGTATATGTATGTGATCATGTGTGTATATATGTATGCATATGAAAGAATAATGATTTTACATACATGGATGGAAGTATACATGATTTGATTGTACATGCATACATGTGTATGTATACATACGAATGTATGTGTATGTGTGTATGTATGTATGATTATTTCAAGTATACATGTGCATGAGGATAATGTATATATACATAAGTATATATATGGTAGAAAACATGACATGCATGATGGTTGTATATGTATGCATGCATGCATGGGTATGTATGCAACTTTTTATATAATTATTGTTTGTGAAAAATAATAATAATTGTTATTTTATGAAATATGTTATATCTGATCTAAAAGTTATAATATACTAAAAAATATAAATATTTTTGTGGTAAATGAATAAAGAATGGTTATGTAACTTGGATATAATTTTTATTACTTTAAAATGGATGTTTTGATAAGATAAAAACTATAAAAATAGAGTTTTCTATAAAAATAATTTGAAACAGGTTATGTAACTATAAAAATAAATTTTTTAACATATTTAAAGTATAAAATCAAGTGGTTTTAGAATTGTAACGACATAACGGTTATGGAGGACCGAAAATACGCGTTTTCGGCTATTTTTAACATATAAAAATAATCATTTTGTGAATCTGATTTTGATCAGAAAATTTACAAGTTTTTATGATAAAAATATGTAAATTTTAATGTATAAGTTTTGTAAGAAAAATATAAAATAAAATACTTGAAAACTATGTCTAAAAATGGTGTAAAAACGTCGTTTTAACGCAAAATTTCGACACAAATTTGTGACTGATTTTAAACAGAAAATTTTGAGTAAAAATAAGTATAAATAATTATTTTTAAGTATTAGAAGTCACTTAGGTCATAGTGCATGTTGATGTGCTTGTATGTTGCGTTGTTGGTTTTATCTGTAAAATACGATAAAATTGTCATTTTTGACAAGTTATTATAAAAAATTAAGTTTGGAGTTAAAATAGATTTTAACAAAGATGACTTAATTATTTGGATATTTATGATTTATAATAACTAAATTCGAGTCACCAACGGGTCGTTTGTGCGAAATCTGGTTCCATAGTGGAATGCGTTTAAGTCTAGTTAGGTTGGGTGAACAACTTACATAATGGACTTTTATTTAGATTGTTAATGTGTCCCTTAGGTTTTAGGGCACTAGTGAGAAAAATCTGGTTATTTGGAAATTTCTGTTGCTAGCAGGAACGCATTAAGGTGAGTTTCACGGTCCCTTTTAAACTGTTTTGATTTTAAAATCGGGGGAGAAACTGCCTATGTTTTGGAAAAGGATATTTGTAATATTTACGCTTGTGTGGTATGTGATGGTTGATAGCTCTTGAGTAAGTGCAGTTGGGCCTGGTTATCGTGGATTGTTCCCGAGTGTTTTTGCGCATGGTTTTGTGCCCGCAGTCGTAATCATTAGTCTCAGGGGAGAGACCGCATGATATATTGGTAGATCTATCGGGTTTGACAACCCACTCCCCGACCAGGTATCATGGTCCGTGAGTAACGGGAGCAATATATGTTGAGGGGTGTTCGCACCTTGGTTTTGGTTTGATTATGAGCTCATGGTGTCTATCGGTTCGTAGGACCTAGCTAGTCTACGAGATGTTCACTAGCACAGCATTGAAATATTACCTTCTTTTCCATGATAACTGTTGAAATGTTTTATTATAAAACCTGTGAACTCACCAACCTGTTTGGTTGACACTTGTTTTTAAATTGGTATGTTTCTCAGGTAAGTAGCATTGCTGTTTGGGGAAAGGAAAAACCGGTTCTTGAAAGCGAGCGTACTTGGGATATTTATCTGGGACCGGTTATCGAGATGTTAAAACTGATGTTTTATAAACTGGATGTTGAACTTGCAATGTTTAAATAAATTTATCGATGACTTTTATAAATAAATATCCATGTTTTATTTAAATCGTTCGCTTAGCTTATGCTTATGTTATTTACTGTTGACACCAAGACTCTGCTAAGACTTCCGCTGCGGGTCGGGGTGTGATAGTAAAAGTGGCATCAGAGCCTAGGTTATAGCGAACTAGTAAATATTTTTACAAAACTAGACTATAACCAATAAAATATTATTTTAAGAACGGTTTCTTTCCCAACATGGTGTTGCTTGCGTACTTAGCCTGAGAAAATTGATATATGTGGATGTGTCTTTATTAATACATGACTAACCAAGTTTTTATGGATATCCTTCTTTCTCTAGATGGTTGATCCTATGATTGACATGCACAGCTCTAGTAGTGAGCCTGATTTACTGTATTACTCGTATTTTGCTTTAGGCCTAGATCCATTGAGGCCTGATGGTTGTGGATGGCTATCTGCGTTAGATGACGAGATATATCCCACAACTACTTTTCCTTAGTCCCCATATGTATTGGTTCCACATTATTTTTTTCACCTATTAGGGTGTTATATACACCTTGGATGACACGTGACCTCGGCAATAGGCCCCACACTGACGAAGCACTTACTTTAGGATAAGATCTATACCGGAGAACATTTTTACTGCACCGACAACAGGTGCGATTTGATTGGTTGGATTGGGTAACCAAGCAATAAATAGTTTGATCCCTGGTTTTGAGCAAGGGAACCTTCTACTACGGTGGTTGGGAAGATGAATCAGGGAGAGTCATTGGAGATGAAGGTCGCTGTTTCGACAGCGCGATGTGCTCAGTATGAGAGCACTATTAGGCAGCCATATAACAGCTTATGGGCATGCTGACTGAGGATTTAGACTCAGTTCATGCATTTGCCAATTATTGGGAAGCTTTGCTGCCCACCATACTATTTGATGATTCTCCTACTAGACCTATGTCATTGGTCCAAGAGATATGTTTATTTTGTTATGAATGTTGTATTCACTTTGAGTTATTAGTTCTAATATATATTTAGTAGGACTAAGTATTTCGTTGTCAAAATGTTTTGTATAAATTCATTTATTTGAATTATACAAGAAATCACTCATGGCTACTTCCCATGAAATTGGAGGAAAATCTGATTCAAATTCTCATCTCACAAGCACGAAGGAATTATCACAGCTTATCTTGAGACATGTTGCAGCGGATTTAGCTTAAAGGAACACAAATAACGACAGCGGGAAAGACCAACCGTGAGGTAGTACCTACAAAATCTCCTAGGCGCGTAACTCGCGACCGTTTATCGGCACTAAGGTTTCACTAGATATAACGTATTGGACATAGAGTATGAAATCGGTTATGAACACTAGTTACTGTAACCCAGAGCAACAGGTAAATTTTGTTGTTTGTTTGTTCCATGACGAAGCATTAACTTGGTGGAATACCTTGCCTCAAGCTAGAGGAGAAACTGCAACATACAGCCTTTCTTTGAATGTGCTTAAGGAGCTACTGTTGTGGGAATATTGCCTAAGAAGTGATGTGTAGAAGCTAGAGGTTAAGTTTTAGAATCATGTCATGATAGGTGCGGAGATTCAAGCCTATACAACAAGATTTCATGAACTTGCGAGGTTCACTCCTAGATTGATTACCCTGAGCATGTAAGTACAAAACGATAAATTTGGTGTTTGGAACCTCATATTATAGGCATGGTTGCTGATCCCAATTCACTACTAGAACATAGAATTCATGTAGATCATTGATTGAATTGATTGTGGAACTTGGAATTTTAATTGATGTTATTGATTGGTTAGTTTGAACCGAAATCTTTGTCCTAAGTATGAAATGAGAGAAATAAGAAAACAAACATATGATAAGTATACTATTATGCCTGGCCAACATATTAGTATACCCATGATATGAATGTGATCTTATGGATATCATTTTATATTCAGGTCATTGAAAATAGGTAAGGTGTTAAGAATTTGCTTGGGTTTGTACTTTCACCTTTGGATAAATGGAAACTCTGTCAAGAGATGGTAATCTAGACAATAAGGTGATGGAAGCAAGTAAGACACCTGCTAGTGTAGAGTAGAAACCCTTTGAGGGAAAGAGGAAAATTTTTGATAATCATTTTGGTAATTAGAAAAGTAGGAATCAGGGTCTGGGAAAATTCTACACTGCAAACACATCTGGAGTTCCATGTTGTAAGTTGGTATGTGAACGATGTTGTAAGATAAGACACCAAATTCAAACATATAGAGTTAAGTTACTTGTAAGGCCAAATGAAAGAAATAGAAGTTGCAGCTAGAGGATCATTCATTTAACATTGATCTCTTACCTGTAGAACTTGGTAGCTTTGATATTGTAGTCGGTATGGATTGGTTATCTAAGAATAGGGCGGAAGTTGTTTGTTATGAAAAGGTGATTCGTCTTCTCCTTTCAAATGGTGAAGTCCTAGTCATTCGTGGTGAACTGAAGAAACCTCCCTTGAAGATGATCAATGTTATGAGGGCGCAAAAGTTTCTACGCAAAGGATACTCTGCATTTTTAGCTAGTATTGTCGACACAAGAGCTGAGAAATCAAAGATTGAGGAGATACTTGTTGTTCGAGAATATCCAGAATTTTTTCCAGAAGACTTGCCGGGATTGCCTCCGTCAAGACAGATAGAGTTTAGAATCGACCTTGTTCCAGGAGCGGCACCTATTGCGAAGGCTCCATATCTATTAGCACCTTCTGAAATGCAAGAGTTGTCTAATCAGTTACATGAATTGTTGGACAAAGGATTTATTAGACCAAGTTTTTCTCCTTGGGGAGCACCAGTATTATTCGTCAAAAAGAAAGATGGGTCAATGAGGATGTGCATTGACTACACAGAGTTGAATAAGCTTACCATCAAGAATCGGTATCCTTTGCCGAGGATTGATGATTTGTTTGATCAGTTGTGTGGTTCGAGTTTCTATTCAAAGATCGATTTACGCTCATGATACCACCAATTGAAGATTGTGGAGGAAGACTGCCTTCAGAACGCGTTATGGGCATTATGAGTTCTTGGTCATGCCATTCGGGTTAACAAATGCACCTGCTGCATTTATAGACCTAATGAATAGAGTTTGTAGACCTTATTTGGATAAGTTTGTAATTGTCTTTATCAATGATATGCTTATCTATTCAAAAAGCAAAGAAGACCATGAACGTCATTTGAGGTTGATTTTGGAGTTGTTAAAGAATGAGAAGCTTTATGCTAAGTTCTCCAAGTGTCAATTCTGGATTCACAAAGTTCAATTTCTGGGTCATGTAATTAACGAGAAAGGTATCCAAGTGGATCCCATGAAAATTGAAGCAATTAAGAAATGGAGTACGCCTACATCTCCAACTGAAATACGTCAGTTTTTGGGACTGGCTGGTTATAGAAGGTTCATTGAGAACTTTTCTAAGGTTGCTCAATTGTTAACCCTGTTAACTCAGAAGGATCAAAAGTTTGACTGGGGCGCCAAGCAAGAAGAAGCTTTTCAACTGTTAAAGCATAAACTATGTACTGCACCCATTTTATCACTTCCTGATGGGAATGATGGATTTGTGGTATATTATGACGCATCACGACAGGGTCTTGGATGTGTTTTGATGCAACAAGATAAGGTGATAGCATACGCTTCGCGACAACTTAAAATCCATGAGAAGAATTACACCACCCATGATCTAGAATTGGGAGCGGTTATTTTTGCACTCAAGATATGGAGACATTACCTCTATGGAACGAAGTGTACTATCTTCACCGATCATAAAAGTCTTAAACATATCTTTGATCAAAAAGATCTAAATATGAGACAATGTAGGTGGGTCGAACTGCTCAAGGATTACGACTGTGAAATTTGTTATCATCCTGGAAATGCAAACGTAGTGGCGGATGCCTTGAGCAGAAAGGTTAGAGACAAAACTTTACGAGTGCGTGCATTGGAATTAACCATCCAAATGAGTCTTACTGCTCAAATTCATGATGCACAGCTCGAAGCACTTAAAGTTGAAAATGTCAAAACCGAAGGCCTACACCGAATGGTTAAGGAGTTAATTCCAAAGTCCGATGAAATTTTATATTTCATGGATCGTATATGGGTACCTTGTTTTGGTAATCTTCGTGAGCTGGTTATGGATGAAGCTCACAAGTCTCGATATTCAATCCATCCAGGATCGGACAAGATGTACAAAGATTTGAAAGAGTTTTATTGGTGGCCTAATATGAAACGGGAAATTGCCGAATATGTCGGTAAACTTCTAACTTGCTCCAGGGTGAAGGCGGAACATTAAAAGCCGTCCGGACTTTTGCAATAGCCTGAAATCCCAGAATAGAAGTGGGAATGTATTGTAATGGATTTTATAACGAAATTAACCCGAACGTCTAGTGGCTATGATACTATTTGGGTAATTGTCAATCGTTTAACTAAGTCAACACACTTCCTTTCAATTAAAGAAACTGATAAAACGGAGAAGTTAGCGACATCATACTTGAAAGAAATTGTTTCTAGGCATGGTGTTCCTGTGTCAATTATATCTGACAGGGATAGTCGGTTTACATCAAGATTTTGGCAATCTTTGCAATAAGCCTTGGGTACTCGTTTGGATATGAGTACTGCTTATCATCCACAAACAGACGGTCAGAGCGAAAGAACTATTCAGACACTTGAGGATATGCTTCGGGCATGCGTACTTGATTTCGGTGGTAGCTGGGATGTTCATTTACCGCTAGCAGAATTTTCGTATAACAATAGTTACCACTCGAGCATTAAAGCTCCACCATTCGAAGCTCTTTATGGCAGAAAGTGTCGCTCGCCATTATGTTGGGCAGAAGTTGGTGAAAAACAACTTACTGGAGCTGAAATCATTCAAGAGACCACTGATAAGGTCTTTCGAATAAAGAATAGGTTGAAAGCTGCCATGGATAGGCAGAAAAGTTATGCTGATAATCGACAGAAACCATTGGAATTCCATATCGGAGATCATGTAATGTTAAAAGTTTCGCCTTGGAAAGGAGTCGTTAGATTTGGCAATCAAGGGAAGCTTAGTCCCCGTTATGTTGGACCTTTCGAGATTTTAGATCGAATCGGTCCAGTTGCGTATCGACTCAAGTTATCATCGCAGCTTTGCGGTGTGCACGATGTATTTCATGTATCTAACTTGAAGAAGTGCCTTTCTGATGAAACGACTGTTATTCCGATTGAAGAGATTCATGTTGATGAAAGACTTCATTTTTTTAAGAGCCGATTGAGATCTTAGATTGGGAAATTCATAAGCTTCGACGTAGTCGGATCAAACTAGTGAAAGTGAGATGGAATTCAAGACGCAACCAAGGATCAGATGAGAAAGAAGTATCCCCACTTGCTTCCTTATGATATGAAAAGGTCGTAGTGGTTTATAATTTCGGGACGAAATTTCTTAAACCAGGGGAGACCGTGACATCCGATATTTTTACGAACGATAATCTGTAATGGTTAGTGTACTAAACTTGATTTATTTAATGCGTTAATAATTTAATATTTATTATTAAATTAATGTTGATTAAAAAGTCTAGCACAGAGTGATGTTTAAATGCATGGATTTGCATTTGGTGAATTTTTGAGTTTTCTGTACCGTTTAGTGGTGTTTTAACGAGCGTTGGTAACGACTCGATTAACGAATTAGTAGATATGCTTGGTTAAGCATAAAATGATAAATCTTAAATGTATAAATAAAGTTAACGATGAAAATCGTGAATTTTTGTGTTAACTGTTGATTTTACTGAAAACCGACTTTATCTGCGTTTTAGCCGTGCAAAATGGAATTAATTATTCAAATAATAATTAAGGATGTTATTTTTGACTAGAAAGTGATCGTTTTAGTACGACTAAATATTCTATTAATTTGAGTATAAAAATCAAATTTTTATTAAATTACCGGTAAAAGATTTATACACCGTAGGACTTAGATTATACCTGTTTTTACCTATTTTGTACTATGGAAAATTCTTGTGAGGACAAGTGTAATCCACATGTCAAAAGAGTATCTACTCTTGGACTTTTAAAATCCCCCATATCATCTACAATATTTTGTACAACCTCCCAAGCCATCTCTTTCTCTCTTTCATCTCTCTCTCAACGTATCCACCCTCTCTCTCTCTCTATACTCCTCCATTTTTGATACATTCAAGCCTCATCTCTATCATATTTTAAAGTTTTTGATGTTCTTGAAGCTTTATAGAAGTTTTGATCAAATAAACCAACCATTGAAGCCATTTTAAAGGTAAAAATCTCTTCATTATTAAGTGGGTTTTTATTCTAGTTGTTCACCCAAACATTGAGTCTAGATCAAATGGGTTTTTTGCAATGTGTGTGTATGTGTGTGTCGTGAGTGTGTGTAAATATATGTATGTGTGTGTGCCGTAATGTATGTAAATATGTGTGTGTATGTTTCTTTCAAAATATACATACATGCATACATGAATGAGTTGCTTGGATGATGATTTTAATCACATGCATGTACATATACATGCATATATATGTATGTAGATGTGAAATAAGTTACATGCATGAACATATATGTATATGTATGAGTTTGTATATATATACATATGTATGTATGGGTGAGATGGTTACATGCATGAACTCATATGTATGTATAAGTGGGTTTTGTTGACATGCACGTATATATATATATATGTATGTATGTGATCATGTGTGTATATATGTATGCATATGAAAGAATAATGATTTTACATACATGGATGGAAGTATACATGATTTGATTGTACATGCATACATGTGTATGTATACATACGAATGTATGTGTATGTGTGTATGTGTGTATGATTATTTCAAGTATACATGTGCATGAGGATAATGTATATATACATAAGTATATATATGGTAGAAAACATGACATGCATGATGGTTGTATATGTATGCATGCATGGGTATGTATGTAACTTTTTATATAATTATTGTTTGTGAAAAATAATAATAATAATTGCTATTTTATGAAATATATTATATCTGATCTAAAAGTTATAATATACTTAAAAATATAAATATTTTTGTGGTAAATGAATAAAGAATGGTTATGTAACTTGGATATAATTTTTATTACTTTAAAATGGATGTTTTGATAAGATAAAAACTATAAAAATAGAGTTTTCTATAAAAATAATTTGAAACAGGTTATGTAACTATAAAAATAAATTTTTTAACATATTTAAAGTATAAAAATAAGTGGTTTTAGAATTGTAACGACATAACGGTTATGGAGGACCGAAAATACGCGTTTTCGGCTATTTTTAAAATATAAAAATAATCATTTTGTGAATCTGATTTTGATCAGAAAATTTACAAGTTTTTATGATAAAAATATGTAAATTTTAATGTATAAGTTTTGTAAGAAAAGTATAAAATAAAATACTTGAAAACTATGTCTAAAAATGGTGTAAAAACGTCGTTTTAACGCAAAATTTCGACACAAATTTGTGACTGATTTTAAACAGAAAATTTTGAGTAAAAATAAGTAAAAATAATTATTTTTAAGTATTAGAAGTCACTTAGGTCATAGTGCATGTTGATGTGCTTGTATGTTGCGTTGTTGGTTTTATCGGTAAAATACGATAAAATTGTCATTTTTGACAAGTTATTATAAATAATTAAGTTTGGAGTTGAAATAGATTTTAACAAAGATGACTTAATTATTTGGATATTTATGATTTATAATAACTAAATTCGAGTCACCAACGGGTCGTTTGTGCGAAATCTGGTTCCATAGTGGAATGCGTTTAAGTCTAGTTAGGTTGGGTAAACAACTTACATAATGGACTTTTATTTAGATTGTTAATGTGTCCCTTGGGTTTTAGGGCACTAGTGAGAACAATCTGGTTATTTGGAAATTTCTGTTGCTAGCTGGAACGCATTAAGGTGAGTTTCACGGCCCCTTTTAAACTGTTTTGATTTTAAAATCGGGGGAGAAACTGCCTATGTTTTGGAAAAGGATATTTGTAATATTTACGCTTGTGTGGTATGTGATGGTTGATAGCTCTTGAGTAAGTGCAGTTGGGCCTGGTTATCGTGGATTGTTCCCGAGTGTTTTTGCGCATGGTTTTGTGCCCGCAGTCGTAATCATTAGTCTCAGGGGAGAGACCGCATGATATATTGGTAGATCTATCGGGTTTGACAACCCACTCCCCGACCAGGTATCATGGTCCGTGAGTAACGGGAGCAATATATGTTGAGGGGTGTTCGCACCTTGGTTTTGGTTTGATTATGAGCTCATGGTGTCTATCGGTTCATAGGACCTAGCTAGTCTACGAGATGTTCACTAGCACAGCATTGAAATATTACCTTCTTTTCCATGATAACTGTTGAAATGTTTTATTATAAAACCTGTGAACTCACCAACCTGTTTGGTTGACACTTGTTTTTAAATTGGTATGTTTCTCAGGTAAGTAGCATTGCTGTTTGGGGAAAGGAAAAACCGGTTCTTGAAAGCGAGCGTACTTGGGATATTTATCTGGGACCGGTTATCGAGATGTTAAAACTGATGTTTTATAAACTGGATGTTGAACTTGCAATGTTTAAATAAATTTATCGATGACTTTTATAAATAAATATCCATGTTTTATTTAAATCGTTCGCTTAGCTTATGCTTATGTTATTTACTGTTGACACCAAGACTCTGCTAAGACTTCCACTGCGGGTCGGGGTGTGACAAAATTCATGTTCAATCATTCAAAAGTCAAACAAATAATCAAAAACTTATTGATTTAACATCAGATGAAAAAATAAAATCTTTTTGGAATTTTTTTAATTTTTTTAGAAAAAATAAACTACAAAATTAACAAAAGAAATACGAAAAAAAAATTTTTTGTTTGAGAAAGATTCTGACATGAGATCATATTATTTTACAATTTTCAACATATCTGTTTGTATTATCTCAAATATTATCTGAAAATTACAAGTTTTAGATGATTGTCAGTATACTTATCCTTTTAAATTTATTACTTAGTCAAGAAATCAGTTTAAAACAAGATTATGAAAACAGTTTATAATAATCCATTTACTTGAACACATCCCCGATTTGTGAATAACTAAACAAACATAAATGTTCTCAAACTTATAATTTCAATTTTAACTAATCAGATCATGCAAAAATAAAGCATAATTTCTTTTTGAAAATAACAAAATAGAAAACAATTTGAAATTGTTCAAAATCTTGGAATCAAGGTTGATACTTACGTATGCTCAAATGATCCAGAAAATGAATGAAACAATAATTTAAGATTAAGCTTTTAACAATCAGTTCTATATATTCATATACGCAAAGATTGTCCAAATCTTAATCAGAACCAAGAAAATAAATTTGAATTGTTTAAAGCTATAACAATCAGGTCGATACGTAAGTATACGCAAAGAATGTTCCAGCTTTAAACTAAAATGAAAGAAAAACAAAAACAAATTTTCTTTTAAAAATTAAACACATGATCAAACTAGTACTTTGACTTTTTGTTCAAGAGCATTTTGTCCGAAAAATTACCACTCTTACAGGACAAAACTAAGTACTGCATTCTAAGCACCTGTTTCTTATAAAATATAATCAAAACTTTGTTTAAACTTATCCTGACTAAGTTATAAACCTACTTTCATATCATAATTAATACTTGTAATAATTCATTAAATTTTAATAACACATACAGATATATTTCCAAATGCAAATAATGTGCTATCATTTCTCATTAGGTCGAATCAATTTCTCAGATTTTTAATTTTTTATGTTTTTGTATTTTTCAAAATTTTCTCCCCCTAAAAACAAAAACACAAAAGAGAAAATAAAAAAATCTGATGTTAATTCAATAAAAATGATTATGAAGGAATTTGATTCTTGATTACCTCACCCATGACCCTGATCCCATTTAATTTGAGTAAATACTCAAAACATTGTTTGTCAAAGGCCTTGGTGATAAGGTCTGCCCTTTGCTCGTTTGTGTGTATCTTCACCACATCAACCAGTTTCTTTTCATAACAGTCACGTATGAAATGAAACCGAATATCAATGTGCTTGGAACGTGAATGATACACTGGATTCTTGGTAATTGCAATGGCAGCCTCATTATCTACATGAATCGGGGTAGATAAAAATTTCAGTCCATAGTCTCTCATCTGTTGTTGTATCCACAAGACTTGGGAACAACAACTGGCAGCAGCTACATATTCAGCTTCACATGTAGATGTAGCAACAGATGTTTGCTTCTTACACTGCCATGAGACTAATCTCTCCCCCAGAAACTGAGCACCTCCAGTAGTTGATTTGGAATCAGTCTTGCATCCTCCATAGTCTGAATCACTATACGCATGGAAGATATAGTTATCATCCTTAGAATACCACAGACCGGTGTCTGGTGTACCCTTCAGATAACGTAAAATCCTCTTGACTGCAATCAGATGAGAAACTTTAGGCTTTAATTGATAGCGAGCACAGATACTTGTAGCGAATACAATATCTGGTCTTGAGGCTGTCAAATACATCAAGCTCCCGATCATTCCACGATATAATGTAGCATCAATTAGCTCCCCCTTAAGATCAGGCTCAATCCCGTGATTGGGCTGAATGGGCGTGGAAATGGGTTTACAATCAAGAATGCTAAACCGTTTTAGCACATCTTGAATGTATTTAGTCTGATGAATAAAAATGCCATCATCAGTCTGATCAATTTGTAAACCCAAAAAGAACTTGATGTCAGACATAGCACTCATCTCAAACTTCTCAATCATCACCTCTTTAAACTCCAAACACAATTGTTCATCAGTAGATCCGAAGATGATATCATCAACATAGATCTGAACAAGTAGAATGTCCTTGCCCTTTTCCCGATAAAACAATGTTTTGTCTATCTGACCCCTATTGAACCCGTGTTCAATAAGGTGAGTCGAGAGGGTCTCATACCAAGCTCGAGGAGCCTGATGAAGACCATACAGTGCTTTGTCCAGGAGGTATACCTGATCCCGGTGGATCGAATCCTCAAAGCCCGGTGGCTGACAAACATACACTGTCTCCTTCAATGACCCATAAAGGAATGCAGACTTAACATCCAACTGGAACACTTTGAACTTCTTGTGGGCAGCAAAAGATAGAAATAATCTAATCGCTTCAAGCCGCGCCACAGGTGCAAACACCTCATCATAATCAATTCCTTCTATTTGTTTGAACCCTTGGACAACCAAACGCGCCTTATTTCGAAAAATTACGCCTCTATCGTCTCGCTTACACTTCAACACCCACCTGGTGCCTATCTTCTTTTCACATTTTCGCAAATCTACCAAATGCCAAACACCCAGTTTCTGAAACTGATTAAACTCCTCTTGCATGGCCTCCACCCAGGCAGGCTCACGCAGGGCTTCAGTTACAGATTTAAGCTCAATCTGAGAAACAAATGCAGAATGTATCCATAACTCTTGAGTCCCATGATTACGCTCCAGCTCGACATACAAACTCTCCTCGTTTGCAACTTGCCTTCTCGTCTGTACTCCAACAGACGGGTCTCCAATGATCTGCTTCACAGGTACTCTAGACACTGGCACTTGCAGGACTCCAACACCATGATCAAGATTTGTGATATTCTGATCTTCATCTTAATCTTGAGAAACGGCATCTTCAAAAACATCCTGATCATCTTCCAATGACCAATCATCATTAACTTCTCAAAAATGCCTTCCTCAGTTGAATGATTATCATCAACCTGATGAGAAACTCCTTGATCATCAGAATTTTGTAAATCATATAACATCTGTAAAGAAATTTCATCATCAGTAACAGTAGGAGACAAGTTAAAAGACTCAAAAATTTTATCATAATCGAATAACCAATTTGGACCTTTGCCTTCTGGTATAGGTGTATGTCGTTGAACATCCACATTATACCAGAGTTCCACAACACCCGTGCGTTTGTTAAACACACGTTTATTTGGAAGGCTATAGCCCAGAAAGAAACCTTCTTCAACCTTAGAGTTGAATTTAGCATCTTTCTTTAGCATGGTACAAGGAGCCCCGAAAGGTTCCAAGTGTTCCAAATTTGGTTTTCGATTCTCAAGAAGTTCATAACAAGTCTTGTTATGTCGTTTGACAATCAGCACTCGGTTGAGAGTAAAACAGGCGGTCGCTACAGGTTCACTCCAGAAAGTAATGGGCAGCTTAAAATCAGCAAGCATCGTCCGAGCAGACTCTATCAATGTACGATTCTTCCTTTCAGCTACACCGTTCATTTGTGGTTCATACGGTGCACTAAATTGCTGCTGGATGCCCTTTGAATCACAGAATGCTTCCATGTTCTGATTCTTAAATTCTGTCCCATTATCTGATCTAACACGCCTAACCCTCAACTTGTATAAAGTCTCCAATCTGTTCACAAGCAACACAAAGTTTTCATAAGTTTCAGATTTAAATTTTAAGAACATAACCCATGAAAATCTAGAAAAATCATCGGTCACTACAAAATAATATGATTCACCCACAATACTTTTCACATTAATCGGTCAAATAGATCCATGTGAAGAAGTTCTAGAGGTTTATCAATAGAAAAAACAGTTTTAGTCTTATGTGACCTCCTTTTCTGTTTGCCTTTCTTACAAGAAACACACACATCAGGTAATTTGAAATGTTTAACCGGTACACCATCAACCAATTGATTGTGTACAAGATGATTCATCTTTCTGATGTGTATGTGACCCATTCTCCTGTGCCAAGACCGAGTATCTTGTTCTGTGGCCTTCGACACCAAACACGTCTCAACTTTATTAACTGTCTCCGCCTTCGCCATGTCCAACACATACAGATCTTTACACCTGTCTGCAGTCATCAGAATCCAGTCATCAGGAATTTGAATTCCTTGTTTGAGCACATAGCATTTCTTGTCGTCAAACAAAACCTTGTAACCTTTATCACTTATCTGAGACACACTCAAAAGATTATTAGTTAACTCTTTGCAGTAATTCACATTGTCAAAGGAAACTTTACCATTAGTCAAACTACCACTTCCGGTAATCTGACCACCTTTGTCACCTGCAAAGTTAACATAACATCCGTTCATCTCTCGAAAATCTTTCAACAAACTGATCTCTCCAGTCATTTGCCGTGAACATCCACTATCAACAATCCATCGACTGTTGATATGGCCCGTGAATGCCACCTGCACCATAATAAAGATGATGAAGGGAAGATAGAAGAAGAGAAAGAAGAAGTTGAAGAAGAAGAAGAAGAGGCACTTGATTATGGTGATACTGATGTGGATGAACATCATGATGATTATGATTTTGGTGGTAATGATGGAGCAGATGGTGGTGCTGGTGGAGTTGCTGGAGGAAATGGTGGTTTAGATACTGTGACCGGAGCTATTGTTGTTTATTCTCCTTCCAAGCTTGCTACAGATGTTGTTCCATTGACTTCTCTATCTTCTGATAGAGCTAGGGATTGTACTGAAGTTGAATTTGAAGATTTATATGCAATAGAACATCCCATGGCTATTCTTGATTACTCTCTGCCTACTTTTCTTGATTTATTTAAAATGCATTCTGATATAGATTTGCAGAGAAATATTGTTGAAGTTCAAGTTTATCAAGAAAGAGAAGAAGGAGAAATTATGGGTGACTACTCAGTTCAAGATTTTCAAAATTTATTTGATGATGATGATGATGATGATGATGAATTGATGTTTGATTTTGAAAAAGATGAAGATACTGATTTATCTGATTTTGATAAGGATGTCATTGATGAAGATTTGTTAAATTTAAACATGATGAAGAAAATATTTGAAGCTGGAAGTATGTCAAGAACAACATTAGATCCGGTTAAAGCTAAAACAAATTTGGATAATTGGAAAGCATTTCAAGATGAAACAAAGTACATCATTGATCATTTACATTCTTTCAAGATTATGACAGAAGTGTTTGAAGATAAAGATCCAGAAAACCTAACTAGACAATCCAAGAAGTTCAAGATTGGATCTAAATCCAAGATGATTGGAAGGATTATTAGTTATGGTTATTTTCATAACATTTCAGGTAGTTTGATGGATAAGGGATGTTATGTGGTGAAGAGAATAGATGGATGCCAATACTTTGGCAAGGCTACTGATTTGATGAGTCTACCTGCATTTGAATGCAAAGATCTTTCTAGATTAAGGATGATAAAGCCTATACAGACTCGACATAATGAGATTTTTGAGAATTTGTTAAAGAAAGAAGCTCGATTTGGATGGAGTGGTTTTGTTGAAAGAATGAAGGAAACTGAAGTCATTCATCATGTCAAATTAATGAACTTCAAAGATGTGGTTGACAAAATGGAATTGGAGATAAGGCGAAACGGAAAATGGATTGTGAAAATTGTTGATTTCTCGTGGATTGATGAACAAAGAAACATGCTAAAGGCAAGTATGAGTGCTGAGAAAGAAAAAGAAGATGTTGATGAAGAAAAGGAAGATGATCTGAAAACTGAAGATTGTATTGAGACAAGTGTGAATTTGAGGATGGAAGGTAGTGATGAAGAGAAGAGTGAGGATTATTCAATGTCAGAATCTGATAAAACAATTGAACCTGAAATGTCTGAAGATAGCAAACAGATGAATGAAGTTATAGATAAGAGATGTAATGTAACTGAAGATACATACATTCTTGATGATTCTAATATCAAAAGTGAGATGAAGAAGTCTGAAGATGATGTTTTGAAGTCAAAGGATGAAACTTCAAGTGTTGAAGTGGTGTCAACAGAGGATGAGAGTGTTTATGAGGATGCCTCTGATGATTTGTCTGAAACAACTACCATCATTAGTGAAGACCATTGTCATACCATTTCAGATAAAGAGGTAAGTTCAGGTACATTTTCTAAACTCTCATGCTCTAAATGTTTAAATCTTGAGGGAAAAATTTGGATTTTGGAGGAAGAAAATATAAATTGAAATGTGACTTATCAAACTGCAATAAAGCATACATGGATTTAAAATCAAATGAAAAGTTTTTTTCAAAACAGATTGCAAATTTGAAGTTACAGGTTCAAATGTTGACTGATGATTTGTCAAAGTCAAATGCCAATGAAAGTGTTTATGAACAAAAACTTGACATTTTGAGCAAAGTAAATGTTGAATTGACAAATGCAGTAAATAAAATTAAAATCAAAATGGACAAGGCAAAAAGGGACTTTGACAGAATCATGCACAAATTGGAGAATCATCATGATTCTATAATTTCTTCAAGTCCTCTTATTGAGAAATCAAGTGATAGTGAAATTTCAATAGATAACACTCTCAATAAGGGAAAGTCTCCAATTTGTGCTGATGAAGACATTCCTCCGATCATTGAAGATTGTACTTTTGAGGAATATGATGAGGAGAAATTGTACAGATGTGGGTTGATGGATGTACTTAAAGATTATGATGATTCTCACAATAATATCTTTGATGATGTGAAACCATGTGTTTCAAACTCTGCATCATCATCCAAAAAGAAAGTTTCTTTCAAAACCCCATTGGTTGAAATTAAAAAGTTTTCAAAGAATGAAAATAAGAATTTTTCAAAGCAAAATGGTTTTTCAAGTTACAAACCTAAAAGTCAAATTCAATCAAAACGGGTTGTGAAATCATCATGTGCATCAAATAAAGTGGAATCAAAGTGTGATACTTCAAAGTCTTGGATCAAAGACAAGATTTCACTAAGTCCCACAAGATGTGAAAAGTTGAACTTTGAGTCTCCCACGTCAAGTGGTAAGAAGTCACATTTGACTCATATTGGTTCAACAAGGAATCAAAGACTGGTTTATGGTTCACCAGTGACAAATCACCAAAACCATATGTTGGTGCAAAACTATTCTCCTAGGTTTGTGGAAAGGAGAATATGTTTTGAGTGTGGTACAAGAGGGCATATCACTGCCAATTGTCCTTATCTGTGTGAGTTACAAGGACATTTTAGTAATGCCAAGTCTTGTGTCACAAAGGTTTCAAAGTTCATTCCTAAAAAACATAAAATGCCAAATAAAAACAAGGAAGAACTTGTGAAAGCATTGGATGATGAGATGTTGAAACTTTCAAAACCCTTAATAACTAATTTGGTTTTTAACAACAATGTGGTGATTCAAGATAAGTATTATCTTAAGAATGCACTTGAACAGGAACAGTTGTGGATACCAAAAACAAACAAAGTTTCAAAAGGAAATTTATCTGTTTCAACTGGGAAATGGATTAAATTTCGGTATATGGATGGTCATGGTAAACTCAAGACTTCGAAGGATTGGGTGACTAAAGATATCTAATGGTTTGTGAGTGTGTGCAGGAGGATTTCAAGAGGACCTATCAATTGGAGGAGAGCTCATTGATAGTGAAATTTCCTAATGTGTATTTGGTAAAATAGTTCTAATTCTTTAACTGTCATATTATTCTGGAGAACTTGACAGGTTTGGAATTACATTGTCATATTTTCTTGATGTTTTCAAGTCACTTTGAACATAATGTTTCACAAAGATGGTAAATCATATCGGTTGTCAATTTTCCGGGAATTTTGATTTTTCTATGTACTTATAAAATTCTAAAAATCAAAAAGATTTTCATTTTTAGCATTTTAGGGGGAGTAAAATTTAAAAAAAATCAAAAACAATATAAAATTAGAAAATTGAGAAATTGATCCGACCTTTGAGATATGATTGTACATTGTAACATTCTAAAGCTTACTTGTATCATACAAGATCAAATACAAAGCGATCACAATGCACTCAGTATGATATGTTGGTAGGTCTTTCGTTTAGTTGTGATTTTTGTAGACTAATGCCATAATCATTCTTTGTGGGACACATTACTTAGAACCCAGTGTTCGATCTTTGTCCTGAGTGCGTGGCCATTTGCCTCAGTGATTGCTAATTGTATTAGCACATATATTAGTTTGATCATGTGTTTCTTTTACAAAAGAAATTCTGAGTTCATTTTTTCTTTTATTTTAGTTCAAAACGTGGACATTCTCTGTGCATACTTACGTATCGATCTGATTGTTATGTTTTGAACATTCTGCTTTTATTTTCTTGGTTTGTTTAAAACTTGGGCATTCTATGTGTATACGGAAGTATCGATATGATTGCTAGGTTTTAAACTTAAGTTATTTTTTTTGTTCAATAACCTGGTTTCATCTGTGCATACGGAAGTATCAATCTTGTAACCGGATTTTGAACATTCTGTTTTATTTTACACTTTGTTATTTCACAAAAGATATTCTGCTTTATTTTTGCATGATCAAACTAAGAAAGAATTTGAATTTATAATTTATAATGGCATCGCTGTTGGTTGATGTTTCACAAAGCGGGGATGTGTTCAAGTGAGTGGGGAACACAAAGTCTTGTGATTGGTTTTCATTAATCCAAATTCACAACAAGTGGTAAGACTTAAAGTGGATCCATATACTGGCAATCGTCCTAGGCTTGTGCATCGAATAAATAAATATCATTAATAATCAACAAGTAATGCTGAGGTATGATTACAATATGATCTCATGTTTGGATATTTCTCATCAAAAACATATTTATTTTTTAGTTAGAATACAAATTTTGTAGGATTCTAGGATATACAAGTTTGCAATTCATAGCTTTAGGGGGAGTTTATTCAAATCATTGAAAAAATTCATAAAAATTTTCTTCTATTTTCTTTTAGACTATTCGATGTGACTTACTAATTCTTTGTAAACACTATAATTGATTTACTGTTAATAAGTGACAAAGAGAAATTGGAATTGTGATGAGGCATCTAGTATGATTACATGTGAAGCAAAAGATTTAGTTTTGATTATGTATCAACTGATGCAGGTGATAAGAGTGATGAAGATCTGTGTGTTGAAGATATCACTGCAGTTCTCAGCAAGTGAATCTTGAAAAAGAAAACATAAGATGGAGAGAGAGAGAGAGAGAGAGAGAGAGAGAGAGAGAATGAAATTAAGATTGAGAGGGTGAAGTAGAAACAAAGAGACTGATGTATTTTCTGTGTGAAAATATAACAGCTACAACTGAAGGGAAGTATGTTGATAGCAAGGTTGTAGGGGAGTATGTTGATGCATATATGTTCCCCGATGCACAAAATGTTTGAGCATATACTACAGCAAGGTTCAAGGGAGAGTATGTTAGTGCATTTTCTGTGTGAAAGCTGCATTTAATGTGTGAACCTGGCTTGTTGTATATGAAATCATAGTCTGTTGAATATGATTAAGGGTTTGGCTAAAGATCCAAAAAGGTTAGGCTATGATTGATGGCTAAAAGGTTTGGTGCTCACATGGTTTAAGTTTTGGCAAACCTATTGGCAAACCTTTTGAAACATATATATAGGTAGACTTGGTAGACTTGGAGATCTAGAGCTCACAATTCACATACACAAAGTCAAATTCTCTCTCAAACTCAAGATCAAGACTCTCTTCATCTTTGTTTCTTTTGATCGTTCAAGTGTTGTATTTTCACGTTTATTGTTTGTAAACACTTGGATATCAATGAAGAATTCAGATTAATGATCTATTACATTGTCATTGTTGATTCAAATCTAGTTGTAAACGGATTCCGCACGTTTATGATCGAATCGTAGAATTTCGTGATCGATTCTTCAAATCTACAAACTTAATTTTTTTTCCTTGTCTTAGAGTCCCCATACCTAAACCTAAGAAATAGTTTCAAAATCTTGATTTGAGCCCCATCTAAGGTTTAACATGCTTTGCATACTTCATAGATCATTATAAATTTACGACCGATTGTGATATACCTAAAGTGTGGGCTAGTCCTTATTTGAATGAGTTTTTTTCCTCTAAAATGTATTTATTTGTAAATAGAGAGATTAATTATGAAAGTATGTTTAACCAAAAAATCAAATGACATTGATGATTTCAGGTTACAAAGACTTGAGTAAGTTGAAATCAAGATGATATGGTATTTTAATTTTAATTTATCTCATAAACTATGTTACTCCTAAAGAACTTAAAATTAATAGTACATCTTTGTTCGAGTTTGAAAATAAATAAAATAAGAGACGCTTGAATTCATTCAAAGAAACTGTTGCTAGTTCCGAAAAAAATGGAAAGCCGAATACCTTCAAAATTAATTTTGTATTTGCAAATTCCAATGATTAAAAAATCCATAATACCTCTTCAGGAGGAAATACAGATTCTAATGTGTTCGGGTATATTTTAAGAGTATTTATACTTAAACCCTACTCTATTTTTCAATCACACCTCACTGTACTACCTTAAATGTAATTATATATATTAGGGGTGTAAACGAGCTGAGCTGAGCCCGAGCCTGACACTGTTCGAGCTCAGCTCGTGAGGATTTTCTGAGGCTCGAGATCGAGCTCAGCTCGAATCAAGCTTCTTTTGTAAAGATCGAGCTCGGCTCGTGATTGATATATCAGGCTCGAGATCAGCTCGACTAAGCTCGAATTCATTGACGATCCTTAAACAAGCCCAAGCTCGGCTCGAAAGCTCGTTTTCTAAAGAGCTTAAACGAGCCAAAGCTCGGCTCGTGAGCTCGATTAGCAGCTGTATAGTTAAGAAAAAACAATTACTGACAAAGTAACTAGTGTGAAATTTACATCAAAAAATCCATCATAATCCAACCAAGTACAAAAGCAAGGAGTCTAAAACCATACACAAATACAAAGTATACAAATCAACACAAAAATTCTTAAACCACTATGAGACCAAATTAATATTTTAAAAAAAGAACTAAATATTCATTTTATAGAAACAAAATAAACGGTCTTCTTAAATATCCATAGCCATACACCACAAAAGCTTGTCTTCTTCTTTTTGAACCTGAAACATGAAGTCAAATTGTTAAACCGAAATCCATACAAACCAAAAAGAAGTATATGTACTGATTATTTGATTTGTTATAAATACTCACCTTTACCAAGCAAAAGCAACCTTCTTAACACCAAGAGCAAACTATACAAACATAAAACAAGTTAACCAAAATCAATAAACAAGGAACATCATCCTATTTAACCTTCTTTATATAGAAAAAAATAGTTCAAAAACATACTCCAAAAGTTAAGAATCGAATTACCAAAATCCAAATCTACCTCATGGTTCCACTATTACTTTGACTTCACTGCACGTTATAGCATTCTGGTTCGAATTAATTTAGTGCTTGGTTATAATCACCAAGTCTATTGAAGTTTGGATGAACCAACAGGCAACAGCTTAAAATTGGCCAATTTGGTGTTGTAAGCAACACATCTGATGAAACTGATATTGCCCTTGAAACTACTGACACATACACACCGGATTTAACAAGCCTCATGGTCGATTACAAACTATCTCAATCCCAAAATAAACCTAAACATAAATATCAATTTTCTAAAGTGACTGCAACGTGTGGATAGATTATAATACTTAAATTCAAGTTTAAAACACATAAAATCTTCACAAAGTTATCATATTCTCTCATCAAATCCTAAGAATCACCCAAGCAAAACTTTAAGAAAGTAAAAAAACCAAATAAAACAATCTTAACCACTCTGGCTTGCTAAAGTTGAGTACTTTTGTGGAGGAATAAACTAAGAAAAGGAACTTGTTAAAGATGATTGCATATTTATGAATCCAAAAAATCTAGAATCTGAAAAATCTATAATGTGTATATTTTACAACTATACAAGCACAATCCATTAAATCAATGATGAATCGAGTACATACGGTTATGTATGTTAAAGAGAATGGTCGATTAAACGATTATAACTTACCGGTTGAATCTAGAGACCGATGAAGGCTGGACCGAAGGTCAATGAACAATCGATGATGCCTAGGTGAACGATCAATGAAGGTTGAGAAAGGGATGAACGTTCGATGAAGGATTGAAGTCTTGAGAAGGGGAATAGGGACGAATGTTTGATGATGGCTGTTAGGGTTTCTTCTCTTTATTGAAGAAAGGAGCTCGATGATCTGTAGCAATTTAGGTTTTTTTTTAATTTTAGACAAGGGCAAAATAGGAAATGCCATATATATAAAGATATTTATTATATAAAAGGTAGGCACGTTAAGGCTCGCGAGCCTAAACGATCTTTTAATTAGAGGCTCGGGCTCGGGCTCGGGCTCGATAATTAAACGAACCATATTCTAAGGCTCGGGCTCGGGCTCGGGCTCGTTTAAGCTCGGCTCGTTCGAGCTTTTTTACCGATCCGATCTCGAGTATCTCACGAGCCGACTTGATTCGTTTACACCCCTAATATATATTTTGACTAAAAAAATCGATAAAATTTGCCTTATTTTTACAAAATTTCAAATTCAAGAAAAGTAAATACAAGATTCTTCATTTACATAATAATTAATTGACATTTATTATTTGTATCTTTTGTTTTACCCAAACATAAATAAAAAAATATTTAATTAAATAATAAACAAATTTGTTCCTAAAGAATAAACAAATCGAAACTCAATTTTGAAACTAAAACAAAGAAATCAAATTAATAAATATTAATTCAAAATCTGCGTAAAACAATTTTATATATCAAAAAAAATATTTTAAAGTAATATTTTTTCTTTTTATTAAAAAACAAAAGAAATTTAAAAACTAAATTCTTTAAGAATTTAAAAAATAATAAAATTAATCTAAAGTGTAACGAAACTCATTCGGTGCAGATTAAACCACACATATATATGGTGTTATTTTTATAAAAGTTAGTGTATAACACTGCATTCCATAACTGAAAACTAACAAAATTTTAATAAGTTTAAAAGAAAATGCATATTCAACATTTGAAAGATGTTATGAAAAAATTAAAACTAAAATATCAAAAAAAAAGTTTTAATATAAATTATATTTAAAAAATATAATGTTTAAATAATAGTTATAAAATATTATTAAGATTTTATACTTTAGTAATATTTAATAAATAATAAAAAAGTATTAATAAATAATGGTATTAATTAATGAAAGAGACTGTTAATTAATAAATAAGTTACCAAAGAGGCAGTGCCTCAGCGGTACCCCGAGATTCTTCCAAATGAGAGGTCTCGGGTTCGAAACCCTTACGCAACGAAAAAGGGGTATGTAGTGTCACACCTCCACCTCTCGTCACCTGAGATGATGTCACTATATACTCTGATATGGTTGCGGAAGCATAGTGGTGATGTCTCAGAGATGAGGTGTGACTTACTTGAACCGATATCACAGCACACAGATTCACTTAAAATAAATATATTACAAGGGTTTCGTAAATACATCAACATTACAGCTTAGTTTAGTACACAATCTAATATCCTTTAATTTCAAAAGTGTGATGTGCATTCTCACCGTGTCGTCACTGTTGTCCTGCAAAAATGTTGAATTTGAAAACGTCAGCACATAGCTGGTGAGTTCGACAGCTTATTTACACAATATGATATGATGTGTAAGTTCTCAAAAGTTCAGTTCTGGATAACCATGGGACCCGTATCTAGTTCCTTTCGGACAGTTGTACGTTCATGAAGATACTACCCGTCGGTAAATATCTTAGTGTCTCATGATCTTAATGTTTATCACTAACATTAAGAAAGTTGTTATGGAAACAAGTGCCAAACATTCACACAAGGGGAGATGCAATCCTCCCAGCGAATGGGTTGTCAGCTAATAGTACTATCAATGATTCCTGTTCGGCCCCACATGGGTTCACTAGATACAGTTCAAGAGATGAAGACTTTTGATACTGTGATAAAGATGCTAACGGCAAAATCCCATGAAATCACACAAAAGTCACATGAAATCACACAGATATCAGTGATGCATATCATATGTTCAGAAACAGTTAGCAGAGTTACCCCGATGTTTATAAAACATTGAAAAGAAAAGGGGTTGTACGAAACTTACCTGATGATTCAGTGGTAGCAGAATATCACACAAACTGGTAATGATATGATAATTCTGCATTTAGTTTTATTTAATGAGTTATTTATGTTCTAGTTTACTGATTAGATCTTTCTGAACGTTCAATGTCAAAGACATTGCTTAGTAAGTCATCAAACCGTTATTAAATGTTTAATTGATTAATTTAGTATTATATCATACAATGTATGATAATGTAGGAACCTACATTGCATTAGATTCCTAATACAAGGTTGATGACATTCTTGATTAATCAGAATAATCCCAGATTAACCAAATAGTTAATGTTGTTGATTATGATACTGTAACAGTTTCTAGCTAATTTAATGGCTTAGGAATGATCAATCATTGTTATTGATTACCCAATTATCATGAAATATCACAACGTAGCATCAGAATAGGTGTAATAACCATGTTTAACATACTAATCTGACTGTTATCATAAACATCAGATAATCGTTCCAATGAGTATGTTAATGGTTGTGATTAGTTTGAAACACTTGGATTTAACCTTGCATTTCAAGGATTAACCCAACTAATCACCTACATTGTTATAATCAAATGGATTAAACCATTATAATCATGGGTATGATTTCATGCAAACCGGGCATTATAACGGATCAAAACAAGGATTTAACCGTTAAAACTTCGTGTTCTTTGTTTATAATCAATCCTAGCCATCATCTAGGCAATAATCAACAATCCTAACTATGTCATTACGTTCAAAATCAAGATCTAATCAATCAAAATCAAACCAGAAAGTTTAAACGGATCATTACCTAATCTGACGGATATCTGGCTTCAAAACAACGATCAGTACTCGTAGAGATGATCCCTGGTGCGTTCTATAGCTTCAGAAAGCTTGAAAATTGAGTTTGGATGGTAGGAAATTGATGTTCTTCGTCTGAAAAACGAGTTTGTGCGAAGTGATAAGAAATAAAAATTTTTGCATGAAATCTGATGAAGTAGATCAGATCACTGCACCGCCATACCCGTCGCGTACCGTGGCGGGAAGCCAATTTGGGCTTCGCGTACCGCGAAGCTTTTCGGGAGTTTTCAGATATTTACATTCATCGCGTACCGCGGAGGACTCTCAAGCCCACCTCCGCGTACCGCGACGAGCCCTTTCGACCAATACTTAGAAATTTTTCTTCGTTTTTCAATTTCGGGCAATCCAGGACTCCGTTGTGAGCACGGTTTTTGCCCACGTTCATCATTTCTCACCTACTATCAACCTGTAATAATTACGATTGTTAAATCAACGTGGATTTCTAGAACGATCAAATGTGCTTACGTCATTTATGACGTAAATTCTCGTATGCAACTGTCACATGTAGGGGGTCAGTGGTTTTCCTGTGAGGTTTCCTCTTGGGTGGCTGTGGTGTTCATGAAGGTTCATGGAGGTTAATGTAATTAGACCTTGGTGATATGGCCTAAAACAGTGGGCTCAAACGATTGATACTTTCACCGTTCAAAAAATAAATAAATAAATAAATAAGTTAATCAATATTTAATGTTTGTAAAATATGGTAATACAGAGTAAAGAGTAAATAGCAACGTCTATTTTTTATTTATAATTTACTCTATTTTTCAAGTACATAATGAGAGTGTAGTTCTTATATAAAATTTAGAAGCTGAGCAACGAATAAAAAAGGCCTCTTTTATTTAGACACCCCACTTTTATATTTTAACACCTCAGCAGTTTGAGACAAGCCGTACTGGTCAGTACGGCCCGTATATAGTACAGACAAACATTCAATGAAATGTCAGCAGTGTCAGTGAAACATTATTTAAGACAGGCAGTACGGCCGTACTGGCCTTGACTTATTTTTTACAAGCCATTTTTGGGTGTCAACCAGTGTGAGCCACTTGATACGGCCCGTACTGGGCAGTACGAGCCGTCTTGAAATTATTTATTTTATTTAAACTTGATTTACGTATTTAAATAATTTTTAACAATATACGTTTACTATGTGAACTTTTGGACGATATATGTCTATTATGTTAATTAAACGTCATAATTTTGTTACGCTATCATTTTAAAGGATATTAATTATTTACGAAATCGTTTTAACTAAATATTTAATTTTATAATTAGTTTGTTTACGTTAATTTAAATAATTGAAACGTTACAAGTTTGTCGCGTAATTATTAAATAAAACATACAAAAAGAAACAAAACAACACAACCAAAAACAATACAAATAAAGAAAGAAACATACATATATACACAACATGAGTTTTACATACAAGGAAACAAAATACAAAAACACAAACTAAACTAAGAACCTCCGGATGGTCCAGCGGAGGATCCGTCGTCTGCGTAGACGCGAGGCTCCAGGAACGGTGAAAGTTGTGACATGTCCCGTCGCGCAAGCTCTGACGCGACCGTCCAATGGATCATATCCTCGAGCCGATCGAGACGTCGCTTGGCGCGTGTCTCCCATGCGTCCCTACGACAAGTGTCTTGCAAAATATAGTCGCACTGGGCCGCAACACGGTGCAACAACGCCTCGAGCGGCTCGGTCAGGCGCACTGCACGGTAGGCGTGCGGTGGATGTTGCGGCGGTGCGTACTTGCGTGGTGGCAAATTTCATGTTCAAAAGTGTCCGGCGATCGAGCTTACGAGGCTCGATCGCCGGCATATCCTGAAGCAAATGAAACATGCCTCTGCTGTGTGCGAGGTGGGTGACAAAGGTGCCGCCCCACAGTGTCTCGCGCTCCTGTCGATGGTAGAAGGAGGGGTAGTATAAGGCAAAACACCGTGTAAGGTTGTACGGCCTACCAGTCATGAGTGAGTGAAGATAGAACAAATCTGTCGTCGTCACCCACTCCTGGCTCTGTCCGCGACCTGAGATCGTCGTCACGATGCACCGGTGGATGTAGCGAATCAGAGGATCTCTGATAGTCGACGCCCGTAATCGGTGGCCGGTGAACAGCGTGTCAGAGATCTGCGGCCACCAAGCCCTCATCACTCCGTCCTCACCCTGTGTCAACCCCTGGGTGAATGCGTCAGTCACGGTCTCCGGCTCGTAGTATATACCTAAAAGCACGGCAAACCGCTTGATCAACATCTCCATGTGATGTCCGCATAACGAGAACTCGATGTCAGGAGCAAGCTCCTCGTCCTCCTGCTCAGGAACTGCAGCCTGGAATATCGACCTCCATCTCAATCAGTAAGTAACAGCTGAAAAACGAAAACCGAGCGAACGCACAAAAAAAAAGTTGTCCAATACGGGTTGTACAAGTCAAGACAGCAAGTTCTCGATCTATTATGATCACATGTGGTTCCATACATTTATTCAACATACTCTTAACCATTTCCAGCACCCAGACATAGTTTTCCTCACGCTCTCTGCTTACGAACACGTGAGCAATACTAAACGTCTGGTGTGTGGAAGTCACGCCAACAATTTGAATAAATGGAAGCCTGTATTGGTTTGTTTTATATGTTACGTCCATCATCAGTACGTGCGGAAATGCACGCCACCAGCAATACGATTTTGGATGACAGAAGAAAAGGTCTTCCACGACGTTTCTTTCAGGATCCTCCCGGGTATAGTAAAAGTAACGTTGACTATGAAGAAGGTTTTCCAAAACCTGCATCGGAGTATCACCGAATTTCTTCTTGTTTTTCATTTTCTGCTGTAAATTGTGTACATCTCTAGAGATGGACACGTTTGCAGGGTTATGTTTCTTTATGCTCGAAAGAATGTTACGAGGATCCATGTGTTGCTCGGTCAGATTTTCAACCATATCTTGTTCCTCCTGAGTGAATCTTCTAACATATGGATGACCCTTTAGATTCTGAGCAGGCTCGTGATTGTGATTGTCATTTATCACCTGTAATTTACAGGATTCACGAGCTTCGTTGTATAACCCTATCAGCTGAAACGGGCAACCGATTTTTTTTTATGCCTGACCGTCTAAAGATTGCGATGCTATTATGCTCGCCACCATGTACAGTCACACATGAGCTAGACTTTGATTACACTGTCTGTTGTCTTTGATTTCTTTGTTATTCTTTTGAATACACTGTAAAACTTGTCTAGTGCTCTACTTTTCACCCACCCTACCAGCGCTTGTTCAGACATAAATTCCTGACATATAAAAATAATAATAAATACCATAAATAATAATCATTATATACAATCATCAACATTTATGTTTCATTAAAGTTACCTCTTTTGTTTCCCAGTTAATATTTGAATCGGTCGGGTTTTGTTCATAAGTCTCCTCCGGGTTACTTTGTTTATTGTCAGAATACACGAACCCATAATCGTTTTGTTGCGCATACGATGCTTGATTATCAAAACCGACATCAGCGTTAGGTTCAACATTCAGATCTATCGTGTCGTATGAATACTCAACAGGAGGCTCTTCATTCAAATCTGGCACGTAATCGTTGAAAAAACTCTCATCCCAGAACGACATTGTTACAAATTTGAATTATCATGAGATATCTTTGAAAACGTATGCGTTCGTTTGAAACGATTCAAGCTTATATAGAAATTTCAAATTTGTTCAATACGACCCCTACTGGTTTGTACGGCCTGTATTGAGTTAAATCAATATCCTTCCATGTCACCAGTGTCAGTGTTGAAAAAGCAAGATGGGTCGTACTGGTCAGTACGGGTCGTATTGCTTCAAATCATCGTCCTATGTTTCAGGAAATGTCTGTACGATGAATGAAACGTGCCGTACTGACCACTATGGCCCGTCTTGATCCCAATCATTGTCTTAGGTTGTCAAGAAAATGTTTGACCGAGGACTGAGATTGGTCGTACTGGGCAGTACGAGCCGTCTCAAGGGTGTATTTTTAAAAAATGGGGTGTTAATTTAACACAACCCATAAAAAATACTCAAAATGAAACATTATTTACCCACCTGACAGTCAACTGACACTCAATTTTTTTTTCATGTTCTTTTTTTCTTTTATTTTTTTGTTATATATTATTCATTTGTTAATATTATTTATTTGTAAATGTTATTAATTAGAACTACGGATGTTCACGAGCCGAGCCGAGCCGAGCCGAGCTGAACTGAGCAAGTTGTCAGCTCGGACTCGGCTCGGATTTAAACCGAGCCTGGCTCGGCTCAGCTTGGATTGTAAACCGAGCCTAAAATTTTGGATCGGAATCTGCTCGTTTTTAACTGAGCTGGCTCAGATCGACTCATTTTTGACTCGATTTTTACATAAGAAATTTAATATTTGAAATGCAATCACATCAACTCGGTTCATTTTTGGCTCGGTTTTTACATAAGAAATTTAATATTTAAATTGCATTCACCTCAACTCGGCTCAGTTCATTTTTGTCTCGGTTTTACATAAGAGAGGATGCGTGAATATGTGGAATTAGGAATTAAGAATATGATTTAGGAATTAGGAATTAGTGAAGGACGTGATAATTGAGATTCATGTCGTATTTACGTTTTCTTTTCTTTTATTTTTACTTTTTTGACATGATTTTAAAATAACACCAAAATATATTTATTAGGGTCTTTAAACAAGTTTTGCTTCAACGAGTTATGGATATATAGAGATTTTTGGATTTAAAAGACTCTTGATTTTTTTATTTACCTGACACGTGTTCATTATTTGGTTACACATAAGACTATGATGATTTTTACATCAAATTGTTAGTATGCTTGTCTCTAATATGATAAACGCTAAAATAAATAAACAAATAAACATTACATATGTTTTTTTTTTTTTAATTTTCTAACCTAAAATAATTTTTTCAATTTATCCTCTTCTCAATTGTAATTGTTTGATATTGTGTCGATTCGACCAATTGGCCGGTAGCTTCTTACATATTGGAACCGACTTTAATTTTGATACAAAACCTAAATTTCAGCACCATATTTTTATCACATTGTATAAAAAATCTTAAAATATAGCCTCGAATCTGTGTGCGCTGCCTTACCGAACAAAGTATATGAGGTATGCGCAATAAATAAATACTTACTTTTTATATTTCTGTGATATTGAAATTTGGGGCTCGAGGGCGTGTGAATGTACTAAAAACCAAAAACAGACATAATTTCAAATTAATCTGTATGGATATTTATGATCAGAAGTTAGACGATCACTGATTTTGCAGTTGCCAGTTGTGTAGTTTGGTCCATGCATGCAGGCTATGCCTGGCCGCAACATATTTCTAGTTTGTGGTGAGCAAAGTCTAATCAAAATTTTGAGTTTCTTGTCTTACATCATACATCAGCTGAACTATATTTTTTTAATTATAAGACTTTAGAAATGTTTGATAGCTATTTTAAGGAAAAACTATAAGAAAAATATTTAAAAGGAAAAAATAACAGAAGTAAGTTACCAAACATCATAGGACCAAACATACATCACCAGCCAACTCAAAATTGTACAAATCAAACCATATATCAACTAAAATTTATTATCGACAATATTTGATCTGAACAAAATTTACGTCAAACAATGTCAACTAAAGTTTATACAATTGAATAAAAACCTAATATATTTAATTTGCCTTGTTTCAGAACACAATATACGTCGAATATGTACTAATTCTTAACGTACATAAAAATAAACCATGAAAACGTATTCTATTTGAAACTTGGGTGTGCTTTTTACCTGAAGAAACAACCCGAAAAACACATACCCGAACCCTAAAGACCCGAGCCCAAAAAATCCTATTACCCGAACCCGAATACTTAGATTGGTTCTGTCCTTGGGTACCCACAAGGTTTTGTTCGGGTAAACCCGAAAAACACGAACTAGGGTTCTAAGGGACGGTAACATTCTTTGATTTTCAAGGAAATATATGTTTTGGTTAAACATGTTTTAATTTTATTTGTTTGAAAAATAGAATATTAGTTTTTCAAGTATTACTCGAGAACCGTTTAACCCAACCTGATTAAACCCAAGAACCAATTAAACCAAAGTTAAATGGTTCGGTTCTCGGTTCCAATTTCATATTACAAAAACCCGAACAACCCGAAAACTGAGAAACCAACCCGAACGACACCCCTATTTGAAACAACTTGTTTTTGAACAAAGTTTACATCATAACGTATACAAAATCGAATTTGATTTAGTATGTGCATAAAAATAAGTGTGTAACAAAATTGTTTTTTTAGTTAATTAACAAAATTCCATACCATTATGGATACGCAAAATGGGACTATAACCCGCTTTAGGGTTATATGTTTGGAAACCAAACGTGCATTGTATGAAAATGCAACAAAATATGGAATAGATTTGAACTTGGGTTTGCAAGTGGTGAGCCTTAATTAATCTAGGGCCAACTGAATAATCACGAACAAAGTGTAAAAGTCATGACCCTTGTGAAAAAAATCAGAAATAAACTATACCTTTATATAGTTTATTCGAATTAAACATTAAAAAAATCTCTATTTATTAATGATATAAAAAATTTTAAAAAATAATTAAGCATTTAAAATTTATTTGATTTTTAAAAATGATAGAACTATATGTATGTATGTATGTATGTATGTATGTATGTATGTATGTATGTATGTATGTATGTATGTATGTATGTATGTATGTATGTAATTCATAAATTGAAAACCACATAGGGTTGTAAAAACCAAGAACAACCATCTATATTGCAATTTATTTTTTTATTTTTTATAGACTTAGAACAATATTTCGTCAACTTCAATAAAAAAAAACACTAAGCCAATGTTTTTAAAAAAGTATTTTGTAACACTATGTAACATATATGTAACATCTGAACAGAACATCTGAGCTCAGTGTTACAAATGTATTACATTTTTTTCATTGTTTTCCTGGTTTTCAAAATTTAAGGTATTTTCATCACTAGATATTGTACTTTATAGTATTATTTATATATATCATTTATGTATGTACGTAATTCATAAATTGAAAACCACATAGGGTTGTAAAAACCAAGAACAACCATCTAAAATGCGATTTATTTTTTTATTTTTTATAGACTTAGAACAATATTTCGTCAACTTCAATAAAAAAAACACTAAGCCAATGTTTTTAAAAAAGTATTTTGTAACACTATGTAACATATACGTAACATCTGAACGGAACATCTGAGCTCAGTGTTACAAATGTATTACATTTTTTTCATTGTTTTCCTTGTTTTCAAAATTTAAGGTATTTTCATCACTAGATATTGTACTTTATAGTATTATTTATATATATCATTTATGATTATCATTGGTTAATTGTAATTATAAGTAAACTTATATAAATAAAGATAAATTAACATATTTTTATGTTTTTTAAAATTTGCGAACCATAATTTTTTATCGCATTTAAAAAGTTATTTGAAAAAAGGGCTTCAATTTTCGAATTTGCCTAAGGATCCCGAAAACCTTGAGCTCGCCATGATATATACATATAGAAGTTGGTTATTATTCATTTAGAACTTGAATAAGCCACTAAGGAACGTTTGGTTTGGTCTGCATCATTAAATGCTGAATGGTTAAGATGTCTAAATGGTTAAGAGATCTGAACCATTAAGTGTTGAGCCGGTTAAAACTGTTTGATTACACATCTGAATGAAAATAAAAAATAAAAAAAAACTTTTTTTTGTTAAAAACCTTAGCCACCCCTAGTCGTCCCCTTCGCCCAAGCCGGTCGCCGCCTGTCACTGCCTCCGTCGCTGCCACCTGTGGTGCGAACCACCGAGCATGACTGGTCGGCTCAAAGGTAAGCAAAACCCTCATTTCTCACAAAACCTTACATGTCGCCACCCCCATCCCCATGTGGTGTGAACCACCGAGCATGACTTTCGATTCAGCCGTCACCATCAAGAAACGTCGCCACCCCTGTCATCATCAAGAACTTTGAAGCAAGGAAGCAACCCATCTCCACCCCCTGCCCATCGACCTCGAACCCTAAATGAACTACAACAGGCAGTGCGGTGAGGCCGGCCCAGCCCAGCCCCAGATCTTCCCTTTCCTTCACATTTGAATGATTCAGGCACATCTTCAAGTCTGAATGATTCAGACCTACATTCAGACATTTGGTTCCATTCAGATGTGGTTTTTTTTCGCGAAACAAACGGTCTGAATCTGAATTATTCTGATTCGGACCCATTTAAACCCATTCAGATGCTATCAAACGCCCTAAGCGTTGTATTCTTGCTTCCTTGGCGATAGTGCTTCGAGGATAGGTACATACTATTTTTATTTGTGTCTGATTTTTTATGTTTATTTATTAAATTTTATGAGTCCCAACAAACCATGCTATAGTAACCAAATCGCATTTTGTTAAGTATTAGCACGTGTACACGTACATAAGTTTAACCTATAATTTTCTTGATATAAATAGCTTGGAAGCTTGTCACAAAAAATACCTAATTCGCATATTATTAATGAATATATAAGATTGTTGCTTATTAAAACATTTACCTTAATTCTTGAATGAGTCAATGTCCAAAAGCTATTCAAGAAATCAACCCAACAAGCATCCAAAGAAAACCAAGTTTGCTAGCTCGTTGTTGAAACTTTTTTACTAGCCAAGTGCAAACTCTGCTTTTCAGTTTGATAAAACGAATCAAGCACACTCAACACAACTCAAGGATTTTTAAGCTCAAGCTCGACTTAACTCAGCTTATTTAGAACCTTACCTTAATTAGAATACCCTCGTGATCAAGTAGGAAGAGACATATTCCTAATACGCTTAATTCATCCCGAATTCATAACCACACTCAACGATACCATTAATTAAGAGATCGAATCACCAAACGGTACATGGTTATTTTTAAAAGTTTCCTTGGGAAGTCAAGTAAAGATAACAATGTAGGTTTTACACCTTTGCTAAGAAAATGGTAATAATGAATATATTAAAAAAATAACATAATACTCTAAAATTACATGAAATAAGAGATTAATTTAAAAATCAAACAAATGGTAAAGACAATTTGAAATTATCGTGAATAGAGTTGTGATTTTAATTTTGCAACATGCTTAGGTCGAGTTTTAGGCTAACAATTATTAAATTGTCTATTAATTTTGATTAAAATAATTATCAATACATCTTTTTTAGGTATTAAAACTTCAAATATTTAAACAACCAAGTACATCACACTAGCACCATATCAGTCTTCCATCACCACCATATATTAATTAGCCACTGTCTTTAATGTGAGGACTGTTTGATCGAGCTTTACACAACCAAAGACTGTTTGGTGTCTAAACAAATTATGAATATAAAGACCAACAAGAAAATATTACTTCAAAACTCTATGTATTTCCCTTAATCACAAGTGCACAATCGTATTCACATGGTTGAAAATACTGCAACTTTGCTTATATAACATTTATATTGAGAGATAGTCTACATGAAAAGCTTTAAACACACATACGCATAGATACGATAATCAAAACTACCACTAAGCATAATACATCACATACATTTAGTTTAGGCTATATACGTTATCGAAAAGTCAAAGCATAATATATTAAATACAAATACTTTAGGCTATAAACATTATCGAAAAGTGAAGAAGTGTAAGATCGATGTCAATGCTACATGATTTACCTATTAAACAATGTTGTAACCAAAAGAGAATTATACCAGACTTATTTTGTTTTGTTGTAACATTCGTTGCCTCTTGTTTAGACCAAGATCTCATTGGCCGCCAAAGACTTGGACATAAGCGGTCAATAAACTCGAACCATCTTTTGATTTCTAATTAACTATTTCTTGACCTTTTGAAAATATTCTAATTAATTTGGGTCGGTGAAAAAAGGTTTCAGAATTATGTTTGAATTGAAGCTGCAGATTATCCGAGAAGACATCTGTAACATCTGTAACATGATCGATATGTAACCAAACCCTTGAATTCAATTCTCCACCAACTAGAAAAACTATATATATATATATATATATATATATATATATATATATATAACACCACCGCCCCCTTACACCACTTACAATCACCAACCGTCACTATCCACCTCTCTCTCTTTCTTCAGCCTTAGATTTTATCGCCACCATCCACTTCTTTATAGTAAAATGGAAACAAATAACGATTCCCAACTCGTTACCACTCCTCCTCCGCCACCTCATGCCACCACCGCCACCGCCATTCCGTCGCGTAACAACAACAGGAAGTCAAAAGGCAAAGGCGGACCGGATAATGGCAAGTTTAAGTACCGAGGAGTTAGGCAACGTAGTTGGGGGAAGTGGGTCGCTGAGATCCGGGAGCCACGTAAACGCACCCGCAGGTGGCTGGGTACGTTTGCCACGGCAGAAGACGCGGCACAGGCTTATGACCGGGCTGCGCTGATTCTTTATGGTTCGAGAGCCCAACTTAACCTCCATCAACCCTCGGGTGATGGTGGTAACTCTGCCGGAACAGGTACCGGAGCCGGAGCCACTTCTACTTCCTCCTCTTCTCACGGCGCCGGAAGTGGTACTTCGTCGTCGTCGATTACTCAGACTCTCCGTCCGATTCTTCCCCGTCCAGCTGCTTTCAATCTCACGTTCTCACCAACTCAAACGACGCCGTCTACGGTGCCGATTTTGGCAAATTATATGCCCTACCAGTTTTACCCTACCGTACAACATAATGCTATTTCTGGTGGGAAGTACACCGTACAATTTTCTAATGCACATCCGTACTTACCGTACACAACCATGAATAAGGATCACGTTGTTGAGTGTGAGGACCCCACGTTAAGGATGCCAACATCAGCTCCAACCTCGTATGATCCGAACGCCGACGCAAACCCTAGAAGAAGCATTTCTCGACGGGAACAATCACAACCGTTGAAACGATGTGAAAGTTATAGTCAACCAATGAAGGAAGAGGTTAATTCGTTGGTGGGTTCGGTTGGAGAAAATCTTTCCCTTGCCTCCAATTCTCCGCCGTCGATGGTGGTCGGAGATTCGATTTCAGATCCAACCATGGTGGTCGGCGGCGACCCTTCGTCTCCTTCTTTGTGGTCGTTGACGAATGATGATGAGTATCCGCCACCTAGTATTTGGGACTATGGAGATCCGTCGTTCGATTTTTGAAGGTTATCGCATTTTTGTGGTGATATTGAAAAGATTTGCTTGGAGGTTATAACAATCGAGAGTTCAAGAATGGAAAGCAATTAAATTATACACGAAGAATTTGGGATTATGCATGTCTTCATTGTATTAGTGATCTGGATATTGGTGGTTTGTTGTCATGATAGATGAGCAAATATTTGAATGATAGATCTAGCGGTTAGCTAGGGTTTTACGGGATCTTGATGGTGCTTATTGAAGATCATTTCATATATTCGTCTTATTGTTTGAAAAGGTATGTCGACTTTCTTTCATTTCTTTTTTTTTTTTATCAATTGAATTAGATTATTCAGATTTGAAGTACTAGTATTAATCAGAGAAATAGATTATGTGATTTATTTTTCTTGGTTTAATTTTCTTTTATCTTTTTTTTTTCATTTTTGATTTGGTTTAGAATATCAGATAATAGAGATCCGAATAGACATGGTAAAAAATGCCGGTTGGTTAAACTGCTTTCGAAGGTTCCTCGATCGATCTCATGTAGTAAACGGTCAGCAAGATAGTCAATTACATGGATGGTTTATGATAAGTTTATATATCACACCTTTAGGTTAGGGCGATATTTAAAAAAAAAAATACACGGTTAGTTTAAACATTGTCTCCAAAAGTATAACATCGATGGTCCTATAGGTATTAAGTTACCTAAATACACTAAACAATTAAAAATACAAAAACAAACAATTAAACAAATTAAAAAACCAATGAGATCCACCACATATCCATCCCTTTATTCCCCTAACAAGAGTTCTTTCCACCTCCTGGCCTTCACCTCTTATATCCCCCTCATGACTATGGTTTAGATATGCATGTCAAGATCCCACATCCAATCGAATACATCCGCCACAATTTCTCAACATCACCACCTAATTGTATTGACTCTATCCCTAAAACCGCCACATATGGTACTCAAATCTGATGCAGGTGATCATTTTATAACTTAAACGAGAGACGACTCGATTTTAGGATAGTTTGGACTGAAAAAACCCTGCATTTGTTGTAAACGATGTGTTTAAGTTATGCAAATGATGAGGGTTTTGTTGTGTTTAAGATATGCATACGATGAGGGTTTTGTTGTTGGATCAGTTAAGAGAGTGGTGGTATAACAGGAGATGGATGGTGGTGGTGTTCATACAACCTTATCAAAGATGATATAACTGAGGGTGTTTAAGAAAGCACCTTATTCAAATTCTACATCTAATTACGATAGTGGGTTAAACCTCATCAGGGACAATAGATTCTAAAAACAAAGTCATCTGTAAGACATTACACAAATATTCAATCCTAATATCAGATCATGAACATGTTGAATTTATTTGAAACTACCTAACATTCAATATTGATTAGTTTACTCAAAAACGGCATTCATAAACTGTAATTCTGTAAATATAATGAAAACAACTTACCTGCTTAATTAGGAAATAACTGGAAAGCTCAAGAACCCTGCAAAAATGAAACCAGAAAACCGAATTTACATCGTTCAGGCGAGTTCATATGTGTGATTATACACAAGAACCAAGAAACCCACTGCTAAAAACTTAAAAACCTGCAGAAAGTTTGTAAAATCATCAAGGTTGCATTCGTTGATAAAATTCCCATCTTTTCTTTGTTTAAGGGTTTCATTTTTAGTAGTCACGAATCAATTAAGCAACTGTGATTTTCAGTCATTTCATCGTGTTTATTATAATACAAAAAAAATTATAATCAAGTGATGAAACGGAACAACTCCATGTATAACACAAGGACGAATAATTTCAAGAAATTATGCAGAGACCGGTTCTTTCACTTAATTAAAAATTAAAACAATAAATTGTAAAGATTATAAATATTCTTGATTTTAATTAAGGGCAGCCACAATTTGAATTTGATACCAGATGATAAAGAAAAGAATAAAACACTTTAAAGACGCTAACTTTAACTAGTCTACAGACTACAAAGCGGATAAAAAAGAATAATCTCAAGCTTGGGTCTTCAAATAGTCAATAGAAAGCTAGAACCAAAAACCCAAGAAGAAGAATCTAGATTCTACTCAAATTTTCGCTCAAACAAAGTAATTTCATGAGCTTCAAACGTCTTATAAGATACAAATGAGCACCAAATTCAAAAACACAAGCACACAATCTGAAAAAACTGCACATGAAACGTCATACATAGCAAAAAGAGCCCCAAATTCTGCCGTTTAAGACTTTAAGCCATTGATATTATGGTATCGTAATCGGCGAAGGGCCGACGGGGTATTTACAGCTATTTGTCTGAGAAATGTTTGGATCTACTCTAATTTGTTGTTTGAAATCTTGAATTTTGAATCATATATATTTGAATCTTGCAAGGAATTTTACTTCCGTGTTCAGATTTACCCCAAAATGAAGATTATGTATTGTTTCTTTTACCGAGGAAGATAGAGAATTGAGGTGAAGTATCAGTAAGGTTTTCAAAAAAATCCGTAATCGAATATAACAATGCGAATCCAAAATATTCGAAAAAATCGGTTATTGGAATTACAGAATTTCGGAATATCCGAAAATTTGGATTCTAATACCAATTTAGAAAATTTTCGGATATTTCGGATATCCGAAATATATTTTAAATTTGTTTCCTGTTTTTGTATCTCCGAAATCCGGATATCCGAAATTTCATATTCATATTCGAATATTGAAAATTCTTGTCCAAAACACCGAATATCCCGAAAAAAAAACACCCCTTAAGTATTAATTAGAAAGGGAGAGAATTTCACATTTGTAGTCATTTTCCGTTTTACACTTCACTTCATTTCGATCGACTCTCCATCTTACCCGCTATCAATCTTCCATATAAGATGAATGTTAGGAGCTTAGAATGAATTAAGAACTAAAGAGAAGAAGAAAACAATTCACGACCAAGCTAGCTTTCTCATTAGCTTCCCAACTATTAATAGCGGTTAAGTAACAGAATTAACAACCTAACCACTTACTACAATTAAGTCCCTCTAAACACAACAATTACATTTTAAGCCCATTAGACCTAACAATACCCCCCCCCCCCATTAACAACAATTTTTGTCCTCAAAAATGAAAAGATGGAAAACGCAATTTGAATTCATCTAAAAACTCCCATGTAGCATCTGTAATTGGAATATCACACTAATGCACCAAAATCTTCATAGTGGCTTTACCCGCGCGGCGAACCATTTGTTTATCCAGCACAGCACAAGGTTGTAAATGAAATCTGGGAGCAGCTGGCAAAGGGGATGGAAAAACTCGGGGACCATGAGCTGCCTTCAGAAGTGAAACATGGAATGTAGCATGAATCAAAGCATGCGGTGGCAAATCCAAACGATACGCACACTTTCCAATACGTTCCAAAATCAAATAAGGACCATAATAGCGTGGAGAAAGCTTTTGACAACGATGAAGTTTCAAACTTTTTTGTATAAATGGTTGTAATTTGACATAAACCCAATCTCCCACAGCAAAATTTCGATCAGATCTTTTATTATCCGCAAATTGCTTCATTCTATTCCTCGCTCTTTCCAAATTAGCTTTGAGTCTTCGTATCATTGCTTCTCTATCTCTATGCAATTCCTCCACAGCCGCCACATTAGTATCATTTGGTATATAAGGAAAATGCACAGCAGGTTTAATGCCATATAATGCTTCATAGGGAGACATATGGATTGCAGAATGCCAAGTCGTATTATACCACCATTGTGCCAAAGGCAACCACTTAAGCCACTGTAATGGACTATCCATCGTCATGCATCGCAAATAAGTTTCCAGACACCGGTTCAACACTTCAGTTTGACCGTCTGTTTGCGGGTGATACACGCTTGAAAACGATAAAGTAACACCTTGCAGCCGCATAAACTCTTTCCAGAAATTGCTCATAAACAACGGATCCCTATCTGAGACAATAGTATCCGGACATCCATGCAATTTGAAAATTTCATCAAGGAAAACTTGCGCCAATTGAGCAGCTGAATAAGGATGACCCAATGGAATGAAATGCCCATACTTAGTAAGTTGATCCACTACCACCAAAATAGTATCTTTTCCATGAATTCTTGGTAATCCAGAAATAAAATCCATATAAATGTCAGTGAAAATAGACTTTGGAATTGGCAAAGGTTGAAGTAACCCCGGGGTAGCAACTGTTTCATACTTCACTCGTTGGCAAGTATGGCATTCCCTGACAAATCTTCTAACATCTTTTGAGCAACCTTTCCAAAAGAACAACTCTTTCAATTTAGCTAATGTTGGCTTATAACCGGAATGCCCCCCAACCGGAGATGAATGACACCAGTATAAAATGTCATTTCTCAATGCTAAATCCATTCCAATTAGCAATCTATTCTTCCTTTTTAAAGAATTCCCATCCTATGATCTATTTTTAATAAGCTGCCCTTGTTGCAATTGCTCAATCAGTTTCTTCAAATCCACATCTGTACGCCAATGATCTTGTATCCTTTCCCACAATAAAGGATTTACAGTAGTGATAGCCATAGTATAAAGAGCTAAGCCCTGAACTCGTGAAAGGGCATCAGCCACCAAATTTTCAGCTCCTTTTTTATAGCAAATTTCATAGTCATATCCAAGCAACTTAGATAGCCATTTCTGTTGTAAAGGAGTAACTATCTTCTGATCCAGCAAATGCTTAAGACTTTGCTGATCAGTTTTAATAACAAAGTGCTTTGCAATCAAATAATGGTGCCATTACTTGACAGCTAAAAGAATAGCTAGTAATTCTTTCTCATATACGGGCAAGGACTGTTGTCTAGATGACAAAGCCTTACTAATAAAGGCCAAGGGATGACCATCTTGCATCAACACAGCTCCAAGACCTTTTGCAGATGCATCTGTTTCAATAACAAATGTTTTACTGAAATCAGGTAAAGCCAAAACAGGTGGTTTACTGATAACAGCCTTCAATTGATCAAAAGCTTGTTGAGCCATCGCATTCCATTTAAAAGAGTCCAACTTCAAAAGATCTGTCAACGGTTTAGCCAATACACCAAAAGATTTGATAAAGCGCCTATAATAGCCTGCTAGCCCAAGGAAGCCCCTTAACTGTTTCACTGTGATTGGAATTGGCCATTCCATAATAGCTTGAATTTTCTTAGAATCAGTTGCTACTCCTTCTCCTGTGATTATATGACCCAAATATTCGACTTGAGAGCCACCAAATGTACATTTAGATCTTTTAGCTTTCAAAGAATGAGTTCACATCAGTGATAATACTTCAGCTAAATCCTGAAGATGTTGATTCCAATGATTACTGTACACCAGAATATCATCAAAAAAAACTAAAGCACATCTTCTAAGAACAGATTGAAATGTCTGATTCATGAGAGATTGGAAGGTGGCCGGGGCATTTGTAAGGCCAAAAGGTAAAACCATAAATTCATAATGGCCCTGATGTGTCTTAAAGGCAGTTTTATGTATATCATCTTCAAACATCCTAACTTGATGATAATCGGATCTAAGATCCAATTTAGAAAATATTGAAGACCCTCCCAATTCATCCAATAAATCTTTAATAAGAGGAATAGGATAAACATCCTTGACAGTTGCTTCATTTAATCGCCTATAGTCAATGCACATTCTCCAAGACCCATCTTTTTTTTTGACCAAAACCACAGGGGCAGCAAAGAAACTAGTGTTGTTCCTAATAACCCCTGAATCAAGTAATTCTTTTGTCATTTGTTCAATTATATCATTCTGAAATGTGGGATATCTATAAGGCTTAAGATTCAAGTTAACAGCTTCATCCTTCAACTTAATTTTGTGATCACAAGACCTACTAGGTGGCAATCCTGTAGGAATCTCAAAAACATCACTGAAATTCTGCAATAAAGCTTCCAATTCGGCATTAACAGAAGCTTTACTCACTTGTGTCTGATGTTGAAAAGAAGAACCATCTGTGTTTTGAAGGCTAAACAATTGGGCTTGCACTATCTGAGTTTGAGTTTTCAAATAAGAGTTAAGTTTTTCCATTGAACATAAACTAACTCCATTTGTCTTGGTTCCCTTCAACTCAAACGTATGATTACCAACTCTAAATTTCATTGTAAGAGAATTAAAATTCCATATTATATCATTCAGAGTTTGAAGCCATTGAATTCCCAAAACAATATCATAATTGCTTAAAGGAATAATAAGCATATCAGCCTTAAACCAACTGCCCTGCATTACCCATTGGAAATCTTTGCATAATTTCATGCAAGGTAGTTTATTACCATCCGCAATGGTAACCGGCATATCATTAATTTCTGTCAATGGACAATTCAACTTGTTTGCTAAAGTTTCATTTAAGAAATTATGAGTTGATCCACTGTCTATCAATATTTGCAAGGTCTTAGTTCCAATTGATCCAATTATTTTCATAGTAGAATAAGAGGGAATACCCGTAATGGCATGTAATGAAATTTGTGGATCTTGATCTTGAACTGCATCTGTTAAGCATTCTATTATCTCTTGAATTAAACCTTCTTCTCCTTCTTCTAATATTTCAAATAAGAACAGTTGTTTACCATTAGTGCATTTGTGACCCGGTGTAAATTTGTCAGTACACCAAAAACATTCCCCCTTAGCTCTTTTTTCATCAAATTCTTTGCTGGTCAGCCTTCTATTGGTGGTTGGTTTAAAAGAATTAACAGGGTTGGCTTTAATAGGAGTTGGTAACAAAGGTAATTTGGAAGCGTTGTTTAAGGAATTAGAGGTTATAGGTTTGGAAGGTATGGTTGAATTTTTGGTGTAGTAGTTAGATTTTGAACTGTTAAGGGTTGAATTTGCTTGGTCTTGCAATTTGGCTAGGGAATAAGCTTCCCTTAGCAATTTTGGTTTAAACATTTTAACATAGCAACGAATTTCAGGTTTGAGGCCTTCAATGAATAGACTAACAGCATATTCTTCACAAATAACCACCTTATTCAAAAGCAGATCAAAACTATCACAATAAGTATCCAAAGCATCCGTTTGAATCAAAGCTTTCAAATCTCCCATAGCATCTTCAATCAACGTTGTAGCAAAACGAGCAGAAATTGATCTAACATAATCAGGCCAAGGCAATTCAGATAAAGACATACCACGCGTCTTAATGTAAGATTGGTGCCACTGTAAAGCCCTTCCCTCCAGATGAACCGCTGCATAACAAAGCTTCAATCGCTCGGGTGTTTCATCAATTGTAAAGAAATGTTCACAACGGTAAAGCCATCCTTCTACATCTGTACCATCAAACTTTGGAAATTCAACCTTCGCAAAGCGATTGCTACTTCTCATCAGTCTGGTATCATCAAAATTGTTGTGATTATGATGATGACTATCGCCATTGGTGCTACCTCTGCCATTGCCATTACCATTGTTAATCGTCTGTAAATTCCTCAATATCTCCTCCATTTGTGATTTCATTGTAGCCATTTCATTCGAATTCCTTTCCGCCGCTGCTTTAATCCCTGACAGCTCCGAATTATTCTTTTCTGCCACTGATTCAAGACGAATCAATGATAGCTCATGATCTTTGAGTGCTTTCTCGAATTCTTGATTCCGAGTCGTCATGAATTACGCCTCCTGAATCAATTTGACGAATCAATTAATTTTCCCCGAACTATGTAATCGAATCAATTTTGACAGTCAATGGTTTCCGAAGAGGATCAGATTAACTCTGATACCACTTTGTTAGGAGCTTAGAATGAATTAAGAACTAAAGAGAAGAAGAAAACAATTCACGACCAAGCTAGCTTTCTCATTAGCTACCCAACTATTAATAGCGGTTAAGTAACATAATTAACAACCTAACCACTTATTACAATTAAGTCCCTCTAAACACAACAATTACATTTTAAGCCCATTAGACCTAACAATGAATGAATATATTAACTAACAAATACCATGTGTTATAGAGTTTTGTAGTCAATCGAAGAATTATGTTGGAAGACTTCTGTTATATATGTCATCTTTCTATGTAAGAATCCCAAATGACTAATTTTAACGGAACAAGTAAAGATGACAATAATTAACCTAAGATAATTAAGATGGCAATAGAATGCTTTAATGGAAGGAGTAATTTTAAGTCACACGAACTGTATTTTGTTTCCATTTGATAACTAAATTTATTTTTATGTTTCAATCTTAAATGTGTGACATATAATATTTGTAACTATAATTTTTTTATTTCTATTGCATGATGACATGAAAATAACATATATTTTGAAAAAAAAAATCTCAAAATTATTTTAAAATTGCAAATAATTTAAAAAAATAAAATTATAAAATTTGTGAAAATTGTAACAATATTAATTTGATTAGAAAAAAAACACAAAAAGCCCAAATGGATTTAAAATACTTCTAAAACCTTCAAAAGAATACTAAATTTATCAAAAAAAAATTCACTTATAAAGCCTAAAAAGACCAAAATTACCAACAATCTAATTTTTTTTATCTAGTATTAAAACATAAATCAAACTTAAGTTACTTAATTGAAACAAAACAAAGTTTTAATGATTTAAATAAAACAAGATCAGAAGTTGATTATTTTTTATAACATTTCCAATGGAACTAACAGGATTAAAATCAACTAAATAATTTATTTATCCTAAAAATCCTAAGAATGATTGTTAACCATTAGATCAAATTTAAAATGGAAAATTTAAAATTTGAAAAGAAAAATTGTTAGACATTAATTTAGTCATAACTCATAATCACGTTCTCCCCACATTTTTTAAATGTTCATAACTTTTGCATATATTAATATTTTTTTCAAAAAAAAATATCATAAAAACAAGGATTGTGTCTTTTTTTACTAGATAATTGTGCCTAATTATCATCATTGTGTCTTTTTAAACGTTTGTGTATAATTATCATCATTGTGTCTAATTATAATCATTGTGTCTTTTTAAACGTTTGTGTATAATTATCTTTTAGTATTTTTCTTAAAGATAATTGTGTCTTTTTTACTAAGTAGTTGTGTCGTTTTTAAATATCAATGTGTTATTTATACCCGTCGTTGTGTCATCATTGCTTAACATTATACATTCTGCAACATCATTGTGTTTTAAATTATTTAGGAAAAAAAATATTGAACAGAAACACAAAAGACACAATAACATGTACAAAAGATACAATGTATATACAAAAAGACAATATTAAGGAGAAACACAAAAGACACAATGTTTATACAAAAGATACAATGCCTATACAAAAGACACAATGACTCGTCATTGTCTCTTTTTTAAAAATCATTGTTTTATTTATATTTGTCATTGTGTTATATTTGCTTGACATTATGTATTATACAACATTATTATATCTTAAATTGTTAATGAAAACACAACATGAAGCATAAACACAAAAGACACAATGACTTACACAAAATACACAATTACATGTACAAAATACATAATAATCTGTACAAAAAACACAATTAACTAAAGAAACAAAATTTTTTCTATAGCAAAAACTATATTAATTTTGAAGGAAAAAATTCTTGTTTTTATGATATATTTTTTTTCAAAAAATAATTTCACATTTAAAAGTTATGAAAGTTTTAAAAAATATGGGGGAATTTGATAAAAAGTCAACAAAAGTATGCATGACTAAAATATTCTCCAACAACTTGATTTAATCATATTTATTGATTAATTATAAAATGACTCAAGATTCTTTTTAGACTTTTTAGGTTAAGAGATTTATATAGTTTAACTTAACCCAGAACTAACAAAGCATGTATGTTTTGCATATTAAAAAATCTTAATATTAAAAACACATTTTTAAAACCATATTTAGTCAAATATATATTTTTTTTAAACTATGAACTTTCTTGGGAATATTTTTTTAAAAAACGGCTCTTTTTTAATTAAAAAAATTTAAAACACAGCTTTTTAAAAATCAAAAATAATTTAAAATCAATGTTTTTAAATAATGAGATATTTATTAAAAATTATATTTTTTTAAAAATCATCTTTTTTAAATGAAATGTTTAAAAAATATATTTTTTAAAAGCATATGTTAAAACAATTAATATATTGATTTTGTTTAAATAATATTTTAAGATAAAATATTATTTAAGCTTTGTGAAGTTCATTACTACTTTTTTTATATATTATTTTTTCGTGTAATAACTAATAAATAAGGCATTAGGCTACATTTTTTAAAATATGACATTTGTTTAAAAAAATATACATAAATAATAATATTTTTATTATTTAAATTAATAATTAAAATTTACTTTTATCCTATTTTATTTTAAAATGTCAATTTATATATAATTTATAAGTTTTTATTATTAATTAAACCTTTAATATTTTTCTTTATTCAACTTATATATAATACACATATAACAACCTATATTATTGTAAAAAGTGACATTTTAAAAATAAATTTAAATGTTAAAATTATCTTTACTAACTATTTATTATTTTTTATCATTTAATATGCAACTTACTAATTAAACCATGTTGTTTTAGGGTAAATCCACAAAGGGCTCTTATTTACTCGCCTAATTTTTAGAGTAAATTACCATTATGAATCTTGTACTTTGGTATTATTTCAGTCTAGGTTTATATGTTTCATAAATTACCATATGGTCCCAAATTTTAAACATTTATAACACATATAATCTTTATTTGAGGATAATTTAGTCATTTATGTGAGGTTAACAATATATGGTAATAAATTTTTGAATCAAATAATTATACCATGTTGTTTTAGCGTAAATCCACAAAGGACTGGTTGTTTACTCACCCAACTTTAGATTAAAGTACTAGTATGGTCCTTGTGATTTGTTTTTATTTCACTCTTGTTCCCTATGTTTCATAAATTACGTATTTGGTCCCAAATTTAGACATTAAATTTGTAACACATATAGTACTTATGTGATGGTAATTTGATAATTTATGTGAGGGTAATTTGGTAACCTAAGGACTATATGTGTTACAAATGTTTAAAGTTTGGCACTGTATGAGTAATTTATAAAACCTAGGAACCAAAAGTGGTATAATAGCAAACCTTAAGGACCATATCGGTAATTTGCTCTAATTTTTATATTAAAACCCTAACGACTTTATATGTATCTTATAAGTTTATACAAGACTTATATCCTCCTTCAAAACCTACTGATTTAATAATAATTGCTCTTGTATTCGCTTTGTATCCACGATGAGACATACAGAATCCATAGGTAGCTAGGAAAACACGAACATCTTCTCTTGTTTCATCATGCAAAATGTCAGGCCCACAAAATAACTAGGGTTGTGACATCTGGAAACCATATATAATATTCAGAATAAAACATGTTAAATCAATAGTACATCAATCGTTGCTTTTATTTATGAAGTTATTCCACAATTTGAACAATATTCTAATCTATCCATTTATGAATATTCGAATTTCTTGATCTCTCTTCTTGTGCATCCAAGACATTTGCTTGTTCATTAAATTACACCGAAATTGAATTATCAACTTGAACAAATACAAATAAGTCCCATGCTCTTAGATGAATAATTAAGATCGAGAGAGAGTAACTGATATATTGGCAAAATTGGCTCTATTATTTCGACGTGCATTCTGGATGGATTATCAGGAAACGTACAAGGTCGCAAGGTCGGTACAAATTAAAGGCTTTCAAGTTGAATTAATGTATACAAATATATAAGACATGTTATTGATATATTGGTATATCAATTAAATTATCTTTTTGTAATTTTTAAAACTAAAAAATATTTTAAAAATATATGTGAGTGAAAATTATGTATTATAATGTGATTGATTTGAGAGTAAGATAGTCTCTTTTAAATATTGAATCCTGATAAAAATTTCTATTAAGCAAGGCCTAAAAACATTAATTTAGTACCAACATTCTCTCTTTTGAATTATATGTGAAAACTCAATTTTATAAAAAAAAACTCTTAAATCTTATTTGGTCATATATTTAAAATTTTGAAAATAAATCTATTGTTTACATGCAAGTTGAATGAAAAATTTAGATTTAAAAAAACAAATCAATTTTAATATTAATTGATAAGTACGAGTTTTCTTATTTTTATTAAAAATGATGAGTTTTTTGAACTCCCATACACATACACATATAAGGTAATGTTTAAATAATAATTCACTCTTAAAGTATTAACTAGTGGTGTTCAAAAAAATCCGTATCCGAATCAAACACGAAATATCCGATAATCCGAACCCGAAGTATCCGAAAATCCGGATATCCGGAAGTTCAGATATCCGGAAATTCGGATTCTGATAGAGTTTTTGAAAAATTTCGGATAGTTCGGATATCCCAACTATCCGAAATAGTTATTTTTTACGGATATTTTTTCGGATATGTCGGATATTTTTCGGATATTCGATATATATTTTTTAAAAATTTTTGATTTTTTTCCTGATTTCGGATATTCGAACTGGAACTCGAAATTTCACATATTTGAAATATCCGAAACACCATATATCCGAATTTGAACACCCATAGTATTAACCAAATAATTATGTCACGATAAAGCCAAATTTGAATTTTTTTTTAGCATCATTTTAAGACATTTATAAAACTTTCTTCTTTTATGACTTTGCTTAAATTAATCGCCATTTAAGGCGTAACATCATTGTACAATTTTGACCTACATCATTGTAACTATTTTATATTCAAAACTTACAAAAATGTTAATTTTTAAATGGTGATAAATTTACACAAACATAAAAAATGAAGTATTGTCCAAAAATATTTAAGATTTAGGTTTATTTTTACGGAGTTATTTGTGCTCAACCAATTTCCCCAAAGTTATAAAAAATTGTTGCTTTAACATGGTAAACTCACGATGAGACACGATATGTATGGGGAACACATGTTCTCTTGTTGAGTTGTTTTGTCATGCAGAATACTGGGCCCACAAATTAAGTTGGAATGTGACATCATGAAGTATGTGATAGGAGCGCCTTAAAAAATATATTAAATCAGTTGCAAATTAATCCCTGCTTTACTTACGAAACAAAACATATCATTTATGAGAGAGAAAAAAATTTTCCTCTAAAATTACTTTTACTAAATTATGATCATCATTCAAAGGATAGTATTTTTATATTAATTAATGATTTTATTGTTCAATTTATGATTAATTAGATTAAAGATTTTATGATAAATATTATATGTAAACACACAAGTAGCAGAAAGAGCTGACAAAGGCACTACTTCAATGGTAACCCGAGACTCTTTCAAATGGGAGATCTTGGGTTCAAATCCCTCTTTTGGTGAAAAAGGGGTCTGAGGGGATCATGGGGTTTTCCAAGTGGGATTTTCTCCTAAGGTGGTTGTGGTGGCTCATGGGAGGTTCAGGTAACTATAGACCTTGGTAAAACAATATTGCATAGGAAATCTTGTTCCTGAATGGAGAGGGAAACAACGAAAGCAGTCCTCGTAGAAAAATCTAAATTTTAGGTCACCTGATTTTAAACCAGTAACAACTACCAATTTTAATAGAATCTCCATCAAATTAAGCAACCTCACCAAGACTTGCCTCTAATGAACCCTAATTTTCAAGATGTGCACTCACACGATGATATATTATTTGGGCTGTCATAACGGGTTAGACACGACCCGTTAAGACACGAAACACGAACTAGTTAGACACGAACACGACACGAATTCTTATCGTGTATATTTTTTCAAAAACTAACACAACCCGTTAAAAACACGTAAACACGAAAAGACCCGTTAAAGAACCTGTTAACAGTTAACACTGTAAATGACCTGTTAAAGAACATGTTAAAACCCATTAAATAACCTGTTAAGGAACCTATTAAAGATCTAGGGTTAAACAATTATAAATTTTTTGAATCTAATCAGTTACCCATATGGCCATACATTTTATTATATTATTTATTTTAAACTTTAAACAGGTCTTAACATGTCTTAACGGGTCTTAACAGGTCTTAACTGATCTTAACAGGTCTTAATGGATCTTAACAGGTCTTAGCGGGTTTTACCTGTTTATACACGAAAAATAAACAGGTCTTAACGTGTCGACCTGTTTTAGACACGAAACATGTTACGGTAAACACGAAGCATGTTAAAGTCGTGTCGTGTTAACGTGTTCGTATCTGAAATTGTCAGCCCTAATATATTTAGTATGTTCTATTAATGATAAAAACAATATTGCAAACAAGATAAAATGAGGTTGGTGGTAATGATGTGTGTATTATCTTTCTTTTCTTTCTCTTGTGTAAACGGCCAAAGACAACAAAAACTCAAAGTTAATAAAATCTATTAACTTTTAGTTGCTAAAATTGAAAATATCAAAATTGTTAAATTCCTACCCTTTTATTTTATAGGGTTCGGTTAACCTAAATAAGTCTCTTAATCTAAAAAGCCTGAGAAGGATCTTGAGTCATTAGATCATTAATCAATGGCTATGATTAAATCAAATTGTTGGAGGGTATTTTAGTAATGAATACTTTTGTTGACTTTTTATCAAGTTCCCTCATTTTATTTAATTGTTCATAACTTTTACATATAAAATTATTTTTTGAAAAAAATATATACCATAAAAACGAGCATTTTTTTAACTTCAAAATTAGTAGTGTATTGCTATAGAAAAAATTTTGTTTTTTTACTTCATTGTGTCTTTTGTATATGCCATTGTGTTTTTTTTTTGTTTTTGCTCAATGTTGTGTTTTCATAAACATTTTAAGACACAATGATGCGCATAATACATTATGTCAAGTAATGATGAAACAATGACGAATATGAATAACACAATTATCTTTAAAAGACACAATTACTTATAATAAAGACACAAAGACAAGTATGAACAATTTTGTACATGTCATTGTGTCTTTTGGTTAGGTCATTGTGTCTTTTATGTTTCTTTTCAATATGGTATTTTCCTGAACAATTTAAAACACAATGATGTTGCAGAATATATAATGTTAAACAAGGATGACACAATGACCAGTATGAATAAAACAATGATATTTAAAAAAGACACAATTACCTGTAAAAAAATCACAATTATGAGTATAACAACTTTGTACGAGTCATTGTGTCTTTTGTACATGTCATTGTGTCTTTTGTGTTTATGCTCAATGTTGTGTTTTAATGAACAATTTAAGACACAATAATGTTGCAGAATACATAATATTAAGCAACAATGACATAATGACGAGTATGAATCACACAATGATCTTTAAAAAAGACACAATTACCTGTAAGAAAAACACAAAAAGATAATTATACACAAATATTTAAAAAAGACTCAATGACGATAATTAGACACAATGAGCTGAAAAAAATTTTCATTTTTTATAACAAAATTATACTCATTTTAAAGATAAAAAAAATCCTCGTTTTTATGATATATTTTTTTAAAAAATAATTTCGTATGTAAAAGTTATGAACGTTTAAAAAATTTGGAGGAAAGTGGTTATGACTAAATTACCCTCTAACAATTTTTCCAACTAAAATTTTAAAATTTCCATTTTAAATTTAATCATATGATCTAATGGCCAATAATTCTTCTTAGCCTTTTTAGGATGAGAGAGCTATTTAGTTGAACACAATCCTTATTTTATATATATAATAATAATAATAATAATAATAATAATAATAATAATAATAATAATAATAATAATAATAATAATTAGCGGTGTTTTGTGACTTAAAAGAAAAAAAAAAGTAAAAAAATCATACAAGCAAACTTGAGGAAGCAAAAATTAAAGCGTCCACTTTTTCAATAAAACCAACATGGAATCCACTGATAAAAAATGCTATTAACAGAATCTGCCATGAAACTTTCACAAAGTCATAAATAATGATTTATTGATTTATATACGTTTTATGGTTTTTATTATATGTTGACATCAACTTTTTTTCTATATTTGATTCATTGTTTTGTTTCGTTTTTTTAACGGCTAATTTTGGATCACTAACGGATTAATAGAATATCATTTTGTCACCAGCAATACCACTCGATCATATCCACCACAAAGTCACAATTTTTTTAGGAAATCAATAATTTGAGAATACCCCTTTGTAGGATTCGAACCTAGGATCATTTGATTAATGATAAGTATTATCCCACCACCAAGATACCGTTAGACTATAATTTTTTAGTTATTTTTTGTAGACTTAAAAGTTAATTAGCTCTATTTAATCAGTATAAACTATTTAAAATATATAATTCATTTACATAAATCCGACTAAAAAGGAACGAATCATCAATCATGGTGAACTATTGAATGATCGTCACCCAAAGGCCTTCAAATATTTGACACGTATGAGATCATATTAATCTCGTGTGTATTTTCCTTTTCCATTTTCACTTGCTCTCATTATTGGCTGGTTGAAAGTTTTTCTTTAGTTTTCCCTTTTAATAATAACTAGTGGGAGTGACCCGCGCTTTGCAGCGGGACGCGAGTTGAAATTTTAATAAACAATAGTATATTAAAGTTTAATGTTTAAAGATAAGACCATGTAACATTGTAAAAGTAGTAAGAGAGTAACATTTGATCTTTAAATAAATATACATTAAAACGTCAACCAGAATCATACAATAGTAATGTTGCTTAAAAATAAGGGTTGAAAATTTTTGAATAATAAGAAAGTTAAATGGAAACCTCGAATGTGCACGCAAATAAAAATGACAAAAAATGTCATATAAAACTAATAATCGTATACTTAAATCCATCTAATGAACACTTAAAATTTTCAATGCCCGTGCGTTGTGAATTTACGGGTATTTATCGGATCAACCCTGTTCGTTTTCAGGTTATCAAGTTTCTCTTTGAAAAAATTGACCCAAAACCCGACACTGATAGCGTTCGAGCTTGGTTAGTCAGGTCACGGGTTAATTGGGCCGGGTCGAGTCAGCCGAATTTGACAGTTTAATATTTTTTTTTCTATTATGTTGACTCAATTTTAAATTGTTACAAATAATTCATGTGTTAAACATATAAACGAATGGAAAATATGTTTTTGATAGCCCTAATCTATCAAAAAATATTAAACTCCTTGTTCGAGTTAACGTGAAACCATACTATCTTTTAAAAATATACTTGATGCCTTACCCTATTAAAAGTTCGGGATAATCGGGTTTAGCTTTCACTTGTAATGAACTTTGTATTGAATTGGATGAGATCAAGAAATCATTCCTCAGATCCGTGACCCCACTAACCAAAACCGAATGTTATTAGGAGCGGGTTGTAGCTCAATATTTCCCAAATGATCAAACAAATTAGAACCAGATGCGCAGCTGCTAGGCCATCTATGTTGATTAACTAGCATAACATGTGAGCAATCTGTAGGTTTTGTATTGTCTGATTGATAATGAACCTGTTGTGCAATCATGTGAGCCATCTTGAGGTTTCTAATTCTCAAATTGATCAATATCATTTGGAGTTTGTTGATCTGCCACATTCAAGGATGATTGCAAGGTGTGATGATCAGCACTTTCATGAGAATGATTCTCTTTTTTGGTATCGTATATGTCAGATGAATCAGATGGTACAGAAGCACTTGAAGACCTGCTTCTTGAATGCCATAAAGACTCCGTTAATCTATTGCTAATCGCCTTTTTCGCCACAAATCCCACACCATGGACTGCATGAATTGATGTGGATAATCCCCTAGATGATTTTGACCCATCATGGCGATCCAATCCATGACTTCCATCATTATTTTCAGCAACATTTGATGGTGGTCTAAGGTTCTCATGTGCATCCATCCACAATATTAAATGATAACTAAATTCATATCATCCTTCATATGATCAAAGCAGTTACATCCAAACTCGAATTTATTCTGCTAATCCCCTAGAAACTGAAAATCTTCAACCTCTCTGATTAAAAATGGAGACAACATATCTCAATTTCATCATTAACAACCCTAAATTAACCAAGATAACTCTAACAATAAAAAACTTGAAATGTACACAATACATGTGTTATAAATGAAGATGAGAGAATAAAACAATCAATCGGACCGTAATCGGTAATCACGTAAGCCGTATGCGCTGAACTAGCATCAATCGGGAAATCGTTCAAAATGACGAATTGTGAGAACTGAGAAGAATGATAAGGTTTGGGGCGACAGGAGGAAAGCCAGATACCCAAGAACATGTGATTGAACTCAGTTAGCGTTTCAATTTTGCCATATTTGATTTTGTGAGTCAAATTTTGGGCGATTAAGGGCATTGGGTTTCAAATATTGTCGTTGGTTTGCTGCTGCAGAGGGGATGGGTTTCGTTGGTTTTGGAGGGATAAAGAATAAAGGGAACTAAAATGGAGGGTGACAGTGAAGGTGAAGTGGAGAAGACGAATAACTCGTGAACTCGTGAAGGATTTCAATAAATAGCGTATGAACGATACTGGCAAAGGAACAAAGTGAGGAACTGGAGGGCACAGTGAGGAAACGAACAAAATCATGTAACTATATGTTGTACGTGCGGCATGTATATTTGTACGGAAATGAACAGTAAGTTTGTGAGAGGACACCGACTTTGGTATTTGATATATATATAATAATAATAATAATAATAATAATAATAATATTAATAATATTAATAATATTATTATTATTATTATTATTATTATGCATAAAGTAAATAAAAGAAGTATTTTTAATAATCATCGATCATGAAAGTAGTCATGTAGAATTCAAATTATTTTCTTTTTCAATTGTATTTTTTTTCATTTAGTTAGATTTCTTTTAACGTTTTAGACTCTTTAATAATCATGATTTTTTTTAAATAAAGAAAAGAAAGAAGGAACATCATGAGGTAGCTTACTCTCGTTTAGGCCATGTGTTATCGACCGTGACCCAGGCGTGATGCCCCTGGGTCACGCCCCCTCACACCACCATCACTATGTCACACTGGGCGTGACCACCAAGTGGTGGTTCAGCCGTGGAGGCTGTCACGGGGTGAAGGAGAAGAAAGGGGGAAAAAGATGGTGATGACGTGGAGTGATAGGAAAGTGATGGAAGAATGATGGATAACATAGGTAAAGATGATGTGGAGTGATAGTGTTACACAACCATCTAATGCATGTGGTGTTACACAACCATCACCTCGTGACTGTAACAATTAACCAATCATATCATATAGCTTAACAACTTACTTAAATATCTGTCATGACCCCGAGTATCACGAGAATGGGTGTATAAAATTCAAATGATTTTTTGTATGCATTTATTATGCTACTAACAGGATCCATTTTTATTTTTTTTAATAATAAAAAGAAAAAATAGCTTGCCATAATTGCATTCAACCAAATCACCTCAGATTCGCCTAACTTAACGATGCTTTAGCAAACAAAAGTAGATACAACATGCATACCGTATTATTGTTATTTGCAATAAGATCACGTTTTAGTATACATTAATAGAAGCCTAAAAGCAAAATTAAGCACACATTATACATAAAAAGTTTAAAATTGAATGATGTCTGTTAAATAGCACATGAAGAATATGTTATATCATATTAAATTTCGTTCCAAAAGCAAAAGCAAAATCAAACTGCAAATATAATTATTTAATTTTTAATTTTTATCTTTTTATAAATCTAATATATAGAGTTGATATTAAAAAAGAAAAAGAAAAAACAATTATATAATTGGAGAATCATAAAAATAAGACATAAAACATGCATATTTATGGTTTTTAAGTAATAAGTATGATATGATGCATCCAAGGCAATCGTGTAACTTGATTTATGATGATGAAAGGAGAGACATACGTGAGTTACTTTCGGTATCACATGTCTGCTTTCTTAAATTGCGACATTCACGCTACTCTCGTTATTTACACCTACATCCCTTTATTTTAGGCAGCTTGTCATTTCTCTTTCTTTCTAGTTTTTCCACTTTCTATTCTTTATTATTTATTTATTATTTATATATTTTTTTGAGCAATTTGAATCACTAAGAGGTCATACATCCGTCCAATCATGTCCAAGGACGAAGCTTCTTTACGGTCAAGGGGCGACCGCCCCCTCTTTTTTCGTCCGTAATTTTAATTTTTCTTCCAAAAATGTTATTTTTAATTAAAAATAATGGTTCCGTCCCATACTTTTCAAAAAATTAACATGTATTTTGGCTGCCGTAATTTTTCGCCGTCATTTGAATGATTTCATGCTCCGACACTGATCGTATTCACATCTAATAAGATGAAACCTACCATAAAACACTTGTTTTGTTCTATACTTCTATGTCAATATTTAAATCCGTATCCTTTTCGGTATTAAAACAAAAGGTACCTCAGCTGAGGATCGTATTTATTATTTATATATATACCGGTCTTCTCTTCGTTACCACTCACTTACCCCCCTCCCAAGTCCCACCCTCTAAACATATCCCCCAATCCATGCCGCCCAGTAGCCACATCCGCCGGAACACCGCCGTTAACCACCGTCAAGATGACCACTCCAGACTCTCAGTCATTCCAATGGCGGTACGATGATCTCGACGACAAGAATTTCCAGATCCATGGCCGTACGCTCTTCTTCATCATCGTACTCTTCTCCGTTATCCTATTGATCACGCTTCTCTTCCTCTACGCTCGATGGATCTGCCGATCTTCCTTTTCCGCCTCTTCCGCCGCCGTCGCCGACACCACCGCCTTATCGACGCACGTCCACCCGTTTTCACCGCCGAAAGGACTGGATGCTGCCGCGATTGACAGCCTTCCGATCACACTCCATCGGGTTTCGACGTCGTCGGCCACCGCCTGTGAGTCGGAGTGTTGTATATGCCTTGGAGTGTTTGAAGAAGGAGAGAAAGTGAAGGTTTTGCCGATGTGCAGTCATGCTTATCACTGCGAGTGTGTAGATAAGTGGCTCGCCGCTCATTCGAGCTGTCCTATTTGCAGAGCTGCAATCCTGGTCGACTCACCTGTTTGACTCTGCCGATTCCAGCGCTTTCGCTATTTTTCTTTTTCTTTTTTTGCTAGGAATGTATGCAGTGTAATATTTAACCTTTTAATCTTCAAAAGTTTAAATTAGAATGGCTGTATTGGTTCCTCGTTTTTTTTAGACGACGGTCATTATTATTGATCAATATAATCAAAACTAAATTATGAATAGTGAATATCGCGAGAAATTCATTTCCTCGTGATAAATTTATCTTCTCGCGATAAATTCGTTTGTATCGTGTTTTTTCGAGCGATCAATTTATTTCTTGCGATTTTTAAGTGAGTAATTGAGATTTGTCGTTAGAAATTCATTTTTCCCGTGATTTTGTTGCGAGAAATTCGTTTTTTGTTAAATTCTTTTAGATAAGACATTTTAATTTCTCATAACATGATAATTGACATGTTGTTTTACCATGTGTTCATTTTTAAGTTTTATTTTTCTTTTGTTTTACTTATTAACTCGTACTAAGTTTGTCTTATAGGCACGGCTTTTTACCTGTTAATGTTTTTTTATTCTTTTGAGTTCGTTTCCAAGCCAAAACAAGTGTGTTAAATCTAAGTGGCAAGGCGTGGGAAGCGACATCTAGTCTTACTATTCTAATAAACAAAAATCTTCAATTGCCACATGTCACATTCTAAGATCAAGATGACACTTGTCATTTTTTTCATACATTCATTTAATCTCCTTTTATTAAATAAATGATATTATATATCCTATTAATTAATTATAATATTAATAACTAAAGATATTATTCATCTTTTAACAAATTTAAAAATAGTTTTTGATATATTCAAAATCAAATCATATTTTAAAACATATTTTAAAAATTTATAAAATATAATTTTCCTAAAAATCAATTTTTTTTTGAAAGTAAGAAATATTTCAATTTGATGGTAATTTCAACTTAGGTTATTTAACTTTAATAATTACAAAAATATTACCTTATTATCTTAAATTGAAATGGTTAGTTTTTGACTATAAACTAACTAATTAAATTTTTAAATTTAGTTAGGTCAGTGATCAATTATTACAAATCAAGAAGGCTAAATGATATTTCTATTTTTATTAAAAATTTTAATTATTGCTATATGATTTAAACTAATTATTAATCCACAATTTAATCAATTTATATAAAAATATCGTTGATGTAATTTTTAAATTTTCATTATTACTATTTAATATTCAATCTGTGTGTTAACACGGGGTAATAACCTAGTTATTAATAAACAAGGATGTAAACGAAACAAACGAACACGAAGAATTCTTTTTCCGTGTTCGTTTAACTAACATTTAATTTATTTTCAAGCCGTTCATTCATAAACACAAACAAAATAAAAATTATTGTTCTATTCAAATACGGAGAAGGACTTCTTGTTGATCTAATATTAGAGATGAGAATGAGCAAGTTTGGTGATTACACAACATCAAACTCCTTCTCAAAACTCATAGCACACATACATTTGTTCTTGATCAAATTATAATATTAATCTAGTTGATAGTTTAGGTTGAACCGTCAGATTGTTTAATTGATATACGACTTTCGAAATACTTAAGAACACACAAATTTTTAACAAAGAATAGACGTTTTCTTATTTCATTTTTAATAATCTAGTATTCACCATTAGACTTGGCAATTTTTTGGTATGGATAATCAATTATTATATAAATTTTAGGTTAAAATGAGTAATATAATAACATATAAGATAGATAACTCTTTAATAAAACGTGGGTCAAGATGATAACTTAAAAACTATAATACTAAAATATATTCAAACAATTAAAATTTTCAATAATATATTTGTTGATAAAATTAATATAGATTATGCAATAAATTATTTGTTTACATACAACTCATTTCAACTTTAATTAAATTAATGTTTATTTTTTAAAACGACACATTTAGACGTAAATTGATTTTGTTTAAAATTCATCCTAAGTTCCTAACCTGAATATGTTCTGTCTCATTATCCGATCTGAAGTAACCCATATATTTTGCCAAACTTATTCACCATGTGTTAAATTATTTGACTTCTAATCAGTATCTTATATAGTTAATTATATTTATAAATAAGGTGTCTAAACATGTTGTGTAAATTCCTTGAAAGTTGATGAGATAAAGTTAAAACTTGATAAATTCACTCAGCAGGAGGAGAATGCATAAGATATATGGTAATTTAAGTCTTGAGAAGAAACATTTAGCACATATATGTTTATATAGTCCTCTTTTAAAGATCAAAACAAAAATATTGCTATGGTTTGCTACTCAGAAGTTAAAAGAAAAAAAATTAAAGTATCAGAGTGCATTTATTCATAAAAATTATCTATACGTTAGAAAGTAAGAAAAACTTTTACGTTCTGAAAACGGGATATTATTGAGTTAAACAAGCGTTAGAGATGCGAAAAAAAATCGGTTAACCGAACTGGTACGAGTTTGTAACATGTTAGGAACCAATTTTTGAAATTTGTTTTAAGTTTTTGGAAAAAGCTGGTTATTTGGAGGTTAACCGGTTTCGGTTTTAGAGCTTGAAAAATCGATTATTAACCGATTGGTAAAAATCGGTTACCAAACTTTGACCGGCTAACCGGCTCAGTTATTGAAAAACTAGTTAGCCGGTTTGTGCACCTCTGAAGTCAAGCAGGATCACAAGGACCTACATATCCACCAAAACCAAAGTTGCATCAAGCATATATTTGCGAATTGCGATAAATCGACGAAAGGCAGTGTAATAATAGTTGAATATTCAATGTTTTAACTTTTTATTAGTAAATTGTATGCTTTGGAACCGTTTGAAAAAAGGCTTACAACCATTTCAAAAGATTTGGAATGTTTTAATTCATAAGAGAACTACTGCAAAAAAAAAAGATTTGTTTATACCGTTGTAAAATACCTCAGCTCCTTTAATTCCTAATATATTTTTCTTGCACATCTGTTAAATACTAATAATGATAACAATTAAATAATAATAGTAACTAAATAATAACTAGAAAAGTTACCCGCGCGTTGCGGCGGGTGGTACGATTAAAATTCGCATGTTGCAACGTGGTGGTATGATTAGAAGAAACATACGAAGTCATTACTGATCATTTATAAATATTAAAACATAGGTAAACAACACTATTGTACCTTATACGTTGCGGTAATAGGACAAAATATAACAAAAATGAAAACTAAAGTTGCATGAGGCATCATGCTTACGAATTTCGTTACGTTTGTTGCATTCTAGGTACCTAAAGGACCTATAAAGATATAACGACTTGGTTTTGTGGATCAAAAATATATTAAAAAACTGTTATATAATGGTGAGATATTACTAAATCGGTGTCAGTGTTGGTGTCAGCCACATTTTCGCTAACCACGCCCCATCATCGGTCCATATAATCGATGATTATTTGTATGTATGTATATTTAAAATTAAAAAAAAAGAAAATTATTTGTGAAAAAAATCAAATCGTATATAATATAAGTAATAAACTAAATATAAAAAAAAAACAGATCACAGTAATATACTTTAAAACCATGAATAAGTTAAATCGGTGTAAAATGAAAACATTAGAAATGTAGCTATAAATATCATCTCGTTGTAAAAAATAAATTTACGAATCGGGTTTGACTAATATTTATGCCGAAACGTATAAAAATACAAATATATTACAGTCAACCCAACTGAAAACACATAGTAGATTTTGGTTAATATTTATATCAAAATGTAGTTATCAAAATAACGTTATAATATTAACATAAAGTACACAAAAATAGTATTTATAAGATTTTATGAATAAAAAAAGGCAAGAAAAAATAAAGCGAAACTGGATTCTAATCCGTTAGACATCAAACGCATTTCAATTGCAACAAAAAATAGTTACTTATTTGGAGATTTTTTGTCCGCTACGCTGAGCTGCAGTACTCACGAAGAATCCAATCGGTTTTCCAGTTTGGCTCTACTATATGCTTCTTAGTTCTTAAAACTTACTTTTGCTCTAAGGATTTTCTAATGGCAAAAATAGGGTTTTCAGTAATACATAAAGGGCTTCGATTGTTAAGAGCTGTAGATAGTTTTGGAAGTGATGGTAGCGTGGTGCTCCATAGGCATGTATACTATGAGACAAACTATGTGAAGCGAAAAAAAGGCTCGTAAGGGATTTGAACTCTCGACCGTTCGGAAACTTTAAAACTAAATTACCAGCTCTTCTAACATGCAATCTGTTTCCACTCCACCAACAAATATATTTATTTGATTAGAATGTGGTTTGTCCTTAGTTAAATCCACCGACATTAGGTTTTAAGATATATATAATAGTTGTTCAGAGCCTCAGAATAATTTTTGGGTTTTTTATACATAAATTATAATAATAACAGCAACAACTAAGTGATAATAATAATAATTATATAATACTATTATTAATTAAAAAATGTGAAAAACATGATGACAGTTGTTACGGTCGGTATTTGGTATGCGTTTTGATGTTTGTAATGTTATCATCGCTATTGTGTTCAAATATCTATATCGGTGTGCTAAATCTTAGGATTAAGCATAACATTTTTTTAGGATATAACAGTTACACTTTATAATTTTACATCAGAGCCACAATTGTGATTTATCTCCATTTTGATTATATGATTGTATCTGTATGCTAAATCTTACAACTAAACAACATTTTTTTTATGTTATGACGGACATTTTATGGCGGCTACACTTTACAGTTTTATGTCAGAGCGACAATCGTGATGTATCTTCATTTTGATTATATGATAGTGTCTGAATTTTTATGTTCGAAATCATGACGGAATTTCCTCCGCAACGCGCATGAAAACCACTCGTTATACATACATACATACATACATAATGAAGGAGAATAAAATTGAAGCATGATAAAATAAAAGGATATGATGCAAAGAATATGTTTTTATAATTACTATGCTAGAGTATAACGGCTTTATTCAAATCAGATAAAATGTACGAATTAACTAAATGAAGGTCATATAAGATACAAGGAATAACATCTTAATATTTTATTAGGAGACTAGATCTTATTATAATTTTGGAAGCATATTAATAAAATATCTAAATTGATCAACAAGTCTCTTAATAATTAAACTAAAAATGAATGATGCGTCATTCAAACCTTTTATTCACCAAGGAAGGGGTTGTCTATCAAACAATCCCCAAGTGTTATTATAGATTTTAGTTGTAAATCCGTTAACTAACCAACACATTGTTTATAAAAATAAATCAATTATATCTATTAATAAAAGCGTGACAATTCGAAGTATTATTAGGAGGTGGGAGTATTGATGGATGGAGATGACCATACAAATATACATTCATTAATGGTCGATTGTCATACATGCATGTGTCGTTTAAATCACGACTAGATACCACCCATTGTGGGTGTAACATTCTTAAGGTGAAAAATATCCATTCAATTATGGAAAAAATATAAGAATAATAAAGTCCTTAAATCATTTTCTGAACATGGCATATGTGACGGGGCCAATATTCGTTTTCAAACCTGTTTGTTTGATTTGGTTCCAATCATATTTTCTTTAGCAACGACTTAACTTAAGAAGGTAGGATCCGAACTATAAACCTCTGTCTATACGGCCGAATTCGGTATTCGACCGAAACGATTTTCTTCAACTTGATAACATTACTCGGAATCTGTTAAATTCGGTCCAGCTTGGGCCAATTTAGTTCAAATCGATCAAGTCGGATTTTCACTATTTTTGATCGTTTTTTTTATTGCCAGTTTTTCATTTATAATTGTTTGATTATTGTTGTTTTTCTTCGAATTACCTTAAAAGAAGATAATTGAGTGAATACTATGTAAGCAATATTAATAAATAAAAATCAATTTTGGATACGTGCATTATGGCAAAAAGACTATTCATATAGCATTTACAAATAAATCTTCAATTATTAAACTTACAAGCATTTTGATGACATTCAATGCGAGATTTTAATTGTCTTCTCGCATTTAAAATTTTTACATGTGTTCCGCTCGCCTTAAAAGAAACATCACAACTATGTAAAATTCTTTATCTTGTCTTAGTAATATGCTTTGAACTTAATTGTAACTCAAATCCTTCTATAAGAAAGTATGAGAGAAACTATTAGACTAAAAACCCGTAGTTTGATGGGTTTATATAACTAATTAAAAGTTAAGACAACTCGTAATTTTTGTATTTTTGTGATCTTGAAAATAATAGGTTACTGGTTTGAAATTTGAAACATGAGATATGAATATTTTTACTATTCAAGCTTGGATCCGACTTGATTATGAAAAATGACATACACTTAAATCATTGGGCTCGGTTGTTGTTGTTCAAAAAAAAACGTAAATCGTTGGGCTTATGAGTAAAACCTGCGGCCCGAGCGTCGGTCCAGTATCATATAGGGTTCGCCAAAGGCCCTAAATAAGCCAAATCCCCTAATCACACAATCTCATCGCTATTTTACTCGACCGGCTAGGGTTTTATTATCCAGCCAGAAAACACACAGCCTACGCTTTCCGATCACCATGAGAGCCAAGGTATTTTCTTCAGATCTGAATTGTTATCAGCATTATCTGATTATAAGCATGCTATTAGTTTGTTTACATTGTATTCGATCGATTTGTGATATCTCAGTGGAAGAAGAAGAGAATGAGGAGATTGAAGAGGAAGCGTCGAAAGATGAGACAGAGATCTAAGTAATCTGTTTGTTAGGAATAATCTGATCCAGTAATCATCTGTTTTAATTTCAGTTTTCATTTCATGTTTCTGTCTGAGCTTTTCTGTTGGATTTGTTTTTGTTAACGAGATTTTGATGATACTCAATCTGATGATTTTGTTTGTTTGCTTGAATTAATTGTTTTTCCTTTTATTGTTTGTGGTAACGTAATATTGTGTTGCTAGGCCGTTTATAGGCGGTCCAAATCAGAAGACTGGTTTTAGGCGAATCAAAGCAGTAATAATTGAAATCAAAGCTTTATGCTCAAAGATCAATTTGTATGTGCAAAAATGGAAGCTTACCTGGTAAATTTCATACATGTTTTGAAGCATATGCATAACTTACAGGCAACTGCTTGATGAAATGTCTGAATGAAAACAAAATTTTATTTAAAGTCGCTTAGTTTTGGTTGTCTTTATAATACCATTAATAAGAATTATGATTTTTCTATCATGTTTTTTTATGTCTTATGAAATCTGCCATAATTTCATTCAGAAATCAGAAATAAAAATGAATACAAGTTAAATCGGATAAATAGAAGTTCAAGTTGCTTAATAATTGTATAATTCTTGTTTAGGCCATGAGGATGTATACCATCAGGTAAAATATGCTGGTGATTGTTTTTTAATTGATTTGTACACTATCAAATATCTCTATATTATGTTATTTATATTACATATGTACTTTGTAAGTTTAGTTATGTATTGAAATATGATAAATGACATTAACATGTCAAAGCCCTAGCTTCTTTTTACGTCTATCCTCATCGTTTTCGATTAGTTTTACTGAAAATTTTGATGGTTAACTGGCCCAAAGTGAACGATATCTTCATTCAGGTCATTCTTTGAAAGTTATTGATTGAACTCCTCAAATGTTATTCTTAATCTGTTTTAAACTTTAACGGGGTTTTCTCAAAATAGTGAGTTTCCTTCAGAACTGATGATTTGATGGTGGATATGATCTGTTGTACTGCTGATGGTACAATGATACTCCAATGATCTGTCAGTTATTCAAAAATTAGTCATTCAAGAAAAAAACTAAATCTATTGATATTTAAACATATGCTAAATAACGCCTATAATAAACCATTTCTACAAGTGTTTTGATATACCATTATTGTCGATGTGGGAGATTCATGAATGTTAAAACTGGATTTAAAATCCTTATAAAGGACAACTAGAAATCCTTTTGTAAATAAAGTAAATGGTGTCAAAGGGATTCGGATGATGCTGTGAGAAAGTCATCAACGCATAGCAGAAATGTAGGTAGTGCCATTACCTTTCCTGTAGATAAATAATGAATGGTCACCTTGACTATGGAACAAACCCAATTTGGAGGCATAAATAGATGTTGAAGAAGATAAACATGATCTGTGTACCAAGAATTACAAAAGCCTAAGGTTGATGCATAGACAGTTTCATCCAAATTGTCTTGTGAGAACACATTCTTTACATCAAGCTGATATATAGGCTATGAATGTGATAGTTGAAGATGTATTAATCAGAACAATCAAGTTCAACCTTCCGATTAACAGATCTCTATGTCATCATCCTTTGTTGAGCTTAGCAATGTCAATGTATTTTTTCTGATTAGGGAAGATGACTCAGGGTATTTTGTGTGTGTAGCAATTTTGCTCGGGATTCAGGGTCCTTTTTTTCTTTCCTCTGTCATTATATATATATATTATAGTTGGTCTCTCATATCTGTTTGTTAGGATCACGAAGGTAATTCCCTTCTCGTGGAGCCCACCATTAACCATTTTTATCATTCTTTTTGTCTTTTTTCTCGCGCCTTTATTTGCGCATTCATAGGAATAGGGATGAGATCGGTACCATACCGGTACCGATACCGAAAATACCGGCACCGAAATTCTTGAAAAATGGGTACCGATACCGGTACCGGTATTTTCGGTACTTTACCGGTTTTGTACCGTTTTCTCAAGTTTTTGTTGAGATGAAGATGAAAAATATTAGTCTTCAAACTATAGATGTTATTATGTCATAATTATAAGAAAAATCTATGCAAATGAATGCATCATAGAAATATGTTATAAAAAAAATCAATTTCACAAAACGAAGAATTACAAACAGAAAAATATGAACGCATCGTCCTTTGGATTTCTATAGTATTTTTTATATTTAATAATTAGAATATTAATTAGGTTTTAACGCATAATGGTAAATATTTTTTAAAGTATACTAGATTAGTAAATAATCAAATTCTAAAACAAAAATACATATATTCCGGTACCGGTACCGTTTCGGGAATTTTTGGTATTTTACTTTTACCGGTACCGGTTAGTACCGATACTCGATAAAATGAAGTACCGATACCGGTACTGAATCTACCGGTACGGTATCGGTTTGGTACGGTACCGGTATTCGGTATAAAAATCTCATCCCTACATAGGAACACATTTATTGAATATTTCCATATCCATATTTGCATGTTTAGGTGTACATATTTATTTAAATGTTGATTTCTCATCATATTATATGCAAAGTCAAAAGAGTGATCGCATGTCACGTCTTCAATAGTGCTAACCGATTTTACCACTAGGCTGAATGAATGCTCGTAATCAAGCCTAATATGTTATGGCTTGCCATTAAATACTAATTGTGCTTTATAATGTTCCAGTTCTCTTAGGAATTAGTTTTGTCAGTAAATCCATGTACACCTAGTAATGTTCACATTTGAATTACGTGGAACCAATTTCCACGTCCCATTTGCAACAAGGGCTTTGAATCATCGACCATGGCTGACTTCTAATTCCTGATGGTTTGATTCTAGGGGTTGTATAAAATGATGATAATGTGCTACCACCATGAAAATAAGATCGGTACCGAATAAAAAACATCGATACCATTTTATAACTACTATTTATATATGATTCGATCTTCATAACCGATTTGTGATAACTTCATACGTTTCTTTTATATTCATAACCTCTCTAATGTCGATGATGCAACATGTGTGATGAAGCTTGTTTCTTGTGATGCTTTTTTTGACTTTTTTTATATTTTTTATAAAATTCCTACACTGAAACATACATGTCATAATGATGTTTTCAATCTACATTTCATTCTTCGTTTCTAATTCGTCATAACTTTTATCGTATCATCACATTGCAATACAAAAGTTATAGCGTACCTTTGTTACATAGTGCAAGAGTAACTTTGCTCTTTTCCAATAAAAAAAAATAGAAAATTTCGAAATTAAAAAAATCACACCTTGAAGCTTTAGTGATGAGATAAATGACTATGGTCTTGTTATTCACACACCCTTTATACGTGACGTTTACGTAACCAATCAATGTCAAATTATTGGATGTCAGTACGAGTCATATAGGGTCGGTGAGTGTTAAATAAAAAGGTTGTGTGTGCGAATAACTAAGCTCCTATATATGTTCTTTCACTTAACCACTTTTGCTCCAGTAATGACTTTTTCCCCATAAATACATACTTAGAATTGCTATAAAAAGACATGAATGTCGACAGTGAATGTCACTACAAACATAGCGATCTATAAAGACACTCAAGAAAATAGTACCCCATTGATTAACAAACTAAAAATATTCTCGACAAAATTATATTCATCCATTAACAAAACAAAGGCATGATACTATAAGTACCAAGCATGATTAGTTATAACCTTTTTTTTCTTTTTAAAAATTAAATATATTCCTTTTTATTTTTTTTGTTTTTGAACGAAATTTAATCTAGTAAATTTTTTAAGTGGAAAGAACCAGGAGTGCCTCATGCCACTCTCTTATAAGAGTTCTTGAGCTTATCTCTGCTAGCTTTTTTTTTATGCAATGTACCAGGTCTAGAAACCCCTGGTATTCTACTCCTTAGTGGGGAAACCACTTGTTAAGCTATGTGTATTGAAAAAACCTCATGTTCATACATAGGCAAATTTCTCCCAGAAAACTCAAACTCAAGAACACAAAAGGTCAAAGAGGTAAAGCTAAACTATAAGGAATTTTTGTTTAATCTACTACTAATACTCAAAGGGCAGTTCATACGGGATAAAAATATAGGCAACCGCTTAGGGCCTTCAAAGAAAAACAGGTCCCCAATTTGAGTTCGATCCTCAAAGTTTTTTAGGGTTTAAAAAAGCTCAAGAATAAGAGCTACTTGCACTTCATATCAGTTTTTACAAGGCAATTCAATTATAATAACTTTTAGGTGAAGAAATCTGAAGAGGTCGCAGACTCTTTAAATGACAATTGCACTATTCACTCCTAAAATCTAATGATCAACATTTCTCTTACTCAGAATAAGACTCTCGCTTCATTATCATTCTTTTGTTAACTCTCTCATATCTCTCAATTGGAAACGTAGTCAATATGTATTCTGGTATATTTTTGTTGATTTTTGTTTTAAAACACTTTTTTTTGTATGTGAAAATGTGAATACATTTTTTAGATCTATTTATTTATTTTTATTAGGTGCTACTATATTAAGACTTCTATAGTTATTAGGTGATAACTTGGGTGAGACTTGTTTAATAATTATATGTTAATTTGAGTTAACTTTTTTAGTCATTACGTGTTAATTTGAGTGTGCCTTGATTACTCAACAATTGTTAAATTGATTAAGTTTCGGATTTTGTTGATAGGTTATTCTAAATTAGATTGACTATATGATGAAACATAATAATAAAAGTGTTATTTATGGGTTTTTGAATTTATGATTAAAAGCAAACATTTTTTTTCTATTCAAAAAGAGCCTCAACTTTTGTTCACCTATGAACTCTAAGAAACTTAAGTAAGCCATGCTAATACTATGTCATTATCGCGTGCAAAACTAGAATCCTCAACTTAATAGGGAAGAACAACTTAATTATTGTTTATTAGTCATATTCTAAATGTTTTTTTTTTCTAGGAAATGAATAATTCTAAATGTTTTTAATTAAAATATAACCATTAAAAAATATTTTAATGAAGAAGAATAAAATGTCGCTAACCATATGCTTAAGAGAAATTGAAACCGAAGTTTATCGAGTATTCATTTCAAGTTCTTTATTTAAGGTAGAAGATAACCACATCAATGAATCAAACCTCTCATAATTCAATCACTAATGATACAACATAGAGGCACAAGAGGAAGATGATGTCTAAAAAAAGCCATTAAGTTACGGTAATGAAGTTTCCAAATATATATTATACGTTATACGTACAACAAAATAAATTTTATTGTAAGGTGCAAAGAAAAAAAATTGACGTGTGAGTCCCTCTTAGAGCAATTTGCTTCTCGATTAGCAATAAAGTTTTCTAAGTAGATGTAGCCTAAAAAGTAAAAGGTTTGATTTCATTTGAGTAGGAGACAAAACAGATACGTTGGCTAAAAAAATGCTAACAAGAAGATACCCGAAAAGCTCATTGTTAAATGTTAATTGATATTTAAGGGAAAAAAAAAAGCAGTAATACATAATAATTTTTCATGCTTTCTGATTCTAGGTTTTTGGGGTTAAACTTTGGATAATTCACTCCGCATTTTGGGCCTAATGCCGGAAAACAGGCCCAGGAGTATTACAAAGGCCTTCTTTGGCCCGTAACTCGTCGATGTAAACACGAACCTCTTTTGCTATCATACGCTTCATGATCGTTACCAGAAACGGATTCTCTATCTCAACCGTCGATTTTTCATCCACGTCATCTTCCCCCTTTTCTGTTACATGTTCAACCGCTTTGATCTCCCCGGGTGGTAATAGCGTGAGCACCGTCTCCGGTCCATCACAACTACTGTGGTCCACAGAAGTACGTGAGCACCGCCTCTTCAAACCAGGATCCGACTCTGTTGACCCGATCGACCCGTCTGCCGACGTTCGTTTAGAAACATTGCCGGTTAGCCCCCGTCGCCGGAGAGTGGAGTTCCAGTAGTTCTTAATCGCGTTATCCGTACGGCCTGGAAGGAGCCTGGAGATGGTGGACCATTTGTTCCCATGGACGGCATGTGCCTGGACGATCACGTCATCTTCTTGACGAGTAAACGGATGGTGCTCGACGTCTGGGCTGAGCTGGTTGCACCACCGTAGCCGGCATGACTTTCCGGAACGGCCGGGGATTCTGGAGCTGATGAGGGACCAGTTTCGCGGTCCGTGTTGTTTAACCATTGACACGAGTGTGGCGTCCTCGTTCGGGCTCCATGAACCCTTGATCTTACCACCAACACCACCACCGTGATCGGTTGCAGCCATTGGCCGGAGATTATCAACAAAAAAAAAAAAAAAGTAATACGAAGAGATCTGATCGGTGGATGATGGAGGGAGGGGGTTTATGAAGAAGAAAGAGTGAGGTTAGGTTTAACCGTTTTGGGAAGGGGAGTAGTTGGCATGACCCATAAACTGCTCGTGCGTCTGTTTTGTTTATTCATTTATGTAAAACTAACATTAAATTACACAAATCCGTAACAACATCATTTTGAATTTTGATCAATTAATTCTCTAAAATTTTAAAACGAATTCCTAATTATGCTGGAGTGGGTCTTTTAATTAGTCGTAAAATAGACTTTGTAGTTAACTTTATCAGCCTATGGCCTAACATTATAAAAGTTTCATGACTTAGCATTATTAAATTGTGTTACTTAAGGGAGTTGGCAAAACAGTTATAATAGTATTTAACTTGTTAAAGATAACGTGATTATTATAGTTATTAAACATGAAAACAACTAATTTATATTTCATGTTTGTAAATTTTTTATATTTTTTATGTAGTAAAAAATAATGAAATTTAACCTTATAATTTCAATTATTTTAAAAAAAAGTATAAAATTACATATTGTACTTTTTATTAAACATCTTTATTCAATCGTGTTATAAAAATGTTAGAAATTGTCAGTTATACTTTACTAACATTAAATATGTACTCTTAGAACTAGATTAAATGAGTGTGACTTTGTTTGGTTTTAAAAAAAATGGTTTTATCGATTAAACCGTGCATTATCATATTTTGATATTTGTAAAGAGCAAAGTTTATATACTCATAATTTATGCAATAGTATTAAAATTGTGTATCAATATTGAAAAGGCAACATGTATATGTATGTATGTATGTATGTATGTATGTATGTGTATTCAAATATAAACTAACAAATTGTTAAAAACCAAAGATAGTTATTTATAGTCAAATGATTAAAGGTGATGAAAATAACTTTCTTTTATAATGAAAAAATTATTTTTATGCCATTTAAATTATTTGGTTTTAATCGATTATTTTGCAATTTTAACTAACATTGATTCTCAATTAAAAATTTTTGTATCACTATTTTATAGTTGGTTGAGACGACATTTTGTGTTTTTTGAACGTAAAGTTTACACACATGTATGTATGTTTTTTGGACATTTTGAAGTCTTGATCACCATTTGACATTTGTACATTCAATTATGGCCAATGGCCACGACATTAGTTTTATAAAAATAACTAATAACAATATCACAATTTTATGCACAACCAAAATATAATTTCACACTCAACTCTCACATATTTTATACAATTGTAAAAATATTTTCATAGTTTGACTCTTTCACTGAGATATTCTGATAAATAGGTTTGTGTAGTGTAGCCACGGTCCAAATTAACTTTGGCATTCACTAGACGTTTTTGTTTGTGTTTCTTTGGTAATTTATTATGTTTTACTTTTATTAAAAAATTAAAATTTTAATTTATTTATGTGTAAATTTATTGAACAAATAAATGTTTTATTGACGTGTTATTTTCATCAGACAATTAAAAGTTTTATCTGTCCTGAAAACCTAGCCCAATGATTAGGGCTTTCATCTTCTAATATGGAGGTCAGGAGTTCGAATCAATCTGGAGGCAAGTTTGATGGACACCTGATGAAAGGTTAGCTTGGGTTTATCCCAGGTTTGATTCTGATGGGGCGCGGATGTTTACCCATTCAACGGGGTTCCTGCGCATCAGGGGCCAGGGGGTATAGGTTCTCACGCCGGTTGGAGGAGTCCGACGTTGGACGATCGCCCCCAAAGGGTAGGGAACACGTGTGAATACCGTCGTTCAAAAAAACATTAAATGTTTCATTTTTTAAATAATTAATTGTTGAAAGAATTTAAATTAATTATTTGTTTAAATAATGAATAATTATAAATATTATTTACACTTACTCATATTTTATCTCGAACGTTACAATAAGTGATCGATACACAGTTAATAAATCAATAATGCATAGCTATCAATACATGCATGAATGTAGTTATGTAGTGAAGTTTTTTGCTCATAAATAACTAAACACGGTTGGTCATATATTTTTTTTCTTAACGGACATATAATGTTAAATATTTTAGTGTAATTGGATTAATTTTATCGATCAATGTGAATCATGAAATTCATTAAACAAGTTGGATGTAGGGTGCACACTTGTTTAAGTTTTATGATCTAATGGGTGTAGGGTGTACATTTGTTTAAGTTTTATGATCCAATGGGTGTAGGGTGCACACTTGTACAAGGGGGCGAGGGTCCGGAAGCAGCGCCCCCGATAAGCGGGGCCCAAAGGGCGGCAGTCCTTGGCCGGGTCCAAGGGACAGAGCCAAACTCGTGGGAAAATTATGAAGAATAAAAGTTGAAAACTGGCTAGAGGCAATTTCCAAACTCCGCAATTTCCAAACTCCTGTATATCCAGAAATTGATCGATGAAAATTTATTCACTGGTTCATTCTCGAATTCACAAAATCTCATACTCATTCTTGATTGGAATTGAATTTTATCTGATCAAACATTTGAGTGAATCACAAATAGTTTGATCTGAAAGTGTTGATCCACGACTTTCAATTCATCTGGTGATTATATCGTGTTCGTGTTCTGGAAATTCTCTAAATCTAATCTATTCCCAAATTCAAATAACATGTCAAACCAAGAAACAATATTTGTTTTAGATTTTTTTTTGACCAAAAGTTGTTTGAATTCTGCGAGAATATGCATGGGAAAGGAGGTTGGTAATATAAACAAAAAATCGGGAGGCATCCAAGATAGATTTGTTTTTTCAGTTTTCAAATCATTTTGTATATATGGCACTTTTTTATTTATTTATTTTTATTTTATTACACAAAAGCAATCTAATCTAATCTTAGGGGAGGGTGCAATCACTCTTATTATTAGATAGATCTTATCCTAGTTTGAATCACTCATATCATTTAATACTTAGATTATTTAATTTTTAAGTATGATATATCTTATATCAATCTAGCTTTCTCTTCACTCATGCAAACAACATCCAAAGAGAGTACATAATAAGTCAATCAAGCAAAATTAAATTTTAAATAAAGAAAATTCTTTAAAACTAAATAATATAAAATAAGAGAAAAAACCAATTTTCATTAACTTTTAAAAATTACAGTACATAATAAGTCAAACAAGGAAAAAAGAATTAGAAAATTATTTATCAATTGTTGACACGTAGGTTATCGCAATATGTTTTACAAGATGTTGTCATGGCCGGCTTCATATACGAAAATTATAGGCAAGCGTCTAGGGCTCCAAATTTTTGGACCCCAACCGTTAGGGTTATGTTTAAGTTATCGTCCAGGTTATTTGTTTTATCGTTTTAATTCTAAAAAATTAGAGAGTTCACTCATATTTTAAAAAGAGAAAGGTTGTTTAGTATTCTCTCTTTCTAAATAATTACATTTTTTCACCTTTACTTGACGTTGAAATAAATTTATATTAATGGTATGAGTAAAAGATTTAGACAAGTTTTCTAGTGGTATATAGGGTAATCAGTTCTAAAGAGAAGCAAAGTTATAAAATATAATCACTAAGTATCGTACTTTATAAAATTTTTTGTTTATATCATTTATGATTATCAATTGTTACATGTAACTATGAGTAAAATTATGCTGATAGAGACAAATATACATGTTTTTATGTTTTTTAGAATTTGCGAACATAATTTTTATCGCATATAAAAAAATTATTTATGAAAAGTGCCTCAATTTTTGTATTTGCCTTGGTCCTCCGAAAAGCTTGAGCCGACCCTGGATGTTGTCATAACAGGCATTAAGATTAGGTTTTTGATGCAAATCTTTATACATATTAATATTAGTATGGGTTTGAAAATCTCATGTCAAATTGAAAGTATATTTTCATGGAAGGCATATAATGCTTGGCCTTCATCTGCTAAAACCATGGTTGTAAAAATCTCCGACTAGGCCGATTAATCGTTAATCCCCTAAGGCCAACTAGGCCCGACTATCCGATTAGGCCGATTAGTTGGCCGATTAATCCCTAGTCCCCACCCCACCGACCGACTAGCGACTAGCGATTTCTACAACATTGGCTAAAACCATGTTATGTAATATAATTCATTCATATATAATTTTTGTAGGAAATATTTCTCAAGTTGGATTTTAAATTACAACTCCTTTACGTTTGAGCATTTAAAATGCTCATTTCACGCCATTCCTTGTTGCTTCTTATGCTCTTCTAAACTAATCTCTCTCTACAGTCTCCAGGAATACGAGCAACTTGACAATTGTAATTAAGTTCTAGCATATGATATAAACAAGATAATACATATACTTGTATGGATACCCTCAATTTGAAATAAAGTATCAGGTGCACTCAGGGACGAAGCTTTTAAGGGGCCCGGGGTGCCCGGCCTCCCTGTTTTCTTCCTAAAAATCCTCCGACCCCCTCCGACTTTTTTTTTTCAAGCTCTGTCACTGGATGCATTTCTATTTAACAACGGTGATTGATAAATGTTGATGTCATTGTTGGAACCCATCATACCAAAAAAAACACATGACAAAACCAACCATCTCATAGGGTGTTTGTGATCACCTTGCATGTATAGGCCTCTTCATTCCTTAGGGATATTCCTCCAATATACATGTGAGCAATCAATGCTACCTAATAAGTAATAAGTAATATCCCCATAAACTTGTGTCTTGTGTTACTTTCACAAATACCCCAATCCGTAAAGTTGAATAATGACTTCAAAAAATATTGTAAACTTTCATGTGACATTCTAGCTGACGTCTTCAAGTACTCATCAAATAAGTAAGGTACAACTTCATATGCTAATTGACGTATTATGGACATGCATTTTTATAGTTGCGTAAATGATCTTTTGCCTCTACCAAAATAACGTACTTGGAAAAATTGGTACTCTGTTTCCATGTCTGTTGTGATTCAATTAAACAATTACCTCTATATCTAAAATCATTCCCAAAACATCTCCAATGTGTATAAAGAATTTTCAGAGAAATAATCATTTACAAGGCGGTCATGTGAGGATACTTGATCTCTATCTACATACATTTTTGATATAGACTCATTTGAACCTTAATAGTTATTCAGGATGTAAACCACAACTTGTGCCAACATTGTTAAAATCAAAATGGTACGTGACTCATGTGAACCATTGGATGACTCATCGGAGATTGATGAAAGAGTTAAAGTACATAAAAGGTCCTTGTGGTTTAGCCATATTTTACAAAAGGTCCCAACCTTTGAGAAAAAACAAAAAAAGTCCCTAATTCAACAAAAAGGTCCATACTTTACCAAAAAGGTCCCTAAAGTAAGGACCTTTAGAGACATTTTTTGTTAAAGTAGGGACATTTTTTGTTATTTGCGTCCAGAGTATTTGACATTTCTTGTAGTTTTTCAAAGGTTGGGCCTTTTGTGAAATATGGCTAAAGCACAGGACCTTTGATGTACTTAACTCTTGATGAAAAAAGTGTTTAGTGTGTGCCATATGTGAGTGAAATTCCACGTACACCCTCCGTGTTGTGGTCTCCTCTCATGTTATTTCACCTTAATATTTAAGTATTATTGTTTGTGAAAATCAACCAGTCAATCTGAAGTCAACGGTTTGAAAATCAGAAAACGATTAAGTAAATTTTAATTGTATTTTTTTAATTTTATTTTTTCTTAATAGTAGTTAATACATAATTTAGCTTTTTCCGTTACAAAACCTCGTTTATAAATCCAACGTTAAAACCGCATTTTTCTAAACAAAAATCCATTCAAATATTGGCTAATGTTAGTTGCAACTGATTTACGCAAAGTTCGTGAAGGTGGAGGAAGTGGGCTCAGATCGGGGAATGTTAACTGACCCGGGTAGAAACCAAATAATAAAATCAAGATATCGGGAGGTAGAAGCAGTGCGGGCCAAACGACCTCTCAAGAAACACTAACATGACATCAGAAATTGACCATTCTAAGTAGAGGTGCGCAAATCAGGTTTTTTTTAGAACCGGTTCCGGTTTCAACCGGTTCTAGTTCCGGTCAACAAAGTCAATACCCGGTTCCGGTTCGGGTTTTGGCCGGGTATAGGTGGAACCAATTTCGGTTTCGGTTCCGGTTCCGGTTCTAATTTATCTGAAAAACCGGATCCGTTTGTACCCGCCGGTTCGGGTTGTCAGTTCCGGGTCCGTTTTTTTGCCCACCTCTCATTCTAACTTTGAGACTATGCATATTTAAACGAAAAATTAAATTAAAAAAATTATAAAAGAAACATTTTTTGCGGTTTCAACTAAATAGGTGATGGATTATTCTTAAGTGCTTTTTAGCAAGTTTGATATAAAGGAAATCAAATATATAATTGGACATATTAAAAGAGTAAATTACCAAAATTGTCCTAATGGTTTGCTAGTATTTCACTATTGTTCTCTAGGTTTGATAGATTACTCGTATAGTCATATGATCCGAAACTTTAAACATTTGTAACACATATAGTCCTTACTTAAAAGTAATTTGATCAAACATGTGAAGGTAATTTGATGACCTAGATCAAACATGTGAAGATAATTTGGTGACCTAAGAACTATATGTGTTACAAACGTTTAAAGTTTGGGACCATATAGGTAATTTATAAAACATAGAGATCAAGAATGAAATATTATCAAATCACAGGACCATCTCAACAATTTACTCCATATTAAAATAATTTCAAACATTGAATGACGTGTGCTTTAGTAACAGAGTTAAATAGTTAATTGATGCATGAACAACCATTTTATTACTCCTAAATTTCATTTAATCCTGTTTTTAAAGGAATGATCCTAAATCAAAATATTTTGTAGGAGACAATCACCACCAATGTGATTATTAGGCTCTAAGGCCATGAGCAAATGCAATGTTATCTTCAACCAAAAGAAGCTTATATTCATTCAAGTATTAAACAAGATACAAATATCTAATACTCGTTAAAATGAATGGCACCCACTTTCCAAACAATGTAAGTAGTTGTAAACATAATGGTGCTGATGACAACAACTGAAGTGATTATAAGAAATACATCCCAACCAACCGGTAGCTCAAAGGTCAGACCCTTTTTTGGCATCCCTCGTTTGCTGTCATCTAACATATTTGTCGGTGCTTCCGGAAGCCCGGATCTTTTTCTCCCTGTAACTCTATCTGTTTCCCTCAACGCTTCAAGCACTTTGCTTCCAAGTTCTTCTTTCTTAACAGTTTTTGGTTCTGACTCACGATTGCGAACTCTTGCTGCCTTTAGTTTCTCTCTTGCTGTTAGTTTCAATCTTTTTGAGGAACTACCATTTGATGAATCTTGTTTCGGTTCAGATGGCTCAGGGGTGCTTTTGATTTTCTCGGTTTCAGAATTGGAAATGGATGTTTTGGTAATATCTGAAGTTTTGTCGCTGGTTTCTGTTGTAACGCGATCACTGTTTGCAACTAAAAGTGGTTTTCCATTTCTTGTATGTATTGGTTTAATGAAAACAAGGTTCCTATAAGGAGTTGAGAGATGTTTGGCCTTTAGTATTGGAGCTCCTATGCACGCTTGCAGGGCGTTTTGATGGTTAGCCTGTGTGATTTTTTGAACACTAGATTATCATAATTGTCTTCAACATGAAATTCTAGACTAGATTAGATATTAAGCTTACAGTTAGGATCTTTCTTGACCAATTTATGAAATTCTAGACTAGATTAGATATTAAGCTTACAACTATTATTTGATTCTTAACCAATTTCGTACATCCAGTGAACTCAGAACCTCAACTACAAGCACCTCTGACACAGACTTTGGATTGCCTATACTTGCTTTCTGAATGTTGATAATCAAAAAGGCTTTTGTTTTTAATAGATTGTGTACATGTGTTGGAATTAATTCAACAATTCAATAAAATAGAAGCCTGCAACCTGCAGATCTAAGCTACCTCATTTTGTTTCACGAATTGTATGTGTATATCGATGTAAAAACTATTATCCGACACATAGAACAATAGAAGAAATTACTTTTCCATAATTTTCAAGCTTATCGTAATGAGATTCAGGATCAAACATGATACACAACTCAAGCAATAACGCCGGCTGAACTAACTCGTGAATTTACGGCCACAGTGAACCCTAATTTATCCTCGATGAACGAATTTTAATAAACAAAACATGAAATGCTTCCATTGCGAACGATTCAAATCACCTTAGCAAACTTACAATTACTCAAATTAACCGTACGGTCAGTTGATCTAAAACGAAAATCAAACTGTAGCAACCAGATTAAACTACGAAATGAGGAAGAAGGAGAACATACCGTGTAAGTGAATCCGATGAATGAATTTAAGGAAACAACCATTGGATTAGATTTCGAATTTCACGTTCCAACCATTAATAAGATTGAGATGAAGAGAAGAACAGTGCCAAAATAATCTGTGGCGCTAAAGTGATCCACACATGCCTTGTTCTCCCCTTATATAACATATTATCTGATAGATAGCTTGTTGCATTTGCTCCCCACCCTAATATCGACCCTCCACTTTGAATTAAACACATTTTTGGTCCCAAGATTATAACAAAAGCATAAAAAAAAAATGAAGTAATTTATTGTAATGAAGTAAACACATTCTTGGTCTGCAAGAGTATACATTCTTGTTGCAAAAAAAATATTCAAATATACAAATTATACTTTTTCCTTGTTAGTTTCAGTTAATTTATTGTAATCAAGTAACTTATTTATAAAAAAGGATTCTATAGTTTGTGTATTAATATTTGCAATTCTTTCTAATTTATGCCCATAATTTTAAGATAACGAAATGCCTTGTGAAATCACTTCACTCATTGAAGCATGTTGGTAAAAACCATCTCACACGCTTGGATGTGAAGGAATCCATTTGACTTGACCACGTTTTTGTAGTTTTTCATAGCCTTTTTCAAAACATGTTCATCCCTTTCGCCGCTTTTGCGATTCATTGAAGCCTGTTGGTAAAAACCATTCCATTTCGTCATGATGGAGTTCATATCGTTCCATTTGGAATAGATTTGATCAACAGTCCTCGAGTTATCCTTCATGAGATGGTGAAAATGGTCGATTACCTACATATAAACAACATAAATTTAAGCATCAACTGTGAATTTTTTTATTAACTTAAACAATGTTAAAAAATATCTTTCTATAAAAACCATCCATTTTTTGCGCATTACCAACATCGGGATTTTCATAAATAGTTAGCCAAGATCTAGCCAACGCAACTTCTTCTTCATCGGACCAACGCTTGGTCGGTGCTTTCTTTCCTATTGCTTTCTTTCCCGTTTGCCTAACCGGTTCTTCTTCTTCTTCCTACTCGACTTGAACACTTTTATTATGTTCGCTTGAATCCGAGTCATCTTGATTATGATCACGATAGTCTAAACATAAAAATAAACGTTAAATATAAACATATAAAAATAAACATATAAAAATAAAATGTAAAAATAAAAATATAAAAATAAACGTATAAAAATTACCTTGAAATGGAGATTGTTGTTGAAAAACTTGTCGATCGAATTGTTGATAACTTTGTTGATCTTGTTGATACGATTGCTCCCACCGATTAAATTGTTGTTGAATACCCGGTGAATGTTGCAAATATTGAGTCGGGTTCATTCGATCGTAGTAGAAGTTTGGTTGATTCGGAGATGGCATTTGTGGACGATACCCGGGTGTGTTGCACGGGTTCATTTGAGCCGTTTGTATATTTTTTGGTCGTGGTTTTCTAAATTTTTTGCTTGACGACCCACCACGTAATGAACCTCCTTCCATTTTACTTGAAAATTTTATAAATTTAGTGTATAGATTGTAGAAGATGAGAGAAAAGTGTGAGATTTTTGGTTGTTTAAATAGGAATAAAATTGGAATTTTATTTTTGTTTAAATCCCAACGGCATGTAGCCCCAACGGTCGACTCCAACGGTCCTTTTTCACCTTCCCCGGCCTCGGCTTGATTCGGTGAACGCTCCCCGGTTTACCCCACCCCGTTTCCGGGGGCCCGGTATTCCCGGCCGGCCCCGGTTCGGTGGTTTCTTCCCCACTCTTTCCCGAATTGCCCCTCCGTGTGGCCTAAAATATACAAAATTTAAAACATAATAGTATATTATGCGTGTCTTACAATCTTGTACTGTCACTAGAATGAGAAGGAAAGTGTTGAATGAGTTCATTCAAATGAACAAGGTGCAACCTCCTCCCTCTAAATTATGAAACGTCAATTATAAGTTAGGGTAGTTGTATAACGTTAGTCATGTGCGTTGCAAATTATACCTAGTAGTACTTAAAGTGCTATATTTTATAATTTTCATCGCAGTTCATATAATTGAAAATAAATACATATTTGAATGCATCTATATAATTTGTTAACAAACAAATGCCGTTGATACAAAAAAAAAAAAAAAAAGTGAATACCAAGATGGTACTTTGTTCCCTAGAACTACAATAAAAATAAAAAATAAAACTTAATGCCGAAAACTAAAGGTATTTTGTGCAAGATAATGCAAAATTCTTTCATCTCATTGGTCATTTGATACTATATGCATGTATTCGTTTATACTTTCTATCAATAGTTTAAGACCATAACCTTAATTATGTCAAACACACAACCACTTTTGGTAATGTGTCAAAAAAAAAAAAAAACCATGTTTTTTGAACTCATTTGTAGATATTGACAACATCAACTTGCATCTATCAAGGTCAAACAAAAATCCCAGATCAGGTAAGAGATTTGGGTATTCGCATCTTCTATGTTAATTTATCTTTTATCATCTAACAAGTTCACAGTATCACACCAAAGATTAGTGTAAAATTGGTCTAATTGCAGCTTTAAAATCTTCATAAAACTTGTGCTCTGAAAACCTATTAGCTCGTTTTCTTGCAGCCGTAGCCATTTCATGTTTCTCGGATTCTGACATCCTTAAAATCTTCAAAATCGCATCTGCATATTCTTCAACAGTTTGGGCAAGAAATCCTGTTTCCTTCCCTTCTTCTGGTAACACAATGTCCATCTTTGGTCCAGCAGAATTATGAGCTGAAAAACAATTTAACATGCCATTTAGTAAAACATGTAATAATAAAGTCATCCATCACGGTTAAGTTGGTTGGTTACCAATGGGTATGGCTCCTGCAGCCATGAACTCTACAACATTAATGCCAAAATGTTCATCTATCATTGAATGGATCCCTGCTGTTGCACCCCCTAGTAGCTTTACCAACTCCCTGAGTCAAAAAAGAAAGTCAAAAGCTTGGTGAGTGATGGTGGTATGAGAAAAGCATCATTTTGATCCATTACCCAACCAACTAACCCTCTCCAATATCACCATATATATAAATGTCAAGTGAGACATACCGGTAGGAAACATTCTTATAGAACTCTACATCATCCTCTACCTTGAGGTCAACAGCTAAATCTTTCAGATTCTGCAATCTTGCTTCATCAGCAACATTTCTGCAACTACCAACAAATTGGAGTTTGGGTCTAGAAACTTCTGAATCTAATTTACTGACAGATAGAGCAAAAGCCTGAAGCTGAAGAGTATGTGCCTGAAAAATCACAAATGAGGAATCTGTTACTAAAGATTTCACAAGTTAAATGATTTTCAAAGTTTTAATACAAAATGAACACCTTCTCTGGACGAAATTGAGCCACTGAGATGATTATGGGTGGTGTTGCTTCTCTTTCCAGTGGAAGTGCCTGTTAAGAGTATAATCAGATTGGATACCTTGAAACACACAAAATAGTATAATCAACATAGAATATACAAAATAGTATTTTAAGGAAGGCAGGATAGATTTCTATATGCACAAACTTAAAATTCATATTCATTTTCGTTACATCATTTTCACCAACTTAAATACTAATGGTCCACATGAGACACCAGTGCAACAGGAAGAATATTTTGATGAAGGTAATGCTAACATGGCGGGAAGTATATTTTGATGAAGGTAATGCTAACATGGCGAGTGTTATTGATGATTTATGTAAGGTAACAGATTAAAACTTGACAAAATTGACATGATTTATATGATTATATAAACAGCAAAAGTATGTGCACAGAACGAAACTGGAAAAACAATTTTGAGTGTGTTTATAACCAACTTGCCTATCACTAAATGATATAATGCCAGATGCATTCACATGTTTATGATTTATCTAAGTTCATATTTATTTACTCATAATGGAATTTAAGGGGTAAATCATCAACTTTATTCTAAATTAAGTTGGAAATCAGAGAGAGAATACAAACCTGCAATCCAGTTGTATCACACGGAGGATAAACTCGTTTAATTCGATCTGGAATTCCCCAAAGCTTCTCAATATGTGAATGCGTCCATGAAGAATTTACCATAGCAAGATTCGCACAAGAACCAACAAATCCATACATCCAGCTAAAAATTGTGTAATATACAAGTTTGAACCGCGATAGCATAACACTGCCACATGTGATTCATAGTAGATTATCTAAATGATGAATTATCCATGTAATCAAACAACTTCAAGTGAAACAACATACCTATTGGCAACTAAGGCATCATTATTATACATGGAACTCTGCGAATGAACACGTGAAAGCATATCTAAGCTGATTGTTGGATAATGTGTGTAGCAAATAACCTTACACCCAAAAAGCCGGGCAAGGGGATAAGTAAAAGCATATCCACTGGTATCCAAATAGTACAATGGAACAAACTTGTTCAAAGCTTCCCACACAAGGTAGATCGAACCAAGACTTTGACCGATCATAGTGAAACGAGGAAAGGTTGTTTCTTCTATCCATTTCCTTTTGTGTAAATGTACAACCTGATATCATAAACAAGATAGAACAATCATAAGCTTGCTAACAGATCAACAATCCACCAGATTCGCAAATACGACATCAACAAGCAAGGGTTATAAGAACAGATCCATCACAATCAACAATGGAATACAAACGCAGGTTCAATTTGTGCTTAAATGCTCATGAATTGTTCGATTTATCACATGATGCATCAAACTTCATCAGCAAATGGATTTTAATGTAATATCAAAACTTTGTGATTCAGTAGCAAAGGTTTACAACGTGAAATTATGAATTTAATCGGAAGATCACCTTGGGAAGAGAAAGCAAGTTAACACCGAAGCGATCAACGGCGCGACGGATAAGGCTGTCCGGAGAAGCGTCCTGATCGCCGGTGTAGATAACACAGTCAAGATCAGGATGTTGTTCTTGAATAGCTTTGACTGCACACCATAAAACTCGTTCACCGCCGCCGCCGTCGTTGGTGAAAGGATGAAAAAACCCTACGGCCTTCTTTTTGTTACTCCGGCCGATAGATACAAGTAAATAAAATCTCGCCGCTAGGGAGAATATCGCTGACACTAACAGTATCCGTATGACAGTAAGAATCAACATGTTATAGGTTTGCTTGGAGTTGCAGAAACCACAAGTTTATAGAGTGAAGACGGAGACTTTTGCGATTGTGACCTCAGATGTAAACTCTGAAGGGTGAAAGAAGGACATGTTTCAAAAGTTCAGGGTGAAATCGAAGCAAATCGGCATAATACATTCGACCATGTGAGATGAATCAGAAGCTTATCATTACTCGAATCAACAAGAAGCTAATCGAATGCCTGTGAATGAGTTCCTGAGATTTGAGAGGGAAAGCAAATCGATTGTCGTTTGGTTTACTCGATTAAGCTCATGAGAGGGCCGCAAGTACTTTCTTTTGAACAGATAATTCTTGGATCTTTAACTAATCGCTGAAATATATCGTGTCATCAATATTATCACTCGATCAAATCCATAACCAAGTCATCAGTTCGGAAGAAAACTCAGTATTTTGAGAAAACTCTCTTTCGTATTCGAACCCCAGAGTCTTATCTTACCACCAAAATATCGTTAGGATATAATGTCTTGGTATGTTGTACGGAATTCAGGTGTCCTAAAGCCATTTCAATCATCCTCAAAACAAGTCCTAACATACTACAAACTAACTAAATCGCCAATAACAAGTGAGATTCCCAACATATAATGGTGTGACATATATTATCGCTTGATCGAGATAGTTAAGGTTTAGATAGACGATGAAGAATACTAATCGTATGTCCGTTAAACTAACAAATCAAGAACCATAATAACATCTAATAGTTCGTCAATGTCAATCCGAAAAACAAGTACTGAAAGTTGCAAAAACGACCAGTTGTGCAATTCAAGATACGTTTGGCAAAATGCGTGTGTGGATCGATACAAAGTGGTGTGGCAATTGGCCAAACAACAATCAAGAGTAGTACAAAGCAGTTCAATTTCCATTTAGGTGCATAGTAAATCCATTTCAACCAAAATGCCATTACTATAACTAAACCAAATTTTGTATGTTAATTTAATCGTGTTAGCCTGTTTTTGATATCATTTATGTTTTGCATTTCTATTTTATTTTAAAATTGTCGAGTGTCGTATTTTTTTATACCTGGTCAATGCCCAATGGTATAACCGTATAAGCAATCCGGGCTGTTGCACAAGGACCCAATTTCAAGAGGGCCCAAAAATATCAAAGCATTCATATTAAAAATATATACGTGGCCCAGATCTAAAATTGGTGTTGTGAATTTGTGATCCAAGATAAATGTTAGTGCAATATGGATTATAAGATTATTATGGATTATGGAGTTGCAATTTTAATTTTAAAACCATAAGCTGGGCCCAATCCTGCTTTAGCCTAACAGGTGGGCAAATCAATTTTTTTAGAATTGGTTTTGGTCCTTTTGGATAGATTGTTTTGGTTGTTATCAACAAAGTCAATAACCGGTTAGGTATGGAAACAATTTTGGTTATGTTTAAGTTTTTGACCGGTTTTTACTGGCTTTAGACCGCTTTAGTTCTAGTTTTTTGTCGTCTAGAGTTAAAATATACTCCGGTAATTGCGGTTCAGTTTCATTTATGATTAATTTCGAAAACTAGAACCACTTTTACATGTCGCTTCATGTAGGATCGTAATTACCAAGCCAAAAATTTGCAGTTTCAATTGCAATTAATTAGCAATTGCAATTAATTAGCGATCGCAATCTCACGATTATTTAATCAAAATTTAGAATCTCAAATTGCGAAAATCAAAATCATTTTATGCTTGTTAGTATGACATATATAATTTTAAAGCCTTTTATTATTATTATTCTTATAGGAGACTCGACAAAAGTAAATCTCTAGTTCAATCATCAATTCATCATTGATTTATTAATCAATTGCACGTTGATATTAACAAATTCTTTGTAATCTGTATTGATTGAAGCATTTTGCTCACTCGATGCTTTTAGTAGTTCTTAAATAAGGGTAATTTGGTCAAATATGTAAGAGTAATTTTGTAACATAAGGATTTATAGAATTATAAGTAATTTACGAAACCTAATGACCAAAAATGAAATACTAACAAATCACATGAACCATACCAACAATTTATAATACAAATAATAATAACAACAACAACAACAATAATAATAATAATTTTAATTCGCATCTTATCAGTTATCACGCAACACATGATCACCTATCTGCCTCATTCATCATTGGACATTGGCCTGCAAACTTTTTTCAAAAAATTTATATATTTGTCACAATTTGATATTTTTATATTTTTTACGGTGTCATACATTTTATATATTTTTCGTGCCATATTATTTACACAAAAACATTTTTTCACATTTTTTTATTATATTTTGTATAACTTGCTAAAAAACTTATATATGAGAATAAAAACCATTTGTTTTTAATAAGTTGCAAAAAATCCAAGAAAAAAAAACTAGAAATGTTTGAACATTACAGATTTTTAAAAAGTTTATTAGCTTTTAATAAAAGTTTACAAATTAAAGTTGATTAAAACACCTAGGGAAGTCGATATACAAATACAGATATACAAATACAACGTTCGTGGGGTTTTACCGTTCCTCATGCCTCACTAACACACGAGAGTGAACATAATATAACCATAACTGAAAAGTAACCGATAACCGTCCCGAACCATAATCAATTTAACCAAAACCAACTTTAACCGACGGTTATTGTTAAGCGAAGCCATTAACCGAATCATTCGGTTATGGTTAAGGTTAGTCGTTAAACGATTTTAACCGAACCGAATAATGTATATTTGTTTTTTTAATATTTATATACTTGTATTTTTTTAAGAAATTATGGTGCAAGTCAAGCATATAAAGTGAATCTTCACTCTTTACTATATGAGTATATATTATAGATCATATGTGATACTAAATATATTAAAAATAAATCAGAGTTCACGTGGTTTTACTTTTTGTTCACACATTCTCAGTCACTACAAAGTTTTCCAAGCTTCACTACAATTTTCATCATTGATATATCTATAATTCACAAGCATATTAATAAGTTTTCTTATTTTTTAAAAATTTCATTATTAACCGAATTTAACAGAAACGAACCGTAACCGATGGTTAACCGATTAGTGGCTAATCGATCAATTGGTTATGGTTATGGTTAAGATTTATAATTAACCAAAGTAGCGGTTTTGTTTATGGAAATGGCCATAACCACACCGAACCGAACCATGCACACCACTCCGTTCATAAGTGATAAGTCCCCACAATACAAGTGTCGTAGCCTTATGAAAAAAAATAATAATAAAATAAAAATAATCTGTAGATTTTAGAGTGGTCCTTCATGCTGAACATTGAAAAAGACGTGTAGAGTAAATGGGTTACGGTTCGTGCAGTTGAGCACAACGTCAAATCCAACCATAGAAGTAGTTTCAAAAAATGATAAAGTAAAATCCGGTTTGTTTCCAAACGCAACCTGATTCGACCGGTAAGCTCAACTCATTTGAAGCAACTTGAATCAAACCCAACCCAAGTTGCTTCTGATACCGGTTTCATCATTGACAACAAAATTGGTTCTAACCCAAATCGGGCTAACAATCTATTTTCAAAACTAGTTCTAGCCGTTAAAAACAATACAATCATCAACTAGTCATTGTTTGATTGTTAGAATGGATTTCTAGCCATTTTTTTAGAGTTTTTCTGTTGCCATTTTGTCACATACGTTAGTGTAAAGATGCATTAGCGAGGTGTTTTGATTGAATCACACTACTAAAAAACCGTTGTATGCTCTCTTAAATAAAAAAAAACCTTCTTATTATCTTAAACATTACAAAAATCTCTCAAAAGACTTCATCAAATGAATAATCTTCTGTTGGCGTTAGTAGCTTTTCAAGCAACTCAGTTGCTTGAATAATCCATACAAAGAGGAATTCATGAATTTGGGTAAAAATTTAATCTATGTGAATTTTCGAGTGGCCCAAATAAGACTCAATTCATTTCGTGTGATAAATTTTTGTAATAAATGTAAACACAACTTTAAACTTCACAATAACTTCAAATATTACAAGGTTTTATAAAGTGATATGACTCAAGATCACACTCACACCTCAATGACACGTGTAGGAAATTAAGCTAATAGCGTAGATATGGTTCTGAAGCATACGACTTATATTTTGTTTAAGAAAGTGATGCAGTTTCTATCTGCTTCACGTTGGTTTCACAAACACAAAGAATTCCCACAATTGAATTGAATAATTTCTATGAATCAGAAACTGAGTAATCTTCCATTAAAACGAAACTATTTAAAGGACTTTCAACAAAGATAAACTTGTCTAACAACTTGCCTAAAAATAAGAGATAAAAATAAAAGACTCAACAAAACAAAAGGATAAACATAACTTAAAACATAAACAAAAATTAATCAAATAGGATTCGAATTCGGATCCTCCTCCAAGTTCGACCCAACATGCGTGGCTGCTGCATCAGAAAGTTTACTAGCTAACTACTTATACAATGAGTATTTGATTAGACTTATTCAATAAACTCTCCAATCATGATTAAATTGTTTTGAAGGCTTGTAGACTCGTGACGCTGAACAAGGCCTTTAGAGTGAGGATTGTGCGAACAACATATATCTGCGTTCAAGGAAAACTTGTTTAAATTGTATGGACATTCGTGTATCAAGGTAGACTTGTTTTATATTTTAAACACGGCAACTAAAATATTCAAATTAGAAAAGAAACTCAGTTGATCGATTTTGATTACGCCTTGAATAATCAAGTAACGACTAACCAACTTTGATTAAATATAACCCAATTTACAAAGGCCTTTTCCTTAGTTGATACGTGGCACACATCATAAACTCACCGATGCAAGATAGTCTTAGCATAAATTGAAGACATAAAAGAGAATTTTAAAATAATGTTGTATTGACATTTTTAGTATAAGTAGAAACATATATAAAAGATATATAAAATATTATAAATACACCAACAATGAATTCTTATGTCTGAATTGAGACAACTTAAAAGATAGAATTTGATGTGCAACATAATTGAAAAAAACTATAAACAAAAACGAAGTAGGGAAGTGTTTCATGACCTTGTTGAGAGATGAAACAACTATACGCCATTCTTACATCTAGTTGAAACATATTTAACAAATATTTCATGTTTTAAAAGCGTAAGTTGGTTTATTAATTCATAAGTTCTTTAGTACTATCTTATTAATGAGTAGAAAGATTAAACCACTTTGGAATACGAGATGGAAAATTTTCTCCGTGACACCACATTGAAAGAAAAATTCTTAATGTTTGAAAAAAGGCTCCCATTTTTTTTACTTGTCTGGGTGTATTTTAAACCCTTTCACAAATGTAACGTGACTTGAAACTTTCTTTTAAAAATAAATTATGGTTTGACGGTTTGGATTTAAACGAGGAAGACCCATTTTTTTATCAAACTTTAAAATTAAAAGATTTGTCACGTATGTTTGATTCTTATCTTGGAAAATCAAGTGAAAATAGTGGCCATAAATATTCAACTAAATGTTATTAATGAGAAATTTCCAGAACACAAACACAATTGAATCACCGGATGAATTAAAAATCGTGAATCAAACTTTTAGATCAAACTATATGTGGCTCACTTAAATGTTTGATCGGATAAAATTCAATTCGAAATCAAGAACAAGTTTGAATTTTGTTGAATTTGTAAATTTCGTGAATGAGCCAGAGAACTTCATGATCGTTCAAGGGGGCGCTGCCCTCTTGGAACCAGCATTGAATCATAAAACATTAAGCAAGCGTGCACCCTATACCCAACTTGTTTAATGAATTTCATGATTCGTATTGATCGATAAAATTAATCACAATTACACTAAAATATCTAACAATTAACATGGTAACATCTGATTACATGAAGTAGTAAGTTAGAAAAGCATGGGGGTTAAACAGATTTTTTTATCATGCGTGAAGCATGTTGATTTCGAAAAGTTTTATATTTAGCTAATATCAACTAAAGCCTTAATTTGTGAGAGAAAATTATATTTATGTTGATAAAATAATCGGTCAGCGGTAACAAAAACGTGATGTCCACACAATGAGTCAAAAGCATGCAAACCATTACTTTAGAATAAAGCGGCAGGCACCATGCGATTGACCAGTTTATGAAAACAAATCAAGACAGACACAGCTTTTGTTATATACTCAAATTGACATGCAGAAGCAATCAAGCCTCATTTGTTTGACTCAGCCGGTACAATTTTATATTCTTTTAATCTTGATAACCAATAAACAGAAAAAAAAATAACATAACATAACATAAGTTATATCAACGACTTGCATGTTCGGCATGCGAAGATTGTTGGTTTTGGGTTTGGATTAATGAGGGTTATAAATATTACGGGTTCACCTTAAGTTAAATTAGGTTTATGTTTACTTTCTTGTTTCTAAAGTAATCAATTTTGATATTGTCTTATAAGCACGATTTTTTTGTTGATATATGCGGGTTTTTGGATATTAAAAGACTTTCTAGGTAAGTTGCAATAGGGAGAACAACTTATACTTTTCTCGTACTAAAGTTCCTAGGGGTCAACGACTTTTACCTTTTTATACCAAAGTCGCTACACCCCTACGACTTTTGTACAAAAAAAGTGAAAGTCGCTCATCTCATTTCAACTTACCTAAAAACAAGAGAATTAAAAAAAAAAAACTGCCTAAAAATACTTTAACATCCAAAAAACCACCTATTCAAACAAAAAAAATCTATGAGCACGGAGCACCCATGATATTGTAATTGTAATCATTGTGTTAGAACATAATAATAAAACCCTAGTTGTCTCTCATGAACATAAATCATTTCAACAAAACCATGTTAAATTGTCGTGCTCTTGTATTTTATGTTTTTACCGAGTGAAGATTGTTTTTGTGTGTGGATTGTCTCCACATAACGCTGTGTTTTTGTAACATTACATTTATTTGTTCTAACTCAAAACAACAAAGCAATTTAGAATATGCTATTCAAATTTGCTACATGTGTCCCATCAAACAAAAATTATAAAACCAATTAACTTAATTATGATTATGAGCAAGATGAACAAAGAAGAACTACTGCGTCCAAACAAACAATGTACATGTTTTGTGTCCAATTAAAGCTGGTCTCTTAAGAATTAACTTTTAACTACTGTTTGTTATGTGTTCATGACATGAAATGAGGCAACCGGATGATCATGACACTCATGTCATCATAAGAGCCCCTTGTTGCCGATAAGCCAACGAGCTTCTTACATGCGGAAGTTAGATCAGGTTTCGTGGTTCCTATGCAGAAGGGCCGAACAATGTTGATTGCTTCTTGGTTACTTACCTGAAAAGACACAAATGTAGAGTAGATCAGCAATCACAATTCTAACAAGATGAGTGATAACGGGACGAACAGATAACATTTATAGAAAAAATAGGCGATAAGCCTCTTAAATCAGAATAATATTTCAAAAATATTGTGAAATCTCATCATATATATTTGAAACCCTGAAATTAAAAAGTTGAAAACTTTGGTAGATTCAATCCGTTTTCACCGTCTAAAAATTATGCGTCTTGACTTGTCACAACATTACTGAGCCTTATGCACGACCCAACTTCATCGCTTCTAAAATATCAAAAGCATTATCAAAATTCAAAACTATTACCGTATCCCAAATTCCATCAGAAGCAAGGATTAAAAACTCGCATTCAGGTCTAATGTTAATTATTCTTGTTTCTGGTTCTGCAATCACCCATTTGCTGAGATGCTTGTCTCCTATTCCTCTTGATACTGCCAGTGAGCCTTGTATTCTCCAAACGCCATTGCGACCATCAACATACCCACCCTGTAAATTACAACATTACAATACAATGAGATTTCCTTTAATTTGCATCATTTTTCATTTTATGATGTCTTGATTTATATGTTAATCACATTTGTCTAAATTTCCCGATTCGGAATAAATCCATAACATGGCACATATGAAGCCACAACCGGAATTTTTCATGATTGAAAAAGAAATGCTTCAATTATCAGTTATTACCATGCTTTCGATTCTATCTTTTTCGTCTTCCCTTGAAGGTTTGTGATCAACAGTGAGAGCTTCTGCCACTCCACCTCGGCTCATAACCGCACGACAGTCACCTGCATTAGAGACTATAAGGTTGCCCTTACGAATCAATGCAGTCACGCAACAAGTACCACCGTTGGCATCTTCTTCTAGAAACTCTGAATCTGTAGCCAGGTATCCCTCCCTAACAGCTTCTGCAATTTCATCTTCACATTTGGATGATACTTTGGACATTATGTTTCTATTCAAATTCTTAGCTGAATATTCTGCAGCCTTTGCACCTCCATGGCCATCAAAAACTCCGAAGAAAGCCTAGAATTATAGATTATCGATGTAAATACCAACAATCGAGAAATTGCATGATAATTGATCATAATGACTTAGCTATATTAATGTTTTTCATCAACTGTTCGTATCAAATTAGAGTTAGTCAAATTGTTTGAAGAGATCATAAAATTATTTAATGGTACATAACAATTTTGTGTTTGATTCGTCAGATCATTTACAGAAACAGACAATCACTTTAACACTATCAAGAGATGAAAATGATTTGTAATACTAATCTATACCTGTTTTGAATCTCCTTGGAGATCCACAACGGCAGAGTATCGGTCCTCCATGGCTCCTCGTTTTCCTCTTTTACAATACACAGAATACTCCTCACCTTCTTCATCGATCTCCGCCATATCATCATTCGGCTTAGCAACCTCAGTCATAAAACTCAACGGAGCTGCAAACGGAATCTGAATCCTTGCCGGCCTCTTCCTCTTCGAGATAACCGTCGGTGAGGTGTTAGAATTACAACTGACGATCGGTACTTCAATGTATCCAGTCGTATGTTTATGAAAAGATGACGACGGAGATGACGGTGTCGGAGATGTGTGACGGAAAGAGAGCGGTGACGACGGAGGGATAATCGGTTGACGAAACATCGGAGATGATAAGAACACCGGTGAGTTCGTTACTGCAAGGGCACCAGGCATGTTACGGTCAGCTTTACTGTTTTGATCGCGGCTGGAGAAAATAAAGGATCTCGATTTGTTTGGTTTAATTTGGATCGGGTGTTTGGTTTCTTCAAATATATATACACGCTCGTCAAGGACGGAGTCATGGAAAATGAAGTTTATTGACTGCAATTGTTTAAGATCCAAATATAGAAGTTTAAATTGGGGATTTTTGTTATATTTTATTCACGCGCTTTAGAAATGCGTGAGAAACCTCAATTTGGTATTTGAGAACTGTTTTTTAAGATTCTCGTCACGTTATATTCAATTATCTTGGTGGTTGAAACTAAGATTAATTCATCGATGAATGACCCTGAAAACGTACCCCGTGATACGTAGGAACCTTGTGGAATAGTTAAACTCTAGCCTCCATTGGTTCAGAACTCAGAATTAAGCTCAAGATGCATTTCATCACCTGGTATCCATTAAAATGTCACTAATTGGACTTGAATCTTGTTTCAAAGGAGAGAAAAAAAAAACTAACATTAACCACTATGCTAGCTTTGTTAGATATTTGAGAATTGGTTAGACGATACTCCCTTAACATAAAAAGGGTTTACTAATCATAACCGTTCAAAAAAACATAAAAAGGGTTTACCTACAGCTACTAATAACGTATCTTAAATAACTTTATTATTAACTTTAATAATATGTTGGTATATTATTTGAAGTCAGGTTTATATAATTGAATCGATTATAAAAATTTAAGTGATAATTATATTTATTTTATGAAAAAATAGCTAATTAAGAAAGTCTTTATAGGCATTGTTTTCAATAGATTTCAAAAAACATCTCGTATAAAACAACTTTATATATATAGTATTTTCATTATATCTTTTATATAAAATTTAGTTTGATTGTCATTTTTTAACATGACATTATTCGATCCAACTTAACCTAAGCTGAAAAGAAAAAAAAAACTATTATAAAAAGAAAAATTGGATTTCACTGTACATTTCAGATTAATATCAACTGGACATAAAGAATAAAGAAGGCCAGATGGGCCAGTAATTCAGACAAAGTTTTACTTCAAAATAAATAAAATAATAATATAAATTTTTTAATTTAATTTAATTTAATTGTTTTACGCTTAGTAAATAATAAAGATTGGTTATGCGTCGTAACGCGCTGGACTTGCGAAGCAGGGAATGTAGAGAAAGCATGCATGAGGTTTGCATGAAAAAGTTATTGCAAATATATGGTACAGAAGAGACCAAACCTTGCCAAAAGTCAAACACTTTTAAAAAATAATAATTTAGGCCATCAACATCTCCTTTTATTTTCCGTTAATTATTTTTCAACGTTTTCAGAACCGGACCGGACGTTAAACCGGTCCTTTTACTGGTCAAAGTTCCGACCGGTCGGACCGGATTTAAGATTCGGATGATTTTATAAACAATTTATAAATATATATATATATATATATATATAATCAAACAAAATTAAAAAATTAAAAAACCGGTCCAACCACCGGTTCGCCGGTTCACCCAAAACCCCTAATCGGATCGGTTCACCCATCGGTTCCCGGTTCGACCAGTCCGAACGTCCGGTCCGGTTTTCAAAACACTGCTATTTTTAATGTCTGGTTATTCAAATACCCAGGGGCATATGTAACTAGTAGTTACTAACTACCATGCCTTTTCACATCGGATATTCGTTACCTAAACAAATATTTCTATTAATCATTTCATACACGTATGTAACTATTATCTTTTCTTCACATATACTTCGCCTACCCATCACCCATTTCTCTTCCTCTCGCATGCAAGGCGTTCACCTCGTGACTAGGTTCACTCCCCGCCCATCACGCTAAGTTTGTTGTGGAGAGGATGGTGTGACATCCATGTCACCCGGGTGCTCACGTCCCATTACACACAGCCTAAGAGTTTAATTGACATCACTAATAACTTATACAACTTTTATAAAGTTATAAGAGTTGTCGTATAAGTTATTAGAAGTGTTATATTGTCTGACAGTTGATCTATATAACTAGCATAGACTTATACGAGTCATATACATTTTAGGCTTTTTTAACCTTTTTTGTACGAATGTGTTCCTTAGATGGTACCCTATACGAATTGCATGAACTGATTCATCTTACGTCTTGTCAAACAATTCGCATAATATCATGATATCTTACATCGCTTCAACGTAATTCACATGCAAATCAATGGTTCTTACGTTGTTTCAACGTCATTATCAGGTAAATCAATGAATATTACATCGTTTAACGACTCGTACATGGTTATACGAGTCGCATCAAATGCCTCGTATACCCATATATAAGTTATCAACTATATATGAAATAATTAATTTGATGTTATCATTAGTCGTAATAATGTAATATAACTTTTTTTTTTGAACGGCAGTTAAACTGTCTCGTCGTGCTACCTTCAGTTATCCTGGCGATTGATAGCTAAGATCGATTCCTCGATCTCCGACCTGAGACACGTGTGCCCCCAGATGCGCGGGAACCGGATGGAATCCGTAAACCCTCGCCCCCCATTAGGTTCGAACCTGGGATTAAAGCCCTGATTCGTTCCTTCACCTGGATATCCATTAAATTGCTCCCAACAAGGTTTGAACCCATGACCTCCACATTGGGAGGGTGAGCCTTTACCAGTTGAGGCAATATAACTAATGTCAAGTGAATCAAACTGAAACCTTCCATTTATAATATATGTTTATTAAATATAATAACAATAAGACATTAAACCAATTGACTTTTATCTAAATCATAATTACCACTCATAAATCAGAGAGAGAGAAAAAAAAACATATTTTTTTTCTTCTACTCCACCTCAAACCTCGTAGTTATAATGAAACCTTTTGCTAGTCAATCTTTATATTTATCTTTTTTATTATTTATTATTAGTTATTATGAGTACTAGAAGAGAAAAAATAATGATAAAAAGGAATAAAGAAATATTATTTATGTATTTTTGAATAAATATGAAGAATGAGTATGAGATGTTTTATAAAATAAAAAAAATTGTAAGAGCAAATGTATATTTAGTTAAATTATATAAATGAAGATAAAATAAAATATGAATGTTCTTATTACTTACTCTGTATAACTTGAGAATTAAATATCATGCAAAATAACTATGTGATATAACATAACACTTTTTTTTTTATTACCGGTGTTGGATCTCCGGCTTCATATAATGAAGTTAAATAAATGAGACAATTAATATGATGTTGATTAGAATTTGTTTTTTTTTACAGCTAACGCCAAGTACCACTGTTTAAATGAGTACATTGACACCATCTTATAGGAGAAAACTCACACTGGAAAAACCCCCTAACTCAATTTAAAGCATTGTTTTGCTCCAGCCGAGACTCGAACCCAAGACCTCCCATTCGGGAAGTCAAGGGGGTACCATTAGGCTATAAGCCCTTTTGGTTGATGTTGATTAGATTATGGTTATTTGTAATTGAAAGTTATAGAGGGTAAAAGTTTTATGATATGAGGCATAGAAGTATCTACTTTCATATGGGTTAATATGAGACGTATATGTCTTCTTTTATGGATCAATACAAGGAGTATAGAAGTACAGAACCCTTGACACACGTTTCGACAAAAATTTGTCTCAAATAGCTGATCATACAAGATGTATACAAAATCAATTATTAATGCCGATAATTTTCATAGAATAATTAATAACTGACCTTGTATACATTTATTAATAAAATGTATGAAATTATTTAGAAAAGTGTAAATTTTGGAATTGAAACAAACTATAAGATATTGTCTGGTGATGTGATGCATGATGTTAGTTACGTAGTTATGTGTGTGGCAATTAGTTATGAGAATGGGTCAATTATGTATTTATTAATTTGTTTAATCACCATCATCATTAATCATCTAAACCGACCACTGCTTGGTCAAACAACGGCATTGAAAATTTCTATGGCCCAAATCATTTGATCCGATTCCAATATTCGTCCTATTGTTCGTCTCTTCAAGCATCCAAAACCTATAACAATATGTTGTTCGTATTATTAAACTTATTGGTTTAAAGTTATGAACCTTCAGCTAATGATAAAACAATTGTTTTCATTTGTTCGAACTGTGAAAACATTCTTTTTACTTGGATAAATGCATGGTAACTAGGTAAAATTGTGTAAAGTAGATTAAATTTGGGCCGACGTACATTACACGGAATGACAAAAACTAAGTTTGTCCTCGTTAGTTTAAATAATTTTAGGTTAAAAAAATGATACTAAATAATTTTGACTTGGTAATGTTGACCTAAAGCAAGAGAAATGAGTTGGGTTGGACGAATAAATATTGTATTTTGGATTGAAATTGGTAACAGTGTGGCACCATAACATCAAACGGGTTGAGATATGTAACTCTTTAAAATAATGTGAATCAATATGGGTAACTCTTTAACACCAGTGTTTTGAAAACCGGACCGGTCCGGCCTGTCGGACTGGTCGAACCGGTCCGGTTAGGAATTCTGGGCCGTTTTGGTCGGACCGGTGGTTGAACCTTTTTTTTATTTTATATATATATATATTTATAAAATTATAAAATGTTTATAAAATCATCCGGTTCTTAAATCCGGTTAGACCGGTCCAACCGGTCAGACCTCTGACCATTAAGGAGACCGGTTCGACATCCGGTCCGGTTCTGAAAACATTGTTTAACACAACACGGGTCAAGATGAGTAACTTCAAAACTATATAAATTTAATGGATTCAAATGTATATATAATAATTATAAATAATTTGATTGATGAAAAAATCGTCAAAAATTTTAAATAGGCTATTTATTTAGTAAAACTTATTTTGACTTGAAATAAATTGAAATTATTAAAAACAACTCATTAATACCCAAACTAATGTTGCTTAAAACTCATTATGACCCAAACTTATACTGATATGTTACCCAACCCAAATCAACCCGCTCATTTTGTGAGGCATACCAAAGATTAATGAACTTTGATGGGTTTTCTTTTTTTTTTTATGTTGGTATATTCCAGTGTAACATGAATAAACCGGGGACTGTTGAAGGAGTAAAGTCTATGATACGAGAACTAGAATAGTATGCGTTCATTAAACTTAAAATTCTTTATTCAATTTTATACAAACGCATGTCGTACCAATTTTATATATACAAACGGCGCCTGCGAGTTTGTGCAATTGTGCATGTTCAATTTTGATATAAACCAAACCAAATCAAAGATTATACTAGAAAAGGTCCTCCTGAGTTTGAAAAACTGTCAATACATCTCGATCCAAACGGACCAAACCCGTTCAAAATGAGTATCTGTATATATCGCCTGCATATAGCTAGTTTTATGTACCGTTGTCTGGTTTAGAATCTAATCTTGTAATGCTATAGGGGGTTAAATTTAAAAAAATTAAACGTTTAATATATATTTATAATCCTGTAATACTATAGGGGGTTAAATTTAAAAAAATTAAGCGTTTAATATATATTTATTTAATATATTTGATAAGAAAAGAAAATAGTTTAATATAGTGAAAGTAAAAAGCTACTTCATATAATAAAAATACTATTCATAAGAGTATTTTTTTAATATATAGTTAATTGCAATGGTTACAAACTTGCTTTCGATATAAGCTTTATTGATTTTCATCCCATAAGTTTTATTTTTTACCTATTGATTCAAATGACGGGTTCACGGGTTCAATGCATTAGCTTTGCTACTCAAGAACTCATTCCTAAAAGGAGATTTTCCTATGCAATTAAGATGGACCGAACGTTTGAGTTTTTTTTTTTTTTTTTTTTTTTTTCACATATACGACACAACACTTGTATCAAATGCTTTGATTTCTTTCTTTCTTCTTATTTTTAAAATCTTTAACTACAATGTGACACAATGTTGTAGGTTTTGATTAAATTTTGTTAACCCAAAACTCTGAACAATCGAACGAAATTACTACAAAACCGAATAACTAAAAACCAAAAAATCAAAATTTGATATGTGAAAGAAAAAACTAATAACTGATTAATTTGGTTTTGGTGAATGGTAAAAACCAAACCGATCGCACGTCTACTATAATATATAAAGGAGTTTATATCCATAACCATTAGTTGTTGATAGTATATCTTCTGCTTTTAAAAAACAAATAATTAGAGTGTCATTTGTCAAATTTTTTGTAGTGTGTATTATTCGCATTCTCCTATCCAATTATTTATCTTATTAAAAAATTGTATTTTTTTCATATTAAATAAATAAATTGATTAAATACTAATTACTAATGATATTCCATATAACATTTTTCATTTTAATTTTTTTAATAAAAATAAAAATAAATCATAGTTTTTATTAAAAAAATACACTGTAAATAAAGGTACAAAAATAATTTTTCTTACAAGAAATTAAAAAACAAAGTAAATTTTTATACAACGAGGTTATTATATAAAAAAATAATTGTTTTTTTTCAAAAAAAGAATTAAAATGAAATGTTATAACAAATTGAAAAACAAAAGTCTAACATATATTATTAATTTAATCCGAATTTAATTATTTATTAATATGCAATTTAAATTAATATTTTATCTAAAAAAATCCGTTTTATAAGTCTTAAGTTTCTATTACTAACCAAGTAGTATTTTTTTTTTTTGTTTATTCATGTAATACATGGGTATTTATAAATAGCATTAAATTTTCTTAATTGCTTGTTTTATTTATTGAAAAAGTTGTTATCCTGAGTTTACATGCATTTATTTCTTGTACGAATAATTCAACATACACAGATAAATCTCGTTAAGATGTTTAATTCCTATATTGAATCATTAAATGCCACAATAATAATCATAACGACTGTTCTAGGTTGTCAATTATCTGGAAAGAAACTGTCATCAAATATATACCCCTCTATTGTCCATTTATAATATTTTTTAAATACAGTCTTTTATATAAAAACAATCTATGCATATTCTATCGATCGATATTCGAAAATAATGTCGTAAAGACTACCATCCTTATCAAATTACAACACATATATATATGCATTGAGCCATTGATTATGTAGTTTGGTACCCGCTAAATGAAACAAATGTGGTCAATTACAAGATCATCGTCTCACAATATATAAAAATTGGATGTTATTCAATTTCCGACACCCCAATGGAGACCAGCCTTGGTCAACAAAACCAAAAATAGAAGGCAAGTTGGACAAATTTGAAGGTCAACCGTGACTAAAAGGAGGCCAACTTTTTGAGGACAGATGGCACCGATATTAAAAAGTCAACGGCCCTTACTCTAGCTACCAATATTGACAATTAACTAAACGAAAGTCGACATCAGAAAGTCTACGTAAACAATTAAAAAACCAATGGCGTCACATCATAAAAAGAAAAAAAGAAGATTGGGGTAAAGGTGCACAAAACTGTTTAAATAAGGATTTGTTATAAAACCGGTTTGGATTGAGTCAAATGAAAGTCAAAATAGGATCAAGCTAGTCTGGATCAGTTTTAGGAATGATTTCAAAATAAACCAGACTTTATCGGTTCAAGTTGGTTTTACACAGGATTCAACGCGCGTAGGTAGTTCATCCAAATTAGTTTCAAAACCGGATTCACCAAAATCGGGTTCTATATTGGTTTTAAAACAATATAGGATCATGTGTTACAAGCCCAACAGGAGAACTCAACCCAAAAGACTAGTCTGATGGATGATATAACTCATTTGACTTATAAACCCCACATCAATTGTCCATACAACCGATGTGGGACAAGTCTCATACCTTGCAATGGTTTCACATCGGTTGTATGGGCAATTGATGTGGGGTTTATAACTTATGAGTCAAATGGGCTCTCTTACCCATCAAATCAGTCTTTGAGGTTGAGTTTTCCTGTTTAGCTTGTGACAATCGTGACCAACGAGGACGTTGGCCCTTAAGGAGGGTTGATTGTTACGACTTGAAACATTTGCAAGGTATGAGACTTGTCCCACATCGGTTGTATGGGCAATTGATGTGGGGTTTATAAGTCAAGTAAACTCTCTTATCCATCAGACTAGTCTTTTGAGTTGAGTTGTCATGTTTGGCTTGTAACAATCCAGTTTGGTAGTGCACCACTATGTTAAGGGTGGCTAGACGGAACTCTTGTTTGTTGTTTCTTGGCTCAAGGGTGTTGCCAAGCGTGCCACTAGGAATTAAATGACGGTCTCACCTTGACAGCTCGTTTGTTGTTGCTACAGATGGCTTTCACACAAAGCATGCGAGTGTTGTAACGGTGGTGGTATGGTAGAACATCGATCAAGGATCTCCTTTTTTAGCACGCTAGACTCGTCACAAATAGAGGAAGTTTCTTCATGTGATTTACACTTGTTGGTCGACATGATTTCATTTCAATGTCTCGTATGCTTCGTTGCTAAAAAATAAAGGGATGATTTAGTGCATGTTTGGGATTGTGTTTGAAAATGATTTATCAATTTATTGACTATTTCGAAAAACCTATAAGTTAAAAAGGTGTTAAGAAGAAAAGTTTTTTGTTTTTGTTTTTTTTTTTTTTGATCAAGCTTAATAAGCTGTTTTTTGAGCTTATAAAATACTTGAAGACTCATTTAAAGAAATTATTATATATATGATTAGACTTAATTATATATATTTTGATCCAATAATATAGTAAAATTGCCTAAAACCTAGGGGTGTTCATGGGGTCGTATAACGAGTTATTTGGGTCTGGAAATCTTTTAGGTCTATCCGAAACCCGACCCGAAAGTCGGAATATATTATCCGACCCAAAAACCCGAATTCATCCACCCGAAAAACCCGAAAACCCCTCTTTTTTCCGGGCTATTCGGATATCCGACCCGAAAAAACTAGTTTTTGCATATCCGAAACCCGACCCTCTAAAATCATATTATCCGACCTGAAACCCTCGAAATATATTCCGTATAAGGTTTTTTCGGGTTTCGGATACGATTCGGATTTCGAATTTTTTCGAGTTTCGGATATTTTGAACACCCTTACTAAAGGGTATATTAGTGATTCGGTGATAATCCATACTTTATTTCATTTAAAACATAGTTTTAATAGTCATAAAAATTAAAAAAAAGGTTAGTTTATCGTATTTATTACTAATATAGTTTATTTTGTTATTTTGATGTTTATTATTTATTTACATTGGTTATTGTTTTGTTAATTATAGTTGGTTTGGTTACTTCAAATTTTGATTAATTAGTTGGATTGTGACTTGAATTAGTAAATTGGTGATTCATTACCTAAATTTTATTTATTATTGTCAATCACGAGCCCAAATACAAACGATGGTTTTAGCAATAGTCATTAAAGGGTCATATATTCTACTTTGTATACGCCCCGTTAGCGGTGCGCACATATAATGTATATATGTGTCGACAACTCTTGAGGGGCAAAAGTAAAATTGCACTAATTTTAACGTTATTTTACTTATTCAGTGAAAATAACGTTAAAATCGTTTCGGACGGTTGATCAAGCATCATGAGCCGAGGGTCTCACTGGAAGCAGCCTCTCTACCCCTATGGGGTAGGGGTAAGGTTGTCTACATCTCACCCTCCTCAGACCCTGCCTTAGCATGCTAATGGCGGGATATACTGAGTACGTTGATTGATTGATTGATTGATATTCTACTTTGTATAGGCCTATAGGGTCCCAAAAACGTTAAGTCAGGCATGATATACACATATATATTATTTATGTTAATATGTGATTAGCCACTTGGTAAAAACTTTGCCTCTTAAAAATAAAGTTCAAGTATTAAAATATATCATTTGGAGTTGTTTAGGAGTCAAATGTGTAATTAATTTGGAGAGGTTTAGTAAAAAGAACAGTGTTAATGTTAGAAAACTGATATATTATTTACACTTTAAAAAACATTTAATGATAAATTAAAAAAAATCTTAATATTAAAAAACACTTTTTAAAAAGGTAATTATTATAAAATACAGAATATTTTTAAAAATTTTATTTTTTTTAGAAAAGCTACTTTTTTTCTAAATAGCAATTATTTAAAACCAATATTTATAGAAATAAAGGTTTTCTGCATTTTTTTTTTAAATAAAAAGTTTATGATTTTTTTTTTCCAAAAAAAAATTGAAATCAGTTTATTGTTACCTTCGGATGATTTTTTTAGAAAGGCTACTTTTTTTCTAAGTGGTTAAATATCAGTGGCGGAGTTTGGTACACTTGATAGGGGGAGGCGAAAATTTTTGTAACCTATAATACATGTTAATTTTTTGAATTCAAGGGGGCGAAACACCTATTTTTAACTAAAAATCGCATTTCGGCCGAAAAATTAACACTACGGACGGAAAAACAGGAGGGCGACCGCCCATGGTTATTTGCTCAAGTTTTTTGTTACATTTGGATGAGCTTCTATCAAAAAACAAGTGAAGAAATGAAATTTGCTAACGTAGTAACGTGTAATCTTTTAGCCCTAACTTATATAAAGATAGTTTATTATACGTGTGTTACACAAAGTTGTATATAAAATAAATTATAAAACAATAATTAATAAAAAATAAATATACATATAACACGAAAACTTTAACATAAAAAAAAACATATTTTATAAATTTCTAAACAATACAAATGAGATATAGGAAATTACTATATATAATTAAAAAGCATGAAATTGAATAGTAAAAATATATATTAAATAGAGTGTGGGTCCCATGATATTATATATATACATATGTATGCATGTATTTATGTATGTATGTATATGTGTGTGTGTGTATATATATTAATAGTAATGTATAGTGTATATGTGTCTCATCCATGTAGTAACGTTTTAAAAGTTTAGACTTGGACTATAAAAAGTTTTTTTAACTTTGAAAATTAGTAAACACATATGAGAATATTAAATTTGAGATATTTGCTTGCAGATTTGAGTTTTTATTAAATTTGAGAGATTTGCTTATAGATTTGGGTTTTTGTTGGTATAGAGTTTAGGTTTAGACTTTTAAGGATTAGGGTTTAGTTTGTGATGAGAGATTTATTTTTACTATGTAACTTATGCTTACCCGTTTTCGGAAATGTCCTGTGATAACCCATCGCAGTGCGCGGGTGAAATAAATCTAGTTTGAAATTATTGATTAAAATTACTATATATAATTAAAAAGCATGAAATTGAATAGTAAAAATATATATATTAAATAGAGTGTGGGTCCCATGATATTATACATATACATATGTATGTATGTATATGTGTGTGTGGGTGTGTGTGTGTGTGTATATTAATAGTAATGTATAGTGTATATGTGTCTCATCCATGTAGTAACGTTTTAAAAGTTTAGACTTGGACTATAAAAAGTTTTTTTAACTTTGAAAATTAGTAAACACATATGAGAATATTAAATTTGAGATATTTGCTTGCAGATTTGGGTTTTTATTAAATTTGAGAGATTTGCTTATAGATTTGGGTCTTTGTTAGTTTAGAGTTTAGGTTTAGACTTTAGGGATTAGGGTTTAGTTTGTGATGAGAGATTTATTTTTACTATGTAACTTATGCTTACCCGTTCTCGGGAATGTCCTGTGATAACCTATCGCAGTGCGCGGATGAAATAAATCTAGTTTGAAATTATTGAATAAAAATTGAAAAATTGAAATTATACTATATATTAAAATCCAACTAAAAGAAATAGTATAATTTTGAATTTTAGTGTTTAGCCAAGGTTTTAGTTTCTTACACACACATATATAGGGAGATGATCAAATGTTAACCCATGTTTATCACGTTAACCGAATAACTACATATTATTACTTTGGGGCATACATTAAAGTAAATATAAAGGTTTAGGTTTTTTTCTTCTTTTTTTATTAATGTAGGTCCCACGTACATTAATAAAAAAAGAAGAAAAAACCTAAACTTTTAGATTTACTTTGATGTGAGCCTCAAAGTGATAAGATGTAGTTATTCGGTTAACGAAATAAGGAAATGTTAACATTTGAACCATCCCCTATATATATATGTATATATATTCAAGATCATATATGTATATTAAATTATTATATATTATATGTTTTATTATTAGGTGCACGGTTCATTTGGTGAAATTTAGAAAATTTAGACTTTTACAATGAGAAGTTTTTAACTTTCAAAAGTAATAATCATGGATAATGGTATTAAATTTGAGATATTTGTTTCAAAATTTGGATTTTTTCTTTTAATTTAAACGTTGGTTGCCGGTGAGACGAGTTTTGTTAGTATTTTGTTCTATTATTTTTATAATATATTAGTGAGGATTTTGTATAATTTTATGTTTTTATGAAAAAATTGTATAGGATTCATGATAAGAGATTTAATTTCGCTATATAACCTATACTTATACATATAATATAATACTCATTATCGGGAGTGTACTGTGATAACCCGCCGCAACGTGCGGGTCGAATAAACCTAGTTTTAATTAATATTTAAAGAACATGAATAGTAGTTTTTCTTTTAATTTAAAAATTTGACTTGAATATTTTAAATGAAATTAATCTGTAATTTATTAAACACTAGGTTAAATCCCGTGTGTTACACGGGTTTAATATTCAAAATTTGAATACTTTTTTGATAAAAAAGTTATGTCTATAAAAAAATAAAAATTACACATTAATTTTTTTTTATAATTATACATATTCTATTTTAACATTTAGATCATCATATCAAGCTAAATATTTTAAAATATTTAAAAATAATTTATTGAAAATAATTACTATTATTATTATTATTATTGAATATTTTAGTGAACATAATTTGAAGTTAATGATAGTAAAAGACCTAAATAGAAGTTTAGATAAGAAAAAACGTTTAGCTAAAAACTTTATAACTAATTGCAGATTAATTTTATTTGCTTAATAATATATTAATTATTTTTCATATTTTTAATTCTCAATGCATTATTAAATAATGGATATCAATAAATAAATAATAGATACACATTGAAAAACAAAAACTAAATGACTACAATGATAGTAAATGTTACCAATTATTTATATTTTTTAAATTCAGAGTTATAAACAGATAATAACAATTTAAAATAAGTTGTTGTAAAAAAACGAAATAAAATATATGAATATTAAACTTAATTTTTATATTTTATTATATAATTAGCTGAATAAGTAAAAATATTTATATACTAACATTTAATAATATTATTATACATAAAAAGAATTAACTTTTATAAATTATAATTATACCATAATTTGTAAAATATACAAATAAGTCGTTAGTTTTTGTAAGTTACCTAAAAAATGAAAAAGATTTAAAATTTTTATATTATTTATTGAAAATAGTAAGTTAACATATAAAAATATATGAATATACATGAAATAATTTAGGTTTTTAATATTCTTATTATTAATAAGATCATTGTATGTATAGTTTACGATTTGTTTTATAATATATCTATTTTATTTTATTTTGTTATAAAAATATATGAATATACATGAAATAATTCGGGTTTTTAGTATTATCTTTTTAATAAAATCATTATTTGTATAGTTTACAATTTGTTTTATAATGTGTCTATTTTGTTTTATTTTGTTTATTATTAAATTTTTACATTAAAAGTATAAGATATTAATGACTTAATTATTTATTTGTATACATAATTTATTAAATATAAGAAAATAAGTTAAAGTTATAATTTGTCAAATTTATTAATTATCACTATTAATAAAGGAGTGTTAATAAATGATTAAATGCTTCAAGTTTTAGGAGGGAAACAAAAATGAAACATGCTTCTTTGCATGACATTTGGCAAACAAAAACTTTGATTTATTATATAAGATAGATGTCTTATGAATAACCTAAAAAGGTCGCATGACAAATGTGATTTGAATAAGCTAAAACAAGGTAATATTATATATTTTTTTTAACATCAAATTTTTCACATCTTTTTGTCAACTATGAAACTTGAACCCTCAACATATTTTAGATGGAACACCTTAACATTATCCTGATACAATTAGGACAACTGTACTTAGATGGTCATATTGGATTTTTTTTGAACGATAAAGATAATCTCTTCCTAAAATATTCCAAACTAATTACAACATCGTTATTGCAGTTCAAAAAAAAGATATTGTTATTATTTTGTGGTTATACAATAAATTTAGGTATCTGAACAGAAGGTTCATGGGCCGAAGCTGTAACGGTCTAATACGAGTACAACTGTACAAGTAGTATACTAATCGAGCCCATTCTCAAAGTACAGTTGTCCTAATTCTCATACTCTCATTTAATCCAACGGTCCTGATTCTCAAAGTCGGTGGAGCTCGGCCTAGGGTTTTCAATCTTCTGTCCCTAACCGCTTGGTAATACTCGAAAGCACAAAAAAGGGCGGGAGACGGGAGCATGGTTTTAAACCACGCCTCTTCACACCTCAACCCCTTTCTATCAATTCATTGAATCCTTGAACAGGAAGGACTCAATGTCATCAATCGGAGTCCGGCATCTCACTGTTCTTGGAGAGTTTAAGCCCTTCGGTTTAATTGCTGAAGCTCTAGACGGAAAATCTGCCGACGAAGTTACTGATGAGTTTGACTACTTTTTATTCGATCCAGAAGTTACTAAACAGCGAGACGAAGCCGATTCAGATGACATTGAAGCGTCGTCTTCATCGAGCGATTGCAACGATCACGAGCTTCTTGTTAGAGGAAATCGGTAACTTCACTATTTAACTTTATTCGCTATTTTTTTTTTCTTCTCTAAATCATATTTATTCATTATGTTTATATATTGCCGTTTAAGAGTTCTAGATAGTAGAACAGTGATAAGATTTGTACGTCCTAACCCTGATTTTACTGATTACATATTTTTACAAGTTTTGTACAGGATAAAACATTAAAACCCTATTATATTTTTTTACGATATTTGGTGCATTACATCAAGAATTCGGTAGTTTTGAACACGCTAATATCATTGGTAAATAGTCGATATAATCTATGCGATTTCATCTTCTGTTTGACGTAATTATAGTCTATTTTGATTAGGATTCCTTAAATGTTGAATCAAGGAGGTATGTCTACATATTATTCATGAATAGACAGATTGATTTTTTGTTTATATGAATTATGGGAGTTAAAATAATTATGCTAGGTAGATTTAAATGTTCAATGTGCTTTCCTTTTTACTTTGGCTAATATAGCGTGTTAACTTGTGAGTTATACGTCTAAGCATATTGGAGGTAGGTAGTAATAAACACCAGATTAGAGACATAGAGAGAGACACCACCAGATTCGCCTGAATGTTTGCCTTACTTTCCATACTCGATGTTTCTGTGAATTTGTATTGTTTACTACTAATAGCTCATATTTCAGGACTTAAGATAATAGGTGTTTTCCTGTTTTGTCATTTATGCATATACAGATTTAACATTATAAATTTACAGGTACCTGTGACCTGATGACATACTCATTCTTTACAAAGAATTCTTATATAATGCATATAATTCTACGGCTATTTGCAGACATATAATGCTCTAATCACGTCTACTGTCTTCTATAATTTCATAATTGCATAAAAACTGGGGCACAACTGCGTACACATGTGTACACAGATTCATATATGCATATAGTTACAATTTACATCCATGTGTCATGATTGATATGCGTATAGTTATAACTTACAACCATGTATCATGCATGTGTATTTATACTAATTAGCTCAAGGTTTCAAGCTTTTCTTATGTGAAGTTGGCATTACATAATTGGCAGAGAAAAGTCATCTAACCAGTTTCAGTAAATCACAGCAGTCAACAATTGGATATTTGGATGATTTAGTTAAGCATCACTCTGTAAGTTCTTAGAGGCTTAGAGTACAGTTTACATGTAGTGGATAAACAGAAAGGGGTTTAATTATAGCATATATGTATTATGGCTTGACCCCAAGTCCCAACTATGCTACTGGGAGTGGTTTATTTGATTTGTTAGGTTTTATTTGGAAGCTCATCAATTAGATGATTTTGTGAACATCTATGTATAGCATTTTCTTAGGGGATTTGGAAGAGAAGTAAGCTGGAGAAGGTATTTTGCTTGAAGCCATTATCTTAGTTTTTATATCCAATTTACCATGTGTGAAACTAATAGGAAATTACCTTTAATAGATAGGCTTTAATAGGAGTCGTTCAAGTGTAACAATAAGAGAGAATCATGTGTTTTTTTTTTTTTTTTAAATTGGTTTCTGTAAGATAGAGCATCTTCTCCACTATTGGTTTTTGCAGGTCAATGCATTATTTTTTATGCTTTGCTTTCTAATAGTTACTAGTCCTTTTCTTTATTTCAATCTTTTCAGTAATTGTGCGTGCAATTAATGTAATAGGATAATATGGACAATAGGCGCAAGAGTGTACAAAAGATTCAACCTACCGGCACCAGTTGTCATGGTATATATATTTTTTAATCCATCATTTCACTGTATACTTTAATATTGATTTGACTTTGCTGAATTTTGCATTACTTGTAACTTAAAAGTATTTTAAGATGCCAATGTTACTTTCATCCTTGCTGTTGTTTAGGCATGCTGGTGTCGTATGGGAGACTTGTCTGAAGCGCTTCTTTGTGTTCTACAAGTAGGTAGTTTGACGATATATGGTGTATCAGGTGTGTAGAACTAATCGTTTTTTGCTGACAAAGTTTTGCTAATAGTTTAAAGCGAAGCATTATTATGCAGCACAAGCCTTTTCAGTTGTTTTTTCCTTTCTTGTTCTTTTTGATATATCTACATCTGATTTAAGCAGAAGCTTGTTATGGATCGTTAAATATCACATCTTTTATAGTTTGGATCTATTGTTTATTATTTTTAAATCTGACATAGCCTTCTTGCTAACAAATAAAAGTGTTCATGTATTTTCAAAGTAAAGGATGGAGTGCTTTTTTGAATGATTTTTATTTTTCTTGTCTTATTCAATTTTTGTTGTGCTTCAGTTGTAGCTTTAACCAACTGGTTCAAACTTCGAACTTGAATATCCTTTTCGACAGGTGATGCAGTATCTGTTCCTATTCCACGTGCTGTCACATCAATATGGCCTCTTCCATCTGGTCTACTTCTCCAACAGATAGACGAACCAAACTCATTTACACATTCTCTTTTTTCATATTCAAGTCCATTACTGACTGCCCATGATATACCCCGTTCAAAAAAAGATATGGGTTATAGTCCTCATCAATCTTTTAATTCAAGACGTTCATGTGATCATATGTTTAAAGTAGATGGAGCTTCACGGTCTTCACATCTGATTTTAAAGGATCCACTGGATGAACCACAGGTGTTTAAAACAATTCCCTCTCTTCAGTTCTCTTCTCCCTCTTTCTCTCTCTCTCTCTCTATTTTCATTTTTTTAAATATTTAATCTTTTTTGGTCAATTCTTTAATATATTGTGCCTAGCCAATTTATATCGAGGAAAGAGGGAAGTTAATCACCATGAAGGAATTTGATGAGCAGACAATCTGGACTAGTGATCTTATTCCACTTATGACATCCTATCATAAAGGTTGTCACTTCTATCCTTCTTGCTTATCCTTTTAAAATCCACAATAGCAACCGAGTGAGTTAGTTTGATTTCATTTTCACATGCTTTCATGCTTTGGATATTTTTTGTTCAGGGAAGATGCAACATTCTTTATGGACTGCAGAAGTTATAAATTCCAACTTTGAATCAGGTGATTCTGTACTTCCTGATGTTATATTATCTAAGAAGTTCTTTTTTCGAAGAATATGGCAGGGGAAAGGTGCAAAAGCAGCTGCAAGTGAGGTGACTTTTTCATAAGTCCTGTTATGTAATGCATTGTCATACTTTCATAAATTTGGGTGTGTCTTATCTGTGTGCAGAGTGAGGGAAAATAGACTAATGAAGGAGTGAGGATGGAGGAAGTGTTTTTTTTAGTCATTTACTGCAACTTAGTGTTAAAACTAATATTTTCTCTCAGGAAGGCTTGATTTGTTTGTTTTGGCTTCGTTTGGTTATTTTTAAGTTATTGTGATCAACAGATAATCTGAAATGACTTTATGCAGATTTTTTTGGCAACAGATAGTGATGCCACTCCTGTTATTTGTTTTCTACTTCAAGAACAAAAGAAGTTGCAAGCAGTGAGGCTTCAGTGTGTTGAACTGAATAATGATATTCTTTATGATATTAGACCTGACATGAGCTGGAGCATTCCAGCCATTGCAGCATCTCCTGTTGTTGTAACTCGCCCAAGGTAGGGGATGTCCATTGTTGCTTTTTATAGAACAAAATGTTGGTCATTATTCAAAAACCTGGCAAAGATTTTTTCACTCTCCTTGCTGTTAATTTTTTTCAGAGTAAAAGTTGGACAGATGCCATATAAAGATATCATTGTTCTGGCTCCTGACAGCACTCTTCTACTTTATGTAAGTTGGTTAAGTTTGTTGCTCTTGAGTCTTGCCACCAATTGATTTTGCCCAATAACTTTGCTTCAATACATAGACCAGTCATTTTACTTGATTTTGTAAGTTGTAACACAAGAAGAAATACATATAAAAAAAAGGACACACAATATTCCATGAAAGTTTAAACAAATGTTTGCTTTTTTGTGTTACCAAAGTTTATATGCTTTAATGCTTTATAAAGTAAATTACATCAATCTTCTTTGTGATTCTTTCCCCTTCTAAAGTTATGGGTTTTTTCCCTCTCATTTTAAATTTACATGAACAGTCCTTACTTTTTCCAGTTTTTACACCAACGGTCCTTTATTTGAATGGCCATTACAAAGCTGCAGCCTCATACTTTATTGCAGTCAGTCCACCACTACCTAATCGGCTAATCTTAATTCTTATATAAAACACCTAAACCTATACCACTACCTTATATTGCTAGTCAAATCATTGCCATCCCACCTTATGCAATTATATCTCCTTTAAAACACACAAAATCGAAGAAATAATACAACAAAACCAAAGTTAATGTTGTTGGAACTGAAACCAATATTTGCGTTTCTTATTGCTGTAGTAAACATCTGATGAAAGATTAAATTGTAACCAATCTGATGAAACCAAGCGCCCATCATGAATGTACACACATACATTCTTGAGACCCAAAAATAAACATAAACCCAGATCAAAATTGAAACCTACATGCAAGTTTGGGGGTTTTTAAAATTAGATCAAATCACACACACATACCTCAAGTCATAACTCATCATTTGTTTGCAGTTTTAGTTGTATTATGAGTTGAGTTTTAGGTTACGGTTTGCTCATTGGTAGATCGTTCATGATGGGTTGGGGTGGGTTTGCCTACAAACGTGGTTTGCCTAAGAATATGACAGTGAGATGATAGAAGGGTGGCTGTAATCTGGATAAGACAATGACGAGTCTGTGAGGGAGGGATGGCCAAACATTACAATCTTAAGGTGAGAAGAGAACTGAAGAAACAATAGAGAGATAGGGAAGAAGGAAGAAGAGGAGGACAAGATGCAGGTTGGAGCATAAGTCATGGGTTGGTTGCAGTTTTCACTGGTATTTGGTTGGGAGGGGAGAGAGAGGGAGGGAGAAAGAAAGGCGTCTCGGAAGGGAAAATTAGGGGTGGTTGGGTTTTTTTTATAATTATAGTAAGATGAGAATTTTGCATTCAACCGCTCATGTTCCCTGTAGGCCTGTACAAAACAAGGCCTAACGGAGCTTTTCCACGGACGCTTAAAAGGACTGTTGGTTTTACAAGCTTAAGTACTATCCTAATCTTTAAAATGAAAGGATAAAATCCATAATTTTCAGAAAACCACACGGATGATGCATGTTATCTACTTTATTGTATAATAAGTCCATGTCATTTCTTTACTGCATCAGTCTGGGAAGCAATGTCTGTGTAGATATGTCCTTCAAGGTGCTGGTGTCTCACATAATGTCAAGCCACTGGAAGCACCAACTGCTTTTCAGGATATGAAAATTGTTGGATTAGCAGATGCCATTGAAGGGAGGATCAATGTCATTGTAAATAATGGACAGGTTTGATGTCGGTTTACATTAACACGTTCATTCGTTAATATGTTAGGTCTGTTAAAATTTTTTTTTATTGTTGGTGCGCATGTTCTAATTATTTGTACAGATGCTCAGATGTACGTTTCATAGATACCCTTCTTCATTATTGGCAAAGGATTGCATCACAACAATGGCTGAGGGACTTGAAGCTAATTTATATAGTCGCTTAGTGGTTCTTTTTTGGGGAAATGACGATTCAGCTTATTTATCCAGGGTGGATTCTACTGTTGATTCTGAATGGGAGTCTTTCTCTTCTGTCATATTAGAAATTTTTGGCAAAAAAAGAAAAATTCCTCAATTACATTCAGGTGCATCATGGGAGTTTCTTCTCAACAGCAGTTTTCATGAGAAATATTCTAAATCTCATTTCATTAGTGGATTTTCTTCTAGAATGTTACTTCAAAGTGATGAATCATGTTCTACTTCTCAACAGCTGGATACATTCTTTACGCCAGAATCTTTGATAGAGATCCTTGATTTGCTGCATGCAGTTTATGAAAGTTTGAAACTTAATCATCTTCGTAGAAGGTACCATTGTAGTCTATTATGCTAGCATTTATATGAACTTTTGTGCTTATATATGATTACGTTTTTTTTTTTCATTTTGCTTTTGCAGTGATTTAGATCTTCTTGTTGTTCTATTATGTGAAGTTTCAAAGATTTTAGGTGAAGACGGTTACCTGGATTATTATATACGTGACTTTCCTACTCTTTCTAGAAAGTATTGTATTAAAGAAACATCATCATCACTAAAAAACCCTCCCAGTTTATTTAGGTGGCTTGAAAACTGCTTGCGAAACGGATGCACTGCTACCAACATTATTGATCTTCCTGCTATTATGTGTAAAGATGGAAATTCTGTTATCAGTTGGGCGAGGAAGATTGTTTCATTTTACAGTGTGTTATGTGGCAGAAAAATCTTAGGGAGCAAGCTGTCATCTGATATTTATTGTAAGTTTGCTACTGGATCAGCAAACAGTGTTGAGGAGCTAACGGTTCTGGCAATGGTTGGAGAAAGATTTGGATTGCAACAACTTGACTTGCTGCCTGCTGGTGTATCACTTCCCTTACGACATGTAAGTTATGCTTTGAGAATTGAGACTTGTACGTGTATACAAAATTAATCTTCAGTAGCTAATTTTGTTTTGTGGTTGGTATAAAATTACAGGTATTGGACAAGTGTCGGGAATGCCCACCAACCGATTGGCCTGCTTCTGCATATGTTCTTCTTGGCCGGGAAGATCTCTCTTTGTCACACTCCAAAAAGTTAACTGAAGTTAGTTCTTCCAGTAATGTGACATCTGTTTCCATGTCTACACCTTACATGCTGCATCTGCATCCAGTTACTATTCCATCTTCAATTACTGATGTGAATAGTTTGGATGATTCTAAGCGTGAGGATACTGATTCTGTTGATGAATCTACAATTGATGGCATGGAGCATATTTTTAACTCTAGCACACAGTTGCGATATGGTCGTGATCTGCGACTTAATGAGGTTTTTTTTTGGTTTATTAATGTGGATTTATATTGCTTGCTTATTTACTAGGATTGGATTTAGCATCTTTCAAAACCAAAATCCATGGTCCTTTTCAACTCTTTGGCTTCTATGTCTTTATCATCCTTCTCATTTATTTTTCTTAAATGTTATTTTTGCTGCTTCCTTGAACTTGTGTTGTCAGGTTAGGCGTCTTCTATGCTCTGCAAGACCTGTGGCAATTCAGACACCAGCTAACCCTACTGCCTCTGATCAGGAATTTCAACAGGTAATCTCTTGCTTTTAGCCTTCTTGAGTCTTGACTGTTATCATGAAATGAACATACTTATACATAAAACGTATCGTCTTTTACGTTCATTTGAATTAATTTGAAGGATCGTGACAACACATTATCACTTGAAAGAGTCTTAAGTTCATCTAAGACTTTCTGTTTTCTTCTTGTCTTCTTGGACAGGCTCAGCTATGGCAGCTTGCTCAAAGGACAACTGCTCTTCCTTTAGGTCGTGGTGCATTTACCCTTTCAACCACTTGCACATTGTTAACAGAGGTAAGCGTCTTTTTTGTTCTATTCCAGAAAATGGAATTAGCTTACTAACCTTGCTTTGTTTATAAATGGTCAAATACTGAAACACTTGAGAAATGCTTTATGTTTTTCCTCTTTATTATTGTGTACCGCCATGATTACCCTAAAGAAATTGTTTAACATTTTTGTTTGAAATTCCCTGCAGGCACTTCCTGTTCCAAAATTGATATTAGCAGGTCGACTGCCCACCCAAAAAAATGCAACTGTATGATCATTGAACATTTTTCTTTATTTTGCAACTTCAGCTTTATCCAAATTCTATTAGATATGGTCCCAGATGAACTAGGATGGTAACAGTATAGTTCGTACCATTGAAGCTCTGTTAATTTGTTTTAAAGCCAAGATTTCAGGTTTAAAAGGGATTTGGCTATGTACTTCTGTTCTCACGCCTATGTTAATTGACTACTGAGATCTACGGCTATATACTTTTGTTCTCACGTCTCTACTGATTGACAGCTGTGATCTATTTAAGAGCATGTGTGCCAAGTATTGTAAATAAGACAACACATCATTTTGTAGTCTAAATGTAGAATACATCAGTTTTAAGTTAACTTTTTCTTTTTTGACCAATTTACTTGGGAAATCGTGCTTTATGTTTAGGAGATATTTATTTGTACATTGATTGTCTATTGTCTGGTTTCCATACTCTCTATATTCTTTCTATTTTGTTTTTGATCTTACTCTTTTCATGCTTTATAGGTTAACTTGGATCCAAGCATAAGGAATATACAGGAGCTCAAATCTTGGCCCGAGTTCCACAATGCTGTGGCTGCTGGATTACGGATGGCACCTCTCCAGGTTTATTGTTTCTTCTGAAAATAATGTAATTCTTTATTATTTATATGCATGTAAATGTTTCCTATATCTTATGGTTAAGCATAAGTGAATATATTGACACTGAAGCCAAATTTTTGAAAATCTAATCTATCAAAATATATAGTTTAGCTCAGACTAATAACTAAATTCTCCGTTTATCCTTAAATGTTTATGTAGAAACTAGGATAATCATGTAATCCTAAAATCTGGAAAGCAAAAACCTCCAATGTGAACTAAGATTGTTATCAATTATTGTCATATACTTGTATATAACCTAGGCATGGGTTCACCACTGACATGCCAACACCCTATGTTTTTTTTATGGTCTATCTATCCAGGCAGGCTTGTTCTTTGGACACTATATTGTATGTTGTGTATTATTTTCTACTTGTTATCATGCTATTTGGATACTAAAGTTGACATGCCAAGATATGGTTTTTGGAGACTGAGTTCTCAACTGAGCATCCTATGGTTAAAGGAAATGGTTCCTCCACCCTACCCTCCCCAAACTCTACCTATAACTTTGTTATGAGTAGGATTTTACTGGGTACGATTGTTTGTTTGTTTGCTTCGGTGTATAATTCAAGCAACTATTTCATAATTGACATTGCTAATTCTTAAGCTCCACATCTATAATTCATTGGTGTTTCTCAAATTTGAAATTTACATCAATATTCTTATCTATTATTACAAGTTACAATGTTATTATTTGTGATTTTACATGTTAACTATGGGTTGCATGGTTAGTAATTATGTAGTGGAAGATGCTCAAAACTTGTGCAGTTATTGCATCAGGCAATAACAAGTTCTTTGTTGTCAGATTGATGATTTTTAATTAATTTAAACTTTAGATTCTCATGTAGCTGAAATTGCATGATAGTTCAATGTGGTTCATGGCTCGCCCATATTAAGCTTGCGTAAATAGCTTCTCCGTCTTTTTCTCATCTTCTGATCTTTTCATTTGGGCATGCCAAGTTTTTCATTCTGGATTAAAATCATTATCTTTCAGGGTAAAATGTCAAGAACTTGGATCATGTACAACAAACCTGAGGAACCAAATATTACTCATGCAGGTCTTCTACTTGCACTGGGATTGCATGGTCACCTGGATGTTTTGAGCATAACTGATATATATCAGTACTATGCACAGGTATTATGTCATTGTTCTTGTTTATATTCTTTTTTGTATAATGAGTTTTTGCTTGTTTTCTACTGAAATATGGAAGTTCAGAAGTATTAGGTAGTTTATCAAGCGTGTGGAATTCACCGGGTACGGTTATTTGTTTGCCAGAAGTATTAGGTAGCTTTTGATTTCAGAATGTTTCATGAATTAACCAAGGAAATCACTTCAAGGTTCTTGGATATCTACCTTTTCATGTCGAATGTAGATAGGTGGGAGTTTCTGTAAGCCGAAGTTGGTTTCACCCTGATATAAGCTACATATTGTTGCAAGCGTCTCAAAGTTCCATCTTATATGTCTTTTTTAGCAAGTAATGATGCTCCTGTTGGATTAATCTTGTAAATATTAAATAGTTAGAGGAGTAAAAGAGTACTAATTAGAAAGTTAATTGTTTTATGTTTTATTTGTTTAAAGTAAGCAGGAAAAGTAGGGATTAAATTAAGGTTTTAGAGTTTGAGATTAGATTGTTTAGTTGGAGTGTTTTTAGGGATAGAGTTTTGACTTTTGTGGTTTTGTTTCATTATAAATAGGGTTAGATGTTTTGATTTGATTGTACCTCATATTTGATTCAATAAAGCTTTGGTTTTTCTGGTTTTATAACCTGAATTGGAGGATACCAGTCTTCAGCTCCAAGTATCTATTTTCTTATTTAGTCAAATCAAAAGGAAGACGTGTTTTTAAAATATATTGAGAAGTAAACAACTTTTCAATGTGCTCTTGGATTTCAAATATACAATTTCTGAGTGTAGTTTATTGTTTTCATCATCTTAGGAACATGAAAGCACGACTGTAGGACTAATGCTTGGACTAGCTGCATCTTTTAGAGGAACAATGCAGCCAGCAATATCAAAGGTAGGCATTGACGTTTAGCATGTGGGAGCATTTAACATAACTAAATCACATTGATTTAGCTTCTATATATATATATATATTTACATTTATACTTCGGAGCAGCCTCTCTATCCTTACTGGGATAGGGGTAAGGCTTGTGTCTATCCTTCCCCCCAGACCCTACTGAAAAGTGGGAATATACTGGGTAAGTTTGTTTGTATTTATACTTGCTTCTTCTATTGCAGTCTTTAAATGTACACATAACAGCTCGCTATCCATCTTCCTTCCCAGAACTGGAATTGCCAACCCTTCTGCAGGTAATTTATAACCATACTATGATCAACACATTGCCTGCCATCTGACCTTTCCAACATTACCACTCTGTCTTAGATAAGTGTGCATATAACTGTAATACTATATATATGATGTTTCTTCTGTATTAAATGCCTTTGTATGTACTCAACAAAAAAACTGACCCTTCCTCTTTTATCATTGGTGGCAGTTAATCAAGGCTTTTATTACTATGTATCAGTCATGAGTCATGACTTGTTATACCAGCAAAACCACACACATAATAGTCACAAATCACATTTGAATACTATTTCCAAAGTTTGTTCATGCTTTCATTAACACTTCACTTTCCATGTCTGGACAAAAACAATGGGGCACAAATTAATTTTATTGAAATAAGAATTGGCTAGGTAACTAGTTTAAAAAAATCTAATTTGATTATTTATTTTCTAATTGTTATTGATCAATTTTCAGTCAGCAGCACTTGTCTCAGTTGGGATTCTTTACGAAGGATCTGCGCACCCCCTGACAATGAGTACACTTCTGGTATATGCTCATGTCACCATGTGTATGCTGTTCCTACTTGTAGTTGAGGTTTTTAGTTCTAACATGTTGCATTTTTAGCCAGTCCGGAAGTTTTATAGATCTTTGACGGCAGTTCATATTTTGTATTAAAATGAAAAAGATGCAGTTTCCCTACAAGCTTGGTTTTATAAAGCTGAAGGCACACAAAAACGACAGGGTCTCAAGACGAGGCACTAGGTGCAAAGCGCAAAAGCACACCGCTTTGTGAATGCAAGGCACAATTTATTTATATAAATCTAATTATATTACTCACTAGTTTCTAGCATCATTTACCTAAAGTTTATGACGTAAATAAGCTTTATATATTGTTTAATATCTATATAACCTGTATCTACAACCTAAAAAGCTATTTGTTCAACATGTTGATGCCAAATCCATACCCTGTACAGAAAGCACAACCCAAGCCTTTTTTTCGTGCCAAATCTAAAGCGCCTACCCTTGCCTTGCGCCCAAGAGTGTCTAAGGCCATTGTTCCTTTTTTAAACCCAGCTTGCAAGGGATAGAATCTCTTTTGATCATTTAAGCAAATCATCTTCCTTTGAGAACTTATAGTGTTTAGTATAGTCCATTGTTCTCTTGTTAATGAAAGGCCAATTTATGAAAGCATTTTCTTTGAGATCAATTGCATATTAAAAACTGTGAAGCATGAGCATTGTGTATGCAATTTAGAGAACCTGAGAGGTTACATTATTGATAAAGACATCTATGGAGGTTATATTTATTAATATTGCGTTGATGATGATACATGCTTCCACATACATTATTCATTTTTAACACCATAAGTTGCCACAATTAGTAACATTAACTTTTGCAGGGTGAGATTGGTCGTAAAAGTGGAGGTGATAATGTACTTGAAAGGGAGGGATATGCTCTATCTGCTGGATTTTCTTTGGGACTTGTTGCTTTGGGTATGTTTTATGTAGACATGGCAAAATGTGTGAGTTGGGTGACAGGTCAAACTAGTCGGATCAAATTAGCCTGAAATACATTTTGTTAAGTATCTTCGATAAATGATTAGCTAGCCAAACGGCTCTGATTCTCTTAAATATATTAAATTTTATATTCTATATCATGCTATGATAAATCATATATAGATTAGTAAAAAAAAAGGTTTTTGGAGCCAGGGGTCTAGGCGGGAGGTTTGCCACCATTAAATTCTCCCCAGACCATAACAATTGCTCTGCTATGAGTGGGAGGGATTGTACTGGTTTCGTTTGTTTGTTTGTTTGCTTATAGTTTTCCAAATGTGTAGTTGAGTTCTTTGATTATACAAAATTTATAATTCCAGTTTTTATCTCATTTGTTGAATAAAATCATTTAGGTTATATGTACATAAATATACATATTGGGCTATGTATAACCTGCTTCTTTTTGAGCAGTTTTATTTTCCTACTTGTTTGACGTCTTGTTAGTTATTGGGTCCCAATTGCTACCTTACACACACACACGCACGCACGCACACGCACACGCACACGCACATATAAACCAAACTTTCTGGAAGTCCCAGTTGTTTCTTATCATATTCATTATGATTGAAGGCCGTGGTCTAGATGGGATTGGCGTCATAGATGCACTAGTGGATCAGTTGTTTCAATATGCCGGCAATAAAGATATCCACCATGTAAATGCTATTTAATGTTTTTCGCATTCTATATGATTTTGGTATTCATACACGAATAACTTTACTTTTAGGATCTATAATTGCAATAAGTTTGTGTATGAATCTGTTGCTTTGGCTTCCTCAGGAACGATCCCTTTTATCCAACGGATCAATTGATGACCACAATCGTGGTTCTGGGCAGGTTGTGGAAAACCAAATATAGATTTGGACTCTCAATGTTAATATATATATATATATATATATATATATATATATATATATATATATATATATATATATATATGGGGAGGTTCCATAGAAAACCTTTATATTTGAGAAAACTTAGAAAACTAATCACAATTGTTATCAATCAATTTCGTTTTTCGTTTTTCGTTTTTTATTTTACATTTTGTTTTATTATAAGGTTAGATTTGTTAACAAAAAGAAAAAAATATATGTAATTCATGTTATTACATATATATATCTCATTGATTACATATATGTAACTTGCAAACTACATATATGAGTTACATATATTTAACTTTATAGATTACATATACGTAACATCGTGATCTAAATATTTTTATTAAAATTTTTTTCTTGTTTATAACATTTCTAAGCTAATAATAAAAAATCATGAATTTTTTTTTTAAAAATTGATTGGTTAGTAGGAGTTTTCTTAGTTTTCTCTAAAGTGAGGAGTTTTCTTTTGAACCCTCCCCTATATATATATTTCACTCATTTTTACTCATTATCTTTTCTGAATTTTTGTTTTCGTGTGCTATTATAGATGATGGATGCAACCCAAATTAATGTTGATGTAACTGCACCTGGAGCTATAATTGCTTTGGGTCTAGTGTACTTAAAGGTAAATCTTCTGCAAGATGCTATCAAGGATTGTGATATATATAAATGATCTCTGAAAAATTTCTCTTTCTGCATCACTTTTAATTGCAGACCGAATCACAAGCAATTCTATCCAGGCTTTGTATCCCACAAACACGTTTTGAACTGCAATATGTGAGGCCCGATTTCATTATGCTTCATGTCATTTCCCGCAATTTGATATTATGGAGCAGGTGAATACTATTAAAATGTAGACAATACATGAATAATGTTGTAGGTGAAGAGCTACAATTACCTTAACCCTTGTTGCTTTTAGGATTCATCCATCAGAAGATTGGATTCAGGATCAGATACCAAAAGTAGTTTTAAATGGTGTTAAAGGCCTCAAAGGTGAAATGGATGATTCTGAGGACATGGATAGCGAAGCAATTGCTAAAGCATATGTGAATATTGTTGCTGGTGCATGTATTTCACTTGGTATGCAAGCCTTTTGCAATTATTTATTTTTGCTACTCGTATGTGCGACATGATTTTCTATATTCCATAGTTAAACATGCCTTCATTGCAAACATGGGAAACTTAAGTGGTTTTTTGTGTAAGAGTATTAGAATGGGTATGATTTCTTATGATAGTTTAAGGTAGAGAAACAAATTTGGGTTTGTCTCAAAACCATCTAGGATGGTGGTATGGAAAACTCAGTCCATCCTTGTACATACAATATGGTTTTTATGCAGTAGCATTACTTTTTCCAGTGTCTCAAAACCATCTAGGACACTGGTATGGAAAATTGATTCCATCCTTTATCAAATCTATAACCGCAATATGGTTTTAATAGTGTAGCATTACTTATTCCAGGGTTGAGATTTGCTGGTACAAAAGATGGAAGTGCACAAGACTTGCTTTATTGTTATGCTGTTGCTTTCCTGAATGAGGTTTGGTATTTCTGGGAAACTAGCTTACATATTCATTCTTTCTATCAGTTTATACTTATTATACATACATGTATTACAGATAAAGCCTCTATCTGTTAAAAGCTTGCATGGATTCCCTAGAGGACTGTCTCAATATGTTGATAGGGGTACATTAGAGACATGCCTACACCTCATTGCTCTTTCCTTGTCTGTGGTAAGCATATGCAATCTGCTTACTTATATTGTTGGTTTTCTATCATCCTTTACTTGCAATTTTAACTGTTTCATAGCAGTCAAAGGCGCACACCCATGTGTGGTGAGGTGCAGCAAGGCACACTGAACTGGAAACAGACCGGTCTAAACAGGCTAAAACATGGCTGAACCGGTGGGAAGTAGTTTCAAGCAGTTTGAACCAGCCAGTGTTGTAGAAATCACTAGGCGCTAGTCAAGCAGTGGGGTAGGGACTAGGGATTAATCGGATTGGAATTTTTGCAAGTAGTTTTTCAAAATTATGTACATATAACCAAATTTTCTATATAATTTTATAAAAATCTTTAACTTTATGTGTATAAAACTCGCCAGAATTTCATATTTTGCTGTAAATCTCGGCAGAATTCTAAAGGTCGCTGGAAAAGTCGCCATAATTTTTTGCCAAATCCCAAAAGTTGCCGGAATTTTTGCCAGAATTTGATCTGTTCTTGGTCAATTTCCGGCCAATTTGACCACCTAGGCTGATTAGTCACAGATTTTTCTGATTTTTACCGATTAGGACCGCTTACCATTTTTTTCCCTCTGATTAGAAGAAATCAAATTGGTTCCAATCAACTACCAATTAATTGCTGCCGGCTGATTTTTACAACACTGGAACCAGCCAAAAATCAGACTGAATCAATTTAAACCTGCCAAAAATAAGTCTAAAACAGCTAAAAATGGTCTGGACTGGACATGCGCCTTGCTTGTCACGGATGTTTTTAAGCACCTTGCACCTGGACTCCCATGATATTAATTAATTCCGCACCCTAAATTGACATCTTGAGTGCTCAGGTTATGGCTGGTTCAGGGCACCTGCAGACTTTCAAGCTGTTAAAGTTTCTCCGCTGTAGAAATTCAGCTGATGGACATATCAACTATGGTACTCAGATGGCTGTAAGTTCTTTTTAGTCCCAGCTGACTTTTTGTTTATGAAGAATACGTATTATGATAGTTACTATGCTTTATTTATGTAACCATCATATGCTATCGAAATATAATTATCGTGGGAGAATTTCATATATGCCCCTAATAAAGTATTATATATATATATTTAATTCAAATTTAAAATATTATATCATAAAACTAGTTAAAATATCATATATACCTATTTGATTAAAAATAAGAATATTTACATATATATCTCCCTAATTACAACTCTAATTACATATATACCCAAGTCAAAAGTTAAATTACACATATCCCCTTCTTTTATAATTTTCCTTCGTTAGATAAGGGGATATATGTGATTTTAAAATGTAATTTAAAGGGTTAGATAAGGGGATATATGTAATTTACATTTTATATCGAGTATATAAAAGGGTTAGATAAGGGGATATATGTAATTTAAAGGAATGTATATATAAAGGTTTAGATAAGGGGATATATGTAATTTATGAAATGACCATTTTACATTTACCTTTTTAAAACTTTAAAATTTCATATTTGCCCAAGTTTAAAAATAAAATTTTGTATTTTACCTATTGAAGATATTTTCTCAAAATATGATATTTACCCTATTCAATGTCATTATCCCCCTCATTTTCTTTTTATTTCTTATTTAAAATCCCTTCGCAACATGTGTGCATCATATATGACGCATTGACCTTAAAAAGTTTACTTTTATGTTTTATTTTAAACCGCTTGACAAGTTGACTTGTTTAATCAACCTATTGAATACAATGAAGCACTTGAGAACGGGCTTCTAAAATGTAAAGAAAATGGATTGCAACTTAAAAAAGTTGGCACTCTTGAATGTGACTGTTTCAAGTGAAAGATATCTGCAATTCCATTATAGACTCCACATTAGATCCTGATCACAGGCCGCTATCTCTTTAAGAAAGCATCATCGTGATCATTAGAGGCAATTGGTCTTATTGTGGCCATAAGAACTGTATTCCCATAATTCTTATTTCTTAACATCCATTGCATAGAGGTGAAACGTCTTAAAGTTCTTGTACCAATGTTTCATAGAACAACTTGTTAGGAGGAATCATTTTGATGGAAAGAACACCATAATAATGAAGAAGCGATGTCATTACCTAAAAACAAAGTTTAGTTCCCTTTAGTTTTAATCCAAATTAATCATAACTAAATTAAATTTAGCATTTAAATCATCTATCTTTAAATCTTATAATCTGATATACTCTCTTATAACACTCAAAACAATTAATCATATAACTTGAGATACTCTCTTGCAACACTTGAAACAATCTCATCAGTCTCGACTCCCAACAACTTCAAAACCAAGTTTAGCATTCAATAAACTTAGCAAAGCACCACCACCAACTCCTATACATAAGTTCTTAGATTAAACCCTTGTTGAATTTTCTCATCAAGAGGTTGAATAATCAAGACAGTTGTAGTCAAATATGGTTGACCCAAGGTCCCTGTATCAACTTGAAACTGTATTTTCTTCATTTTCCTCACACTGGGTAAATCTATCTCCATGTTACAAGCATGATCACATAAACGAGGAATTAGAGGCACCTGTGATTGAAACAAGGTAGGCCTTCTTTTAAATTTCAACCTGTATCTGAGTTCTTTAATTTCTTGTTTGACACCTTCAACAAGAAATTCGTCAACTAAAGGGCCAACAAATCAATTTCTAAATACGCAATGCAACACATCATTTTCGTACTTCTTCAGCAAGCCAATTTTGAGAAGACAATTTGGGATGCAAGGCAAATGCTAACCGCATCAATTCACATTCTATTCTCTCCTTGTCCGCTGGATCAATAACTGGAACACTAATATAAATCTGAGGGTTCTAGACAGGGCTCAAGATTGTTACCTTTAAGAATGAGACGGATACATTGGAGAAAGTGAATACTGATTTTCCAGCACAATCATTATGGCGATTATCGGAGAACCATCATCTGTAAGTTGAATAGATGCCCCAATTAATCTAACTTGAGGAAGAAAATGGTCAATATTCATCAGTTGAAACCTCATTTTTTTTCTGTGATATCTTCAAGAAAGGGATTGAGAAGTACCATTGGAGGAGTGCAATTGAAGGGAAAAAACAGATTGAGATATTTGATCACAACTAAAATAGTTTATATAATCTTATATTATAGGGGGTAAAAATACATTTAAAACAGGTGTACGGTGTACCTGATAATTAGGTTTGAGTTGAGAGTGTGTGTTTGAATTTTGAAATTCTCCTAGTTATAGTAGTTGCTATCTGAAATAACATTTTAACTTAATGTGCTAACACTACTACATGCTAACATTCCTATATGAGTAATTGAGTTCAGGAATTTTGTTTAGCTTATTTTTATCTTAATATTAATGTGTATTTGATAAAAAAGATGCATGTACTCCTTTCAGGTGAGCTTGGCTATTGGTTTCTTGTTTCTTGGGGGTGGAATGATGACCTTTTCAACCAACAACAGTTCTATTGCTGCGTTGTTAATAACCCTTTATCCACGCTTACCTACTGGACCAAATGATAATCGCTGCCACCTTCAGGTCTCTTGCTCTCTCTATACACACACACAAACATTCTTTTCTGTTTTTGTATTTCTTTCTGACTTGTTGCCAAATTAAGCAGAGAAAAAAAAATTAAATATATATTCTTGTGTGCTGCACCTCAAATTCAGTGTAAGAACTACATTTACAGGCATTTCGACATTTATATGTCATTGCTACGGAAGCTCGCTGGGTTCAAACAGTTGATGTGGACACCGGATTACCGGTTTATGCACCTCTTGAAATTACAATTAAGGAAACTGAGCATTATGCAGAAACAAGTTTCTGTGAGGTCACTCCTTGTATTCTGCCTGAGCGTGCTCTTGTAAGTTTGCATTTTTCTTCCTCCAGATGTTGCCTGGTTAAATCAAGTCTTTTTTTTAAATGAATCTTCTTGATGTTCAATGTGCTGTTGCAGTTAAAAACTGTTCGAATTTGTGGTCCTCGGTATTGGCCTCAAGTAATTGAGCTTACACCTGAAGGTGGGGGATATACATAATACACAGCTTTTTTAATAGCTTATTGATAATTCTAATATTTTTTCAACACCTAATTCATGTTTTTGTTCTACAGAGAAACCTTGGTGGAATTCTGAGGACATGAATAATCCATTTAAATCTGGTATCCTTTATATTAAGCTTAAAGTTGGTGCTTGTTCATATGTAGATGACCCTATAGGACGTCAGTCTCTGCTTTCAAGGACAATGCACAAGGTCAAAGCTTCATCATTTCAACGTTAATTCTAACATTCTGTCTGTTTTATGTATGTTTTATTTAAACTGAGTTCACATAATACAGGTGTTTGGTTTGGCAAGTTTGAAAGCCTTTACTCCACGCAATAGTGATGATGATGCTGCAGTAACTGTTAGTCAGTTGGTCAGCACCTTTTCATCTGACCCCAGCTTGATTGCTTTTGGGGCTCTGTGCTGTGATCCTTCTTGGAACATCAAGTATGCATGCAAAGTTCAAATCAACCTTTTTTTTTATCATTTTAACATAAAGTGCAACTCTGCAGATAATATTAGGTGCCTTGTGCTTTTTTGGCGCCAACTGATTTTTATACATTCTTGCAGATATGATACTGATTTCCAAGAGTTCTGCTTACAAGTGCTATTTGAGTGTGTGAGTAAAGACAGGCCAGCACTTTTACAGGTACACAGCTGTTGGTAAATAGCTTGAATAAATGATGGTTATAGCTTTATAGCATCTTTTCTGTAGCTTACATTTTGTTTTAAAGATATTCCAAGAGCTGAGTTCAAATGAGAACCCTAAGTAATTAGAATCAAAGATTCTGCTTTTTAGCCTTTGATCATGGGACAACAGGGAGGGAATAGTCCCAAAAGACAGGAAGATCAATAAGATATATGGGCGAAAAGTGGTCTTACCTTACACACTCAATCTCATGTTTCACAACATTTTTGACACATTGCGTTTGACACAGCAGTTTACCTTATAATCGAATGTCATCCAGAACAAATTCCAGTACCTCGCCTTTCGGATACGTTTCTTATGCTAAACCCTGATTTTTCCTTTCCTTGGGTCCATACAACAAACACAAAATGGATTTTTTCTCTACACCTTATGCGTTCCTTGATTATAGCACCATTCATCAATGCTATTGTTGTTTTGATCCACAGTTTGAACGAGTTTATGTTGCTTGTCAGTTTCAATTTAATGAACAATCCTTCCCCTTTTCAAATGCACCCACCTCAACCACTATTCTACCCATCCTTCCCTTTTTCAAATGCACCTACCTCAACCACTATTCCACCCATGAATGATAATATCTCTGACCCATTTAAATGAACAACCTACAACACACCCTTAGCCTCCTCTTCTCCACACCTGTCAACGCCACCCTAAAACCTCTGCCATCCAAACTCAACCAAAACCTGCTGCTTGTACCCGACCACCCAATCATCATCATCGTACTCAATATATCCCATCATTAGCAAAGCTAAGGTACGGTCTGAGGAGGATAAGATGTAGACAACCTTACATCTACCCCGTAGGAATAGAGAGGCTGCTTCCAATGAGACCCTTGGCTCATGATGTCTGACCAGCCGACCAACCTTGCACTTTTAACATTATTTTCACAAAAAATAAGTAAAATAACGTTAAAATTAGTGCAATTTTACTTTTGCCACTAGAGGCCAACCACCCAACCCAGGCCTTTATTCCATACAAACCAAACCTTTCAATGTCACCTACACTCAACACGCCTCCGATGATATCAAACTGGCTGTCTTTGCTATTGCCAGTAAGGACTCTTGGTGGCGTAAGGCCATGGTCGAAGGGTTTTTGACACTAATGAGGAAGGTACCCGGACACTAGTTCCATGTGTTAAGAAATCCAATGTGGTTGACTGTAAATGGATCTACAAATTAGAAAAAAAAAAAAAACCGTGGCAGTACAACGTTACAAAACATGTTTGGTCACTAAAGGTTTGAAGTAGCAACCAAGCATTGATACATGTAACCTGTCAAGGACCCAGATCTGATTCTATCAGAAAGGAAATACATTCTTGATCTTTTACAACGTGCATGCAAGTCTCATGCTAGCTGGTTCCAACTCCTATGACTACTACTACTAAAAGTGCACTTGGTGATAGCGCTGCATTTGATAACCCAGGAAAGTGTCGTTAGATCATGGGTTTACTCCAGTATGTCACCTTGATAACGTCCAGGCATTACATTTGCAGTTAACAAAGTCTGCCGATTTATGCACTACCCAACAGCGAATCAATGGTCGGAAGTCAAGAGAATTCTTGTTACTTACAAGGCATGATAGATTATGGCTCACCGCTCATGCATGATTCAGGCACTAGTTTGCAAGCCTACACTGATTCTGCCTACAACTCTGATTGTTTTTCTAATGTTGATTGTGTTGGGTGCCCTGACGACCTTAGATCCATGGGGGGTTATGCTATCTATCTAGGCTCAAACCTAGTATCACGGTCCACATGAAAACAAAGTATTGTCTCTCAGCTGTCAACAAAGTTGGAGTACGAATCATTAGCCGATAATGTTGTAGAACTTACATGGCTTTAATTTCAAACCTTACTTTGTGAACTCTGGGTTCATGTCAAGTCGATTCCTACCTTATGATGTGATAATTTTGGTTTCATGTATTTATTAGGCTGTATATGTGTTTACCAAGCCATTATCTTATCATCTTTACAACGGTTCCTCCTAGTACGGTCCAAGCTACATGTATTAGCTCTCTGGCCTTAGCTAGAGTGGGAACATTAGACAACATATGAGTGGTCTTGGAATATGAATATGAAAAGTCTTGGAATACGAATATGATAGTCTAGGAATATGAATAGACTTTAGGTTACATTATGTTACACACATAGCGTCTATACCGTAAAATAGATTTTTGACGGAATGAAAAAGACATGGTAGAATCGTAACCTAGAATACGACCCGAATCGAAATGCATACATTTGTCTCATACACTATAGGGATGGTGAGAAGAGATATATTTTACATCCCAGGGGGGCTATAATTGGAGATACCATTGTTTCTGGTATAGAAGCTCCTATAAAAATGGGAAATGCCCTACCTTTGAGTGCGATTTGAACTATTGATTTACGTAATTGGAAGTAACCAATTAGGTTTACGACGAAACCTAGAAATCGATCACTGATCCAATTTGAGTACCTCTACAGGATAGACCTCAACAGGAAACTGAAGAGTAACGGCAACAAGTGATTGAGTTCAGTAGTTCCTCATATAAAATTATTGACTGTAGAGATATAGTAATATGGAGAAGACAAAATTGTTTCAAGCACCGACAGAACCGGAAGCACCCCTTCTTTTAAAGAGAAGACACATATATATGATTGTGAACAAATAATAACTCACTCTTAAAGTATTAACCCGAATAACTTTGCTAAGATAAAGCCAAATCTAAGTTTTTTTTAACATCATTGTAACACATCTACTATACTTTGTTCTTTTATGAGTTTGCGAACATTCATCATCGTTTAAGACGTTACATCGTTGTAAGTTTTGGGTCTAAAATAGTTACAATGCTGTAGGTAAAAAACTTACAACAATGTTACGTCTTAAATGATGATGAATTTTCGCAAACTCATAAAAGAAGAAAGTGTTGTGGATGTGTTACAATGATGTTAAAAAAAAGTTCAAGATTTGGCTTCATCTTGGCAAAGTTATTTGGGTTAATGTTTTAAGAGTGAGTCATTATTTGAACATTACCATATATATATGTGTGTGTGTGTCAATGCGACCCATATTCTAATATACAAACAATTACAATTACCAAGTGTTAAAGTCATAACAAACCCCAACAATACATACGTGGGTACAATCATCCTTGCATTTTGTAAATTGATCCTACTTTTTACACTCATTTTAAGCAATTAAACACTTGAATTTATATAACTAAATTATTTTTAATATGATGTTAATAAATATGATGAATTTATTTAGTATTTTTTACAATATTACATAAAAAATAACTGAACAATAATTTTTATGTACTAATATTTTTAATTAATAGATATAATAAAATATTATATTTTGTTATTAAATAGTAGTAATAAAATGGGGTCCACATGTATGTTTTTGGGTCCATCCTTCCACTCGGATGGATCCCATCTTTTTTTGTGAAAATTCAGATCCAAACATTGCTCAAATGCAGGTGCTTTTATATCATACTCTGTACATTTGCAGGTCTACTTGTCATTGTATACGACCGTTACATCTATGGCGGATCAGGTTATCAGCGGTATACAAGTTATGAATGATTCTCAGTTTCTGCCCAGTTTAAAGGTAACATTTGTTTCCCTTGATCTCTATCCTGTAACACTCTTTTTTTTTTAATCAATATTTTATTTTGCACGCAGCTGGCATTGGCTTACAACGATGCTCTCCTGAAAGGACGATTCTCAAGTTCAAGAGGTAGCATTGTTCAATCGACATTTCTTGGTTCGCTGAATAAACGGGTAGAAGAGCTTCTAGAATGTTCTCCATCATTGAGAGTCAACATACATGATTACTTTAGATCAGGGGAATGGCCAACAAGTGATGTCATGTCCACACTTGTGTCATGGTATCTTAAGTGGTACAGTGTACCACCACCCTCCATAGTTGAGGCTGGTATCCAGAAATTGAACTCCATCCAAACACCCTCTGTGCTGCCTTTGTTACGTTTATTATTTCCGATCACTAACATTAACGCGATTAAGGAAATTGATACGTTTTTGCTCACTAAAACCTTAAGTAGTACTGGTCAGTGACTTTATATATAACATGTACTGTAAAAAACTATGTATGTAACGTGTGTATGTTTTTAAGATTTATCATGTGTTCATGTTTAAGATTTATATTTGTGAAAGAGAAATTGAATTGTAACAACTGAAATAATGTTCTAAAACATGCTTGTGATAAAAGAGATGCTGACTGGAAAGCTTTTTGGCAAATAATATCTGCTTTGAACTTTGAACCTTTAAACCGGCGGAAAACTCCCTTTGAATCTGACAATTTTAAAATACTCAGCCCAAACTCTCACAATCAACATAAATCCTGGGCTTGAAACTCACATTTTAACAGTTGCGATTATATGTTAATTATAATTTGGCTTAGGTATAAAGAAAATATAAACAAATAATTTAGAACCAAAAAATAACTTTCCACGTTAATAAAGGTAGCTACAAAACTAGGTCTAAATAATAAAAATGTATAAGATTTAAGGATTGGCATATTAAAACCTAACAGACTGGTTACATATTATAATTAGAGGATCTTTGGAGGTAGAGGTGAACAAACCGGTTTATTTATTTAAACCGGCTTTTTTATGAATCGGTTCATGTTTCAAACCGGTTTTAATTTTCATTTAACAAAATCAGGTACTGAGTAGATGGAACAAGTTCCCGTTAGGTTCTAACTTTTGACCGGGTCTTGACCGGTTTTTATCGTTCTTTGGCTGGTTTGGTTCTGGTTTTTGGGTGGCTAAAGGAGGAACCGGTTTTGATAATTAAGGTTCGGTTATGATTTCTCTAATAAACTAGAACCATTTCATCCTCCCAAAATCACTATTGTTTCACCAAAACACTTCAAATGCAATACATGCAACATTGCCAGACTCATGAATTAGAATATCATATGCCAAGTCAATATATATCTCATTTTATTTGTTAAAATTGGTATATTGAGCTAGTATGTAGTCGACCCCAATCACCTCAATAACGACAAAAAAAATTAGATTATAAATATATTTTATTTTGTACACATATATGTTCCAAACAAAAACCGGGTCTACCACCTTTATATTTATTATTTACTACCAAATTTGCTTGACATCGAATTTGATAATGATCGGTTGCATTCTCAAAAACCAAAATGGTCCCTTTTCAGTTTTTTTAGTATATGAAAATTTAGAATCAAACACTATGAGATTATACATATATATATATTTTTTTACAATAATAACACTTAAACACAATGCGGGTCAAGATGAGTAACAAAAAAAGAATGTAAATGCAATGAATTCAAACATTTAAGAATAATTAATAACATATTTGATGAGAAAATAATTAAAAATCATCCAAATGAACTATTTGTTTATTATAACACATCTTAAGTTAAACTAAATTGACGTTTTTTAAGAACAATCCATTTGAACCCAAACTGAATTTGCTTAAAACTCGTTCTGACCCGCATCCATCCTGCCCCGAACCTATTTTGACGTGCTACTCAACCCGCCCAATTTGCCGGGCATAGTTTTAAGTGTCACAAATGTAATCATAGAAAAAGTCAAACGAACAGATTTTGATGGTGTTATTCATTACTTATTCTGGCCCAATTATCTGATAATTTTATATACTTTTTAGAATTAAAATACCAAAATAAAATTAATTATTTACTTTTAAGGTGTTGATTTGATTTTAGATTTTGTAGACACATAGTACACACTAACAAATTGTTTATACATGTACATGTGAGGTATTAAGTTTGACTCTCTACTAGCTATTCCTCCTGAATAAGTAATGTGTTCTTGAATAAGCAATATGTTTTCACTCCATGGGGTATGCCTCTAGATTGGAACCACTCCACCTAGGCGTCACGTAGACATTCACCACAACCACCCACTTGTGGTGGAAATGCCCTCCCACGCCCGCCCAGCCCTCCCACGCCCAGCTGTGGCCACAATCACCTGTCCACTTGTCTTCAAATGGTCGAAAATGCCTTGCTGTGGCCACGCCCAGCCCTCCCACGCCCGAGCACGCCCCAAGGGGGCGGTGTTCCACGCCCAAACCACAGTCACTCACGCCCCAACCACAGGGCATACCGGACGGTCTCATAGTTGTAGATTCCTCTTGAATTAGTGAGATATATGATGTGTGACTGATGTACGAGTTTTTTTTTCAGGAGACGTGCTAGCTAATCTATAACGTCACTAAGAAAAGAAAAAGAAAAAAAGAAAAGAATAATGTATATGCGAAGAAAAAAACAAAAAAGAAAAGAATAATGTATATGTGAAGTTGCATAAAATATCCATCATTTTTGAAACAAATAAATCTTTATAATATCATACAAAAATTAATTGCATTTTAATTACTAATTATATTATTTATATCTTGTTCAATTAAAAATTATTTCTTAATATGTTATAAAAAATCTTTTTAAAGACCAAATATTTAATTAAAATATTATTTTATGCTTTATAAATTTCGAGTATTAAGTATTTAATATTTTTTATTCAAGTTTTATAGTACACAGATGTGGCATATATCTTTGTAAAAGGTAATATTTTTTCAAAACAGATTTTTTTAAACATGTTTAAAAAATAATATTATTATTTATTATTTAAAATATTAACTTATACTCCAATTTTAATAATATACTATGTCATATTGATTGTTTTATAGTCTTTAAATTGTCTTTATTGATTATTGATTATTTTTTATTCTACTCATGTAATATATGTGATACTAACTTAATTTTTTTTAAATAAAATAAGAAAAAAATAATTGAATAGGTGCACAATTTTGATTGGGTAATCAAATTAATATTTGGATTTGTCTTTGGCCTTTTAAGGTACGTGTAACAAGAGTTATGATAGATGCTTAGTTGCGTGTCATGGGGGCAGAGTAATAATTATCAAGTGTGAGTGAAAAATACATGAAATAGATGCATGAAAAAGGAGATGATTTGTTTAAAAGAAAACAAAACACTAGTTCTATTTGTGGTAGGTCATGTGTAGTGGTAAATCTTAATCATTTCACGTAGGCATGGGCGGCCCGGGGAGGGGCAAACCCGACCCCTTTTCCGGGCCCATATTTTAGGAGGGCACACAATTTTTTAAATATATGTATATATAGATATCCATTCAAATAAGAACTATAATGTGAAGAGAATTAAAAATAAGCATTTATAAACACATTATTTAATGAGTGCAAAAAATCATTTTTTTTAAAGTATAGGAAGTTACTTTCATGCCCTTTAAACTAAATATGTTCATTGATTCGGTTAAATGGTTAATGGTTTATTCGGTTTTCAAATTTTTTTCCCTGTCAAAAAACCGACTGAATTCGAGAAGTGGTTCAGTTCTATTTTCGGTTAAAACCAAATAAACCGATTGAAAGCCAAATAAACCGCTTAAAAGTCAAATAAACTGATCTAAATAAACTGAATTCAATCGAATAAACCGATTAAAACCAAATAAGCCGATTAAAACCAAATAAACCGACTAAAAACCGAATAAACTAATCTGAATAAATAGAATTCAACCGAGTATACGGAATTCAATCTTATATATTATTAATAAGATTATAAATTTATATTTGAATTTGTTTTAATCGGTTAAACAAACAAACCAAATTTATAAAAAATGGAATTAAAAACATAAATTCGGATATGGTTAGACACCGAACCGAAAACCGAATTCGGAATTTGGATACAGCTAGAACCAAAATGAAAACTGAATTCAGAATTCTGTTCTATTTTTTCAGTTACGAATTTGGTATTATTTTTTGGTTTTTTTGAACACCTCTACTTTAATATATGAATTCGTTAGGGGGCCTTTTTCTTACGGTTCGTCCTGGCACGACAATTCTCAAGGCTGCCCCTGCACGTAGGTGTTACGTAAACGTCATATAAACAATTAACATCATCATCTCATGTTTTATCACCATCGTTATCACTCAATTTTAATCATTACCTTTATTTAATATTTTGTTATTTGATTTTTTTAATTAAAGACTAAATTAAAAATAACATAATAAAATTAGAAATAAAATAAAATTACATAATAAAAGTAAAAAAGAATTTACATAATAAAATTAACAAAAACATTAAAATAAAATCACTCCATATTATATGTTTTTATAATCCGTTTCTTCGTCTTTTCGGCCATCTCACAAGTGATCAGTTGAGTCCGCAACATAGTATATAAAAGATTTTTTTTGGAGATTTGAGAGTTTGAAATTTTTGGAGAGTTCGAAATTTTTTGGAGAGGTTGAAATTTTTTGGAGAGGTTAAATATTTTTTGTTTGAATTGAGTGGTTTTATATAGGTAAAAATTTGATTTTTTTTGGCTAACAACATCCCACTCAACGATAACATTTGATTTTTTTTTTATTCAAGGCAACGGTTGAGCCTTCCATGACCACTCTCACGCTCCAATCACGCCCCTATATAGTAGGGATAGAGTGTCAAAGGAGCGTGACCAGCACCCCTCACGCTATGTTCACGTAATACATGCTACATAGCCTTAAATTCATGACCGGCCTAGCATCCAAAGGAACAGTGTTTCTGTAACCGATTGTCACTATCACCCCTACTCGGATGCTTCACATGTTTATCAAAATATGAGAAAAAGTGGAGTGCATCATGGCAAATTCCACTTGGCCATTTGATGTTTGTTTTTATGTCTTCCTACAAATTTTTATTCACTCATCTGCACGTGTTGTCTCTATTTTTGGAAGACGACACCCCTTGACCCTTGTGTACACATGCAACTTACATCTATTTTAAATATTTATAATTTTTATATGTAAATAGTTAATAAAAGAGACTGGTTATTCACACACCCTACTTTTTTAATTCAACACCCTCACCGATTCTATACGTCTCGTATAGGTTTATACGCGTCATATAGCCCCGCGTATAGGTCTATGCTCCTCGTATTGGAGTCCAATCATTGGCACTGACACCCAATGATTGGTCACATATAGAGCCGAGAATAGGACCTATACGATGCGTATAGGTCCTATATGACACGTATAGGTCTATAAGCCTCGTATAAAAGCCCAATTATTGACACTGATAAATTCTAAAACCCAATGATTGCCCCTTATACTAGGGGTGTTCAAAAAAATCCGTATCCGAATCCGAATCCAAAATATCCGAAAATCCGAATCCGAAATATCCGAAAAAATCGGATATCCGGAGGTTCGGATATCCGAAATTTCGGATTCGGATACCTATTTTGAAAATTTTCGGATGGTTCGGATATCCGATATCCGAAATATTTTTTTTCGGATATTCGGATACTTTTTTCGGATAATTTTTCGGATATCCGGATATTTTTCGGATATTCCGGATATTTTTCGGATATCCGGATAATTTTCGGATATTTGGATATCCGAAATATATATTTTTTGAATTTTTTTATTTTTTTCTGATTTCGGATATCCGAACGGATATCCGAATCCGAAAATCACTATCCGAAAATGAACACCCCTACCTTATACGCCTCGTATAGACCTATACGAGACATAGAAGTGGTGTGGGGTGGGTGGGATAGGTGTGTGAATAACACAACCCTAATAAAAATCCATATCATAAATCAAACATTTTTTTTATATTTCTAATAAGTATAATATAGTTAATTTATATTTTTTTTATTTGTTAACATTTTATTATGGTATTCATGTTTTATGAAATTAAATGTTTGATGTTTTTTATTGTAAACAAAAATGATAACAATGTTACTATGTTATGCAATTATAAAAAAAAGTCATGTACAAAAATTTAAGCATATATACATGACATTTTAACATTTTACAAACAATGTTTCAAAGTTAAACATCAATATAATATAATAAGTTTTTACATGGTGTTTTTGTTTATATATAATGTTGTTTAGTATATGAATGTCAACAACCATAAAACATGAATACCATAAAATGTTAACAAATAAAAAAAACATGCAAATGAGTTATAGAAAAAACACCATAAAACCCAATTTCTTCAACACAGGAAAGACACCATAAAATGTTGACATAAAAACCCATAAAAAACATAACTGTGTCATAGAAAAATAAAATAAAAGCTTAACTTCACTAACTTTCAAAAACACCATAAAACACATAGATACGTCATAGAAAAAAAACCATAAAATGTCAGTACTCATAAAAAATTATAAATTTTGAACGCAATAAAAACCACAATAGGCACAAATGGGTCACCGAAAAAACATAAAAAAAAACTCAGTTATATTAATAGTTGAAAAACGACATAAAATGTTAACAACATAGAAAAAACCATAAAACAACATAAATGTGTCATAGAAATAACATTGTAACTCGAAAAACATCATAAATGCAAAAAGATGTCACAAAAAAAACCCATAACATGTTAACACCATTAGGAGTGAACATGCAAAACCGATAACCGAAAAAACCCGAAATCAAATCGAAAATAAACAAAACTGACTTAACCGATCGGTCACGGTTTTGGTTTACCCATCTACAATAACCGTGACTGAACTGATATATATATATGTATTTTTCATACGTTTTCATGTATTTTTAATACGTTTTTCATGTATTTTCATGTATTTAAACCATATTTTCACGTGTTTAAACCATATTTTTATGTATTTGATGCACTTTTTCATGTATATATATGTATGCTTGAAAGGGATTCAAAACACTACAAAATAGTAAAAACGAGTTCAATAACCAAATTTATAACCACAAAATAATCATCACGAAAATAACCGATATAGCCAAAAGTGACTTCTATAACTGAAATAACTGAAAACGGTGCTCGGTTTCTGTGTCGGTTTCAGAAATTCTAATAACCAAACCGATGCTTGCACATTGCAAACACCATAAACATCATAAAATATTGAAAAAAAAATCCATAAATAACCATACTGAAAAACGCCACAAGAACTCGGTTTCATTAAAATACGAAAAACGCAATAAAACGTCCGGCATATGAAAATCCAATTTAAACCGTTATTTTTTTTAAGGGAAAACATCATACAAATGTAACCAACTTTCAGCATTGTTCCACTTAGGTCACTCATATTTTTTTTAGTTCCGATTAAATCACTCATACTTTTTTTTGTTCCGATTAAGTCACTCATACTTTTTTTTTTGTTCCGATTAAGTCACTCATACTTTTTTTTTGTTCCGATTATGTCACTCATACTTTTTTTTTGTTCCGATTAAGTCACTCATATGAGTGACCTAATTGAAACAAAATTAAAAGTACAGTGACCTAATCGGAACAAAATTAAAAGTACAGTGACTTAATCGGAACAAAAAAAAGTATGAGTGACTTAATCGGAACAAAAAAAAGTATGAGTGACCTAATTGGAACAAAGCTGAAAGTTGGTTACATTTCTATAAAGTTACCCCTTTTTTTAATATATCAATACTATAATCGATAAAAAGATAAAAACTGTTCGATTTATGGTGTAAAGTTTTTAAAAATATTAACGTATAATCTAAGGAATATAGATGTCAAAAAAATGGAAATTAAAAACGAATAGAGGAAAACATCATCATCATTATCATTGTACTCAGTATATCCCACCATTAGCATTTAGCAAAGCTAAGGTTGGATCTGAGAAGGGTAAGATGTAAACAACCTTACCTCTACCCTGTAGGAATAGAGAAGCTGCTTTTAGTAAGACCCCTGGCTCATGATGCTTGCTAACCGACCAACCCATGGTTTTAACGTTATTTTGCCCCTTAAAGGCCCGACACATATATACATTATATGCACGCACCGCAAACGGGGTCAAAATAGAGAAAAACAATAAAAACTAAATTGGTTACATATAGAAGATTAAATATATTAACATTTATATATAATTACGTAATCAAGCTGCAGGCATGCAGCATAAAACTTCATTCTTAGGCTATCCACATCGGTCACCCCACTGAAAACCTTAAAACGCCACAGTGGTCACCCCATTGAAAACCCTTCCCCACTATATGACGTGGCCCAATCAGTGTTGAATGACACAATCAGAAAGCGAGATTCATAGTGGGGAGCGGGCCGACCGTGGAGCCGCACGGGGCGGGGGCCGCGCAAGGGGGCGGTGTTCCTGCTAGTGGCCACGAAAGGGGCAGTGTCGCGGAGGTGGGCGGGGCTGGTGCTGCGGACGGTCTTATTAATTATTTCATATACTACCTTTATGTTTACAGATAATCGTTATATAATTATAGCCAACATATATAATTTTATATTCTGCTCTCACTCTTTTAATAGCCACGTTCATGTTTGCCAATAAAAAAAAGAATATATTACAAAGATATATTTTAGAAGACAAATCCAAATTGTTAACGTGAGCTCATATATAAAAAATATCGAGGAGACAAAATTTGAAAAAGTAACATATATATAGATGAGTGACCAAGATGAAGCTGTTGGGTTCGAAGGTCTTTGGCATGTAACTGTTTCATTTGGTCGGAAATAATATTATAATGTTAATAAATAAATAAAAACAAATATATAAATGTTGAGTGTTTGTTTTTTTGGATAGATGGCACACCCGTCTTGACAGTGCTTCAAACTTATCCAAATCATGTCCAGGGCATTTCCGAGGGTCCATGTCCCCAAAAAAAAATTCTTGTTTGATACTGTATGTTTCACACACACACACAACAATATATAATCAATATATGCATTTGCCAGATAATTGTCCTATACGTGATTATATAAGCAATCGTATAGACCTATATACGGCATATACATGACCATTTATTGTTAAATCATTGGGTATCAGAGAAATTTATACGTCTCGTATATACATATACGAGACATAAAATCGGTAAGGTGTTAAAATAAAAAACCGAATGCATAATAACCGGTCCCTTAATTAATTATTTGCTGATGGTCCAGCTGCGAGTACTTCAGATCATGCATGTCAGTAGGGATGTTGTTTGTTGTACTTGTGGTGTTGTCAACTAAATAATCTACTTCATATCAAATCAAAAGGAAGTTTGATGCTTCGAAAACTCCTTAATTAATTATTTAATTATATTCAAAGAGTAAATTATCGAGATGGTCATGTGATTTGTTAATATTTCAATTTTAGTTTAAAAATTTCATACATTACTCATATGCTTTCTAATTTTTGATATTTGTAACCCATATAATCCTTATATGAGGGTAATTTGGTCAATTATATATGAGGGTAATTTGGTGACCTAAGAACTATATGTGTTATTAATGTCAAAAGTTAAAACCATATGAGTGATTTTTAAAACTTAAGAAACAAGAATGGGATACTAGAAAATCACAAAAACTATATCCGTAATTTACTAATTTACTATTTTCAAGTGGGTTGGCTTTATCTGTTAAAAAGTATGCATGCAGTTAAGATTCTACATCACTACATGCCGGAGGTTTTTCGTTTTTATTAAATTGCCTCAACTTAGAATTTTTTTCTTAGATCTCCCGAAGTATGTGAGTTTTTTGTTACGATAGAAGTTAGCACCGGCTTAATCATTGTAAGAGTCCTAATCAAAATAAAAATTTGTGTGTCTTCACTAACGGTTACGTTAAAAACCATCCTCCTTTTATCCGTCTCTCGCTAGGTTATGGCTATCCTATTGAACCCACACGCTAGGTTTCGTCATTCGGGCTTTCTGCATTTTCACGTAATCATATATTGTTCCCTCAAACCCTTCGTGAATATTAAAAAAGAACGTGATAATATTTTACCTTTCTTGCATTATTATTCAGAGCCAACAAACTATAAAAAACCACACTGAGGCCAAAAAACCAACAAAGGCTTGGTAACTTATGAGGGTGCCCCAAATTCTAGGTTAGGTTGCTTTGCCTATTGGGTCGGCTCTGAATTAGAAGTTAAAATCTTGTTTACGAGGTTTTGGAGGTTTGATTTTCGCTAATAATTATTCCTTAATATATAATTTTCAAACTCAGCTCATGCCAACACCTACATATGTAATAACATGAATATAAGGAACACACAAAATAACAAGATAATAATTAATTATATATACAATAATTATCCTAAGACGTCATTCATGACAACATCCCATGTGCGAATCTATAAGTTTTAAAAGCCACGTGTATATTTAAATAAGGTTTGATTTAGTTTACTTGAGTCGCCCCTTATTATAGGTAAATTCAAAAATAAATTTTAGTTTTGTTACAAAGAGCGATCTTAATTTCAAAATTATAATTAATAAAATTACATAAGAGTTGCACCTCATTTCACTTAAAATGATAATGAGAAACGTACAAAATTCAGCAAATAATAAGTGCAAATCAAGTATATTATTTTATCATTTTGTTAGCATAAATTATTCGTTTTTAATAGAGCATTAAAATTCAATCTATCAAATAAATATATACATGTGACATCAATGTTTTTAATAATGATGCATATGATAATATGACAACTTAAACTATAATTTAAGATGCTCTTTGTGCGATAATAATCGTTAAGTTAGATTCATGATCAATTAAATATCTCACTTGATCTATCTTATTAAAGAAAACCACGTATGTATGTATGTATGTATGTATGTATGTATGTATGTACGTACGTATGTATGTAGCATGAGTATTGAGATGGTGTTCGAGTATGGGATGGTGTCAAATTGGAGAAAAATTGGACGTTTTTTAATAATTTTTTTCTTTTCTTTATTTAATTATTTATTTAATGGTTTTCTACTAATCAACCATAATTCGAATCCTCCGATACCTGTTACAGATGTGAAATTCTGACATGATACAAAAAACAACACAAATATAATATGAAATTCAAATATTTGCGGTTAGCATAAATGAATTTAGGTCAAGTTTTAGTTGAACATGCAAACTCATTAAGTTAAGCAAGTTGTGTTTGTGTCAACCTATTTCTGTTTTATTTTATTTTCTAAACATGTTTTAAGTCATAAATAAACTTGGATGCGTCTAAAATTTTAAACTAAAAGGAGAAATAGACATAATATTTTATATGTTTGCATTATTTCTATAAAATTATAATTTCAATATATCAATAACCAAAAAATAAAATAAACATAACAATGTTAGGTCAAATGAGTCGCGTTCAGATTAACATAGAATACTTGTGTTGTGTTCAAGTACATATGTCCAACATAATTTTTAGATTCAAGCTGTATTTGAGTTTTTTTTTATTATTATTTTTTTTATTTTTGAGTTCATGTCAGGTTAACCAATTAACCGTGAACATGAATTGTTTGACACCCAATTATAGGTTATAATGATTTTATCTTAGAAATCTAGTTGCTATTTTTTTAAGAAAAAGGTATAATAGTTTATTCAATTAATGATTTTAAAATCTATTAATAATGAGTGTATTTAGAAGAATAAGATGGCATTATCGTTATAAATTTAATTAACACTTTGTTTCGCGTTAATGTGAGATTTATATATTTTTTTGAACGGCTTGGTACGACACTCAAGACGAGATTTCAACCGTCCCCACAGATTTGACGCTCTGGGGGTATGCCCGAGCCCACCCCAGGAGGAATCCCACAACTGGGTAAACCCCCTGACCTTGCTTCAGCAAATATGTCTCAGCCCGGATTCGAACCCAAGACCTCTCATAGGGAAGTCAAGAGGGTAACCATTAGACTAGAAGCCTTTGGTTTATATATTAAAAAGTTGTTTTTGATTATTAGTGTAATTTTATTCTAAATAAAATTTTAAAATATTAAATTTGTAACGTGAGGTATAATAAAGTTGTTTCACCTTATTAGTATTGTCCATTTGTATGATTAAGATGATCCAAATACCGAATTACCAATTTGAATGATATTCGGTAACATTGTTTATTGAGCTAACATTAGGTGACCAATATTTATTGATTGGCTATCAAAAATATATATATAATTGTATATTAAAAAAATAAACCTAACTGTCTCCCTAATTTTCCAACTTACTATGCATTGTAAAATCATTATGAACGAACTTTTTATTTTATTATTATTATTATTATTATTATTATTATTATTATTATTATTATTATTATTATTATTATTTATTTATTTATTTTTCTGTATTCTTACTCTCAAAACATAATGCAATGCACTTGGGGATGTATGGAATCTTCTCTGTCTAACCTAGCTTTAAGGTGGTCCAGCGGTAGACAATTTGGGTTTTTCATGGACACCGGCCTCCTTTTGAATCTCTAAATGATATGACACGAGGGGTGGTCAGCTCACGAGGAAGATAGGGGTAGTCCAGACCAATGTTATAGCTAGCGTAATATACTGGCGTAGAGATAAGAATTTTAGAACCTCACAACATAAATCTAGGAGGTCTAGTAAGCCTCGCTACAACTTGCAACGTTTTAAGCGAGCTTGTTGTAAGCCGCTTAACGAGTCTGATAATAATAGTTTTTTTTGGATACTGTCTCTCTATCTCTCTCTACTTTCTCTTGCCTTCGTTGTACCCTTTGAATTACTAATGCACCCTCCTTAAATACTCTGTTACTCCGTTGGAAAATGTCTGTTAGGGGAGACGGAGTGGCACCCGGGGAAAGCTCGGGGAAGTGTTTTGCCGGCCGGGGATGATCGGGAATACCACCCCCCCGGATTCGGGGTGGGGTATTTCGGTGTGGCCTTACCGATTCAAGCCGAAGATGGGGAGTTTAAAATCTAGCCGAAGATGGGGAGTTTAAAAATAAGATTTGAAAATGGGGAAAAGTGGGGAAAAGTGGGACGACACCGTGCAAAATGGGGAAAAGTGGGAAAAGCTGATGTGGCGCTGATGTGGCAGTGGGGAAAAGTGGGGAGTTCCTAGACCACTCCTTGTGGCCTTATAATATAACATAATATAGTAGTTATTCACAATCCACTATTGTATCAATAATATGGTTGGACCTACAAGGCTACAACCCACTCATACTGGGTCGGATTCACGTTATCTCATAAAATCTCAATTCTTTACTTGAACATATATTGTAAAATTATTTGATATTATAAGATTTTTTTAGTGAATCCATAAAAAATAACTGGAGCAACGAAACATATTACATGTCGGTTCATTTATTGTTCTAAATTTGTCACTTAATTTTCCAACTGTATGTGTTAAGAGATAAATTTTTAATGAATTGTTATAAAAGATAATCAGGCTCGAACTGATGACTTCCAATAAAAAAATGAAATAGATTATATAAAGATAATCAAATAGCTAGAAAGGATAATTTCACGGGATTCAGCCAATTGTATTGATCGTGGATTTTTTTTGAACCGTATGCGTCAAAAAACGCCAATTGGAAAGCAAGAGTCATGCTTTAAATCTTAATCGAACCTATATTTGCTCAATGGCGGTCAGAGCCCCGGGCTCCTCCCACTGCATAATTTGAAAAGTCATAAAAAGCAATTTTAAAATATAATTTTTTTCTTTATTTCATTTCCATTGACATTATGTTTTTATTATTTGTTTTATATGACAATGTTTTAGCTATTGTATCTAATTTTATTATTTTATTTGATATAGCCTGAGCCGAATGCTGTTCAAAAATTGTAATATTAAGTTGATACAAATAATAGTACTATAAAAAAGTGACCTCAAAAGAAAAAAATCTAAGATCTTCTATTGTCAATAGTCTTTATATACTAAATGAGTAGAATAAAAAAATTATTAAATAACTAAAACTGAAATATGAAAAAAGGGGTGAATGAATAAAATATTAATTATTTTGAGAAAATAAAATATGACCAAATAAAATAAGAAAAACGTAAACAAATGTTAATAAGAGAAACAGTAGTAAGAAATCTTGGAATTCACTTGATTGCAAAATTTTACCCAAAAAATTGATTATATTATATATAATCGAAAATTTTAGTCTTCCAACATGTGCTTTAATTCGACTTTTTAAAATCCACTTGGTATATCATATATTTAAAAGGCACTGGGTCATACCACGAACGATTTTTAATTTTTGTTTATGTATTCTAGAGACTGACATGTAATTTTTTTTGTATTATCAAATCTAATATACTTTATTTTTTACTACTTCAGATTAATTTAATTTATGTCGGAGATAAGAGGAGCCTAACAACCGTTAATTTGAAATCTTTAAAATAAAACGTTGGAAAAATATATAAATTTGTATAAACAAATCAATTTTAATATGGTTTAATATGGATCACATATTTATTTACAAAATTTCAAATAAACAGCCCAGATAAGGTTAAAGAACTTTTTATTTAAGATCGGTTTTTCACATGATACAATATATATATATATATATATAGGGGATGGTTCGAATGTTAACCCTTCCTTATTTCGATAACCGAATAACTACATCTTATTACTTTTGAGGCCCACATTAAATTAAATATAAAGGTGTAAGCTTTTTCTTATTTTTTAATTAATGTAAGTGAGCCCTATATGTGTGTGTGTATATATATATATATGTGTATATATATATATATAGGGAGAGGATCAAATGTTAACCCATGTTTATTGCGTTAACCGAATAACTACATCTTATTATATTGGGGCCCGTTCTAAAATAAATCTAAATGTGTATGTTTTTTCTTTTTTTTTTAATTAATGTAGGGTACACTTACATTAATTAAAAAATAAGAAAAAACATACATCTTTATATTTATTTTAATATGGGTCTCAAAGTAACAAGATGTAGTTATTCGGTTATCGCAATAAGGAAGGGTTAACATTCGAACCATCCCCTATATATATATATATATATATATATATATATATATATATATATATATATATGTCTGCATGTGTGTGTGTTTTATCAAATCCCAGCTTCTTTATTTAACTTTAACATGGACCACATTTTTATTTTAAAGATTTCAAATTGTCGACTCAGATAAAGTATAAGAGTTTAAATCTAAGATCGGGTTTTCAAAAAGATACATGAATGCATGTGTGTGTGTGCATATATATTTATATCCTGTGAAAACATGATCTTAAAAAGAAAACTTTTAAACTCTGTTTGGACCGTCCATTTGGAACTTTGAAAATAAACATGTGGTTTACATTACATCATATTTTTTTATTCAAATCCAATTTTTTTTATTTAATTTAATTTGGACCACATAGAACAAACGAAACATATAAGATTTAAGAATTTTCTCTCTTAATCGAGTTTTTATAGTATTCGATCCTTATATAAGGTTTTTGTCCTGTTATATATGTGTGTGTATTCACAAAATCACGTGTTTCACCTAATGAAACGAAACTACTTTTTGTTTTTTTCATTCGTGGTGAATTACATGGTAAAACAATTGAATCGGGTTAAAAAACTCATAATTTAACTTGAATAAAAAATTATTAATCTGAAATTAAATTCAAATTTGATTTAATTAGAACCCTGATATCGAATATAAAAGTTGATTCGATTTAATAGTAAAATTTGATTTATGCTTATATTATACACATACTAGCATATAAACCTATGTATTACACAGTTTAAATAGTAAGATATCATGAAATTTTTAAATGTATATACAATTGTTAATGAGGTAATCTTTTAGAAAGAAAAATCGTTTAAGTGCAAACCACCTAATAAAAGAATTAGAGTTTACGTTTAATTTATGAAAAACGTAAAATAAGGTGAAGTTACTATCACAATCTTTAAACTTGTGATTTGAAATGATTACTTTAGTTCTTTAGTAACAATTGTTCCATTAAACATTCCTATACTAAAAAAAGGTTTTAGTTACACTCACGTGTGTATATTTGAGAAATGTCAATTAAAATATCACATTCCTTATATCTCAGTTTCAAAGATCGATGGATTTACCATATTCAATTACGTAAACAACTTGTGTGTGCAAGGACGAAGGATAATGAAGGCCTGGGGCACCCGGACCCTGCTGTTTTTCGACTCAAAAGCAGGTATTTAGTACGATTTGGTCGGAAAATTTTATATTAATAGAGTCCGGCCCTCTTAGTTTTTCTTTCTAAAAATTTATATTAAGAGTCGGTCCCCTACACAAAAAATTCAAGATTCGTCCGTGTGTGTAAGCGTACGTTTTTGAAAGAACAAAACAAAAGTGAAGTTAGTTAAGTTGTATTTGCTAGAGGCAGTCCCATGTTCAAATCCTGATGGTTGCACCTTTTTTGATCCATGCTCACTTTTTTCATGGTATTTTTTTTCTTTGTACCTTATTTTACGATCCGCTTAAGAGATTATCATCATAACGCTCTAAAGTTTTTAGCGTTTATAATTTATACTTAGTGCATATATAATCTAAATTTTCCTCAATACGTTTGCCAATTTTCTCCTTTTTCTTTGTGTTTTATTTTCTCTACACATTCTCACTTTGAACCTCTTGAGTTTCCAAAGTTTAAAATTTATTCTCTATAATATATATAATAATCTGATTTTTCTTGAATTCATTTGTTAGTTAGTGTAAAAAAAATCATGAGTTATGTCGATTAATGACAACGTGGGGTATGATCAATAACGAAACTAGCACTGAATGAATAACATTTGAACCCTTATATAATTGTTTATCATCTATGTTTCAGTCTCTATAATTAAAATGTCATACTTATATCTGTTTCTTTTATGCACTTAACCAATCTGATATTATCGTCACAACGCAAGTTACTATTCTTGTGAACGCAATACGTCATACAATGTCACTTTTTAGTTTTTTGAATTTTTTTCTATTAAATTATCTTTTTAAAATTCTTATACCACAAAGTACGGGACGTAATCGTGTTTTTTATCTTTGTTTTAACTGTAACATGTAATTTTTACTCGTATCGACCCGTCACAGTGCGTGGTTAAGTTCGCTAGTTAATATTTAATTTTGGACATTTTCATTTCGAATGTAACTCACGTCACTTTAATTTAAGCTTTTTATCATTTGAATAATTTACATTTTTATTTTGACTGTTATAATTAAGATTTTGGATGTTTGACATTTTGACGGTTTGTATTTTTGTATATATGTTTTTTTTATAATAAATAAGTCGAGTTTTTAATATGGTTAAAAATTAAAATTAAATTATGTGTTTTTTTTTCTTTCTGAATTCCGTCCCCACCAGTCCAACGCCACATGTTTCAGGCCACCACAACCCCGGATACTTGTTTGATGAAGAAATTGTTGATGTAAATCAAGATAAACGTAAAAAATCTTTAGCCAATCTCAAAGGTTGTCGCGCTGAATTGTAATTCTTCTTTCAGATATTTACTCTTTTTTCACGCATAATGATAAATATTAGATACTTGTATTTTTATTGTTTGACCCAAATCATTGACCCGAACATTTAACCCAAGTAACCAAGACATACCGATCGATTGAAAAAATAATTTAGGTCACGTAAATTTTCACCCCCCTTAAAAATCGGTTGAAGCTTCGCCACTGATGTTGATGATGTAGTAGAACAATAGGTGTTGTGTTGACAACGACAAGACCGATTTAACCATTTTAGAGGCTGTAATGTTAAAAAAGAAGGGATTTTTTTTAAGTATCTCTTACATTCTTATTCTCTCAAGAGTTGACATACTAAAAAATTTCCCATAAGACAAAAATCCCTAATGCATATAAACTATTTTTAATAAATTAAGGCTTTTATATTTTTTAGACCTTAAGGTCTTTCTTAAATTGCTTGGTTTATTAGGTCGGTCCTAAGTATAGGGTTCGAATGCGGGCCTAATGCTACCATCTTGACTTCTCTACGAGAGGTCTTGCTTCGAATCCGGGCCGAATCATATTTGCTGAGCCAAGGTCAGGGGGTTTACCCAGTTGTAAAGTTCCTCCTAAGGTGGGCTCGGGCCCCAGAGCGTCAATCCAAGGGGGCGATTGAAATCTCGTCTTAGGTGTCGTCATACCAAGCCGTTCAAAAAAAAAGTACAGGGTTTGGTAGTGGTTTGCTTAGACTATGTTGTTAGGAGGGAGGACGAGGACGAGGATGACCATGATGGTGCTTCATGTGTTGTAGGCGGGTTCAAATGGGTCACGGGTTTGCAGTGGCTCGTGGACGGGTGGCTAGAAAAGGTTGTCAACGTCGGTTACAGGCGTTCGTTGTGGTGGTGGGCTTGTGGCAATCTAGGTGGACCACAGAAATTACTTTTTTATATATATATCTTTTAATTTTTTAATTTTCTATTATCAAGGTTGGTTTTGCCAATATAACCGTGTTAGTTAACTGGATTGAAAAATGACAAAATTTGAAAATCCGTTGTCTCACAAACTAAAATAAATAAATAAATAAAATTTGGAAAAATTGGCAATGTTCTTAAATCAAACGAACGAGAACAAAATTTAGCTATTATTAGTGTTGCTGCTGCTTCTCTTTCTTAGCCTACCATAAAACTACTGCTAATATTAATATTATTATTACCGTTGTTGTATGAATTTTTTGTAAAATTGATTTTAGTTGTAAAACGAATGATATATTCGCAGGATTGACATGCGTTAATGCGTTATTTGGTCAATGTGTATTATTAGACCATGCGCAGCGCCCTTGCCGCTGGTCTTGCGGGATAGCGGGCTCCGGCGGAAACTCCGCCCCCCTCCGCTAGCGGGAACGATTTTGTGGGTTCGGCGGGTACCGCTCCCCGCTTAAACCCTCTCACACTGATTTTCTCTACCCCGCTCGACCCTCACAAATGGGGATGCTTTTCCGGTGGGGTGACCACTGTAGGGTTTTAAGATTTTTAGTGAGGTGATGACGTGGAAGGAAATTTCGGTGGAAAGGGATTTTTAGTTGGGTGACCACTGTGGATAGTCTTATGTTTTACATTTGAGCTCATTGTGTTACTTGGTCAATGTTTATTATATATTAAATAAATTCACCAAGACCACCACCATCATCTTTTTTATTATTTACCTATTAGAAATACATGATTGTGTTACTTCATCATTATGTTTTTTAAAAACTTATAATTGTAGAAAACACACATTTAAAATTATTGTGCTATAAGTATTCATTATTTATATTTTATATTTTTATTTATTTCTTGTTATTGTCATTGATTTTATGTCTTAGACAAATTTTTTGCCATTTTTTTCTATTGTATTTTACATATTAAACACAATTATTTATTTCATCATTATATTTTTCTGAACTCGTTATATAAGAAAAATAGTAATACATAATTAAGAAAAGAAAAACATAACGACGAGCAGAAAAACATAGTAACAAGTTAGAAACTTTATAGCTAATCGTTAAGCCAAAACTTAAAAACCAATATTGTAGAGTTCGACGATACGATTCAAATATCATCGGAATAAGTTTAATTTGAGTTCGTTTGAGCCAGTTTCAGATGTTTTAAAATATTTTTTCTTCTTATTAGGCAAAATAAATTTTTTATTTGATAATGTCCCTATATACTATACGTCCATAATACTATATATGAATGTTACATAATAAAGTTGCAATTAACTACATAAACCTTTATTTTCGTACTTTATTGCGATCTTCTCCTCTAATCCATAACATCGTACACATAATATATACATTTATGCATGGGTAGGTACCACAATATACATTTTAATCGTTCTCATATCATTTCACTGCATTTATCCTAAATTCTACATTAATTAAGTTTATCCATGTGATCGTGTCAACAGAAAAGCACATAATCCTTTTTTTTTTAACAACTATCGTCAAGTATCACTGTTTAAATGAGTACATTGACACCACCTTGTAGAAGGAAATACATGGGAAAAAACCCTAGCTCAACCTAGAGCATTTTTTGCTCCAGCTGAGACTCAAACCTAAGACCTCTCATTCGGGAAGTCAAGAGGGTACCATTAGACTATAAGCCCTTTGGTACGTAATCCTTTATGATCATATATAGCTAGTCAAGAAAACCACACTACACGCGCCTTTAAATATAATTTATAATTACTTGCATACAACAATTAGTACTATTATATATTGTTCTGGCTATCATAAACAACAAGACATGTAGATCTTCTATAAATTAAAAAAAGTAGTAGTTACAAGAAAGTGGTATATAACTGGACATGATTAAAATCATATGAACATGCATACATATTATAACTTTTAAGTGTTTTAAAAGAATAATAAGGATTCTTCTTGATATTTTTGTTAAAACCTATCCACTTTTTAGGTAAATTCAACCCCCATATACAAAAAAAAAAAAAAAAAAGTTTTGCCATTTCTGAAATCGCAAAAGAATTCCGATCTTTAGCTAATTAGCTAGTCTCGAGGAGATCGAGGAGGGGGTACAACTTACCAAAAAAAAAAGGTTTTAACAAAAAGAACTCATATCGTTGAGCTAATTAAACACTTAATTATTGAGATTTTAAAGACTCAACTTGTGATTTTCCTTGAGGACCTCTTGTCCGAATGAAAAGCCTGTATTCATCAAAAGTCATGGATGGGTAGAGTGACGGGGTCTCAGGTGTAACCAACTCGGGTGCTGGATGAATAAGCAAATCACTCTTCGGATTGTAGAAATATGCCAATGACACTCGCTCTTTGTTTTGATTTACTATCACCCGATGTTCTACGCTCTTGTATATCGCGTTACTTATAACCTAAACAAAACAAATTAAAATATATACAAAATTAGACACGTACGTACAACAAAAAACCAAAAGAAACATAGCATACATGTGTGTGCGTATATATAGTATATGCCAAAATAACATGTGCATTTAATGTTTTTGTCTTTCACATGTGAATGCCGTCATCAATGGCTGGTCCCTATTCATCGCGAAATGGAATTGACATGCATCCGAACACCATGTGTTTTATTTTTAAATTTTTCAAGTTTTTAGAAAGAAATAAATTAATATATGTACCTGAAGTTGATCCCCAATGTTGACGATGATTGCATGCCGAGCAGGCTTAACTGTGATCCATTTTTCGTCTCGTCGGACTTGAAGGCCGCAGACGTTCTCATCAGGGAGGAGGAAGGTGATTCCACCAGGATCCGAATGAGACGAAAGGCCTAAGGTTAAGTCGGGTTGTGGGCATTTGGGGTAAAAGTTAACTCTCAAACAAGCCCCGATATCATCTCCCCCAAACATGTTTTGAAGATAATCATCTCTTAATCCCAAATTTATAGAAAATACCTTTAGTAAGTCCTTACCCAAACGTACAATTTCCTTGGAGTACTCTTCCACAATTTCCCTACAAATTAAAATTAAAATATATATATATATCTTTAACTCATTTAACATAAGCACAAATTCATGCAAGTCATATATAGTTATACGCAAATAACTATTTAACAAGATACACTTAAGAGTACTATAAATATTTAAATAATAATAAAAATTAATAATTATGATAATTAAATAATAATAATGCTTAATTAATACTTATTATTAAATAAAAAATTACTATATATTAATAATAATAACTAAATATTTGTTTTTTTATGTCGGTAATTATTCTATATGCTAAATATTAACGGTTGTTTTACTTTAAACTCATTTTATAGCATAACCTTAAATTTTTTATATAAAGCTAAACAAAATTCATACATGCGGAAATTAGTTTTTTGATTTACCAAAAAGACATTTGTTTCACTGGATGTGTTAATATGTTCTTTTTGAAATAAACTGAGGGTTCAAGTCTTATGATAAAAATATATAGAAAAAGAATTAAAATAGTTTTATGAACTTTCATTTCTTCTATTATGTTTTGTTGAATATGACGAAGGAAAAGTGTAATTAACATGAAGTATTCATAAAAGAGTTTGTTACGCCAACTGACCTCAAAGAAGCTGGTTTATGGGGCCATTTGTTATAATCCTTGAGCTTAAAAGGAAGGTAGTGAAGGAAATAATAATCGCTCCAATCAAGTATAGCCCCCTTTTGGAGCCCTAATCTGCTTCCATAACCTTCATATGTCTTCGGCGAATTCGCATATTTTTGCTTCACATCCATCGATTCATGAAAAAACTCCCGCCAAATCTCTCGTGCTCCGTCGATTAATTCTGGCCTCAATCCGTGATTAATCACCTGGAAAAACCCCCACTCGCGGCAGGCCTTTGAGATTTCCTTCAACGTCGCTTCTCTGACGGTGAGATCACTGTTGTTCAGTCCTGCAAGGTCGATCAGAGGGATGTTTATGTCCGGCGGATGTGAGTCAACCGCCGGCCGATCCGGTGGTGGCTTGATGTATCGGTCGGGAATGATCGGTTTGCCGCTTTCAGACAAGGATTGCACTCGGACTACGGGCTCCGGCCAATCGCAGGGGCACACCATGACGGATGGATGAGATAAGTTGATAAGATATTATATATGAGGTGGAGGTGGTGGTGGTGCAGGTGGAATTGAATTGTAGGGAATTGAAGGAAAGTTGATGGTTTTAAAGGAGGAGGAAGGGGTGAAGTGAAAATGACGTAAAATTGAAAACGTGCAAATTGCCAAACACGCACATATGTTACAACAAAGGCAATTTGTTTGTATACTAATAAAGTATGCATGCTGTAATGTTATGCATTTCATGTAGAGTGTCAAGTAAACGCAATCTAAATTTAGAGGGTGTGTTTTGTCATTCTAAAAAAATGGAAAAACGCACTTTGTTTTGTGCATTGCTTTCTTCGTTCAGGGGCGGTCACAAAATTCATGTGCTCCGGATGAGTTATGAAAAAAGGTCTTGTTATAAGATAAACAGAAGAACTCAACCTAAAAGACTAATCTGATGGGTGAGAGAACACATTTGGTTTATAAACCCCATATCAATTGTTCATACAACTAATGTGTGATAAGTCTCATACATTGCAATGGTTTTGATCCATAACAGGTCTCTATTAATAAATTGTAAATTTGTGTTTTTTTGGTTTTATATCTTCAAATTTAAATATATATAGACACACACACAAAGGATTTATAACATAGAAACATGGTTACTATTTAGTTAAAACCTATTAATTTTGTCCACAAGACGTCGCTATAACATTGAAACATAAGAAGTGAATTTATAAATTTGAATGAGAATGTAATATATTTGACCCAACTCGTTTTGTTAGAAAATTTACACCAAAATTTAGAGTAATTAAAAATGCACATAAAATATATATGAAAACGTATCATATTTAACCCAAATTATATCCTTTCTGAAAAGAGTTTACATCAACACATTGATCAACTCGAATTTATACAGACACATACATAAAAATTAAGCACGTAAGAAGTTACTTTTTAGGTTAAGGAACAAAAGAGGTAAAATTGAATCGTTATGAACTCGAGAGAGCCAAAATTATAATTTTAGGAAGTTAAGAGGGAGAAAGTGTCAACCAGAAAACATAAGAGAGCAATTAAGGAAGGAAAGTCGTATATCTAAAACTATAGAAACCCTTATAAAGTTTTGAAAGTTAAAAGAATAAAGTGATTGGTGACAAGACAACAAATTAAGTTTAAGGATAAATTCTAAAATTCAAGTAAAAGTGAAACCATATAAAATTTGGAGAAAAAACCTAAAAGTTTAAGATAAAACTTATAAGCTTTAACATTAGTGTATGGATAAACTCTAAAAGCATGTGGATGTTAAAGTGACACTCAACAAAGCATCGGGATAAAACTTAAAATTTTAGGAGCAAAACATATAAGTTTTATTATTAAGTGTAAAAATAAACTCTAAACTCTAATAACATGAAATGGTCAAAGTGACCATTTATAAAATTTAGGGATTAAACCTAAAAGTTTATAAGTAAAACCTAAAAATTCTGAAAATTATAAGTGATGGGTGGCAATTTGGATAAAACTAAAAATCTTAGGTGTGAAACTTAAAATTTGCGAAAGTTAAAGGATAAACAGTACACATTGAATTGATTGTAGATGCTTGGTTGAAAAATGATTAGATCGAAAAGATATACCTCGTTCAGTTAGGGTGAAGAACCCTAAGCAAATTTCACAAAAGGGTATTAAAGATCCAGCTCGGTTTGACTCGCGCTAAATTGGAAATAAAATTAAATGAGCCAGGATCAGATGTCATAGGGCAGCATTGAAGGTTAGAACCCAGTCGGCATTTTTCCAATATGGTGTGTGGTTCCTACTCTTCTAAAACAAAATTCTTTTCTTCGTAGAGCCAACCCATAAATGATAAATATATAAGTAATGCAACCAAAACTTACACTTCTATTAAATCTTAAACGGTAACAAATTTACACATACACATAAAGAAGAAAGCTAGTATTGTTTATATGTAATAATGATATTTAAAAAAAGAAAACAAAGATTTGGATTGATCTTGACGGAGTTATACGGGTTACCGCAATAAGAGGGGGTTAACAAAGGAACCATCCCCCTATATATATATAATACATGTGCGTATGTGTGTCAAATATTATAAGTTCATTAATACTTGTAATAGATAAAGTAAATATCAATACAAAAAATTTGATTTTTATTTTTTGGCATTACTCATATAGTAATAATTTAATTCTCGTCTTTCACGTTATCTGAATGAAAAACAACGAAAATCAGAACAATAATAATGAAAAACAACAAAACTGGTGAAATTATCAAAATCGATGAAAAATTGTGAAACTGACTTGATTGAGTTGGACCTAGTTGTTCCAAGTTAGACTAAGGGGCTGTTTGGTAGCATCTGAATAGGTCTGAATGGGTCTGAATCTAAATGGTTCAGATTCAGACCGTTTGTTTCACTTAAAAAAAACATGTCTGAATGCTTGTCCACATCTGAATGGAGGTCTGAATCATTCATATCTCACAACAAGTCTGAATGAAAAAATTAGACCAAGAGCCAGCTCTACCCTTCCTTTTTTAACCCTAACATCAAACTTTATTCTTTGCCCGTCGCCTCCAAGAGCCAGCTTCAGTCGACCTTCGCTCAGCTCCATCAGCCGTCGCCACCCTACCATCGGTCGTCGGCCGTCGTCACCCTCCCATCTGTCGTCGTCACCCTTCCATCTGCCGTCGCCAACCTTCCATCTGCCGTCGCCACCTCCCGATCGCCTCCCACCAGCCACATCGCCGTCGCCTACTCCCGATCTTCACCACTGGCCTCCCGATCTTGATTGTGTTCTTATGTTTGTTTATGGATCTTGGTGATGGTGGTTCAAAAGTTGACTTTTTGGTTCATCTATTTGATTGAATCTGATATTTACTCCTATATAAGCCTGGTTTCATACTTTCATTTGCGCATCTTCAATTTTAGTTATGTTCCTGTGTGTTTGTTTTTTATTTTTATATTGCTTATGATTAAAATATGTAAGAAGGGTAAAATAGTCATTCTGTATATTCGTTCAGATGTTCAACCAAACAGTCTTAACTGATTCAGCACTTAATGGTTCAGACCCTCTTAACCATTCAGACATCTTAACCATTCAGCACTTAATAATTCAGATGCTACCAAACGACCCCTAAGTTATACTAATTCCGTCTAATTTTTACCAAGTTCGGTCTCTTATACAGAGTTTTACAACACAGATCCTACCAAGAAAAAAGGACAATTATGTGATGATTCTAGTTTTTTATATTCAACTTACAACTTAAGGTAACATTGGAAAATAATAGCAAAACTAACTCAGTACATTGTTGCCGTTGAAAGTAAGTTTTAATACGAGCCAAAATCAAACGAGCTTATTTCAAAGCATTATAGTTTTCCATTGAGCTTAGAACTAGTTTCCAAACTATTTGAACAACCATAATTTTATGTTGGTTTATATATGATTTTTCTTGAATCAAATATAGAAGATGTGACCATGTAGTTAATACTCTAAAGTTGCTATTTATTTCACTCCTCTCAGGTTTGATCTTCGCTAGTTTTGTCTAATTTAAATTTGTTTTTCTTACTTGATTTTTTAGTTTTCTCCGTTCCAATTAAGAAAATGTCCTGTCAACTGCCAGAATGTGTTGTTCACATCGAGTTTTAAAGCTTTATTCGTTTGTTTGTTTCGCAGTTTTAAAACTCTACAATGCTTATGGTTGCGATCATTAGTTGAACACTGCTATTGTAGACTAGTCTTCTTGCCATAGACATAATTTTTTTAAAAACAAGGTCTTAGATTTAAATTCAAACCCGATAGAGTTAAAAAAAAAAGAAAAAAAGAAACATTTACATATCATATCACCTTAAAGGGCATTTTCGTAATATAAATGTTGTCATCTCATAACCGGCCTATCTGCATTTTCATCAGATATTTTCTCCTTATTTAAAATGTGATTTAATTAATATTGATGCGTAATGAAGCTGACTTCGTATATAATAATAGTAATAAATTATTAATAACGACCTTTGAGATAATGATTTATGCATCATAAAATTAAATACGTACAAGAATCTTTTTTATTTTTTATTTTTTATTTCGTCTTCAAATAATTAGAAAAGTTGTTTACGATATAAAAGTACAATTATTAATTATTAAAACAAATATACTTCAACAAAAAGCGAAGGACCATTATCCAACGAAGAAGGACAATTAACATCTGACATCTTGCAAAGTTGCAAACAAACCGTATTTTTAATGACATGACAAATCTGAGGAAAATATATGAGCAATTATTTGGATAATACAAATTATAGCTTATCAGATGATAATAATTTTTGGGTTATTGGATTAAAATACTCCCAACTTTAGCCTCTTGGCCGGCGATACCCCCTACTCAGGAAATGTTTAAAATCACACCTTACTTTAAACTTAGTTTTTGCTGGCACTCCCGTTCTAACAGAACCGTAACTCCGTTAACTTAAATCGCAAAATCGAACCTAACAATCACAATACCTTCTTTCAATCAAAAGTTGAACTCACATAAACTTAGTTGACATTTATTCAGTCCTAATCATGGCCTCAATTTCATCAAACATCATTCTTCCTATCGATTTAGAATCCAAGAAACAGTCACGGCTACTGTATACACGAACTCAAGCAATTCGAATACGATCCAGGTAAACTTGAAGCCATTAGCCTCGTTTTTTGGTCTAGAATGAACGCCCTATGGTTAATTTGATCAAGCATCATCTTTCCTATCGATTTTGAATCCATAAAACAGTCGAGATCGCATTTATAAATGAACTTAAGCACTTCGAATCCGATCCATGTAATTCTAGAAACCATTAGGCTCATTTTTGGGTTTAGAACGAAAGCCCTATAGTTAATTTGATCGTCAGATGATTATTAGATCGATTTGGATCAGGGTTCAAAACTAGGGTTTATGTAGAATTGAGGATAATCATCAAAAGAGTTAACAGAGTTACACTTTTGTTAGGATGAAAGTGCCAACAAAAACTAAGTTTAAAGTAGGGAGTGCTATGAAACAATTTCTGAATAGGAAGTATTGCCGGTCAAAAGTTAAAGTTATGAGTATTTTATTCCAATAACCCAAATTTTTAACGATAGATTGCAGAATAGCATCATAATTTTTACTTTTGTTATTAATTACCAACAATCTTGACAGTATAATTATCATTAATTTACACATAATGTCACCCTTAATGATAATTGCAAATGAAATGAAGCGAAATCAATTGAAAATTTAATATAAATCGACGATATTTATGTCATTAGAACTGTCAGTAGTAATGAAAATTAAAGTTGTGCTTAATATTTTATTGATATGATTGTTATAAGCCAAAGAGTAAATTATCAAGATATTTCAAGTGATTTGTTAATATTTTTGCTTTTCATATGTTTCATAAATTAATCTTATGGTTCTAAACTTTAAATATTTGTAACACATATAATCCTTATGTAAGAATAATTTGATAAAGTATGTGATGATAATTTAGTGACATAAGGATTTTATGTTTTGCAAATGTCTAAAATTTGAGATTATATGGTAATATAAAATCTAGGAACTAATAATGAAATAATAACAAACCACATACATCTCATCAGTAATTTAACCAAACTTTATTATTAAATTCAATTTAGATGATAATAATAACCAAAGAGACATTGTCTCAATGGTACCCTAAGATTCTTTCAAATGGAAGGTCTTGGGTTCAAATCTCTCCCGCAGCTAAAAAGGGGTCTGTGGGGGTCAGAGAGTTTTCTCAGTGGGGTTTACTCCTAGGGTGGTTGTGGTGGCTCATGGGAGGTCCAGGTAACTAAACCTTGGAGCATGACCTGGAAACAGTGGGTTCACACGATTGAGACCTTCGCCGGTAAAAAAAAAGATAATAATAATGATACTCCATCTCGATCTTGGCTTGCGCTTAAATTCTTACCATTTATTATATATATATTGGAAAGTGTATAAAAAATAACCCTCTTTTTTTGCTACAATTACATAACTCATTTCAACCAATAATAAAATAAACTTTTCATTAAAATATTAAAAAGGACATTATAGTCATTTTACTTTTATAAGTTTCCCCCCTCTTTTTTAAACATTAATAACTTTTTTATAATATATTATTTTTAAAAAAAATTGTATTATTATATTCGTCTCATTTTCTCTTTAATTCCGTTATAGTCTCGACTAATTTTTTTTACTATTTTTAGATGCCCTATATTTACATCATTGTAACGAGCTTAAATATAACAAATTTATTTGAATTTTTTTCTAACAATGATAAATTAAAAAAAAAAAAGAAACTGACCCATGGCACGATCCTATACACTTATCTTTTTAAAGTAACCATTGGATGATAGTTAATGTGTTGTAACAAAAGATAAGGGTTATTAAAAATTTTATCCCATATATATATATGCATATGTATATGTATATATTGGTGGAATTTGTTATATTTAAGCTCGTTACAATGATGTAAATATAGGGCATCTAAAAAAAATAAAAAGAATTAGTCAAGACTATAATGGAATTAAAGAGGAAAATGAGACGAATATAATGGTGCAAATATTTAAAGTTTGAAACCATAAGAGTAATTACGTCAATGTAAATTACATCACTGTAATTTACTATTGTTAGAAAATTTTTTAATTAATTTGCTATCTATAAGCTCGTTTCAATGATGTAAATACATGACAACAAAAACATAAAAAAAAAACTAGTCGAGACTATAACGAAATTAAAGAGAAAAATGAGACGAGTATATAATGGTGCAATTTTTTTAAAAAAAATAAATATAGTATAAAAAAGTTATGAATGTTTATAAAAAAGGGGTAAACTTTACATAAATGACAAATGTCCTAAATGCCCTTCATATTAAAAAAAATAGGAAATTGACACATGGCACGATCCTATACACTTACCGTTTTAAAGTAACCACTGGATTATAATTAATGGGTTGTAACAAAAGATAAGGGTTATTAAAAATTGCATCACCTATATATATATTATCATATTATTTGTTATGCATATATACTTATTGATATATTTTTAATAATATTTTCTCCGTATAATATGATCTATATTATTTAGTTATTTTTGTCACAGCTTTATATATTACAATGTGAATTACTATTTGTATTACCATAACTAAAAAGTTATTATATTTATATAAATAACAAACTCAATAAATTTTGTGAGTCCTAGTTCAAATTAGGCTTTTAAAGCTCAAATTGAACTTGTTTAAATGAAATTTAGTTTAGGTCTAAGTTAGGCATGTAACAAACTCAAGCTTTTTTATGCATTAGTAAGATTATCTCAAATGAGTTATGTTATTTCACACTCATTCCACACTGTCTATATGTCTTATATAGGTTTATACGAGATGTATAGGAAGCAATCATTACTTGTTTGAATTTCACAGTTTTATTGATTCAACTCCTATACATCTCGTATACGTCAATACGAAACGTATATGAGAACAATTATTTTCGAATAAATGAATGTCAGAAGCAGATATATGACTCGTGAGGCGTATAATATAAGTAGAGTATTAAAATAAATAAGTTTAGTATTTAAATAACCAAGCCCTTTCAAATGGCTCACGTAATCATAATCATAATAAAATCATATTCATTGGCTAATGGACCATAATTGTTGAATTATTGTTTGCCTCATAATCATTGGCTATTTGACCAAAATTGTAGTTTTTTTTTTCTAAAAGGACGTTAGATGGAAAGGTTATTCGGTAAAACGAGTGATATGAAAAATATTTACTAAAATGTGTGTTTTTATTTTTTTTTAACTATGTTATTATGAATTTTTTATTCAATTGACGTATTATCATTTTTTTTCTATTTTTTCAATCAACTTATTTTAATTTTTCTATTTTTATAACTTACTATCATGCTTTTTGTTTTTATTTAACAAACTATGTTAAATACAAAAAAAAAAGGTTTAAGAAACAACAAAAATGAAACGGAAAGTAAAAAAAAAAAAACTAAACAAACAAAAATTGACGGTCTCAATATCAAATACAAATTAAAATAAAAAATATAAAGATCGTTTATGATAATCAAGAGGTTAGAAGTCGGGAGAAACGTGTAGAAGAAACTGAACAGAGTTTTCATAGCTAGTTAAACATTTATTTATTTTGCTTTGGTTATTAATTATGAGTTTGATGATAGAACCCCTTTTGTTTACTTGTTACACATACCGAATTGCTTAAGTCACCGAACTGGGGCCGGCCGGGAACACTGTGCCTCCGGTTTCGGCTCAGTATAAAGTGGGGAGAACTCACCGATCTTGGCCGAGCTTGGGATAGAATTTGACCGTTATTTTCGACCGTTTGGGGTATTTAAAAAAAATTCAAACTCTATAAAATATCACTATTTTTTACATCGAAACTCACACTCTTTATCATTTTCTTCTTTCATTCTACAATCAAATTTTATAAAGTTTAAAGAAATGGATCCGTTTACGTTTGAGCTTCCACAATTTGAAAGTAAATCGACAAGTTCTGAAGAAGACGATATCAATATCACACAACAAAACTTTCAGTTTTTATCAACCTTTGTGACCACGAGCTTAAACGAGTTTGGATCCACCGCATCCTCTTTGAGAAGGTATAAACAATTTCTTTAGTATATTTGTTTTTTTATTATGTTTTTTACAATATATATGTTACAATATTTTTTAAAAGGTATATATGTCGGGATCAGGGACGAAGGATCTAATGGGCCAGGGGTGGCCCCGGCCCCTGCTGTTTTTCGGCTCATAAGCACTGATTTAGTAGAATTTTGTCGGAAAATTTTATATTAATAGAGTCCGGCCCCTTTGGTTTTTCTTTCTAAAAATCCTTGGGCCCCCTTGGTTTCTAGAAAAAAAAATATACTAAAGTTAAACTAGAATATTAATAATACGTATAAGTGTTTAACGGTTTGCTGTTTAAACTCATTTTTCAGTTATATATAAGTATAAAGCTTAATTTACAAAAAGGTTAAAGCTATATGTAAATTTTTACTTAAAAACAAAGGGTGAATAAACAAGATTATAGGGCTGGTCGATAGAAGTCTGGGAAGAAAAAAAACACGAACAGCCGCACGCAACCATCTTCAATTCACAAGGTAATCTTCGAATTCGATCTTCAGTTCGTAAATTATAGCTTGTGTTTGAGTACTTCTAACTTTTGGTTCACGATTCAAGCAATTAGATTGATTGACTCCATTAACCCATTAATCCATACGCATTCGTCCCATTAATCACGCATTCACGCACATACGAATCCGTCCCATTAATCCATTATTGTTACGAATTCACGCAATTAGTTAGAGTACTTTGTTGATTTTTGTGTGTATGATAGATGATTGATGGCGAATTTAAGGTAGAACTCAACATAGGGTTTATGATTGAGCTGGATTAGTGGATTTTAGGAATATGAATTAGAAAATGTGATTGAGTTTATGTCTTATGTTTACTAGATTGATTGAGTTTTTGATTTCTTTTTATTAGATATATCATGAAAAAGACAAAAACTCTTCATTCATTTTTCAAAAGAAAGGATGATGATCCTGATAAACAACAAAGTAAATGTCAAAAAGCTTCAACAAGTGAGCCTCAAGCCCCTCAAGAGATTGGAAATCAACAAGAAAAGCAATGTACTCATGAACCTCCACAACCACCTTTAAATACTAATGAAGTTGGTCTTAGCCATTTAGAAAGGGATCCAGCTAAACGGAAAAAAATGTGGGAGTATCCGGCTAATGAAAGGGAACAAATAAGACTAGCTTATCTTTCTTTAGGACCATACCAAATACATCTTAAAGAGAATAAAGATAAAGGTACAGAGAAGCATACTCGTAGGTTCCAATATTCTTGGTTTAGTATTTTTCCTAATTGGTTAGAGTATTCTCCAACAACACATTCTTCTTATTGTTTTATGTGTTATCTATTTAGTGATAAACCAAGTGTTAGCCCTGGTTATGATTCATTTATAGTTAAAGGATTTGATAAGTGGAAAAAAGTTAATGGGAAAAATTGTGCATTCTTAAAGCACATTGGTACTAACCAACATAGGAATGCTGTGGCATATAGTGAAAACTTGTTGAACCAAGAAGCACACATTGAAAATTTAATATCGAAGCAAAATGAAGAGCAAATTGTGAAGAACCGTTTAAGATTAAAAACAACCGTTGATGTGGTTCGTTGGTTGACATTCCAAGCTTGTGCTTTAAGAGGAAATGATGAATCTGAGAAATCTAAAAATCGAGGTAATTTTCTTCAATTGCTAAAACTTCTAGAATCTTATAATGATGAAGTCACAAAGATTATTTTAGGGAATGCTCCTTATAATTCAAAGTATATTTCTTCGGATATTCATAAAGAAATTCTTAATATAATTGCAAAAAAGTTCAGAAGTATATTCGTAGTGAAGTGGGTGATTCATATTTTTGTGTTATAGTTGATGAGTCACGAGATGAGTCAAAAAAAAGAGCAAATGGCCATAGTTTTGAGATTTGTTGATGTAGAAGGGATGATTCAAGAAAGGTTCTTGGATTTGGTTCATGTTAGGGATACTTTATCAACTACATTGTTCACAAGCTTTTGGAAACAACTTTTGCATTATCAGCTAGATGTTAGTAAAATCCGTGGTCAAGGTTATGATGGTGCTAGCAATATGAGAGGGGAGTGGCATGGTTTACAAGCACTTGTTCTTAAAGAGTGTCCTTATGCTTATTACGTTCATTGTTTTGCTCATAGGTTAGTTACTTATTCATCTTTATTTTTCTTTCTTTGTTTTCACTAAAATACTCTTATGTTTATTTAATTCTTGTTTTTTTTGCTAATAGGTTACAACTTACATTGGTTTGTGCTTCAAGGGAAGTTATTCCAATATCACAATTTTTTACACACTTAGGTTCTATAATTAATGTGGTTTGTGCTTCTAGTTAACGACATGATGAGTTACAAAAGGCAAAGTCTGATGAGGTTACAAAGTTATTGGAACTTGGTGAAATTAAATCCGGGCGAGGACTTAATCAAGTTGGCACTTTAAGCAGAGCTGGTGATAAACGTTGGGGTTCTCATTATAATTCAGTTTGTAGTTTGCTTAACATGTTTGATGTCACTCAAGTTGTCTTGCTAGGAATAACTGAAGCCACATCACATATTACTTATCTTCCACATGGAGATGCTGATTCAGCTGATGGTCATATGCAATCATTTGAGTTTGTGTTTATTCTTCACCTGATAAAGGAAGTGATGGAAATAACTAACACACTTTCTCAAACATTGCAAAAGAAAACCCAAGATATTCTTAACGCCATTGACTTAGTTTCATCAACAAAGGTTAAACTAAATGATTTCAGAAACAATGGATGGGATTCTTTTTTTGTTAAAGTTACTTTTTTTGTACCAAGCATCAAATAGAAATGTCGGATATGAATAGTCTGTATATTTCTACTCGGTTTAGGCCTCGCAAAAAAGATCTTCATGTCACTTTTGAACATTATTACCGAGTAGATGTGTTTAAGGCCACATTGGACAAACAGTTATTTGAGCTGAGTAGCAGATTCAATGATCAGGCTATGGAATTGTTATCTCTAAGTTCTAGTTTGGTTTCAAAAGAAATTAATGTTAATGAAATTTTCCTTCTTGTTGAGAAGTATTATCCAGAAGACTTTACGGAACATGAGAGGAGCTTGTTAAGAGGTCAATTGGAGATTTTTAATGTTGAAATAGCGAAGAATGACAAGTTAAGTGGTGTATCAACCATTTATGATCTATGCAAAACTCTGACGGAAACGAAAAAATGTGAGCCGTATTATTTGATTGATAGAGTGCTTCGGTTAATCCTGACACTTCCAGCATCTACCGCAACAACCGAGAGGGGATTTTCAGCAATGAAAATTATCAAGAATCGCCTTCGCAATAAAATGTCGGATGAGTATCTTGCGGATTCCTTGTTGATTTATATTGAAAAAGAAATTGCTGAAAAGTTTGATTCAGACTCTATCATTGATGAATTTAAAGAGCTTAAGGGTCGGCGAGTTGAATTGTAGTTTATCTTCCGGGTACCGACTCTTTTATCTTTAACATTTTATCTTTTTGTTTGTTGATTTCTGTCACACCCCGAGCCGGCGGGACGGATCGACTTCCCCGTCGGGCGGAAGGTTCTCGGGGCGCGATATCGTGAGTGATAATCGTGATGATCAGATTGTTTACATAGCATCAACATTGAGAATAACTAAAGCACAATAAAGCATTAAACTAGGATTACAAAGTTAAATTACAATATCAATGTTTGATAATTTAACTAAGTAAACCTATCAAAAGAATCAAATGTTTACTATCTTGTAACTGTACAAGATGTCAAATGTGATTCGTATCAATAACAAAAGATGTGCTTTCCAAAAGTCTACCAGGTCCTCTATCTGGGCATCCTAGTATGCAATCCTGAAGTCTTAGCCTATTCCTGTACGTCACCTGAGAAAGCATGTAAGAAAACAAAGTCAACACAATGGTTGGTGAGTTCATTTAGTTTAAAAGTTGAAAATAGTTTTAGCAAACCTCTTTCGGTAACAACCTTAATCTCATTAACATCACATGTAATATCCAATTCGGTATGCTTATATATACGGCATACGAAAGGGTCGAGCCTACAACCCGCCCAGACGCCATCCCACCACATACTAAACCACGTATGACATTGTTGTTAATGATAATTAAACATTTTACCTACCATTAAATCCGGTCTTCATCATAGCTTTAGTGTACTGTTTAAAAGTTTATAAGTCTATAGCATTCATGTAGATTAGCTTTAGAGTAAGTTGTACAAACACAATTGTTTCACAATTCATAGTTTATCTTTCACCAATCTCATACATGGGTACAAGCTTTGCTTTAGCATAGTTTAGCATTTACTTAGCCCACGAGAAGATACAAGCTTTGCTCTAGCATAGTTTAGCCATTACGTATCTCATGAATTGGATTAAGCTTAGCATCCGAATAGTTTAGCGTTTACGTATCTCATATATGCAGATACAAGCCTTGCTCTAGCAATGTTTGGCAATTACGTATCTCATATATAGACACAAGCTGTGCACACACATAGTTTAGCATTCACATATCTCATATATGCAGATACAAGCCTTGCTCTAGCAATGTTTGGCAATTACGTATCTCATATATAGATAAAGCTTAGCATTCACATAGTATAGATTTCACGTATCTCAATGCATGGGTACAAGCTTTGCTCTAGCAATGTTTAGCAATTACGTATCCCATGAATAGATACAAGCTTAGCATTTATCATAGCATTGGGCATTTAGCTTCAAGGATTAACATATAGTTTGACCATAGAGTTTATAGCATAAGCATCGAGCATATAGTTTAAGCATTGAGTTTATAGCATAAGCATCAGACATATAGTTAGAGCAAAGAGTTTATAGCATAAGCATCGAGCATATAGTTTAAGCATTGAGTGTAACATCACTGTATTTCAGGTTGTCAGTACATATGTACGACTGTACTGTTACGACCTGATATGATTTTTATTATTAATGATGATGCATTATTTGATGTTATTACTGATATTGGTATACACATTGAGAACATATTACTATATGCATAAACCATGGGAAGTTTAGTTGAAACCCAAATAAACAGAACCAGAGAGTTTATCGCAGTTAAATTCACAGATAAGAATTTTTTGTTTGAAATGGAAAGGGAAATAAGAGTTTGTTAGTGTTGGTTGCTAAACATAGTCAAGGACACATGGCCATGGTTTATCGAAATAGCGGTGGGACGGTGGCTGGGGCGGTTGCGACTGACCCCTACATATGCCCTATACATATGCATATTTCGGTCTATCACGGATGTGTCAGTGATATGGTTTAGTGGGTTTCGGATTGGGATTTATAATGATCAAGATAATTAAATGTCACACCCCGAGCCGGCGGGAACGGATCGACTTTCCCGTTGGGCGGAAGGTTCTCGGGGCGCGATATCGTGAGTGATAATCGTGATGATCAGATTGTTTACATATCATCAATGTTAAGAATAACTAAAGCACAATATAACATTAAACTGGGATTACAAAGTTAAATTACAACTGTTATGTTTGATAATTTAACTAAGTAAACCTATCAAAAGAATCAGAAGTTTTCTATCTTGTATCGGTACAAGATATCAAACTAGCTTCACAACATTCATCAAAATCTGTGCTTTTCAAAATATACTAGGTCCTCTAACTGGGCATCCTAGTATGCATTCCTTAGCCTTAGTTTATTCCTGTACGTCACCTGAGAAAGCATGTAAGAAAACAAAGTCAACACAATGGTTGGTGAGTTCATATAGTTTTAGTATTTGAAAAATAGTTTTGCAAACCTCTTCGGTAAAACCTTAACCTCATTAACACCACCTGTATCATCCAACTCGGTATGCTTATATATAGGTCATACCCCTGAGTCGAGCCTACAACCCGCCCAGACGCCGTCCCACCACATACTAAGCCACATAGGACATTGCTGTTAATGATAATTAAGCATTTTACCTACCATTCAATTCCATCATAGTTTTAAGCATCATGTTTAGAAGTTTAAGTTATCTACCCAATATCATTCCCAAATCCCTTCGGTAACAACCTTAATCTCATTAACACCACCTGTATCATCCAACTCAGTATGCTTATATATAGGGCATACCCCTGAGTCGAGCCTACAACCCGCCCAGACACCGTCCAGCCACATACTAAGCCACATAGGACATTGCTGTTAATGATAATTAAGCGTCTTACCTACCATCCATTTCATTCATAGCTTTAGCATTCCGTTAAGTTTACAACATTAGTGGAAAATGAGAAATCACTGTATGGCAAGCACTGAGAGGCCATCAGTCTATTCCTCAGAATCCTGACCATGGAGAACACCCTTTTGGCAAGCACTGAGAGGCCAAACGGTCTGATCTACAATAGTCCTAGCTACATAGAACACCCCCTGGCAAGCACTGAGAGGCTAGTTGGTCCATTCTATAATAGCCAATAGCTTTAGCATTAAGTTTAAGTTTATAGCATGAGTGGACATTGAGGAATCACTGTATGGCAAGCACTGAGAGACCAACAGTCTACTCCTCCAAGTCCTGACTATGAAGGTCGCCCTATGGCAAGCACTGAGAGGCGAACGGTCTGTTCCTTCAAGTCCCGACTATGGAGAACACCCCATGGCAAGCACTGAGAGGCCAATTTGGTATGTTCTACCATAGTCGATAGTTTTAGCATACAAGTTTATAGCATTCAGATAGCTTAGCATTTACGTATCTTGTGCACAAATACTAGCTTCACAACCGGTAAGGCAAGCACTGAGAGGCCAAACCGTTGTTTTAGCATGGCAATCATATAAGCATACAAGTGTTTATAGCATTCGTAGTTTTAAGCAATTAGCATGTATGTATGTAGCATTATCATAGAATCATAAGCTTTTAGCATCAATTTGTAGCTTTAGCATATAGTGTTAGCTTTAGCATTTAGTATTAGCATATAGTGTTAGCATTTAGCATTAGCATATAGCATTAGCGTTTAGTATTAGCATTTAGCATTAGCATTTAGTGTTAGCATTTAACATTAGCATTTAGTATTAGCATATATCATTAGCGTTTAGTATTAGCATTTAGCATTAGCATTTAGTGTTAGCATTTAACATTAGCATTTTAGCATTAGCATTAGCATTTTAGTATTAGCATTTTACCATTAGCCTATAGTATTAACATGTAGCATTAGCATTAGCATATAGCATTTAGGTTAAGAGTATCAAGCATTAACATTTAAAATAAAGCCTTAACTTTTAGCATTTAGAATAAGTGTAGCAAGCATTAGTGTTAGCATTATGACTCAGTATAAAAGCATTTATAAATCATTTAAACATTTGTTTAAAATGTATAACATGCTTCTCAGTCCCGAAGTAAAATCAAAATAGTTAGAACAGGGACAAATGAACTCACCTGTGTTGCTGTGCAATTGAACCACAAAAGATATGCGCGCTCTTTGATTATTCCCTAAGTATCTTTAGCACCTGAGTGATTTTAAGAAGATTCGTAGACGATAAGTATGTATAATAGTTGTATCTAGGGCTCGGTCTTGGTGTGCAACTAAGTGTCCTATGTTACTAAGATGATTTCTAGGAATCTTTCTAGTTAGTCTAATACATTACCCATAAATGAAACCCGTGAACCCGTGCAATTTAATTAAGTATATGTAAAGTAGTTTATTTTAATCAAATCTTAAGTTATAAATTATTTATTTGATCAAAGAGAGTTTATTATCAATTTCATTTAATAAAAATCATTAAGTATTTTGAGAAAAATCATAGATGTGTTTATTAGGCTTAAGTTAATCCACTTTGATTAACTCTAAGCCTAACATTTAGTTTTAGCTTACTTTTGTTTATCGCATTGTTTATATTTACAACTTAATTAGAAGTCATATAGAACTATCTCATTTGGTTGTAAATAATAGAATAATGAACCAAGTATTAGGTGTTAATAACTACCCTTATACTTAGTTAACCTTCTTGGTTCTTTGTAGTTTGCTTACATTTAAACTCTTGATGTTGTTGCATAGTTAGTTGTTTAACTAAATCTTCATGTGATAACAAGATTTATGTTCAACGTTGGTTTTGCAAAGTATTGATGTCCCACTCTTTAGCATGAAAACCTTAAACTTAACTTCTTTGTTTAAAACTAAATAATTCTCTTGTTTAGGAAAAACCCTAAAATCTCCCATACACACCCATACACATGCATGGGGTTTTACGTGGCTTCTCATGCAACCCATGTCATCCAAAGTTTGTTGTTTGTGATTGATGGTCCTAGCCCACCCTTAGCTGACTCAGTCTTTACCGAATGAAGGGAGGCCGAAGCAATGATGGCCAACCGAACCAGAGTGGGCCGAATCAGGCTTGGTCGAATAGAAGCTGTCGAATGAGAGCTTTGCCGAAGGAGCTTGACCGAAGGAGTGACCTGTCGAATGAGGCTCTCGAATGACCGAATGGGATCATCCCGACCGAATGGGAGTCGAGCGAAGGAGTTCCTTCAGCTTAGGGCCATTCGGTGAATGGCACAGCATGCTCATTCGATGAGCTGACCTAACCCCATTCGGGTGGTCGAAAGGCAAGGAGATGGGATCCTATTTTCGGCTTCAACGAACAACATATCATGTTTGTCAAGTTTCTAACTCATCCTAGTTGATGTGGGCGATGTTTCCCTAAGGTTTGAAGTGGTTTTAACCGGTTAAGAAGTGGGTCGGACCAAGGGTTAGAAAACCTTAGAATCGCCACTTCGGGGCTCAGATTACCTTCGATTCTGAGATCTCTGAGTCGGATCCTTTGTACTTTTGTGTAGAGGAGATCACAAGCTTCAATTTGGTTCAAGAATCACTCGATTTCATCAAGTATTTAGTAAGATACAAGGATTTGAAGTTTCAATTTTAGAGAGAGGGTGAAAACCGGGAATGAGGGTTTAGAGAGAGAAAGTGAAGGGGGAAATGGGGAAAAAACCCTCATTTAGGGTATTTATACCCCGAGCGTGTTCGGGTTCATTTCGGTTGCTCGCTTCGTGTGAGGCCCCGTTTCCCGGCGACCCCACGTACGTTGGTCTCGTCATAACACATAGCTCTTAACTAAAAACTTTCATAAACATGCAGCGGAACTTAAACATCATGTCAAACATAATTAAATGTCTGCATTAATACATAAACGATTGCCAAAACTATCGGATTCTTTATCTTGATGCCTGAGCTCCATGCCTTCTCTGACCCAAGCTTAACCTGACATACATGCTAAATCAAGTCAGCTTACGCTGGTGAGTTCTAGTTTTCATAAAACATCATAACCATTTTATTAAGTTAAAACATGTTTAGCATAAAACATCCTTTCATTCACATAATCCAAAACATTGTCACATAAACATCCTAGTCATCATCGTCATACAACCACTGCTACTAAGCGTAACAGTGGGCTTATGCCGGCACAAGGCTCCATAACCTTTGATCTGATCCGCCGAAGCGTTCTGCAGATCCATACTTACCCAGTAACGAGTACTGGAGCAACCATACTTACCCCATACGAATATGGGAGCAACGTCATACTTACATCATACTTACCCCGTAACACATACGGGAGCAACCATACTTACCCAGTAACGAGTACTGGAGCACCCATACTTACCCAGTAACAAGTACTGGAGCAACCATACTTACCCCATAACGCGTATATGGGAGCAACGTCATACTTACCCCGTAACAAGTACGGGAGCAACCATACCCAGTTATAGTCGTGGTTGACTATCATTCATACATTTTCCTATAACACGTATAGGAACATCATTCCCAGTTATAGTCATGGTTGACTCTCATACCCAGTTATAGTCATGGTTGACTCTCATACCCAGTTATAGTCATGGTTGACTCTTATTCATTCCCAGCACAAATACTGGTACCTATCACATACATATCCTATCACACGTATAGGACATCATTCTTTCATCGTATATGATATACTAGCATTATATCATCTTTTCCTCATAACCATGAAGGCATCATATCCTTCATGCTTACATCATAATCATCATCATAATCATCATAACAACACGGACATATCATGCTAGTATCGTTTCATCGTATCTTTATCCTAATAACTTAGGAGTCATCATAACATGTTATGCTAGCATCATGTGTCCGTATCATCATAACATCCTAGCATCATATACATATCATCATATACATGTCATACTAGCATCATATTCATAACATTCCACTTTCATCCTAGTAACCTAGGATCTTATCATAACATTTTGTAACTATCATCATAGCTACCATCTTAATGCATGTTATCTTACAATCATCATATCATATCTTCACACCTTTCATCATCATAATTCATTTTTCATGCATTCATCATACTTAACATGTTCTCATGCATGCTTCATTTCATATTAAACATTCATTCATCATAACATATAAACGTGCATACATAATTATGGCATATCATTATCTATTTATCATCATCTTAAACACATAACATCATGAACATAACATTAAGCATGTATGCCAGCCCAAAACATTAAACAATAAAAATAGGGCGTCTAGAACTCACCTGATGTCGCACCGTAGCGAAATCACTTACAACCGTTGCTAACGTATAGTCCTGCATTTGTTTACGTATAATATGTTATATACATATTAACTTCCTGATTAAATCTTTCTGAACGTCCAATGTCAAAACATTGCCTCGATAGTCGTCAAATAGTTAATGTTGTTGATTATCATGCTAAAACAGGTTCCTAGACAGGTTAATGGCTTAGAACTGATCAATCCTTGTTATTGATTACCCAGATATCATGAAATATCACAACGTAGCATTAGAATAGGTTTAACAACCATGTTTAACATACTGATCTGCCTGTTATTATAAACATCAGATATTCGTTCCAGTGAGTATGTTAATGATTGTGATTAGTTTGAAACACTTGGATTTAACCTTGCGTGTCAAGGATTAATCAAACTAATCATCTATCTTGTCATAATTAAATGGTTTAAACCACTATAACCATTGTTATGATTCCATGCAAATCGGGCATTACAACGGCTCAAAACAAGAATTTACCCGTTAACAGTTCGAGTTCTTCACTTAAAATCAATCCTAGCCATCATCTAGGCAATAATCAACAATCCTAACTATATCATCAAGTTCAGAAACAAGATTTAATCAATCATAATCAATCTAGAAGGTTAGAATGAACCGTTACCTCTTCAGACGGAGTTTTGTGCGTAACAAGACGATCCGGACTTGTATCAACGATCCTTGGTGCGATCGACTTGATCCAGAGGCTTCAATATAGAGATTGGATGGCTTGGAAGATGGTTTTTCGTGTGTGGGGTGCTGATCATCGAAGATAAGATCAAAAAATGAGATTTCATGATGAAACCTGACTTTTTAAGCAATTTTCGCGATCTGATGACCTCAGGCGCATCGCCTGACTCGGGACGCCGAGTTGGGGCGTACCGCGCGGGTCCATGGCGGCCAGATTTTTGTCTTTTCTTCGTTTCGCGATTCCGGGAGCATACGAACTCCGTTTTGCGCACGGTTTTCGCCTACGTTCACGATTTTTCGAGCTCTTTCCAATGGTTATAATCTCAAGACCTAAAGAGTTCAAAACATTTGACCTCTAATCTATTGATATATTCGATTCAGTGTATCTTGAAATCGGAGCCTCGTTTCACGATTTCGCTTACACTCATTCTCTTCATTTTCGAGTTATGATTCTAACCTGAAAATTTTGAGTTGTCACCCATATCATCGTGGATTTCAAACACGATCAAATGTGCTTATTTCTTTGATAACGCAATTCTTCGAACGTCAACAGTTACCGAAATCTCGCACGTTTATTTTTTTAGATTGCTAGATTTTCGGGTGTTACAAATCTACCCTCCTTACAATAGGTTTCGTCCTCGAAACCTATTACGTCTCAAACAACGTGGGTAGAGTCGTTTCATTTCGTCTTCCAAGTTCTTGACTTGTCCTCAGACACGTTCAAAACTCACATCTTCTTCTTCAATCCTTCCTGTTGCACCTGCTTGAGTTCATCCAGAGAGTCTGACGTGAAGCATAAGCTATGTTGTTATGCACCAGCATATACAACAATATCATCATTTTCATCCGGCAGTGCTAAGACAGAAGCTTGGGTAAGTTTCTCCTTTAGCACTGAAAACGCTTGTTCTTGGTTCGGGCCCATTCATACTTTACGTCTTTCTTTGTGAGCTTCGTCAGTGGTGTCGCTATCTTGGAGAAGTCTTGAATAAATCTCCGATAGTAACCGTCCAACCAAGAGAATTGCGTACTTCCGTAGGTGACTTCGGAGGGCTCCATTTCATAATCGTTTCAACTTTAGCTGGATCTACCATAATGCCTTCTGGATTCACCACGTGACCCAGAAATTGTAACTCTCGTAACCAGAAAACGCATTTGGAGAATTTAGCATAAAGTTTCTCTTTCCTCAGGATCTCCAATACCTCACATATGTGGCAAGCATGGTCTCCCTCATTCTTTGAATAAATCAAAATAGCATCAATAATACTATCACCGATCGGTCCAGCATCAGTTGACATACCATGTTCATCAAATTCATAAATGCTGTAGGAGCATTCGTCAATTCAAATGACATAACGAGAAACTCGTAATGTCCATAACGTGTTCGAAATGCAGTCTTTAGAATATCCTGCTCTCGAACCTTCAACTGATGGTAACCAGATCGGGGATCTATCTTTGAGAACCAGCTTGCACCTTGAAATTGATCGAACAAATCATCAATTCTAGGTAAAGGATACCTGTTCTTTACGGTCAACTTATTCAGTTCCCTGTAGTCGATGCACATTCGCATGCTACCATCATTCTTCTTCACAAACAGCACCGGGGCTCCCCAAGGAGAGACACTCGGTCGTATAAAACCTTTATCAAGGAGTTCTTGTAGCTGGGCCATCATTTCCTTCATTTCGGTAGGAGCTGAACAGTAAAGTGTTTTGGCAACGGGTTGTGCCCCCGGCACTAAGTCGATTTGGAACTCAATTTCCCGTTCCGGTGGTAATCCAGGAAATTCCTCAAGGAATACATCAAGGAAGTTATGCACCACGGGTACATCATCAATCGTCCTCATATTCGTACGTTCCTCAATCACATAGGCCAAGTAGGCTACACACCCTCGCCTCATCATAACATCAGCCTTGATCATCGAAATGATCTTCGGCGCATACATCGCTTTATCACCATAAATCGTTACAGAGCTCCCATCCATCGCACATAAACATATCAACTTACGTCGACATACAATGTTAGCTTCGTATTTGGCTAACCAGTCCATACCCAAGACTACATCGAAACCTCCCAAGGTTATAAGAAACAATCGTACTGGGAACTTATGACCTCTTATCTCAACATAACAATCATCTATAGCCTCAGTCACCCTGGTCATCTTACCAATAGTCGTCTCTATATCAAATACCCAATCTATCTTCTTAACCTTCCCAGATAACCCATCTTAGAAAGTAGAAGATACAAAACTCATACTGGCACCAAAATCAAACAATACAGAGGCATGAATATTGTTGATAGAAAAGGTACCTGTAATCACGTCCGACTCCTCAACAGCATCATCCTTTGTGCTTCTCCTTTCCTTTCTCCTCTTTCTTACCCGAGCCCGAAGCATCGGCCCGGGATTGCTTGCAATCCTTGGACATGTGTCCTAACCCATTGCAGTTAAAGCATCGAGTAACATTCGGGCAACTGTTAGAAAAATGTCCCGTTTTTCCGCACCTGAAGCATAAATTAGTGCCTAGCAGGCACTGTCCCGTGTGGTTTTTCCCACACTTGTTGCATCGGCTCATCTCCTCTCGATTCACTTTCTTGCTTGAGAACTTTTGTTGGTCCGTTCGACCCCTCTTAGTCCCGGAGGATTCTTTCATCTTTGTTTCCTCTTTCAGTGGCTCATCAGACATCACATCATCCCACACAATACCACTGAGTTCCACAGTGGAGTCGAAGGTCTTGGAAGCATTGGCCTTCACATGAATCCTTACTTTTGGAGGCAGACCCTCCATGTACAACTTAACCCTGCGTTCCTCGGTAGAAACTAAGTGAGGAACGAGTCTGGCCATCTCATTAAACCTTGACGTGTACTGGCGGTGGTTCAGACTTCCAGCTTTCAGCACCAGAAATTCCCTCTCAACCTTATCCAACTCGTTCTTGGGACAGAACTGTTTGGTGACTAGCTCTTTCAGATCCTCCCAAGTCATCTTCTCCATATTAGTTGCAGACTTGGACTGCTTAATGGTGTTCCACCAATGTAGAGCTTCCTCAACAAAAGAGTGAGCTGCTAACTTGACAGCTTGATCAACTCGGCATTCACTAATGGAGATAACAGCCTCCATCGCAGATATCCAGTGACAGGTGGCCACAGCATCCTTCTTTCCATCAAAGGTCGGTGGGTTGCATCCCTTGAAGGACTTGTAGTCACAACCCTTTAGTTTACCTGTTATAGTATCACCGCTTTTAGTCTCGATGATCACAAATTCATCTTCTTTGGTGCTCTCCTTAGTTCCTTCATACTTATCCTTCAAAGTATCCTTCAGTATTTTTGTAACCAAAGCTGGTAGCTTCTCATCCAAAACTTTTGAGACCTCATTAGAAATAGCCTTCACTACGATAGGTTCTAGAATAAACTCGTCTTCATTCTCCGGTTGGTCATTGTGATCGTGATCATCTTCGTTAACAGGTCCTTCATTCTCGATACGTGGTTCTTCATTCTCAATATGGGGTTCTTCAGGTTCCTGTGGTTGCTTAAGTGGTCTACCCTCTTGTCCAGCCATCTAACTATCTACATAATGCAACAATTGAGGAGTGAGTACAGAATCAGTTTAGCACGAAATAAGCTTTGTAAATCGTTAATGACGTTGATCAGGTGTTATTAACCATTTACCCAACTCATAAGCTCTAAACGTTTCCCATCCCATCACCTCAACGTGCATGACACTAACTATCTTTCTAACCTTGCACCTACATCCTAACTCATACATAACATTCAGCTCGTGGCATCCGTTCATCCGTGGTTGGCAATCCGCATCACTTAATCCCATTTTCAGTTTAAGTCTTGGCATTTGGGACGCCAAGATCTCTCAAACTATGGCTCTGATACCAACTTGTGAGGCCCCGTTTCCCGGCGACCCCACGTACGTTGGTCTCGTCATAACACATAGCTCTTAACTAAAAACTTTCATAAACATGCAGCGGAACTTAAACATCATGTCAAACATAATTAAATGTCTGCATTAATACATAAACGATTGCCAAAACCATCGGATTCTTTATCTTGATGCCTGAGCTCCATGCCTTCTCTGACCCAAGCTTAACCTGACATACATGCTAAATCAAGTCAGCTTACGCTGGTGAGTTCTAGTTTTCATAAAACATCATAACCATTTTATTAAGTTAAAACATGTTTAGCATAAAACATCCTTTCATTCACATAATCCAAAACATTGTCACATAAACATCCTAGTCATCATCGTCATACAACCACTGCTACTAAGCGTAACAGTGGGCTTATGCCGGCACAAGGCTCCATAACCTTTGATCTGATCCGCCGAAGCGTTCTGCAGATCCATACTTACCCAGTAACGAGTACTGGAGCAACCATACTTACCCCATACGAATATGGGAGCAACGTCATACTTACATCATACTTACCCCGTAACACATACGAGAGCAACCATACTTACCCAGTAACGAGTACTGGAGCACCCATACTTACCCAGTAACAAGTACTGGAGCAACCATACTTACCCCATAACGCGTATATGGGAGCAACGTCATACTTACCCCGTAACAAGTACGGGAGCAACCATACCCAGTTATAGTCGTGGTTGACTATCATTCATACATTTTCCTATAACACGTATAGGAACATCATTCCCAGTTATAGTCATGGTTGACTCTCATACCCAGTTATAGTCATGGTTGACTCTCATACCCAGTTATAGTCATGGTTGACTCTTATTCATTCCCAGCACAAATACTGGTACCTATCACATACATATCCTATCACACGTATAGGACATCATTCTTTCATCGTATATGATATACTAGCATTATATCATCTTTTTCTCATAACCATGAAGGCATCATATCCTTCATGCTTACATCATAATCATCATCATAATCATCATAACAACACGGACATATCATGCTAGTATCGTTTCATCGTATCTTTATCCTAATAACTTAGGAGTCATCATAACATGTTATGCTAGCATCATGTGTCCGTATCATCATAACATCCTAGCATCATATACATATCATCATATACATGTCATACTAGCATCATATTCGTAACATTCCACTTTCATCCTAGTAACCTAGGATCTTATCATAACATTTTGTAACTATCATCATAGCTACCATCTTAATGCATGTTATCTTACAATCATCATATCATATCTTCACACCTTTCATCATCATAATTCATTTTTCATGCATTCATCATACTTAACATGTTCTCATGCATGCTTCATTTCATATTAAACATTCATTCATCATAACATATAAACGTGCATACATAATTATGGCATATCATTATCTATTTATCATCATCTTAAACACATAACATCATGAACATAACATTAAGCATGTATGCCAGCCCAAAACATTAAACATTAAAAATAGGGCGTCTAGAACTCACCTGATGTCGCACCGTAGCGAAATCACTTACAACCGTTGCTAACGTATAGTCCTGCAATTGTTTACGTATAATATGTTATATACATATTAACTTCCTGATTAAATCTTTCTGAACGTCCAATGTCAAAACATTGCCTCGATAGTCGTCAAATAGTTAATGTTGTTGATTATCATGCTAAAACAGGTTCCTAGACAGGTTAATGGCTTAGAACTGATCAATCCTTGTTATTGATTACCCAGATATCATGAAATATCACAACGTAGCATTAGAATAGGTTTAACAACCATGTTTAACATACTGATCTGCCTGTTATCATAAACATCAGATATTCGTTCCAGTGAGTATGTTAATGATTGTGATTAGTTTGAAACACTTGGATTTAACCTTGCGTGTCAAGGATTAATCAAACTAATCATCTATCTTGTCATAATTAAATGGTTTAAACCACTATAACCATTGTTATGATTCCATGCAAATCGGGCATTACAACGGCTCAAAACAAGAATTTACCCGTTAACAGTTCGAGTTCTTCACTTAAAATCAATCCTAGCCATCATCTAGGCAATAATCAACAATCCTAACTATATCATCAAGTTCAGAAACAAGATTTAATCAATCATAATCAATCTAGAAGGTTAGAATGAACCGTTACCTCTTCAGACGGAGTTTTGTGCGTAACAAGACGATCCGGACTTGTATCAACGATCCTTGGTGCGATCCACTTGATCCAGAGGCTTCAATATAGAGATTGGATGGCTTGGAAGATGGTTTTTCGTGTGTGGGGTGCTGATCATCGAAGATAAGATCAAAAAATGAGATTTCATGATGAAACCTGACTTTTTAAGCAATTTTCGCGATCTGATGACCTCAGGCGCATCGCCTGACTCGGGACGCCGAGTTGGGGCGTACCGCGCGGGTCCATGGCGGCCAGATTTTTGTCTTTTCTTCGTTTCGCGATTCCGGGAGCATACGAACTCCGTTTTGCGCACGGTTTTCGCCTACGTTCACGATTTTTCGAGCTCTTTCCAATGGTTATAATCTCAAGACCTAAAGAGTTCAAAACATTTGACCTCTAATCTATTGATATATTCGATTCAGTGTATCTTGAAATCGGAGCCTCGTTTCACGATTTCGCTTACACTCATTCTCTTCATTTTCGAGTTATGATTCTAACCTGAAAATTTTGAGTTGTCACCCATATCATCGTGGATTTCAAACACGATCAAATGTGCTTATTTCTTTGATAACGCAATTCTTCGAACGTCAACAGTTACCGAAATCTCGCACGTTTATTTTTTTAGATTGCTAGATTTTCGGGTGTTACACTTCGCGTCTTCGTTGCGTTTCCGGAACGTTACGCGCGTTGTTCTCGCAACACACGTCTCGGTTTTAAAGATAGAATTTATTAAATTAATTTAGGTGGTAATTCCTAGTAAATTAACTACTTATCTTCCAATTATATTAAATTTATGAAAATATTTAATTTACTGCTTAAATCAAATCGCATAGTCGTCGCGCGTATTTGTCCGAATCGTCACCCGTACGAATACGACAATAACTAAACTTTTCAATATGGTTTTCTAATTATTGGACATCGTTCAGAACGTTAAACTTTCAGATATATTCGTACAGATCGTCACCTATAAGAATAATCCGTCCGTTTAGCATTCTCGTAACGACATCCGTTGTTGTTTTGTTGTGTCAAGCCTCACATACGTTTATAAATAGTAAAATCCTAACAAGCATTCATGTGTCAGTTCAGTGTTGTCTAATGTGTTTCAGACTGTTAAACTGTGAGTTTGAATCAGATTACTGAATCCATTGCGTAAGGGTTTTGTGTCAAGCATCCTATGATATTAGCATACAGTTAATACACGTAGTTTATGTCTGAGTTACTGTGCAAGTTACCGTGCACGATACTGTTCCGGTTAGGATTCCGGCACTGGTGTTACATTAAAGAACGAAAGTATTATTGGAAATGATTACGCGATTGTGACGTTACGAACATAACTTAAACGTGAATATTGATTCAGAAGCATTAACTTAATGATGTATTCGCGTGGGTGACGATTCACACGAATATAATTATTAAGAATAATATTCTGAAACGATATTCCATAAATCATAAATCGAATCGAAATATGATACGAGCGTTGGATTCGCAAAGGTGACGATCTTTTCGAATACGTACGTAAGTAACGCGTTTCGACGAGATAAAATAATAATATTTTACGATAATAAAATAAGAAAATAAATTAAAAACGTTTATTAGGAATTACAACCTAAAACGAAAACGAACAAATTATTTTATTTAAATAATTAATATTAATGAAAATAAACGGAGACATTTTATTTAAACGAATTTCTTTAAAATCATTTTATTTCAACGAAACATATTTATTTAAACGTCTTATGTTTAAATATATTTTCGAGAAGAACCTAACATTTTTATAAGATTTAACGCGTAATAAACGAGAACGAACACACGGGGACAAAACGCTGTATAATAAAGAAGAAACCCTTTTTTCTTCTTCATTTCACCTACACCCACTCTCTCTCTAAACACCATTTTTGTCACCCATTTCTCTCTCTAACTTCTCTCTACGAAATCTCTCTCGTTTCTCAACGGATTTTCAAGATCTTGGCGTCTACGCGCTCGGGTGATCGAGGAGAACGAGAGGATACGAAGAAACTCGACATTTGGCCAAGGTTTTGAGGTAAATCTCGAGTTTTCTTTTTTACTTTACACTTAAACACAATCAGTTCATATTTTTATGTGTTAAACGAGTGCTGCACTATGAAAAACACTAAAACAAACTAGTAGGATTGTTGAGATAGATTGTAACATGCTCGAAATGCGAAAATGGTGATGTTGATGGGTTGGTTCGTCGGAGAGTAGGTCGGGCGAACCCTTTTAGGGTTGGCTGAACCTTGGCTGGGGAGCTTCAGTGCATCGCCGAACCTGGAACAAGGTTGCAACAGGAGAACCTTTCCCCACCTAGCCGAACCATTTTGGTCCAGCGAACCTTGGGCTTAGACCAACCCTAGGAGCTGTGAACCCTTGTGCTGCTGAACGAACCTTGCTAGGCGAACCAAAGGGGATGAACCATGTTACCACAAACCTAAAACCTACAAACCTAACCCATGAAAACCAGGAACCTTGTGTAGTCCTAAACCCTACGAACCCTGCCAAGTGAGGTAGCCAAACCCTGGGATGTTGCGAACCCTTGTGCTGGGCGAACACTAGGTAGCCGAACCTCCCCTTGACTGCCGAACCCTAAGTGCCAGCCGAACTTCCTTGCTGATTAAACGAACCTGACAACTATGAATCACTTTAGCCGAACCCTAAGGCCTACGAATCTAGGTTAACGAACCTAAAGGCGGTGGGTTAGTTGGAGCCGAACCTAGGGGAGGGCCGAACCTAATGATTGGGTCGAACCTAGGGGAGGGGCCTATTAATAGGTTCGCTGACCCAAGGGGTGTCAAGCCTAAGTCTTAAATTAATAATAAGAGTAAACAAAAAGATCATGGGTAATTATGTATGTGCATGCATGCATGAAAATTTATAAGGACCACCATTTTTTTTAAATAAAACCTAAGAATGTTAGTTTTGAGATTGCATGCATTGAATATTTGATATAAGTAATCTAGGTATGATTTTAAAGGGGTTTATGAATTAAATTTCATTAATGAAATTCATGGTGGATAAATTAAGTGAACGTGCATGCATGTATATATATATAAGTGTACGATAAAGGCCATTACCTTGGAATACTCTTATTTATGAGGATATGCGTAAGATATCATAGATTACTATCATTATTGAATAATTATAGTCGACAAGTTTAAATTATATTTTGATGATGAGGATTATGTAACAGCAAGTAACATCTTAATTTAGATAAATAAACTAAATTGAGGAAATACTTATGAGGGTAAATTAAATAGATATGGTCACTCAATTATGATAAAACGTCGATACTTAAGATCACAAATACACGATAAATACAGGTTGTTGTTGAGTCACTTTTGGTTTCACATACACGAGCGCGCATTCTACGAAACACTGAATCTAAGGACTCAAGTGAGTTCTCATAACCTCCTTTTAAACTATTTTGTTTTAAACTCAGAGGTGGAACATGTATACCAATTTTAAATATTATTTTGATAACACATGGGTGATACATGTTTATCAATACGATATTCATATTCTGAGATTATCATTGTTTATGGATTATCACTGATTATTATAATCCGTGTGACATTGTTGCTGACTTCGGTCATCGACAGAGATTACACGTATTGCCACTTGGATTATCACAACTCCATCAGTCGTTACTGTTGACTTCGGTCATCCGCAACGATTGCATGTATTGTCACGTGTTTTGTCACCACTCCATGAATCATTGTTTTTGACTTCGGTTAATCGCATTGATTTCATGTATTGTCACGTGGTTAGCTACTACTCCATGAATCGTTGTCTTTAACTCCGGTTAATCACATTGACTTCATGTATAGTCACTTATAATATTTGAGAATACGGAGGATTGAGATTGGTTGAATGTTTATGTGATTGATTATCTATGATTCTTTGATAGATGTGATTGTATGTTTGTGATTATGTTGGGTTATGTGTTGAATTATCTCGCAGGTGCTCATGTGGATTTTCTCAAGAAACCTTAAACTCTAATAATCATTTTGAAAAGCATTTTTAAAATTTAAAACTTATGATTACTCACCAACTACTTCGTAGTTGACACTTGATTTTCTACATATTTCAGGAAATGAAGACGAGTAGGTTGGGGAGGATGATCTCTCATATTTTGGACAATCGTCACTTAGGTTCTTGTACTTAGCTAAATAAGTGAAATTCTGAAGACTAGAATTTAGTTAGATAGCTAAATCTCTTTTGTATTTGATGTAACTAATTCATGATGAACATGATTTTTGTGTAATTAATTTGGTTGATTAAATGATATGTGATGATTTAAATTAGATACCCACGATCTTATGAACAATCTACACATCCCTCGTGGCATCCAGACGTTTCCGCCATCGGTCGGGGTGTTACATTGAGTTTATAGCATAAGCACCGAGCATATAGTTTAAGCATTGAGTTTATAGCATAAGCATCAAGCATATAGTTTAAGTCTTAGTCCCTAGCTTCCAGAACAAGAGTTACGTGCTTAAGCATCAGTAATAGCATCATGAACAAGTGTAAAAGCATTTAATAGACATTTCAATAATTGTTTAAAATGTATAACATGCTTCTCAGTCCCGAGGTAAAAACAAATATGTTTGAAAAGGGACAAATGAAATCACCTTGTGTTTGAAGTGGTTGACTAAGTATAATCAAGAATGCGCGCGCTCGTTGTGGTATTTGTTGTTGTATTCACGTTCCTGTACTGATTTCATATTGTTGAATCTTATAAGTATATGTTGTAGTGATTTGTGTGCGTATAAGTGTTAGTGTTAGCCCTAAAGTTGGCTAACACCTAGTGTTGTTGGTCATCATTCGGCCTCGCTTGCTAGTTAAAGATTGTACTCCCGCTTAAGCACTTAAGTTGTTATTATTACAAGCCATTATGTTATATGTTTAGCTTTAAATCCTTATTGCATTCTCAACGCTTTATCATTGTGTACTATTTTTTTTTAATATGAGACTTAGTATGTAACCCCTCAATCCCATCACCCTTGTAGCTTTCATTTGCATATTACATGCATATTATCGGTTGAAATAGATTTCATGGGTTTATTCCAAGTTAACCTATGTGGTCCAAATTGTAGCTTGTGGGCCGAATGATAACCTCGTCCAAAGGCAATATGGGCCGATTCAGTGGCGTTGGGCCTAATGAATTCTCGTAGCTTACTAAACCTATTGGGCCGAAGGGGTGTAAGTGGGCCGGTTGGTTGGGCCAAATGGATTTTCTGAGTCCGGTTAAGTCTCCAGCGAACCTTCTAATGTAAATGTTCTTAAGTCCGGCCCTGCCTTGCCTAGCAAACCTTATGGTTCGTGGTTCGCTAGGTTCGGCCAAGGTCCAACATGGGTTCGTGTGGTTCTCAGCTTAGTAGCCCTTAAGGTTCGTGAAGCCCATGTTCGTGGAGCCTTAGGGTTCGCTTGAGGAAAGGTTTGCGGCTGGCAGAAAAGTTCGTGATTGTTGGTTCGCCACAACAGGTTCGGCTAGGGTTCGTGCATGGGAGGTGTAACATCTGTGCCGGAATCGTTACCAGAACAATAATCTGTACAGTAACTTGTACAGTAACTCAGATACAAACTAGGAGAATTACATAGAAGCTAGTAACATTCGATGCTAAGCACAAACTACAATACTATGTTTCTGAAATTCTGATTTAAAACTTATGGTTTAAACAGTCAGAAACAAATCAATCAACGATGAACAGATTCACACATGTTTCATTTGTTATTATTAAGTATAAACGTATGCGAGGATAAACATAACAAAACCATAACAGTTGTTGTTACAGAATGCTAGACAGACGAATTATTCGTACAGGTGACGATCTGTACGAATAGATATGAGGGTTTAACAATCCGAAATGATGACTGAAAATTAGAAAACAAAATCAGAAAGTGAAACGTACGATCGTGTTCGTACAGTTAGCGCTCTGTACGAAAACGCGCGTAAGTGACGTTTTCTGACGAAATGAAACGTAGACGATTCAAACGATAATAAATTTAAGGAAATATAATATTTCCTGTTTTACAATTTTGAAACTCATCAGAAATAAATTAAAAAGAAACTATCTTAATTTAAAAGTACGTAAATTACGCGAACGAAATAACGAAACGTTTAAAATAACAAATTACGATAAATAATTCAAGAATAATAATATTTAAAATATTTATTATAAATAACCACCTTTCAGATATTTAAAACAAAGTATTTTTATTTAATTTATAAAACGCGCGCGGTACGATTTAGAAACGCGACGAAAACTAGAACCGAGCAACCGAAACGAACCCGAATACCCTCGGGGTATTTAAACACCAAATGAGGTGGATTTCTCTCATTTTTTGACCATCTCTCTCTCTAGAACTCTCTCCCGTTCTCTCTCTCTCTAGAACTCTCTCTCTCTCTAGAAGTTCAAGATTTCAAACGAGCAAAACACGCTCGTTTGTTGACCAAATCGTGAGTTTTTGGTGTCCACGCGAAGCCCTCAACACCCTCTACGTGGAAGTACAGCAGATCGGAGCGTCTACCCGCTGAAAAACCAGGTATGAAGGCTTGAATATCACGAATATTAGGGTTTTGGTAACTATGTTTCTACACACACACACAACCGGGTATTACACTTCCATTCGAACCCACACCCTTTCGAGGACATGTCTGCATGTAGCATCAGTAAGAGAATGGCAAAAACAAGGATTCTAGGTTGATGTGGGAGACGAACGCGTAAAGGTTCGTGGGAGGTCAGCCGAACCTGTCCCAGCAACCACAAACCCTTTGTGGTGGCCGAACCATTGGGAGTTAGCCGAACCTGCTATTCATCGGCCGAACCCTTCACGAGCAAACCCTCTCACCCCCGAACCTTCATGATCCACGAACCTAAGTGGGCAGCGAACCCTTCATCCCCACGAACCCATGCACGAACCTTGGATCACAAGCCATCAACTCCCAAACCTTTGATGCCGGACTAGGATCAGCCGAACCCATGCGAGGGTGACGAACCCTCCCCTCTTTGCCGAACCCTTGTGGTTACGAAATTAGCCGAACCTGAGGAGAGTGGCGAACCCCATGACTAACGAACCTGTGAGTTCCATGCGAACCATTTCCACGAACCCTTGCTGAACCATTTAGCTGACCGAACCTTCCCATGCAGAGACGAACCCAAGGGAACTGTGTAATCGGACGTGACTTGGCCGAACCCATTTTGCATATGTGGCGAACCTTAGGCTAACAACTTATACTTATGAGCTACAACAACATGAAATCAATACAGGATCGTGAACATAACAACAAATTCTACAACGAGCGCGTGCATTCTTGTTTTACTTAGTCAACTACTTCAAACACAAGGTGAATTCATTTGTCCCTTTTCAAACTTATTTGTTTTAACTCGGGACTGAGAAGCATGTTATTCATTTTAAACAATTATTGAAACGTTTATTAAATGCTTTTACACTATTGAGAACGTTTTTACTAATGCTTGAACTTGTAACGCTTATTTGGAAACTAAAGGCTAAGGCTAAAGTGTAAATAGCTAATGCTATTTATATGTCACACCTCGAGCCGGCGGGATAGGATCGGTTGTCCCGTCGGGCGGAAAGTTCCCGGGGCGCGATATCGTGAATGATAATCGTGATGATCAGATTGTCTACATTGCACATGATATAACTGAGAAATGCTAAATATAATAGAATTACAAAGTTAAATTACATAATTTATAATTTAACAATGTAAATCTACCATCAACATCATAAATTTCTATCTTGTATTTACACAAGATATACAAAATAATTTGTATAATGATGTCTTCAAAAGTATGCAGGTCCAAAATGCTAAGCCTTCTATCTGAAGTCCTAATCCAAAAGAAATAACTCCTTAGTTGACCTGTTCGTCACCTGAGAAGTCATGAAAAAATCAAGTCAACACATGGTTGGTGAGTTCATAACGTTTAGTAAATGAAAATGATTTGAAAACCTCTTTCGGTAAAGACCCTAACCTCATTAACATCAGCTGTATCATCCAGATCGGTATGCTTATATATAGGGCATACCCCTGGGTCGAGGCTACAACCCCGCCCAGACGCCATCCCACCACATACTAATCCGTATAGGACATTGATATTAATGATAGCTAAGCATTTTTACCCAACACACCTCTGATTTAGATTATGACCTCCAAAACTTGATTTACCTTTGATTCCCTTGATTTTGATCATAGATAAATGATTTCTCAAAAATCAGTGATAGTAAATAAAATGTTAAATATTTAATAAAATAAATAAATAAACATTTAAATACAACTAAGACATGATGATTGGGCATTATTTGACCCAATCAATTTGACTTAGTTGTTGGTGGTTGTCCAAGTTGTAACCTCTCACACGTGACCCATGTCAAGCATACTCACAAGGAGTACACCTGAACTGAGCGGGATTTTAATGTTTTGCCCGTTACAGCCTGACCCACTGGTCTTCTGCATCTGAGTGGGACTTTAATATTTTGCCCGTTACAGCCTGACCCAATGGTCTTCTGCATCTGAGTGGGACTTTAAGGATATCCTTTGATTCTTGATCTCTTGATTCTCTTGATTTGACTTTGATATTGATTCCATTTGATCGTTCATGTTATTGCCCGTTACAGCCTGACCCAAAAGTCTTCTGCATCTGAGTGGGACTTTATATGTGTGTTACACGTGGTCTTGATTCCCTATACAACTGACATCCACCTTAACTTGAATATAAATGATTTCATTAGATCATAATGATTTCATTATTTTAATGATTCACACACATTTATGATTTCTGCTTCCTTGAGTCTCGTGATCTTGATCTTTTGAATTCCCATGATTCACAATGATAATTGATTTGATTATGATTCTTTGTGCTCAGATCCCACACTGAGTTATGATTTCTTTGAATTTGATCCATTGATTTTTGTTCATTTGATTCCACTTTGAGTTTAGATTCTTGAAATTGAGTTTGATGGACTAAGGGTTGATTTAGAGTTTAAATTAAAGTATTACTCATAAGAGTACTTTAATAAATTGGATAATTGATCTATTTAATAATTTCCTAGACAGGAGTCTAGGAGTATCAACAACATGTATATGTAACACATATAATAATTAAAAGCATTTAAATAAACAGTTTGAATAAAACAGTTTACGCATGCTTCTCAGCCCCGCGTTTTAAAACAAAAATGTTAGAAAAGGGGCAATGAACTCACCTGTGTTGCTTTGTACTGAATTACCACAAAATGCGCGCTCGTTGTTGTAGCCTAAGTATCTTCGGTTCCTGAGTTGTTTTAAAAGAATTCGCATACGATAAGTATATACGGTAGTCATCGAATCTAGGGTTTGGTCTCGGTGTGCAACTAAGTGTCCTAGATTACTACTATGTTTCTAAGATTTGCTCTATCTAGTTTAAATGTATTACCCATACGTAAACCTAAACTCACAAACATCCTTTAAAGCCTTTAAGTAAATAGTTTCAAGTTATTTCATTTTAAGTTAAACATTTATTTATAAAAATCTTTTAATTAATTTAATAGGATTCATAAATCATTTATCTTTATTGAAATATAATGAATTTTAATAACATAAGTTTATTCATGATGAGCTTAGAATAAGCCCATTGGGCCTGTCTAGGCCCGTTATTAGACTCTGATTTACCCGTATGTCCCTGAGTGTCTTGAACTCAAGTAATGTTTTACATAAACTATGGTTTAGGTTATAAAGCGACCCCTAGCAACTAGTGCTATCTAGGGTTTTCCTTAAATAATTTCTTGCATCTTAGACTAACCCAACTTGATGACACCCATGATTTCTTGTTACCCATATGTTCAAACTTTGATTACTTTAATGCATTTGTATATCATAAAACTCTAATTCTTGATTACATGTTAATTCTATGTTTGTGTCCTCGTTACACCTAATCGGGTGTATGCCACGACCCTAATGTTCCCATGCACTCACAAGGAATCCCATTCCATGCAAAATCCCACATGAAGGTTTACGTGATCGTTCCTCCATGTTCCCCATGCATGGCTCAAGTGACCCAAATTCATGCACACACCCATGCACTCACACACACCTTAGGTCCCCATGTATACGACCAATCCGCATCAACTTGACCGAACTATCATGGGTCTGAATAGGGTGCTAGGCCGAAACAACTAGAGCGAATGGCCATGGGCCGAACCTGGTTGGCGAAAGAAGTTCGGTCGAATGAGGGTGATGTCGAATGTGTTGGCCGAAGGAGTATTGCCGAATAGTGAGGTGGTCGAATGAGGCCTAGGGGCGAATGTAGTTGGCCGATTGACTATAGTCGAATGGTCCTTGATTCGGGTGGAGGGAGGGGCGAATGGCAGAACCGATTGAGTGGGATCATTCGCCGAATGAAGGGCTGGTCGAAGGACTGTCGAAAGAGGTCCATCCGAATGAGAGGGGATATAGAACGAATGAGATACTGGCGAATAGACATGGGTCGAATGAGGACACTTGTTATTCGGCCGAAAGAGACCCAAGGCCATTCGGCGAATGGGTGCCTCATGCGGCCAAAGGGCCATTCGGCCTACCTGCTCGAACTCATTCGCCCAGTCGCGACCCAGGTGGTGCATCCATGGTGTTCAAACTATTTGACCATCTCTCCTTCCAACGCTCGTTCCTACACTATACTAGATGATGTTGATGTGTTCCCTAAGGCTTAAAGTGGTCTAAAACCGGTTATAAGGTGGTTCGGCCAAGAGGGTTTAAAACCCTAAAAACCGTAATCAAAAACCATGATTTTTACCTCAAATCAGTGGATGCAACCTTAGATCTGTTGTACTTTCCTGATCTATAATTGAAGATGGTTGTTTTGACACCAAAAACGCTCGAATCGGTGAAGAAACGAGCGAGATCGGGCTAGGGTTTTCTAGAGAGAGAAAGTGTAGAGAGAGAGAGAACGATGGAGATGATGATAGCTGGTGGTTGTGGGTTGTTGTGGCATTAAATGCCACAATTAATGGCTTGGGTTTACCCAGTTATGTTCGGGTTCGTTCGGTTTCGCGTGGTTTCACATAGAAACATCGGTTTCTCGTTGTTTTCGTAACGCGACGACTCGGTTTTAAAATAGAAGTTATAAAATTATTTTAGGTTGTGATTCCTAATAAATGAACTAAATATCTTTTATTTATTTAAATTTTCAAAATATTTAATTACGTTTAAATCGAAACGCGCAGTCATCGCGCGTATTTGTTCGAATCGTCACCCGATCAAACACGACGATAACTACACTTTTCAACGTTGTTTTCTAATTATTGAATATCATTCAGAACGTTAAACTTTCAGATTTATTCGTACAGATCGTCACCTATACGAATAATCCGTCGGTTTAGCATTCACGTAACGACATTCGTGCTGTTTTGTTCTGTAAAGCCTCACATACGTTTATACATAATAAAATCCTAAAAATTAATCACATGATGGTCTTGTGTTGCCAGACAATTATCTGACTCAAGAACCAATGATCTGAACTTGTTTTCTCTGAAGTGATTTTGAACTTGCGTTATGATAACATGAAATGATAATGATTTACAACAGATAACTGAAATGTACCTGATTTACTGTTCACGTACGGTTTAAGATCACTGTTCCGGTGCCGGTTCCGGCACTGATGTTACATTATACTATACTTATTTACATTATACTTACACTATGTGCTCAAACTGGAAACTTAGAATTAAATGCTTGATGCTTATGCTACAAACTAGAAGCTTAATCTTTAGGCTTGACGCTTATGATATAAACTTGATATTTAAACTTGAGCTAAACACTTATGCTATAAGCTATGTGCTTAAACTATATGTTTAATGTTTAAATTATAAACTCTATGTTTAAAATACATACTCAATGTTAAGGATTCGAAAACACTTACACTAAACACTAATACTTGATACATTCGTTTTGAAAACTAAAACTACAAATGTGTATTCTAAACATTAATACTCTATATAATTATTTCAAAAATTTAATACTCTACACTCTTAGTTTAAGGGTTAAATTGTTTTACACTTACATCTAGTTGCTTAAACTTAAACTTGAAAACTTATATGCTTAGAAAGACTTATAAGCGTCGATGCTTGAGAACATGAATGCTTGATATACTTGATATGCTTGAAATGCTCAGACAACAGACTGATTGACCGCCGCGTCTGGATATTCGTCAAGCCTTACTAGTCATCAGTGAAACTATGTGAATGCGTTAAACTTGTATGCTTAAGCTATAGGACATTGTAAGACAGACTGTTGGCTGTCGCATGTTGACCTAGGTGTCAACCCCTACTAGTCATCAGTGTTCTTCTTTGTCAGAGTCATGTAAGACAGACTGATTGACCGCCGCGTGTTGACCTAGGTGTCAACCCCTACTAGTCATTTAGTGTTCTTCTTGATTCATCCATGGTTATGACAAGCGACTAGAATGATTTGGGTTCTTCTAGTTGACTTTGTGTCAACTTGAAGGTTTCTCTCTCATAACATGTCACGAGTCATATTTAGGACCATTATGGATGGATGCTGAATTCCCTAGGGTGTTCAGCTGTCCATAATGGTGCCTCTTAAACTCAATACTTATATGTTGTGGAATCAATAGGGTGGAATGAAATGCTTAATTATCATTAACAACAATATGTTAAGCAGCCCGGTATGTGGTGGGACGGTGGCTGGGGCTTGTCCCCTACATATGCCCTATATATAAGCATACTTGGTTGGATAGCATAGGTGGTTGTTAGTGAGGTTAAGGTTGTCGTTTCGGGGGAATCAAAGTAAACATTTGCAGGGAAAACAAAGGCTAAGAATCATACGTTATGGAATCAAGGTAGTGGGATGAAATGCTTAATTATCATTAACAACAATATGTTAAGCAGCCCGGTATGTGGTGGGACGGTGGCTGGGCCTTGTCCCCTACATATGCCCTATATATAAGCATACTTGGTTGGATAACATAGGTGGTTGTTAGTGAGGTTAAGGTTGTCATTCTGGGAATAAAGGTAAACAATTACAGGGTAATCGAATTCAATGAATCGAATGTTATGGAATCAAAGATGTAGGATGAAATGCTTAATTATCATCAGCAACAATATATCATGTGGTTTAGTATGTGGTGGGACGGTGGCTGGGCGGACGATAACTTCGACCCTACATATGCCCTATATATAAGCATACTGAAACAGATGTTATAGATGGTTAATGGTGAGGTTAAGGTTGTCATTCAAAGGATTTTCAAACTATTTTTACATAAAAACTACATGAACTCACCAACCATTGTGTTGACTTTGTTTTCTTACATGCTTGTCTTAGGTGACGCACAGGATTAAGCTAAGATTCAGGATTGCATGCTAGGATGCCCAGATATAGATCCTAGTTGACTTTTGAAGAAGCACATCTTTTGAGATCCATACGAGTCTCTTTTGATATCGTGTATAGATACAAGATAGATATATTTGATTCTTTTGGATAGGTTTACCTAGTTAAATTACTAAACATTGACATTTGTAATTTAACTTTGTAATCCTAGTTAAATGTTTTATTGTGCTTTAATTATTCTTGACATTGATGCTATGTAAACAATCTGATCATCATGATTATCATTCATGATATCGTCCCGGAGAACCTTCCGCCCGAAGGGGACTTCGATCCAACCCCGCCGGCTCGGGATGTGACAGGAGGTTCGTCCTAGGTGGCGAAGGGTTCGGCCGATGATCATAGGTTCGCTCCACCTGGTTCGCGAGCATGAAGGTTCGACTAAGCATGTAGGTTCAGCTGATGGAAGACTGGTCCAACATGGGTTCGGGAACTCGAGGTTCGTGGCTCCCTCTTCAGTTTGATCGAAACACAACCCAGCTGGTCGAAGGTTCAGCTATCCAGTTTCCACACAAACCTAACCTGCAACATCACCATCTTCGAACTCCAATCCGTGCAAAGCTATTCCACTGGTTGTGTTAGGAGAATATGGTGTCTTGAAGGTGTAGGTTTAGTGTGTAAAAGTCCTAAGCCGAGTGAGAGTTTAGGTCGAACAAAAGGGTTACAAAAACCCTACTTTTTCATACGATTTCAAGCTCATTACCTCGAATTTTAGTGGATGGATCCTCAGATCAGTTACTTTATGGTAGAGGAGCTCGAGATCTTCGTTTAGACACCAAAAACACAAGATTTCACCAAAGATTGAAGGAGTTATGGTGATTTGAAGTTGTGAACTTTAGAGAGAGAGAGAGAGAGTGACGGTTTTGGAGAGGTAGAAAGGGAGGAGATGTGATAAATGAAGAAAAAAGCTTCATTTAGGGTTTATATACCCCGTGGGTGTTCGGGTTCGTTTCGGTTGCTCGGTCCTCGTTTTCGTCGTGTTTCCGGCACGTTACGCGCGTGTTTTGCAAATTAAATAAAAAGAATTTATTTTCGAATGTTTAGAAGTTGGTTATTCCTAGTAAATCTTTTAAATTAACTTTTCTTGAATCGTTTTATCGAAATTAATTATTTTACGCATTTCGTTAGCTCTTTCGCTTATCTTATGTATTTTAATTAATATGAGTTTATTTTTAAACTTTCTAAAAGATTGTGATTCCTAATAAATGTTTAATATTTAATTTTCTTAAATTATTTTCATTCGTTTCATTGTTCGTTTCCCTTTTCATCAGAACGTGTCACCTTCGCGCGTATTCGTTTGAATCGTCACCCAAACGAACACGGCGTCGGATTCATTTTCGGATTGTTGTTTTCTACTTTTCAGTCATCATTTCAGAACGTTAAACTTTCAGATTTATTCGTACAGATCGTCACCTATACGAATAATTCGTCTGTTTAGCATTCTGCAACGACATCTGTTATAGTTTTGTTTTTTTAACCTCGCATACGTTTATACATAATAGCATTACATCAAGCATTTGTGTATCAGTTCAGTGTTGTCTGATGTGTTTTTACTGTTAAACCATGAGGTTTAAAGCAGATTTCAGGTCAATAGCATAATAGTTTAGTGTCAAGCATCAATATCAATAGCATATACATAGTTCACGTAGCTTGTACCTGAGTTACTGTGCAAGTTACTATAGAGATCACTGTTCCGGCAACGCGTCCGACACTAATGTTACAATCTCCTTGTTGTTTTTAAATTATATTTTTAAAGCATTTAATTGTTTTACCCAACCCGAATGGCCGACCCAATATAAGAAATATAGCAATAGGAAAAAAAATATTGGCCCGTGGCTTTCGGCCCCCCTACCAAAAAATTTCAAGCTTCGTCCCTGGTCGGGATGATCGTGCCGAATTACACAAGAGGCTTGTTGATCATTATTTTAGCACCGAAACCAACCCAACATTCACCAATGAATTATTTAAAAGAAGATTTCGTATGCCTATAGATTTATTTTTGCGTATCATAGACGATATTGAAATGAATTACCAATACTTTCAAACAACGTTTGATGCAAGAGGTCATCAAAGTTTTGCTGCACTTCAAAAGTGCACGTCTGCGATACGACAGTTATCTTATGGTGACGCTCCAGATGATCTTAATGAGTATTTACAAATGTCTGAAAGAACGTCGCGTGAAAGCCTCAACCAATTTTGTGACGGTGTTATTTGTTTGTATTCAAAAGAATTTCTTCGAAAACCCACTTACAATGATGTTCAGTTTCTATATCAACCGCATTCTGAAAGACACAAATTCCCGGGGATGTTGGGAAGTATAGATTGTACGCATTGGGTTTGGAAGAATTGTCCGATTGAATGGCGCGGACAATACACACGAGGTGATTACAAGGTTCCGACGGTGATGCTTGAAACGGTGGCATCACAAGACACTTGGTTTTGGCATGCTTTCTTTGGACCTCACGGCTCCAACAATGACCTCAACGTTCTTGATCGTTCGTATGTTTTCAGCAACATACTTGATGGATCAGCCCCAAAGTGTCCGTTTATGATTAACGGCATCGAATACAAGCTTGGATATTATCTTGGTGATGGGATTTGTCCTAGTTGGGCAACTATAGTGACATCGTTGCAGCATCCTCCCGAGAATGATTTAAAACGCCGTCGATTGAAGAGAGCACAAGAAGCTGCACGAAAGGAAGTTGAAAAAACTTTCGGTGTTTTGAAGGGAAAGTAAAATATATTGCATCGTCCCGCAAAAGCAAATGCATCCCCGAATTTTACGAAAAATTATGTATGCTTGTATCATTATACATAATGTGATTTTAAAATGGAATGGGGAAGCAATATCACCAGAACACATAGAGGACCCTCCTAGCGATGAACAGCCTGAAGAAGACATTTTTTATCAGCTGTGATCAAGAACAACATAAGAAAGCCTTCGAGCCGACCTTATCGAGCATTTGGAGCTTTTATTGCAACAATATTACGCCAATAACCCGAATAAGTAGTATTTTAAATGTCTTTAATCGTTGTTGCTTATTTTTTAGAATCGTTGTGGTTTTTTTTAATTTAATATAATATCTTTTTAATTTAATGTAATACCTTTTTTGTCACAACCCACGCCGAGTGCGGAATCCACGACGCGTGACTATGTGTTCATGTGCCAATGTTAGAGAACAACCCGTGATTACTATGTTTCATAAAGTTAAGTTCACTTAAACAAGCATAACATACATATTATACAACAAGTTTATCATAAGTTAATTATTATACAATACGATGTTTTTGTTTTGTTTCTAGGTCACCACTAGTTCTGTTGTTGATCCTGACCTAGATTGAATTGCTGTCGTTCCCCATGACCTGAAACATGTAGATAAAAGAGTCAACTACGAATAGTTGAGTGAGAATCATAGGTTTTATTGATTTACATGATTTTTCAAATAATGATTTTCATGATATAGTTTTCACAAGTGATCAAACAGGTACTTTGAAATTGAATCTACCAGAGCATGCAAACATCAAACCTAAAGAATAATGCTAACGTTTGGCTACCCGCCAAACGCCGTAGTTTCAATGTCCAGCTACCCGCCGGAACGCCGTAGTATTGACGCTAGCTACCCGCCAGAACGCCGTAAGTATAAAGAATCTTGTGTTCCCGCATATGATCATACCAGTACTACCAAGGGCTTGATAACAAGTTAATGATGTTCACATAAGAATGTGCCCAAATAGCATCCACATAACCAAAGTTCCCAAGTGATACGCTTGTTTTTAATGATTTGATAAATGATTTGTTTGATGATTGTTTACCATGATTTTCCTGATAATACTGATATATGATTTCATGGTAGTTGATAAATGTTTATCATGACGTTCCTCATGATAATGATATAAGATTTCATGGTAGTTGAATAATGTTTATCATGACGTTCCTCATGATAATGATATATAATTCCACGATGATTGATAAAATATGTTTTGAAAATGCATCTACATGTTCCACCCCGAGTTTTGGAAAACAAAACATTAAAAGGGGAAATATGAAACTCACAATAATATGCGGATGATGATGATCTTGATGTTCAACTGATAGGAAATGCTATATGGTTCCTATAACAATTTATGACTAACTGAGTTAATCATAACAATTGTGGATTAATCAAATAGATGTTGGTTGTTGATTATTCACTCAATTCCTAGATGAATTTCTGGCTTAGGAATAGTCAATCCTTGTTATTGATTATTTAGGTATCATGAAACATGAGAATGTGATATTAAAATAGGTTTAATAACCATGCTCAATGTACTAATCTGATTGTTATCATAAACATCAGATCGTTATTCCGGTGATTATCTTCATGCTTATCATTAGTTTGAAACACTTGGATGAAACCTAGCATTTCAAGAAATGATCAAAACATTCATAATCATTGTTAAAATCAAATGGTTTAAACCATTTTAATCTAAGATATAGTTTCATGAAAACCGGGCATTACAACGGCTCAAAACAAGGATTTATCCAGTAGAACATCGTGTTCTTTGTTTAAAATCATTCCTAGCCATCATCTAAGCAATAATCAACAACCCTAACAATCTCACTACGTTCAAAAACAAGATATAACCAATCAAAATCAAACTAAAAGGTTTAAACGAACTGTTACCTAACCAGACGGACTTTCAACTGCAGAATAACGATCAGAACTCGTAGATACGATCCCTGGTGCGATCCACGAGATTAGAATGCTTCAAAATGGAGTTTGGATTATGAAAATATGATTTGGGGGTGTTTTTGAGCGTAAATGATCGAAATAAGATGAAAAAATGAGTTTTCTTCGCATCCTGATCTTAAAAACTCGTTTTTCAGCCGCCATCCACCCCGGGCGCATCGCCCCAGATGGAACGCTGGGTTGGGGCGTACCGCGCGGATGCCAGATCGCAGATATTTTGGTTTTCCTTCGTTTCGCGATTCCGGGAGCATACGAACTCCGTTTTGCGCACGGTTTTCGCCTACGTTCACGATTTTTCGAGCTCTTTCCAATGGTTATAATTTCAAGACCTGAAAAATTCAAGATATATGATCTCTTATTTAACGCTATCTTCAACTCAGCGTATCTAGAAATCAAAACCTCGTTTCGTGATTTTGCTTACACTCATTTTCTTTATTTCCGAGATATTATTCTAACATGAAAAATTTGAATTGTCACATTTTTAAATTTTAATGTAATTTTATATTTTATTTTTAATGAATCTATTTAATTTTTATTAAAATAAATCATTAAAAATATGAGGAAAAGCGGGAAAAAGTGAGACGACACCATGCAAAATTGTGAAAAGTATGAAAAGCTGATGTGGCGCTGAGGAAAAGTGGGACGACTCCTAGTGGCCTCAGTTTTGTCCCAATATATTAAGATAATATGCAGATAAGAGTCTTATCGTTAGTTATTTTATTTCATATTAGATAACATTTGTGTTACAAATATTAAATAAATAAACTTTAAGATTATTTATTTTAAATATTATTGTATATTTTTCTCCAAGACATTTTATAAAAAAATAACATTTGTTGGTTTTTGCTACTTTTTGGGACTCGTGTTTTGTCTCCATATATTAAGATAACTTGTAGAGTTGTACATAAAGAATCTCATCAGTAGTTAGTTTATTTCATATTAGATTAAAACGCATTGGGTTACACAGGTTAAATAAATAAATTTTAAGGTAATTAATTTTAAAGATCAGTCTATATATTTCTCAAAGATGTTTTATAAGAAATTAAAGAATTAAGTTATGATATAATTATAGTATATACCAAATTTAATAAAATCATTAGTATTTGATAGGAGAGAGAAAAATCTAAAGAAAAAATCTTAATCTTATAAAAGGGGCCTGCTGCCTACAAATAATTATATGAGGGAGAAACAGGATAAATCAATTTTTAAGCGACCTAGAAAATTTAACGTGTGTTTTATTAAAATATTTATTTATTATAAACTTTAGACTTTAGATTCTGAATATAGTGGTATAAAAATAACGTCAATTCATTTCAATTTGTCAAATTATGATTACTCAAATGCAATGGATCTAAAATTTCATATTATTTTTAGATTGTCTTTTTCTGTTCTAGTTGCAACGTTATTTTCCAATAATTTACATATGAATATTTTAGCGGCTCGAAACAAAGATATACATGACGAGATTTCTATTGTATTCTTGTATTTGATATTCTGGATAATACATTTTAGCCTATCTCTGAAAGAACCTTATAGTTAGGTAAACTTCAAACCTTGTCTAAACAATAAAGCTCACTTCAGATTCAAACCCAAGATCTCCTAAACGAGTGTCAACGAGATAACTTTTGAGCTAAAAGCCTAGCAAAGTTAGCTTGCGTGGTGCGGCGAAGTTACAACTAAAACCCATGCGCTGTAGCTTGGTAGTATCAAGTATGATTAAAAAACATATGAAGTCGCGACATATTAGATATGGATATTGAAACGTAGATAAACAAACACATGAAATAAAACTTCACTAATTAGTAGGGTCTGAGGTTGGGATGCAAACAAATTAACCTTATGTTTATCATAATGAAATTAAAAAAAAATATTTTTGAAGAACCCTACTCAAAAAGAAAGTGAAATAAAAAAATATATATTTATAAGAAAGAGATTTTAAACAACATAGTTTTTATAAACAAATAACTTTGTTTTTTAAAAATAAAATGTTTAAAAAATCTCTATAAAAATAAAGGTTTTAAAAATAATAAGAAAAATTACACAATTTTTTAAACTAAAGTTTTTAACATCAGTAAGTTTAAAAATATTAGTTACAAAATAAGAGGCCATGTATCATTTCTTTAGTTACTAATTTAAGTTGTTTTAAAAATTTTAGTTGTTAACCACCAAGGAAGTGATGTAGTAGTTAAATTGAACAAAAAGACAACTATAGGTTTCAAGTCAAATTCCTATTTAGGACGATTTTCCTTGGAGTTCACCGACCTGATTGTTTGCGACCACGTATTACCTGTTCATTTCGGTTAGTTGGGTATTAGAATGACCCAGGGTTTTAGCACGTAAGTGGTTTTTACGGCCATGAAAAAAATTAATTATTGTTTTATTACTAAAGTACTTATTAATAAGTAAATTAATCATTTTGTATGAATATTTGTTGTAAAATTCTGAAATATTTATTACCAATTATCTTGTATTTTATATTAAATTTGTGTAACCGTGGAACACACGAGCTAATAGTCTAGTGTGTGTATGTGTATATAACAAACTTTAAAATCTTTAAAAGGTGTCATTATGTAAAGTTAAGAAGTCAGATTAAAAAAATAGAAGTTTTAATGCCGACACTTCAAATTGAACATAGATAGAATAATTTATGTAAGCAACATTTGTTTTATTTTGAAGTAGTAATAGAGAAAACATTGGTTATATGTACGCGTGTGGAGTGTGGACAAATCCAAATAAAAAGTGTTATTTATTTAATAAGATAAGAATTGCAATTTAACATGTGACTTCCTATTGAAATACAATTAATGGGTATTTTGGTAAAAGAAAATCAATATTCTTCTACTTACTCTCTTTGATCAAAATCTAGCACAAAACCCTTTGATTTCCAAGACGTATATGAGCCTCTCTAAATCCTTATATCATGTTCCGATTATCCGATCAATAGAGAGAAAGAGCTAAAATTCAGTGTTTGGGAAGGTGCACATTTCTGTCAACGATCACCGCCTCCATATATATAAAGTACTTCTTTACATAGTCGTTAACTAACTACCAGAAAAAATATAAATCTACGACACTCGATTTTGTTGTAAATGTGTTGCAAATTTGACTTTATGACACATTTACCACCAAATTTTTTTGAGGCAAAAACCCTTTTTTTCAAAAGCTTTGTTACAAATTCGCGACATAAGTTGGTTACAAAAATCTTGTTTTCTAGTATGTTACCAAAGCATGGCTAATTTCATGCTTAGTCAGCTTTTGATATTATTTTGTTTGCCAAACTTTTAGTTAATCTGTTTTTATTCAATAATTAACATGCTAACATTAATTGATCATATTAATACAATTTTTAATATATGTTATTAAAAGAAAATAAATAAAAAACTATATATTATAAAATGATGTTTTTAAAACTTAAAAGTGTAACATTTAACATAATTGTGCAAGTTGTCACCCGTTCATCTTCGGCATCTTTGACGTCCAAACTTAAACCCTCACACTGACAACATTTCTTCAATCTGAAGGACGCAAATTAACTTGTTGTGCATCGTGTCTACGACTGGTTAGATTCTACACAACCAAACCACGTGCCACATGGCCCACGCTAAGCTCCATAATAGAAAAAGAAAATAATGAAAAGTAAAGGAAATTAAAAAGAAAAAAGAAAAAAGAAAAGAAAAACATGTACCACACATTTTGTTACATTTTATGTTGAAAAATATAATATCTAATTTGAATGCGTTGCTTCAATCAGGGTCACATGTTTGGTTTTTCAAGAGTACGTACCATGACTAAAATCTTATATGAATCTTATCTTTAAACATTATTTTCACGTCTAGAGAACGAATTAATTAGAGGTTCCTATGAATATATAGCCTGAAGATGAGTTTATACAAATTATATTACCTAAAGTTATAATTTCATGTCTATATCAAACAGAATCGTATGTGTTTTTTTTAACCGCAGTTAAACTGTCTCGTCGTGCTACCTTCAGTTATCCTGGCGATTGATAGCTAAGATCAATTCCTCGATCTCCGACCTTGAGACCCGTGTGCCCCCAGATGCACGGGAACCGGATGGAATCCGTAAACCCTCGCCCCAGATGCCCATTCGTTCCTTCACATGAATATCCATTAAATTGCATCCAACAAGGTTGAAACCCAAGACCTCCACTTTGAAAGGGTGTGTCTTTACCAGTTGAGACAATTCTCCGGATAACAAAATCCAATATGTGGGTAAGTAGGAGGTTCATGTTTTTTCTTGATTGATTTCACACTACTTGTGTGAAATGAAGTGTTCCATTTTGCTTATTAACCGTTTTATCTAGTTTTCTATTTATAATTGTAAATTGCAACTACTATGTAATTTTACAAATTTACCGTTTATTCTTGTCGATTTAGTAAGCATTTGTGTGTATTGGCTATATCCTAATTAGTTATTCTTTTTTATGTATTTCAAGCAATTTTAATAAAATTTTTTGTTTCATTTTTTCTTTTATTGTTACATAGATACGGGTATATAGAGAAAGTTGTGGATAAAAAGTACAATGTATGTTTAGCAAGATGTGTGATAATTATCATGCAAAACTAAAATGTTTTCATGTGATAATTATCACTAAAAGCATAGACTTATTGTTGACTGTTGAGTGTGGAGGCTTCTAAAGCCCATTGGCTTGTAATGGGCCGCACACGGGTTGGGCTTAGCTTGTAGTTTAAGTTAGAATACTTAATTGTAATCTATATTTATATGTCTCATTTTATTTGCAATCTTTTGAGCACCTAATAATACGAATCCTAGTTGCAGCACAGTGGACGTAGGTCACATCGATCGAACCACTTCAAATTCTTGTGTCGTTTACTGCTTTCGTGTGTGTGTGATACCAAACAGTTATCAAGCATTTGATTTTTGCGCAATAACTCTGTCTAGGAGTGGTTTTAACACGTAAAAACGGATAACACTTGTGTGATAAAATCACTTTGTATAATAATAGGCTTCTATATGCGTGTGTATATGCATGTGTCTATGTGAGTATACATGTGTATAATATATATGCTGCATATATGTGATCATCTAACTCTGTAGATATGTGTAAATTAGTTATGCGAACTAAATTTTATTTTTGATGTTTATATGTGATTCTCATGGTCATGTAAACAAGAAATGTTTACATAAATTTCATACATGGTTACTAAGAATCTATGTGTATCAGTGCGTGTTTATGTTTTCACGTGTATGTAACTCCATATTAATATTTGCAACAATTTCCTACTAAAAAATTATATGTTTATTTTTCTTCTTATAACTAATACTTTTTGATATTACGGGACAATTGATCTTATTATTTTCTCATAACAATTACATAATAGAATCCCATTATATACACAAATGGGTCAATGATAAAAATGGAAAAAAAACAACAATTATGCCTATGATTGAGGGATATGAATGGAAACAAAGAAACGTAAATATTGATAGAATAAATCATGTCCATTACTCCCCCTCAAGTTGGCGCATGAAGATTGATAATGCCCAACTTGGCGAGTAAAGCACGGAGGCATTGTGTCCCTAACGGTTTGGTGAAGACATCTGCAATTTGTGCTGTTGTGTGAATTTCCATGGGTTGTATCTCCTTTGATTCAACTCGTTCTCTAACAAAACAACAATCCATTTCTACATGTTTAGTTCGTTCATGAAAAACTGGATTGTTTGCAATGTGCCTAGCGGCTTGGTTGTCACAGAATAGTTGAGTAGGAGTGGTACATGGTATCTCGAGTTCACTGAGCAACCATCGCATCCATAAGATTTCACTTACTGTGGATGCCATCGCCCGATATTCAGCTTCTGCAGAAGAGCGCGAAACAACCGCTTGTTTCTTTGACTTCCATGATACGGGTGCTCCCCCTAGAAGTAATAAGTATCCTGTTCTCGATCTTCTTGTAATGGGGCATCCTAACCAATCAGAGTCACAATAAGCAGTGAGGGTTGCGCCCCCGTCTTTGGAAAGAAGAATACCCTGTCCTGGTGTTCCTTTGAGGTATCGTAGGACGCGATTGGCGGCTTCGAGGTGGCTCTCTCTCGGATCGCTAACAAATTGGCTTAAAATATTGACTGAGTAAGTGATGTCAGGTCTTGTTGCTTGTAAATAAAGAAGTCTACCAACAAGTCTTCTATATCGGTTAGCATCCACACGGTTTTCTTCCTCTCGTTTATCCAATTTCAAGTTCTGTTCCATGGGAAACAAGCTTGGTTTACAGCCCAACATGCATGTGTCTTCCAAGATGTCTAACGTGTATTTGCGTTGGCTGAGAACCATGCCATGTTTTGTTCGGGCAACTTCAATACCAAGAAAAAATTTTAAAGGGCCTAGATCCTTTATGCTAAATTCTTTATCAAGGAAATTTTTAGTGTCTTGTATTTTCTTTATGTCATTTCCTGTAATGATCACATCGTCCACATAAATAAGAGCAGCAAGAAAAACACCATTTTCTTTAAATAGGAACAACGAATGATCGGCCTTTGACTGTTTAAATCCAAGCTTTTGCAAAGAATTGGTAAATTTTTGGTACCAATTTCTTGAGGCTTGCTTAAGGCCATAAAGGGATTTCTTGAGTTTGCATACTCGGTTGTCATTTTCTTTGCCAAAACCTTGGGGAATCTTCATGTAAATATCTTCATGTAAGTCACCATGCAAAAATGCATTGTTCACATCAAGTTGATGGACGTGCCACTCCCTTTTTACTGCAACAGTTAAAAGAACTCGAATAGTAACTAACTTTGCAACGGGTGCAAACGTGTCGTGAAAATCGACACCTTCCATTTGGGTGTAGCCTTTTGCAACAAGGCGTGCTTTGTACCGCTCTATTTCTCCATTTGGCTTATACTTTATTTTGTACACCCATTTCGAGTCGATAGCATGTTTTCCTTTTGGTAACTCTACCAACGTCCAAGTTCCATTTTGCTCAAGAGCTTGTATTTCGGTTTTCATGGCTTCGACCCACTTTGGGTTTTGTGTTGCTTGACTAAAAAGTTTTGGCTCATTATTTGAAGTAATGGCCGACAAAAAAACTTTATGTGAGTTAGTAAATTTATCATATGAGACAAAATTGGCTAAAGGATATACCGTTGAAGGTGCTTGATCGGAGGTAGATGAAAGCTCTTGGTCTAAAGATGGGGGTAACTTCACTTCATAAGCTTTCAAATAAGATGGTTGACTTCTGTTTCTATTGGGTCGATCAAGTGGTTCTGGTCTGCTTTCAGATTCGCCAGCTATTTGACTAGAGGAAAGGATCTCATCACTAGCATGGTTTATGGTTTGTGGGCTCTCAAGATTTTCAAAATTTTCAATTATTGGGCTAGCACTATGTACCTCTTGGTTTTCAATATGTGAGTGTTGGGAATAATTTGGCTCGTGGATGACCTCATGATCAGAAGCATTTGTTTGGGAACCATCAGAATTTTGTGTGGGTGTAACAACAGGATCATCCTCCCAATCTCTTGGCCAAATGAAAACCTCTTCCTCATTGCCTGACATGTCAATTTTTGTGAAAGGAAAAATGCTCTCCACAAACTTTACATCTCTTGTGATAATGATTTTCTTGTGTTGAATATCATAGACTTTGTAACCTTTTGTTCCCGGTGGATAGCCCACAAATATTCCCGGCCTCCCCCTCATTTCAAATTTATCCCCTTTTGTCTCAATGCTTCGATAATATGCAAGGCACCCAAACACCTTTAGGTGTTCATAGCTAGGACTTTTATTGTATAACAACTCATAAGGTGTTTTACCATCGATCACATCAGATGGGAGCCGGTTTATGATATGGGTTGCCGTTAAAATACACTCTCCCCAAAATTTTGTAGGAAGATTGGCTCCAAATTTTAAAGCTCTTGCCGTTTCTAAAATATGTCGGTGTTTTCGTTCCACAACACCGTTTTGTTGAGGTGTGTGTGGACAGAAGAGTTATGCTGATCGTCGTCGGAAACCGCTTGAGTTTCAAGTTGGTGACCGAGTCTTACTCAAAGTTTCTCCCTGGAAAGGCGTTGTCCGATTCGGGAAGAAAAGGGAAACTTGCACCAAGGTACGTTGGACCTTTTGAGATCCTGGAACGGATTGGTCCCGTAGCCTACAAACTCAAACTTCCAGTGGAGCTAAGCAATGTTCACGATACTTTTCATGTATCGAATCTTAAGAAATGCTTGGCGGATCATGATGTTCAGATTCCACTGGAAGACATACAGATTCAGAACAACATGCAATTCATTGAACGTCCAGTTGAGATCATGGATCATGGGGTCAAGAAACTTAAACGCAGCCGTATCCCGATCGTGAAAGTGCGATGGGAGGGCAAACGCGGTGCTGAGTTCACCTGGGAACGTGAAGACCAGATGAAGCTTAAGTACCCTCATCTTTTTACAGTATCTTCGGCTAGTTAATTTCGGGACGAAATTCCCCTAACTAGGGGAGACTGTAACATTTGTGCATATAGTCATGTAGTTGTAAACAGTGTTAGAACAGTGTCTATTCATGGTTCAGTTCATCAATGTGATTCGTATGTTCAAAATGTGTGCTTGTGTGTTACAGGATCTTGTAATCAGAAAACAAGTATGTATTATTTATTTACAGTCGATTTCACTAAGCAAGAACAGTAACTTGTTATATCGAAACAGTGGTGGGCAGCGAGAGTGAGCCCTATACATATACTGCGTTCGGTGTAACAGGTTAGTGTTAGTGCGTAGTGTCGAGACGAATAGTATGACAATTAATTAATTCAACCAAGATCGTAATCTGTAAGCGAGACTGAGTATAGTTATGGGTGACGATCCATAATAGTACAAATGTTGAACTTATAATTACGATTAAACGACTTTAAATAATTAATACGATCGGAAAACGTACGCGATTGCGGGTATACACGTAATTTCGAATGTTTAACGATCCGACAACACACGAAGAGTAAAAATAATTATATTAATTATTTTATATTTTTACAATTTTGAAACTCATCATTTTAATGAGTTTAACAACTCTCTTAATTAAAAACCGCGTAAATTACGCGTTACGTTCCGGAAACGCGAACCGAGCGACCGAAACGGACCCGAACACTACCCGGACTATAAGAGCCCGAAAGAAGGCCATTTCCTTCATTTTTATCAGCCAAACCCTCTCTCTCTCTATAAATTTCGCAAACCCTCTCTCTCTCTAGAAAACCGAGCTTTAAACGTTCGTATCTCGCTTATTTCTCGACGGATTTCGACGTTCTTGGTGTCCACGCGAAGCTCTCGACAAACTCTACACGAAAGTACAAGATTTACGCAGATTTGTCCAGCCAATCTTGAGGTAATGAAGCTTGAAAGATCACGAAATTAGGGTTTCTTGTGTGATTTGTTTAAACTCGATGGTTAGCCGGTCCTAGCCCTTTTCTAGTTAGTTTCGCAGCTATGATGATCCTTCTTGATGATAGATCAGCTCTACTAACTGACTGGGACAGATTGTATGCGATGATGATGATGCAAACCCACAGGTTCGTGGGGGTTAGCTGCACACAGCAGACAGCCGAACCAGGAGGGTTTCCTGGCCGAACCCTTGATGTTCTCACGAGCCTTGCCGAACCAATTCACCCTCACGAACCATCACATGCCTTTCAGTCGAACCTTCGTGGGCATGGGCATCTCCAACGAACCCTCCATGCTGGACCATAGGAAACGAACCCTTGTCGCCATGCATAAGCTGCGAATGAACCACGAACCCTGCATGGTTCGTGGCATGATCAACCGAACCCTTTTGATGCTTCTGGTCACGAACCCACCTGCCCAAGCCGAACCCCAGCGAACCCTTGTCCAGTCAGCACTAGCAGCGAACCACCCTGCTATCACCGAACCCTCATCAGTTCATTGGCCGAACCCTGATGATTCCTTGTCTTGAACGAACCCTCCAGCCTTAGAAGCCGAACCGTAGCTGAAATCCTTAAGGGTTCGCTGCCCAAAGTTGGCAGCCCACTAGACTTTCGGCCCAAACCAGTTGTAATCGGCCCAATTCATTAGTAATTGGCCCAATATCACTAAGGAAACTTACATGGTCTACATCTACATTGTTTGGCCCATTTAAATCCGTTAGGCCCAATCCAAGCCCATTCGGCCACTATGATCCTAGTTGGCTCGATATTGTCTCTGGCATGCTATAAAGCCTATGTACACGTTATTGGGCCAACATCACGTTTACTCGGTTCAATATCATATACAATTGGCCCATGGATTTCCATTTAAGCCTATTATCAAAATTATGGGCTTAAGGCCCATTGTAGGCCACCACTCAAAGCGATTGTAATTTGATCTTAATTTGGGTTAAGTGGCAACTTAAAATAATAACGGGATCAAGTTACAATCTCATGAGCTTTAACACTTGGAACGTCTTTTCATAAGTCATATTAATCATACGGTTATCAAATCCTAGAACAAATATCATTTTATGCATAAGAATTATGCATCAAAGAACATTTCATAAGTTTCTTGGACCCATGATCAATCAAATGACTCAAAGCATAACATACAAGTTTTCACAACAATCAAATCTTGAGAACACAAGTCAATCAATGAATCAAAGTTTATACAATTATAAATCCTATATCTTATGTATGATTACAATGTTATAGGAAACAATTAGAAGTCCTGTTTGCTACTTGCTAACTGTTTAGTTCAGAGTCTTATGCAGACAGGTGAGAACTTTAGCCCCTCTTTTACTGTTTTATAACTGTTTTGGGGTGGAACACGTGATCAAAACCGCTATTTCAATCTTGTTTCATTGCACAGTGTGTGTGCATTCATAAACATTACAGGTTTATCCTATGAATCCAAGTGATTCTTCAACTGTTTAAGGAAATTGTCAACTGTTTTAAAGGAATTATTTACTATTAAATCCTTATTACTATAAAGGATTTTAAAATGTTTTCTTGAAATGTTTTATAACAGTTCTATTCAAATGTTCTTTTAAAGGATAAACATTTTTAAATAAATGATTTCATAAACCTTTCTTTTGTTATAAACCTTGTTGTTATACAAGGTCATCACATCATGGTATTCAAAACAAGTGGTTCACAACATGGTACTCAAATTCATTGGTTCAAAACATGGTATTCAAGTCAAGTTGTTCACATCATGGTATTCAAATCAAGAGATTCATTTCATGTTACATAAACAAAGGATTTAACTCGTGGAGTTAAATCCAGGTTTTCAATAAGACATTAACACATCCGGTTAAAGTAAGATTCAGAAAACATGGTGTCCATTGTTGTAAACAAACTTGCAAAAAGCATCAAGTATCACATTCATTAGCGTTAGTACTGGGTGATCACAACAAGGGAAAGCGGACACATTGTTTCTTATCCAGGATGGAGTTAGCTTTTAAATTTGTTTTAAAAGCTAACTGCAGGTCTGGTGTCATGGTTTTCTTATCCAGGATGGAGTTGGCTTTTAAATTTGCTTTTAAAAGCCAACTGCAGGTCTGGTGTCATATGGTTATCAAAACTGCTGACGTATTATCTAACTCCAAACGTGGTTTGGGACTTGATATTATCGGCTGTCGTGCGAACAGTGATTGGACTGTTTACACTCATTTTCTTACTTGATGTTAGTTTGGGTTGCAGCTCATCCGTGTGAATCTTATGATGCTTTAACTTACCTATGTCTTATATCATATTACTCATGTTTACAAATGTTTAAACCTATTGGTCTCACCAACTACGTCTGTAGTTGACAGTTACTTTTCACGTGTTTCAGGTAATCAGGTTTAAGACATTCTCAGGGACAACTAAGGAGACCATTCTAAGATAGAACAAGATGAAGAAACATGCTAGGATGGAATAGAAACTCACTAAATCCTAAATGTTTAATTGTCTTGTTTGGAGTCTTGTTTTGTAAACTATATTTTGGGTCTGTAGTTGTCTTACTTTTGGTAGATAGATTGTCTGTAATTAATCAACTGTCTAAACATTATGAAATGTAGTAATCCATTGTGGTTGTTCTTATTCAATACTTGTGCATGATTCAACTGATCATACGTCACCGCGCCGTGGATTCCGCACGCGGCGCAGGGGTGTGACAGGTTGGTATCAGAGCCAAGGTTGTAGAGAACTAGGAAAAACCCAATGTTTAATGACCTAGACTATAACCTAAGCTACCCAATAGGACTAAGTGCTATAGGCTTGAGGATACTTAGGATCTAAGTAACTTAAGTGAGCATTAAGTCTGCAATAAGCTTGAAAGATCTTAGGGACATTTTTCTAAGATTAGACATCGAGTCAAAGAATTTGAACCGGAATTCTATAATTTTAGAAACCGGATTAAATTCTCACACGTATGCATTTAAGGATTTCAGAGGCAAGGATCTATATTCTTAGTATCCTTGATCTGAAATTCTCACACAGAGATCATTATAGGATTCAAAGGTCAAGATCTATTAATTTAGAACTTGGATTTGAGATCCTTGTCATATTCATTATAGGATTCAAAGGTCAAGATCTATTAATTTAGAACTTGGATTTGAGATCCTTGTCATATTCATTATAGGATTCAAAGGTCAAGATCTATTAATTTAGAACTTGGATTTGAGATCCTTGTCATATTCATTATGGGATTCACAGATCAAGATCTATTAACTTAGAACTTGGATTTGAGATCCTTGTCATATCACTATAGGAATTCAAAGGTTGAGGTCTATTAATTTAGAACTTAGATTTGAAATCCTTGTCATTGTTATCATTATCATGGATTCATTATCATAGGAACTTTATAACTTAGAATCTGTGTAACAGTATTCTTTAGTTGAAGTTCTCACAGGAAATCATTATGCTCAGTACTTTAAGTATTGGGAAACTAGGTTGATTAACCTAGGACACATATACATAAACCTAAGGTCTTAGTTTCTAGTAAATTAAGGACCATGGTTTACACAATCATAAACATAATCACAGAACAAGAGGAGATCATGGGATAATCATAATCAATCAAGGGTTGGAATCTTAGCTTCAAATGCAAACGGCGGATTAACGCTGATGGGCTGAGGTAAGTGGTGGGTCGGTGAGAGCTTACCCTATATATAAGCTTATCTTGGTTTGTCAGGGAAAATTCGGCGCTTGAATTTGAAGTGAGGATTCGGGAACAACCGGAATCATTGAACATTGGTCAAACACATGGGGTACAAACACATGGGATACAATCATTGGTGAATCAAATCATAGTGGAATTCAAACTTGGATGAAACAGACATTATGGTGAATCACTCAAGTTGTGAACATTCCTTCAAATGTAAACCTTAAGTGAAATTCTTAAGTGATTACATCATTAGTACTTGCTAACATGGGTTAACGGAAAGTGTAGAGCACACGTATGATTTAGTTCTACATGTTAACGATTGTTAGAAGGTGCACATATAACATAATCATAGTTCAGTCATGGAATCAATCATAGTTCAAGTTGATCAAAGATCATGGGATTCTTAATCAATGGAAAACACATGGAAATCAGTACAAACGTGTTGCCAAATGCTAGCAAGGGCATGATCGTGGTATACCGAAACGGTGGTGGGCAGCGAGAGTGAGCCCTATATATAAGCTATTTTCGGTATATCGGGAAAGTGTCAGTGTGTAGGTTTGGTGGAGAGATCATGAGACATCGTACATATTCACATGATAAGTATACAAATAAGTTGATAACTTATACGTGTACTGGATCATATTACAATTGAATGATAATACTAGTAGTATGGATATATTACTGACCTTATCATGAAAATTCAATTGTATCCATTCTCATTACTGACCCGCTTGTGGCTTCTATTCGTAGAATGCCTCCTCGACGAGACCCAAATGCTGGGGGTTCGACAAGCGGTAATGATGATGAAATTAACAGGATTGCTCGAGCTATCGCTGTTCACATGAGGGATGTGATCCCGGGCATGGTCACTGATATTACCCAGAATCTTCGGGGAAGTACCGGTGATTCTGCACATAACTCAAATGCCACAAACGCTGGAACTGCTAACTTTACTTTCAAGCAGTTCAACGATGCTAAGCCTCCTAAGTACTCTGGTACCGAAGGAGCTACCGGCCTACTGCAATGGCTGGAAAGTATCGAAGACATTCTAGACTTCACCGGATGCCCTGAAAATCTAAAGGTCAAGATGGCCTCGAGTGCATTTCACAAGGGCGCACTCACCTGGTGGAATTCTGAGAAGAACACCAGAGGACGTGAAGTCGCTCTAGCCTTACCATGGAATGGATTCAAGAACTTACTGGTGGAAAAGTTTTGTCCACGTCACGAGCTAAAGAAACTGGAAGTGGAGATGTGGAATCTGGTGCAGGATAGTGGCGAAAATGCCAAGTATACAACTCGTTTTCATGAGTTGTGCATTTTGGTACCACATCTGGTTACTCCTCTATCCCGCAGGATAGAGAAATACATCGAAGGCTTGCCTCTAGTGGTTAGAGGAACTGTTATGGGGAACAACCCCACTACTTTGGAAGCTGCGATACAACTGGGTGCTACTCTTACTGAAGAGTATGTGAAATCTGGGGTGCTCACCCGAAAGGGATTCAAAAGGGCACAGATTGAGGAAGGCAAGAAGCCTGAACAGCACCATCATAAGAAGAAGAAACAGAAAACAATCAAGAACTTTGCAGCGTTGACTGCGGCTGCACCTACTCATGCTACTCCCCTCACTGCTATGCCACAACCCGCTAATGTCAGAAAGCAGTACACTGGTTCGTTTCCACTCTGCACCAAATGCCAGTACCATCATCTGCCCAATACTCCATGCAAGAAGTGTCTCAAGTGTGGGCGTATGGGACACTTTGCAGCGACTTGTCGATCTGCTCATCTTATTGCTGCAACAACTGCTGCCACAACTTCTACTGCCGCAGGTGGAAGAGCCTGCTATAATTGTGGGGCAGAAGGGCACTTCAGAAACCAGTGTCCAAAACTCAATAACAATACTGCTGCTGCTCGTGCTTTTGTGATTGGAACTACGGAAGCACGTGAGGAGCCGGCAGTCATCACGGGTACATTTCTTATCAATAATCACTATGTTCCTATCATATTTGATACTGGTGCTGATAAAAGTTTTATCTCTGCTCATACTGCTTCTTTGCTTAACATGCAACTATCCACACTTACTGCTCCCTATACTGTAGAAGTAGCGAATGGTAAGACTATAGTTGTAGATTCCATCATTAATGCTTGTGAGCTAAGATTAAATGACCATCTTTTCTCGATCGATCTCATTCCTATGACTCTCGGAAGCTTCGAAGTTGTAGTAGGAATGGATTGGCTATCTAAGAATAATGCTGAAATCGTATGCTCGGAGAAACTTATTCGAATTCCCCTACCGTCCGGTGAAACGATGATAGTCTACGGTGAGAAACCCTGCCGCGAATTGAAGATTGTATCGTGCATCAAGGCGAGGAAGTATCTGAAGAAGAAATATTATGCCTTCTTAGCTCACGTGGTGGAAAAGAAACCTGACAAGAAAGCAGTTGGAGACGTACCGGTTATCAAAGACTATCCAGACGTATTTCCAGAAGACTTGCCTGGACTACCACCAGTCCGACAAGTGGAGTTTAGAATTGATCTCGTCCCTGGAGCAAACCCAGTGGCGAAGTCACCGTATCGGTTAGCACCGTCTGAGATGCAAGAACTGTCTAGTCAGCTTCAAGAACTTTTAGACAAAGGTTTTATAAGACCGAGTTTCTCTCCATGGGGAGCTCCGGTTCTCTTTGTCAAAAAGAAAGACGGTTCATTTCGAATGTGCATAGATTATCGTGAGCTGAACAAGTTAACAATCAAGAACAGATATCCTCTACCTAGGATCGATGATCTATTTGATCAATTACAGGGAGCAACTTGCTTTTCTAAGATTGATTTACGATCCGGGTATCATCAGTTGAGAGTAAATGATGAGGATATACCAAAGACGGCATTTAAGACTCGATATGGACACTATGAGTTTGTGGTTATGCCATTTGGGCTGACCAATGCACCCGCAGTGTTCATGGACTTGATGAATCGAGTCTGCAGGCCTTACTTGGATCAGTTTGTTATCGTCTTTATTGATGATATACTGATTTATTCCAAGTCGGAACAAGAACATGAGGATCATTTGAAGAAAGTCTTGGAACTACTAAGAGAGGAACAACTTTATGCTAAATTCTCAAAGTGTGAATTTTGGCTAAAGGAAGTTCACTTCTTAGGACATGTCATAAACAAAGATGGAATTCATGTAGATCCAGCCAAGATTGAGGCGATTAAGAACTGGACTACTCCATCTACTCCCACAGAGATTCGTTCATTTCTGGGTCTGGCAGGTTATTATAGGAGATTTATTGCAAATTTCTCTAAGATTGCCTTGCCACTCACTACATTGACTCAGAAAAGTCAAGCATTCATATGGGGACAGAAACAAGAAGATGCATTTCAACTTCTTAAACAGAAGTTATGCAATTCCCCTATCCTTAGTCTTCCAGAAGGCAGTGATGATTTCATTGTCTACTGTGATGCTTCAAACCTTGGTCTCGGTTGTGTACTTATGCAACGGGACAAGGTCATTGCTTATGCTTCAAGACAACTTAAGGTTCACGAGAAGAATTACACTACTCATGACCTTGAGTTAGGGGCTGTGGTCTTTGCATTGAAGATTTGGAGACACTACCTGTACGGTACTAAATGTGTCATCTATACGGATCACAAGAGCCTGCAGCACATTCTCAATCAGAAAGAACTCAACATGAGACAACGACGTTGGGTTGAGCTTCTAACTGATTACGACTGCGAGATTCGTTACCATCCGGGTAAAGCCAATGTGGTGGCGGATGCTCTTAGTCGCAAGGAACCAGTCAAACCGATTCGTGTAAGAGCCATGGAGATCAACACACAGCCAAACTTGAAAGACTTGATTCGTATTGCACAACAACAAGTAGTAACAGATAATCAACTCAAGACAGACTTGGATTGTGGTATTGAGAAGAAACTAGAACCTCGAACTGATGGGTTGTTATATCTCAACGGCCGCATTTGGATTCCAAAGTCTGAAGAATTGCGCACACTCATCTGTGATGAGGCTCATAAGTCGCGATACTCAGTTCATCCTGGAGCCGACAAGATGTATCAGGACTTGAGGACATCTTACTGGTGGCCGGGAATGAAGAAAGACATAGCACTGTACGTGGGAAAATGTCTTACTTGTTCAAAGGTCAAAGCAGAACATCAAAAGCCTTCGGGACTTCTGCAGCAACCTGAAATTCCTCAATGGAAATGGGAACAAATTTCCATGGATTTCATAACCAAGTTGCCGAGAACTCCGCGAGGTTTCGATTCGATTTGGGTGATCGTTGATCGACTCACCAAATCTGCTCATTTTCTCCCTATCCGAGAGGATTACAAGATGGAGAAGTTATCCACATTGTACATCAACGAAATCATTGCACGTCATGGTACACCAACATCAATCATATCTGATCGTGATAGTCGCTTTACTTCTCGCTTTTGGCAATCATTGCAAAAGGCTTTGGGAACGCGTGTTAATCTTAGCACGGCGTATCATCCCCAAACCGACGGCCAAAGTGAGAGGACTATCCAAACACTTGAGGACATGCTCCGTTCTTGTGTCATTGACTTCGGTGGAAGTTGGGACACTCATCTCCCACTCATTGAGTTTTCATATAACAATAGCTACCATACGAGCATTCAATGTGCACCATTCGAAGCTCTATATGGTAGAAAGTGCCGATCACCGGTCTGTTGGACCGAGATTGGTGACTCACAGGTCGTAGGACCAGAACTCATTCAGGAAACATCAGACAAAATCACAATCATTCAGTCACGGCTTAAGGCCGCACGAGATCGGCAGAAGAGTTATGCTGATCGTCGTCGGAAACCGCTTGAGTTTCAAGTTGGTGACCGAGTCTTACTCAAAGTTTCTCCCTGGAAAGGCGTTGTCCGATTCGGGAAGAAAGGGAAACTTGCACCAAGGTACGTTGGACCTTTTGAGATCCTGGAACGGATTGGTCCCGTAGCCTACAAACTCAAACTTCCAGTGGAGCTAAGCAATGTTCACGATACTTTTCATGTATCGAATCTTAAGAAATGCTTGGCGGATCATGATGTTCAGATTCCACTGGAAGACATACAGATTCAGAACAACATGCAATTCATTGAACGTCCAGTTGAGATCATGGATCATGGGGTCAAGAAACTTAAACGCAGCCGTATCCCGATCGTGAAAGTGCGATGGGAGGGCAAACGCGGTGCTGAGTTCACCTGGGAACGTGAAGACCAGATGAAGCTTAAGTACCCTCATCTTTTTACAGTATCTTCGGCTAGTTAATTTCGGGACGAAATTCCCTTAACTAGGGGAGACTGTAACATTTGTGCATATAGTCATGTAGTTGTAAACAGTGTTAGAACAGTGTCTATTCATGGTTCAGTTCATCAATGTGATTCGTATGTTCAAAATGTGTGCTTGTGTGTTACAGGATCTTGTAATCAGAAAACAAGTATGTATTATTTATTTACAGTCGATTTCACTAAGCAAGAACAGTAACTTGTTATATCGAAACAGTGGTGGGCAGCGAGAGTGAGCCCTATACATATACTGCGTTCGGTGTAACAGGTTAGTGTTAGTGCGTAGTGTCGAGACGAATAGTATGACAATTAATTAATTCAACCAAGATCGTAATCTGTAAGCGAGACTGAGTATAGTTATGGGTGACGATCCATAATAGTACAAATGTTGAACTTATAATTACGATTAAACGACTTTAAATAATTAATACGATCGGAAAACGTACGCGATTGCGGGTATACACGTAATTTCGAATGTTTAACGATCCGACAACACACGAAGAGTAAAAATAATTATATTAATTATTTTATATTTTTACAATTTTGAAACTCATCATTTTAATGAGTTTAACAACTCTCTTAATTAAAAACCGCGTAAATTACGCGTTACGTTCCGGAAACGCGAACCGAGCGACCGAAACGGACCCGAACACTACCCGGACTATAAGAGCCCGAAAGAAGGCCATTTCCTTCATTTTTATCAGCCAAACCCTCTCTCTCTCTATAAATTTCGCAAACCCTCTCTCTCTCTAGAAAACCGAGCTTTAAACGTTCGTATCTCGCTTATTTCTCGACGGATTTCGACGTTCTTGGTGTCCACGCGAAGCTCTCGACAAACTCTACACGAAAGTACAAGATTTACGCAGATTTGTCCAGCCAATCTTGAGGTAATGAAGCTTGAAAGATCACGAAATTAGGGTTTCTTGTGTGATTTGTTTAAACTCGATGGTTAGCCGGTCCTAGCCCTTTTCTAGTTAGTTTCGCAGCTATGATGATCCTTCTTGATGATAGATCAGCTCTACTAACTGACTGGGACAGATTGTATGCGATGATGATGATGCAAACCCACAGGTTCGTGGGGGTTAGCTGCACACAGCAGACAGCCGAACCAGGAGGGTTTCCTGGCCGAACCCTTGATGTTCTCACGAGCCTTGCCGAACCAATTCACCCTCACGAACCATCACATGCCTTTCAGTCGAACCTTCGTGGGCATGGGCATCTCCAACGAACCCTCCATGCTGGACCATAGGAAACGAACCCTTGTCGCCATGCATAAGCTGCGAATGAACCACGAACCCTGCATGGTTCGTGGCATGATCAACCGAACCCTTTTGATGCTTCTGGTCACGAACCCACCTGCCCAAGCCGAACCCCAGCGAACCCTTGTCCAGTCAGCACTAGCAGCGAACCACCCTGCTATCACCGAACCCTCATCAGTTCATTGGCCGAACCCTGATGATTCCTTGTCTTGAACGAACCCTCCAGCCTTAGAAGCCGAACCGTAGCTGAAATCCTTAAGGGTTCGCTGCCCAAAGTTGGCAGCCCACTAGACTTTCGGCCCAAACCAGTTGTAATCGGCCCAATTCATTAGTAATTGGCCCAATATCACTAAGGAAACTTACATGGTCTACATCTACATTGTTTGGCCCATTTAAATCCGTTAGGCCCAATCCAAGCCCATTCGGCCACTATGATCCTAGTTGGCTCGATATTGTCTCTGGCATGCTATAAAGCCTATGTACACGTTATTGGGCCAACATCACGTTTACTCGGTTCAATATCATATACAATTGGCCCATGGATTTCCATTTAAGCCTATTATCAAAATTATGGGCTTAAGGCCCATTGTAGGCCACCACTCAAAGCGATTGTAATTTGATCTTAATTTGGGTTAAGTGGCAACTTAAAATAATAACGGGATCAAGTTACAATCTCATGAGCTTTAACACTTGGAACGTCTTTTCATAAGTCATATTAATCATACGGTTATCAAATCCTAGAACAAATATCATTTTATGCATAAGAATTATGCATCAAAGAACATTTCATAAGTTTCTTGGACCCATGATCAATCAAATGACTCAAAGCATAACATACAAGTTTTCACAACAATCAAATCTTGAGAACACAAGTCAATCAATGAATCAAAGTTTATACAATTATAAATCCTATATCTTATGTATGATTACAATGTTATAGGAAACAATTAGAAGTCCTGTTTGCTACTTGCTAACTGTTTAGTTCAGAGTCTTATGCAGACAGGTGAGAACTTTAGCCCCTCTTTTACTGTTTTATAACTGTTTTGGGGTGGAACACGTGATCAAAACCGCTATTTCAATCTTGTTTCATTGCACAGTGTGTGTGCATTCATAAACATTACAGGTTTATCCTATGAATCCAAGTGATTCTTCAACTGTTTAAGGAAATTGTCAACTGTTTTAAAGGAATTATTTACTATTAAATCCTTATTACTATAAAGGATTTTAAAATGTTTTCTTGAAATGTTTTATAACAGTTCTATTCAAATGTTCTTTTAAAGGATAAACATTTTTAAATAAATGATTTCATAAACCTTTCTTTTGTTATAAACCTTGTTGTTATACAAGGTCATCACATCATGGTATTCAAAACAAGTGGTTCACAACATGGTACTCAAATTCATTGGTTCAAAACATGGTATTCAAGTCAAGTTGTTCACATCATGGTATTCAAATCAAGAGATTCATTTCATGTTACATAAACAAAGGATTTAACTCGTGGAGTTAAATCCAGGTTTTCAATAAGACATTAACACATCCGGTTAAAGTAAGATTCAGAAAACATGGTGTCCATTGTTGTAAACAAACTTGCAAAAAGCATCAAGTATCACATTCATTAGCGTTAGTACTGGGTGATCACAACAAGGGAAAGCGGACACATTGTTTCTTATCCAGGATGGAGTTAGCTTTTAAATTTGTTTTAAAAGCTAACTGCAGGTCTGGTGTCATGGTTTTCTTATCCAGGATGGAGTTGGCTTTTAAATTTGCTTTTAAAAGCCAACTGCAGGTCTGGTGTCATATGGTTATCAAAACTGCTGACGTATTATCTAACTCCAAACGTGGTTTGGGACTTGATATTATCGGCTGTCGTGCGAACAGTGATTGGACTGTTTACACTCATTTTCTTACTTGATGTTAGTTTGGGTTGCAGCTCATCCGTGTGAATCTTATGATGCTTTAACTTACCTATGTCTTATATCATATTACTCATGTTTACAAATGTTTAAACCTATTGGTCTCACCAACTACGTCTGTAGTTGACAGTTACTTTTCACGTGTTTCAGGTAATCAGGTTTAAGACATTCTCAGGGACAACTAAGGAGACCATTCTAAGATAGAACAAGATGAAGAAACATGCTAGGATGGAATAGAAACTCACTAAATCCTAAATGTTTAATTGTCTTGTTTGGAGTCTTGTTTTGTAAACTATATTTTGGGTCTGTAGTTGTCTTACTTTTGGTAGATAGATTGTCTGTAATTAATCAACTGTCTAAACATTATGAAATGTAGTAATCCATTGTGGTTGTTCTTATTCAATACTTGTGCATGATTCAACTGATCATACGTCACCGCGCCGTGGATTCCGCACGCGGCGCAGGGGTGTGACACCGTCACACGGTTCACCAACGGGTCGTTGATTTGACACGGTCAACTTTGGTCAAACACGGTCAAACATGGTCAAACACGGTCAATATGGACCAACACGAGCAAACACGGTCATTGTGGACCGACACGGGCAAACATGAACAACCAAGGGTTGTTGAGCACAAACACGAGCACTAACACTAGCACGGTCACTTATGCGAACTCACGTACGGTACACGATATAGGTTGCCGGTGACCGACGTGCTACACGACAACTCAGGAGCTTACGCTTACGTACAATCATATCACTAAGGTGAGTTTACGGCCCCTCTTTACTCTTTTTCAAACGTTTTCAAATAGGGGGAGAATACTAGTTACATCGAGTCAAACAGTTATTACTGTACAAACATATTTGGTGTATGCTGGTTTATTGGACAAACATTAAGTGTTGAACTCGTATTAAGCCCTCACAAAGTCTTACCGTTAATGTACGAACAACGTGGTAGATTTGGATGGATCCATTAGGGGAATGACTAACCCCACGGGGCATAATGTTGACTGGATGTCATAACCCGTGCAAATTCTGACCTAACTTGCTATGTATACGAGACATAGCGGAGGCAAGGACAAACAAGTCTAGTTCGGTAGTGACGCACTGACACTTTGGGCCAAGGGCTCGGTACTAACATTTGATAAACAGCATGACACACTTTTATTACTATATGTATATCAAAACCTGTGAACTCACCAACCATTGTGTTGACACTTTTCTAACTTGTATTCTCAGGAAACTAGCGTGGCTAGCAAGTGGACAGGAATGCACAAACTAAGGAACGAGCATTAGGAACTCGCATGCATCTTGTCTTGTCATTTTGAAAACAATTTACTTGCATTATGTTAAACAATGTTGTTTTGATCTGACAATTTACATTTCCGCTGCATGTATTCAAATATATTGTTTCCGCTGCTATGAAATACTTTTCCGCTGCAAACTATTTTGTTATGTGTATGTGTCAAACTTGGATTTGTAAACGCATATAGAGGTGTTCTATATGACTTTGAGCTGTGATTCTGGACACGTCACATCCACGTGGACATACGCCACGAGTGGGAATTTGGGGGTGTGACAACAAATACCTTTTGATTTCAAGGAAGCATCCTTAATAACACCAATTTGAGGAAGTTTGGAGATAGATGTGTGACCTAATCTTTTATGCCACGTATCAATTGTTGCCATCATCACTTTCCTATCGGTACTTATCATCCTCATCTCATATAGACCTTTGATGCATTCACCTGTTCCAATCAATTCTCTCGTACACAGATCCTGCATGACGCAGAAGCTTGGAAAGAATGTGATAGCACATTGCAGGTCACTAGCTAACTTACTAACCGACAGTAAGTTGTATTTAAATTTTGGGACATGCAAAATATTTTTAATAACCATTCCATTCGGCAAGGTGTAATCACCACGACCTTTAACGGGTATACTTGCACCATTTGGTATAGTGACAGGCAATTCCTTATTATCTTTAGTCATGTTTCTTAGCAATCGATCATCATAAGTGAAATGCTCGGTTGCACCCGAATCAATCATCCACTTACCTTCTCGGTTTGCATTACCCGTAAAGTTAGCATACGGTGCACTTTCTTTTTTAGCCACTTCATCATTTCTGCCCCAAAAATTTATTAGTTGCCGGTAGTGCTCTTCGCTCAATCCCGGTATGGGGCATCTCTCGTTGTCAACACAGGCGACTTGGAACGTAGCGGATTCAGGGGTGTATCTCTCGGTGACGCACACCATCTTTTGTAGCTTTTGTAGCACATCTTCTTCAACTGAATGGTTGGCGGCAACCATGGAACAAGGGTTTTGGTACGGGTGTTTTGTATATAGGATCTATATTGGCTCTGATGCCATAATACTTTTTGATATTACGGGACAATTGATCTTATTATTTTCTCATAACAATTACATAATAGAATCCCATTATATACACAAATGGGTCAATGATAAAAATGGAAAAAAAACAACAATTATGCCTATGATTGAGGGATATGAATGGAAACAAAGAAACGTAAATATTGATAGAATAAATCATGTCCATTAATAACTTTCTTTGATCAAGCTCAAGAATCACAAAGGTTTTTATATGTAAACCTAAATTTGCATACATGTATTTGCATATATGTAATACTTATATCGATACTGAGTGAAAGCAAATAAATGGATAAAAAACAAATGATATTATTTAAACAATTTTAAATCAATTGGTTCGGTCATCAAGTTTAATGTTTGTAAGGGGTTGTTTCTTTGGGTCTGAATACATCTGAATGGTTCAGATTCAGACCGTTTCTTTCACTAAAAAATAGCACGTCTGAATGACCCCTAACATCTGAATGGAGGTCTGAATGATTCATACCTCAACACAAGTCTGAATGGGAAAATTTCACAAGGGGTCGTCTATACCCTTTTCATTTTTTTGCCCTAATTTCTCTCCTCCTTTCCAAACTCCCGTCCACACCCTCCCCCAACCACAACCCCTGCGATCGAAGACCTCCCACCCACCGCCCCGTCGATCTCCGGTGGTGGTTCTCCACAGCGCCGAACACACACCTGCGCAGATTTGGAGCCATTGACCACCTGATTTGGAGCAGTCAACACCTGATTTGTGAACCATTGACCTAGTACTCTCTCTATGTCTCTGTCTCTGGCTCTGATGGGTTTCACGAAACCCTGCAAAATCTCACAAAAAATCAATTGCTATTGGTGATGTGTTTGTGTTCCCAGTTGGGCTTGTGAGATTTTGTAAATTATCAAGGTTTTGTTGTGATTTGGATTTATAATTAGGCTAGCTGTAGTTTGTTTGGGAGTAAAGGTTTGTTTTCTTATAAATAGATGGCAGATATTTCATTGTAATTATGTATTTCAATTAAATAAAATCAAAAGACTCATGGAGGATGTTCCACAATTTTCTGTGTTCTTATTTGTTCTAGATTTCTAGACACGTCAATTGTATACAGCAGGGGTGAGACCTTTAGCATAAATTCCTTTTTGAAGTGTTGTTGATGTATGCCATTAATGACTTGAACATGGTGCATGTCCTGCTTGAACCAGATAGGTTTTGCAAATTATGAAGTGTTGTTGATGTATGCCATTAATGACTTGAACCATATATGTTTTGTTGAACAAGCTGTAATTGATTGATTGTTGTTTCTTGTTTGAATTGTTCAAAGAAATGGCAACAAAAAGGAGTAGGATTAGTTGGAAACAAGAAGGTGTTGAGAAAACATTTCTTGAATCATGTGTTAATGAGTTGACACTACATGGGCGTAAAGGGGGCAGTCTCAAAGCACTTTCTTGGAAGAAAGTGGCCGAAAAATTACAATCAGAACATGGTTTCGTTGCGGATCAAAAACAAATGAAGAACCGTTATGATTACTTAAAAGCTAAGTTTTCAGTTTGGACCAAGCTTAAAAACAAAACTGGTAATGTTTATGATCCGATAACAAACATGTTTAACTTGTCGGAAGAATGGCAATTAGAGATAAAGGTATTACTTTTTTGCTGTTCATAATTTTATAAGACGATGCAACATTTATGATCTTTTGTTTATGGAGTACGACGAGAATAGCATGTTTGCTGAAACACAACCACAAGGAGAAACAAGTGAAGGTCATTCCATTCATGACATAGAATGGGGGTCACAAAGCAATGAATATATGAATAGTTTGCGTGACCATATTGCTAGTCACCTTGCTTGACAATGTTCATCAACTTTTAATTTATGTTTGAATTTTAGATATTTTCTTGGATTTTGAAAAGACTATTGTGTACTTTGTATGTTTGAATTTTATCATGTTTGGTTTTTACTTTATTTTTTATATTTTACTAGAAAAAAAGGCTTCAGAAGGGTAAAATAGTAATCCTGTATATTCATTCAGATGTTCAACCAAACAGTCTTAATTGATTCAGCACTTAATGATTCAGACCCTCTTAACCATTCAGACATCTTAACCATTCAGCACTTAATGATTCAGATGCTACCAAACAGTCCCTAAATCTTTAATTAAACACAATCTAAAATTTGACTAAACAACCAAGTAGCCTTGTATATACTAAACAAATGAACTAGGAAACATGTAAGATAAAATAGTAGTTTGAAATTTGAATCAATTATGAAAGATAAATGAAATCTGAATTTAAATAAGACATATTCCTTACTTGCTCAATGCTCAAAGTCTAACCCACATTAGGTTTATTCAACATGTCGGGTACCTAATTCTAGATCAAATACTTCTACATAGAGGTGGGCAAAAACACCGGGCAAAAAAACCGGAACCGGAACCAATTGTACATGAACCGGTGGGTATAGGTGGTTCCGGATTCTTAGATAAACCGGAACCGGAACCGAAAAAAGTGAAACTGACCAAAAACCGGAACCTGGTTTGCCTGACTCTACTTCTATATCATACTCCCCTTCTTGCAAAACACTGAATCTCAAATCGTGTGTTAAACAACCAAGAATAACCTCCTAAAGAAATAGCCCAATTAACCAAACCAGGAAGCCCATGCATAAATCCAATAATCTCACCCACATATATAGGGGCACAAATCGGGTTTTTTCTGAAATCGTATCTAATTCCGGAACCGGTTCTGGTTTCAACTGGTTCTGGCAGTCAACAAAGCAATATCCGGTTCCGGGTTTCGACCGGTTCCAACTGGTTTTTGACCGGTTTCGGTTCGGGTTTTGGCCGGGTATATGTGGAACCAGTTCCGGTTTTCCCAGTTCCGCTTTTGACTCCGGTTCTAATTTGTCTGAAAAAACGGACCCGTTTGTACCCACCGGTTAAGGTATGAACGGTTCAGGTTCCGGTTTTCGGTTCTGGGCCCGTTTTTTTTGCCCACCTCTACCCACATACACTAAGAGAGTAAGAGTGTAAACTAACCAAATCAAGCTTTGAGCTCTCTAAATCTTGGTATTGACTTGTTTTGACTTTTGACTTGAGAGAGAGGACATCTAAGAATATAAACAATTTTCGTAGAGCAATTTAAACATTTATATTTTACGTATGACTTGTACACGAGAAAGAACTAATTGTGTGTGTATACATATTACAATTTATAAATTATATAAAGGTAAGTGTTTTGTATGAATATCTGATTTCAAAGACTTGATGTTTATATTCACTCACAGCTGTTTAGATTTTGGCATATTTGATCAAGTTTGGCTTGCACTACTTTGAAGATTTTTCTTCTTATCCTTTTATTCTTCTTTTTTGTTCTTATTCTTGGGCTGCAGAAATAGGTTGTTGGCTGCTTTCTTCTCTTCATTATTTTCCTTTTCGTTTGGCCCATACAACCATAAGTCTTCAGCCCATTTATATCTTACATGAATTTATGGATTTTAAATTAAAAGACTACAGGGATTTTCAAATGAGAGATGAATAGATTTGGTGACATATTAATCACCACTATCGAAGCTTCAAAGGATTCATAGAGGGGTGAAATTTACGTGAAATCAAGAAAAAAAATCCCATCGATCGGTATGTCTCAGTTAGTTGGGTTAAATGTACGGGTCAGTGATTCGGGTCAAGTCGGGTCAAATAATAAAAATACAAGTATCTAACAATTAGAGTGCAATCACATATGGATTTGTTTTCTTAAACAACCGACAAACTTATAATTTCATAAATTATATTGTTTATAATAAATGTTTTCGTATATTACTAAGGTGTAACAAAGATGTTGCGAGAAAACGTAGTTAAGGGTCTAAAAAAGGAAAAAACTAAAAAAGAAAACTCGTGGTTGGAATATAGTTTGAAATTTCCTACAACTTTCCAACAAATTGTTTATTTTGGTCGGAAAAGTGTCGGAAACTTCCGACTATTTTCCTACGAAAATGATTCATTTTTTTTGTTTTCCAAGCCCTAGACGTCGTTTAGAATAAAATAATACAATTTTTTATTTTTTATTTTTTATTTCCGACGGGTTTCCGACCAACATTTTAATTGTTGTTTTAATTATTTTTTTTGTTGCTATTTTACTGATAACGTTCCAACAAATATTTCAATTAATTTTATTTTTAAACTTTTGGTCGGAATTACGTCGGTATCTACCGATAACTTTCCGACCACTACATGTTTTGTCGATAAATTGTCGGAATTTTAACAATAAAAATATGGGTTTTTTTGTCAGAATTTGCTCGGAAAAACGTTGGAACATTCCGACCATATTTCAGTTTTCTAGTGGTGATCATTTCTAAATATAATGTTGAATCGATACCTTTCTCACCTTAACTAGTTTTTAATAGTAAAGAAAACATAGCTCTCTAATTTTGATCGAAACTTCAATATCTATTAAAGAAACACTATCATCAAAATTCATTTGGTAACTTTCCTATGTAAAAAAAACCTCCACATAATATGTGGGAGAGTTTAATTGTTGTATGGTTGGTTAGTTCACTTTTCTTTCTCATTTTAGTTAAAGTTTTTAGACATATCTTGGCTTTAAAAATAAGATACGCAAAATCAGTCAGTGAGTCGATCCCTCACCCATACTTTTACCAATAATTCTGATGACATCTTAATTAATTAAATTGACAACAAACCATAAATATGTCTTTTCCATCCTTAAACTTGCCTTATATCTAAACATGATTTGTTTTGCAGTTCCAAATTACCAAGTTGTATAGAAGTATACGGGTACAAAATTTATGCGCCAATTGCCATTTATCTAGTAACCCTTTTTAGTTATTTGTGTAAGATTGTAGCTTGATTATCCCAAAAAATTATAAAAATATAAATAATTTTCTAATTTGATTCCATAACTGAGAATTCGTGAATGATTCCTGATCCCATTGATAACGAGTAGGCCCAAATAATTCTATGGGGGTATCGCAACTGACAACCAAAACATGAGGAGTTATGTCCCTTGTACATACTACGATTGTAATTGTTATGTTAAATTTGGCATTTTTGAGCAACTTTGAAAACAAATTGTAGGAGGCAAGACGTGTGAAATCTAGGTAAATGCATATTTTTTTGTCTACACATTTTTTTATTACATAAATGTTTGATCATAATAATATTGCTTGTATATAATAAAAATTTTAAAAAATAATTGAGCAAAGACTGGTGGTGAAAGAAAGCCATTTCCATGGTTGAGTGGTGAGAAGTAAAGAAAATGAGGCTGGGGTTGGATTTAATAATAATCATTGGGCCCCTGTCACCACACAGGCGGCATGATGACGTAGAAAGGGGATCCTATCAACTTGGTTCGACCTGAGATAATAAGCTCATGGACTTGGTCTTACTTTACTGTCGAAACGAAAGAAGACTTCCATCTCAAAGTTTAACTCATATGTGAGTCCCTTCTTTTTGGGTATGAAGCAGTGTGAAACCAAAATACCCAATAAACATTAGCTCTCCCTGAAAAGGAGGTGATCCAGCCGCACCTTCCAGTACGGCTACCTTGTTACGACTTCACTCCATCACTAGCCCTGCCTTCGGCACCCCCTCCTTGCGGTCAGGCATGGCCAGCTCCCATAGTGTGACGGGCGGTGTGTACAAGGCCATCACATTGTAGTTAAAGTAGTGACTGTATCTAGGGGTGAGCATAATATAACCATAACCGATAACCGCCCCAAACCATAACCGATTTAGCCGAAATCGACTTTAACCGACGGTTAATGGCTTCACTTAACCATCACCGTAACCGAATAATGTATATTTGTTTTTTCAATATTTATATGTTTGTATGTTTTTTAAGGAGCTATTGCGCAAGTCAAGTATATAAGATGAATTTTCACTTTTTACTATATAAAAATGTTATGGGTCATATGTGAGACTAAACATATTAGAAAATAAATCAGAGTTCACGTGGTTTTACTTTTTGTTCACACATTCTCAGTCATTGCAAATTTTACAAGTTTCACTAAGATTTTCATCATTGATGTGTTTAAAATTCACAAGCATATTTACAAGTTTTTCATAGTTTTCAACAATTCCATTATTAACCGAATTTAACCGAAACCGAACCGTAACCGGTGGTTAACCGATCAATTGGTTATGGTTATGGTTAAGGATTTAGAATTAACCGAAGTAGCGGTTTTGGTTATGAAAATGACCATAACCTGTAACACCCAAACTTCTCACACGATTACACGTGTCCCATTTTTAGGTCCCAGATTAAACTTTTTCATAAATCATGTTCGGAAGCGTGAAATTAACATTTCATAAGTTAAACACGCTTAATTTCAATCATTTACATTTTTGATTAATAAAAACTAGTGTGTTTTAAGTTTATTACCACCAAAGATTTACATAACGTTTGGTTCTGCTTCACAACGTGCCCGATCTGATCGCCCGATGCATATATATCTTTGACCTGTAACATCACATATAAGTCACAATTAGTTCATATGAACTAAGTAAGTAACCCCAATGGTTTCTCAACAACAAAATGTATAAATACATTTTTCACAATCAATATTCAAACGGAGTCATTTCTATTCGAATTGACTCTCACCAGGTAATAATATCACATTACCAATCATCAACTATTGTTCACAATAATTTAATCAAAATTACACTATGGTGTTCACATTTCTGTACTTCCACCATAGCTATTTGTCAGCATATCTGACTATTCACACATTTGTGATATCATAATTAATTCAAGTCTTAAGATGTTCACCCACCGGTACTTCCATCTAAGACAATTGCCAGCACCTCTGGCTATCCACCATTGTGGAGTCATATTTATCAAGTCTAAGATGTTCACCCACCGGTACTTCCATCTAGACAATTGCCAGCACCTCTGGCTATCCACCATTGTGGAGTCATATTAATCAAGTCTAAGATGTTCACCCACCGGTACTTCCATCTAGACAATTGCCAGCACCTCTGGCTATCCACCATTGTGGAGTCATATTTATCAAGTCTAAGATGTTCACCCACCGGTACTTCCATCTAGACAATTGCCAGCACCTCTGGCTATCCACCATTGTGGAGTCATATTTATCAAGTCTAAGATGTTCACCCACCGGTACTTCCATCTAGACAATTGCCAGCACCTCTGGCTATCCACCATTGTGGAGTCATATTTATCAATTCCAGAATTAACCGGTTAGCCACACATTTGTGGTTCAACAATTTAGTTCCCGGATTAATCGGTTAGCCACGCATTTGTGGTTCAACAATTTAGTTCCCGGATTAACCGGTTAGCCACACATTTGTGGTTCAACAATTAAATCAATTTCACCGGCTCATCCGGCTAAATTTTAATGCATTTATATTATGCACACCACACAAGCATAACATTCATTTTGAAACTAATAATGCCTTCTCAAAGGTCTTATAATTCCATTAGATTCATTAATCAAGTTATGCCCATTATTATATAAACACCAAATCATATTAATCAATCACCGGTTCATCCAGTTATTCTAATGCAAATATATTGCATATACGTTTCCCATTGAAACTTAACAAACACAAACTAAAGGATTTCTCATCCCATAGTTTCAATCACATATTTAACATTATTCACATATATCAAATACGCAAGTAGACTCTTTCTACTACTTATATGTAATGTTACAGTAAGTTGGGTAACTTACCTGGTTCAAGCGGTTGTTCACTTCCTACAACCTTTTTTCCACTTCTGTGGCTTATCCCTTGACTTTCACCGTCAATACCTAGTTGCATATTCACACATATACAACTATACTCAATACATATAACACATATAATCAAGTTCAACGCACTTGACTGGTTTGACTTTCTCAAAGTCAATTTATCACATAATTGACTCTATCTTACTATCTTTAGCAAGTTTTAGTCAATTATCACAATTAATCACATTTCATGCCTCTGTTAGGCAATTTATCAAATAACTGATGTTCATTATATTAGTTACGATCTTTAATCACTTTTATTATTTAATTTTTATTTAAGATCATAACTATTAATAATTTTAACATCAATTCATCATAATCATCGTTTAATCAATGGATCATAATCCATATTTCATTTAAAACCATAATCTACCCATTCTGCTAGTTATCACACTATGATATGGGTTTCATAACAACCGGACATTATCCCGGCTTCAAAACGAAGATTTCACCGTCAAAATGTCAAGTTTATTTGTTTCTAACAATCCCTAGTTATCAACTAGGCAATAATCAATACCCATAATCATAGTATTACAATCAAAACTAGATTTAATTTACACAATATTAAACTAGTAGGATAAAACGAACCGTTACCTAATCTGACGGATATTCAGTCACAAAACAACGATCAGGGCTTGTAGATTCATTACTTGGGATGATCTAAACGTTTAGAAGACTTTGAAATAGAGTTTGGGTGCTAAAAATGTGTTTATTTGCGTCTGGAAGTGAAGGATGATCGAGATAGAAGAAAAAATCAACTTCTGGATGAAATCTGATCTTTAAATCCATTCCACCGCCTCTAGAGCCTCCGGGCGCATCGCCCCAACTGGGCGTGTGGCCCGGGGCGTACCGCCCCACGTCACATTTCTCAAAATTTTGGTTTTTATTCGTTTCGCGATTCCGGGAGCATACGAACTCCGTTTTGTGCACGGTTTTCGTCTACGTTCACGATTTTTCGAGCTCTTTCCAATGGTTATAATCTCAAGACCTAAAGAGTTCAAAATATTTGACCTCTTATCTATTGCTATATTCGATTCAGTGTATCTTGAAATCGGAGCCTCGTTTCGCGATTCTGCTTACACTCATTTTCTTCATTTCCGAGTTATGATTCTAGACATGAAATCGGTTGGTCATCTATTTGAATAAGCATTAGGTGATGGATGTTTCTTTGCGATCTACTAACGCCATTTTTCACATACTATCAACTTATAATAATTACAATCGTTCAATTAACGATTATTCACAATACATTCATTATTAAAAACCGGTTGTTACATAACCGCACCGAAACGAACCATGCACACCTCTAACCGTATCTTAGCTAAAGGATTTTAGTCGGTTTACAACTTTAGAGCGAGTGTTTTCGTTTCCCTGACCGGTCGGAACAATTCCTCGAGTGCACTTTGTGTATGAATGTAAATTATGGGGCTATGGGCTATAATCTTAAAAAAAATTAGGGAAGATGCTGCGTATTTACCAATCGTTTATTATCTGAACAATTATGACCTCGATTGCAATATAAAATGAGAAATGAAAAAAAAAACTTAAATAAAGAAGAAATTTGGTTACGCATTACGCAAATACGTTTTTTTATGACCGTCAGGAAACCCACTAACGTGGAAAACCCCTAAGTTCCCCAATACCTGACTAACCAAGAGTAATATGTAAAGTGCGGCCATAGCAATCGGGTTGGTGGCCTAAAACAAAAAACGACTTAAGTAAGAATTGATCTTGAGAACATCAAGCAACCAGGTTGAGACCTCTACGTGTTGTAGTCGCCTAATACTCTAATAGATGTGGTTACCATTTACTTATAGAATTGTGAATTTTCTATTTTTTTGCACCTATTCTCATATGTGCAAGGGGAGATCCATGCTACTAGGATCAGGTTCATGGGAACCCATTATATTTTGAAGCTCTAATAGGAATTTTCTATTATAATACGCTTAAAAAGTAAGGTAAACTTATTAATATTTTTAAGGATGACTCCTTAATGTAATTTTCATAGTTTGCAAACTTGAATGGGGGATAAGTTATCTTTGTTGGACAATTCTTGATAATCAATGCTTCATGTTAAAATCACTTGAACTCTTTAGTGACGATGTTTTTTTTTTATTATTTTTTGACTTGAGTTAGCAAGGTGTTATTACTTGATGAACATACAAGACCCGAACTGTCAAACCGATCCATAAATTTTTATGTTCTGTTATATCTAATTGAAGCATCTAAAAATAATAAACTCATTGAAAAGTTTTTTTGGATCATTCATTGCATATGTGACAGAATATTCGTAACCAAAATGCAGCAAAACTGTTTATAGCTAACCTACTAATTGATTATTCATAATCAAAATATGCAACGAATTTTTCAGCAGCAAATACCCATATATGTGTGGCAGTGGTTATTGTTACAAATCGTAGGACCAACTTTAACGTATGATCTTGTGCTATTAGTTATTTTTTTATATCCCATCTTAACCTTTAAAAGTTATGTATTATTTTATTTAAAATCTTGTAAAGCAATTTTTCTATAACACTAACAAATATTACAGTACCCGGTTTGACCCACCTATGCCGATTTTGACCAATTTTTGACCTAGACAATTAATTGACCATTAAGGCAAACTCAAAACAGCAAACCGCCGATTTTTACAATGGTGACCTCATCAAAAATGAAACATTAATTTTATAGACAATATATGGTTTTGTCTATAGATTTGTAATTAGCAATTTAAATTCTTTTCAAACAAAACAAAGTTAGATACAATTTTGGTCAGAGTTAAAATATTGCATTGTGATCCCTACAACACGTAATATGTAGGTTACATACATTTTCACGATTACATTGTAGTGGAATGTAATTTTGTACCAATGGTTGGATATGGTAATTAAGGTGTGATGATGTATTTATTTGTTAAATTTTAGTTATTACACCAAAATAAATTTTTATAACTTAATCTGGCTTTGAATAAACAAAACCAAGTTACCAACACATGAGATGGTACGTTAATGTCTATTATTTTACTAATTAATGTGGCGTGCTCTCATCACATTTGATTGACTAACATGTTGTAACATCCAATAGCAGTTGTCTTTTAACATCAAAATAAGTTGTTACAAGCCAATATAACTTTCTCAAACTAAAACAACTCATCAAATAGTTATTAGGTCCATTAAGGCTCACTGTCACATTCTAGTCATCACATAAGTGTTTTTTTTTTTTAAATGAAAATGACTTGTTATAACTTGATCATACTTTCTTTAACCAAAATCAACTCATAATAGATCACACGGTCTATCCAAACTCATGAGTGTATTAGTCATTATATAAGCAGATCAAAAATGAGTTGTGTGATTTAGTTTGACTTCATGGTTACTGAAACTACATTGTTAACAGTCTTGGGTGAAAATATGGGCCAAAAGTATTAGAAATAAGATTTGATGAAGAATTATTGATTTTCGATTAAAATAACTAGATCATAACAGAAAACATGTTGAGAAAAAAAAAACACATTTAATAATTTTGAATCAATATGAGTAATGTAAATAAAATATATTCAACAGAAAAAATAGCTAAAAATGTATTTGATGACCCATCTAAATCCTCTAGGCGGTAGAGGTGGCAAGGGTTGGTTTGTGGGGGAGTGGAAGGGGGGGGGGGGGATAGGCCTCCCGTAGGCACCCACGATCAGGTGATAAATGTATTGTTTTAAAATAATTTTGCTTAAAATCGAAACAAAATGGGGGCATAATTCTGACTATAAGAAAACACAAATCTGATTATAAGTGACACAAACTTGATTACAAAATGACACAATTAGAAGTAAACAACGCAAAATGTTTTCTTTTAATAAATTTTACATGGATAAAAAAACTCATGATGTAACTTTGAAATTGATTATTGAAGCAATTGTTTTATTAAAATACTTTTAATATGTTTGTTTTATGGTTTCAATCAACGTGACCCACATTTTACCCGGACTGATAGGTTTATTTTGAAATTGATTATTGAAGCAATTGTTCTATTAAATTTGAAAATTTGAATTCATCCCTGCCTCTAGGTAAACTACTGATTTTGTCATACTTAAATTAAACACGTTACAAAACCCATTAACACATAGGAGTAGGGGTTGGGTTCGTGAATCCTGATATGTCATATGTGTGTCATTTTCCGGTTTACTAAAATTGAAAAGCAAGACCGGTCGTCCAGTTAGCTGTACCCCACCTCACCCAACCCTACCGGAACAGAAAGGGAGCCAAGCTACCCAACTTCCATGACGCTTGGTTCTCACTCTTCGCAAAAACGGACTGTCAAAGCAAACCGGTTGAATCTATTAGTTACCGAAACATGTATAAAATATATTTTTATTCTTCAAGAAGACGACTTTTCATCCACCACAGAAAGCAAAGCAGTTACTTGAAGAAAGTCCCATCTCACCAAATCTACCCTCAAAACGAACCCACCGTTGCAATGTTTCACGACCATTATATCATCTTCATCTCTCTCAATCCCTCTCATGCATCCTCTTCGCCGGAAAGTATCTCTCTTCTCCTCCTACACAACCGCCATGAAACACCGCAAGAACAACAACCTCTCTGTTTTCGTAGTCGTCTTCTCCGTTTTCCTATTTGGGTTTTTCATGTACAACGAAGACGTCAAATCGATAGCCGAATTCCCATTCTCCAGACCCCATGAAGAAGTTCTTCACGGTGGTGCCACTGAGGGGGTGGTTCAGATCGATTCCAGGACGACTATTGTTGTGGAATCGAAAACAGAGGGCGATCGGATGATCCAGTTGCCGGTTCCGGTGGAGGAGGAACTGGAAGACGATGAGGAGATCGAATTGCCACCGGAAGAATGTAATTTGTATGATGGGAATTGGGTTTTCGATGATTCGACTCACCCTTTGTATAAAGAAGATCAATGTGAGTTTCTTACGGCTCAGGTGACATGTATGAGAAACGGGAGAAAAGATTCAATGTATCAGAATTGGAGGTGGCAACCCAAGCATTGTAATTTACCCAAGTAAGAATCTTTCATCAATTTTATGATGATAACAGAAATTTGCAGGTTTGAAACTGAAGTTGACTTTTTTTTTTTTTGAGTAAATTGCAGGTTTAGGGCGAAACTGTTGCTGGAAAAATTGAGGAACAAGAGGCTTATGTTCGTCGGTGATTCGTTAAACAGAAATCAGTGGGAATCAATGGTGTGTTTTGCTCAATCCATTATTCCTCCGGGAAGAAAGAGTTTGAACAAAACCGGTTCTCTTTCCATTTTTAGAATTGAGGTCTCTCTCTTTTTTATTTTCTAATTTATTTATTTTTATTTCCTAATTAAGAATGATTATATTACCTTAAATTAAAAGAAAAAAAGAAAACATTATTAATATATATATTAAATTACCACAAATCACCAAAAGAAAAGAAAAAGGGTATGACTTAATTTATCAACATATCTAAAAATCATCCTAATCGATTCAAAATTAAAAAGTCACCAACTTTTATTGTTTCATCAACGCATTTAGTCTTACTTTATATCGTTAGGATAGAACTAAAATTTGTCTTTATTTGTTTTTCTCTTCAACTTATTTTCGTAACTTGTCTACCTCTTGCTAACATCTCTTTATAAAATTTGTGACCGTGTTAGAAAGGGTATGGCAATCTTTTCTCGTGAAGGAATACCTACATTTGTAGCATTTTTGAATGTGGTTGTATAATTATGAACACGTCTTTTTTTGAATGGCAATTTGGATCACTAACGAGTCATATATGAACTTTGATCATATCCATACCATTAGGAAGAAACCTACCATAGGTAAGAGAAAACCCCTAGCTCAGCATGGAATTCCTATTTTGTCAATACCAAGACTTGAACCCATAACATCTTTAATATTATAGCCACAAGGTACCTTCACTCGACCAATTTAGCTAAAGATCATTGATTCATTAGTATGATTACATCTATTTTGAAGTATAGAAGATATAAGATGTGGCCAATTATGATACGCATCACCGGTCATTTAATTGAACTCAAGTTATGACTTTTAAAACCTTTTTTGCGCATTAAAATCTTGATGTGAATGAATATGTGTAGGATTACAACGCCACGGTGGAATTTTATTGGGCACCATTTTTAGTAGAGTCAAATTCAGATGATCCAACGATGCATAGCATATTGAACCGAATCATAATGCCCGGATCCATTAAAAAGCACGGTAAAAATTGGAAAAATGTTGACTATTTGGTCTTCAACACCTACATTTGGTGGATGAACACCTTCTCCATGAAAGTCCTGTGAGTTATCTGTTTATGTTTTTCATTATTATGATTGTTGATAGTTTTATTTTTTAATAGATGATTCTAATTTTAAAAAATTTTAAAAAAATCAATAATATAGGAGGGGGTCTTTTGACAAAGGCGATACAGAATACGATGAGGTTGAGAGGCCAGTGGCATACGCAAGAGTTTTGAAGACTTGGGCTAAATGGGTCGATAAATATATAGACTCGAACCGGACGAAGGTTTTCTTCAGCAGCATGTCTCCCTTGCATATAAAGTATATTTTCTACATTAATTAAGCAATAAAATACAATAAAATGAACTGAATATATATATATATATATATATATATATGCATTAGGTGGTAGTTCAACCAATAAAAAGGATATTAGTTAGAAGTAGAGGTGAATGTTGGGTATGATTAGTTATCAAGTAAACTATTATTTATAATAATAATAACAATAAAGCATACGTATGTTTCTTATATGAATCGGTATAACATTTAATATTAATTAATTAGAACAAAATACACATGGTTGTTAATAGAAAAAATTATGGTAGGTGATTTATTTAAAAATGAATGACAATATTGTTGCAGGAGCTTAGATTGGAACAATCCCGACGGCATAAAATGTGCTAAGGAGACTAGTCCAATTCTTAACATGTCCATGCCGCTAAACGTTGGCACCGATTGGCGGCTTTTTACCGTTGCAACTGATGTGATACGATCAATGAAGCTTCCAGTTCACTTTCTCAACATAACTTCGCTTTCAGAATACCGTAAAGATGCACATACTTCGGTTTACACCATTCGTCAAGGCAAGATGTTGACAGAAGAACAACAGGCAGATCCTAACACATACGCGGATTGTATACATTGGTGTCTTCCTGGGTTACCTGACACATGGAACGAGTTCCTTTATACTCGTATCATTTCTCACTCTTGATCGGTGCAAGCCAACTCTTACCTTCACATAGGCATAAAAAATTGGAATTTTCTTTCGCTTACCTTGTATCTAGGGACGGTCAAATTATATTTTTGTATTTTATTTTTTGAAATTTTTGTTTTAGACATTTGATCTCACAAAGAAAATTAAAAAGTGTCCCAGATGTACAATGAAGTGTTGAAATACGAAATAAATGAATGCACAAATTGTAAGTAGGTATGGTGTCCTTTCAATTTAATGTTTGGTTAAATTTCGAGGGGCCAAAAACGAGTGGCATGTAAGCGAAACAAGGGCAATGGTGGTGACAAGAACACGATTTGTGCCTGATATGGATAGCAAGTATCTTGTAGGGTTTATATTATCATAAATGTTATGGTATTTTTTTACATATATTCTTTTTATTTTTGTTTTATATTAGTCATCGATCTATAGAGTTATATACAAATTGAACCGAACCAAATGTATCTTTACTTGTGTTCTTAAAGTTTTGGCATCAAGAAAAAATTTCTCGTCATCATTACACCAAAGTAAGGTGAATATTTTAAACATAGAGCTTACCAACAATAATTCCTAAATTGAAGCTCAATACAAGGAAAGAAATAAATGAGAGATAAAACATAAAAATAGGAAGAAAAGAATAACATTCTATACTCCCCCTCAACTTGGAGCGTATAGGTTACGAACGCCTAACTTGCCAAGAAGAAACATCAGCTGTTGTGAGCCCAAAGCTTTAGTGAACACGTCAGTGATATGCATTTTAGTGTCAATACCTCTCGGCTGAATCTCTTTTGATTCCACTCGTTCTCGAACAAAGAAACAATCCATCTCTACGTGTTTCGTGCGTTCATGATAAACCGGGTTATTAGCAATGCGTCTGGCTGATTGATTGTCACAAAAGAGTGGTGTGGGGTGGTTTTGATGTACGTTTAGCTCACTTAATAACCATCGCATCCACAAAATTTCACTTACGGTTGTTGCCATAGCACGATATTCTGCTTCAGCCGAGGAGCGGGAAACTACAGATTGCTTTTTTGATTTCCACGAGACGGGTGCTCCGCCAAAGAGAAGCACATAACCTGTTCTTGATCTTCTTGAATCGGGACATCCAAGCCAGTCTGAATCACTATAGGCCATGAGATCAGACCCACCTTCCTTTGGCAACAATATTCCTTGTCCAGGAGTAGTCTTCAAATACCTTAAAATTCTTGTGGCTGCATCCATGTGGCTTTGTCTTGGGTCTGAAACGAACTGACTAAAAATGTTTACAGAGTAAGCAATATCCGGCCTTGTAGCCTGCAGGTAGAGCAACCTTCCAATAAGTCGCCTGTATTGGTTAGCATCCACCCTTGATTCCTCTTCGTTTTTTCCAATCTTCAAGTTTTGCTCCATTGGAAAGGAACTTGGACGAGACCCCAGGACTCCACAGTCCTTTAGAATGTCTAGTGTGTATTTCCGTTGACTAAGAACAAGCCTTTCCTTCGTCCGAGCCACCTCAATTCCCAAGAAGTACTTTAAATTTCCAAGGTCTTTAATGCTAAACCTCTTGTCAAGACAAGCTTTTGTTTCATTTATTTTTGCTATATCATTTCCGACAATGATGACATCATCCACATATACCAAGGCTGCTATAAATGAGTTGTCTTTCTTGAAAATGAACAAGGAGTAATCTGCCTTTGACTGTTTGAAACCAAGGGTTAAAAGAATTGAAGTAAGCCTTTGGTACCAGTTTCGTGAGGCTTGTTTTAAACCATACAAAGACTTTCTTAGTCTGCAAACTTTCCCTTCCTTTCCCTTGTCAAAACCCTGTGGAATCTTCATGTAGACTTCCTCCTCGAGATCCCCATGCAAAAAGGCGTTGTTAACGTCAAATTGGTGAATGGCCCAATCTTTCTTCACTGCCACTGCAAGAAGCGTACGAACTGTGACTAGCTTAGCAACTGGAGCAAATGTATCATGGAAGTCAACTCCTTCCATTTGTGTGAACCCTTTTGCCACAAGTCTGGCTTTGTACATTTCAATTTCCCCATTAGGTTTGTACTTTATTTTATACACCCATTTCAAATCTATAGCTCGCTTTCCGGCCGGTAATTCTTCAAGTGTCCATGTTTCATTTTCCTCTAATACTTTTATCTCCCTTTCCATTGCATCTCTCCATTTTTTGTTCTGTGCTGCTTGGTTAAAAAACTTTGGCTCATCATTAAAGCTAATTCCCACCAAAAAAGCTTTGTGATTATCAGTAAACTTTTCGTAAGAAATAAAATGAGCTATTGGGTGTACCGTGCTAGTCAAGGTTTCTTGATTAGAAGTGGGCAAAGTATGATCAACTGATGGTGGGAGATCAACAACAAAATCACCAAGTCGTTTCGGTTGAGTTTTGGCTCTTTGCTGTCTGATCAGTTGTGGTTCTACGTGGTTTGTTTCACCTTCCATTTGGCTTTCAGTATGTTGATTTGATTGATTATTGGCTTCAACTTGATCATCCATCATTTGGTTACTTTGTTGGACTTCGGCTTCATAATAAACTGTTGACCCAACATCATTTGTTTCATTTGTACTTCCAACTTGGGTTGTGTTATCCGAGTCCAATGGTCCAGGACCACTCATATGTGTAGCCTGGCCTAAGACTTCTTGATTAGCTTCGTTAGTTTCCTTGTAATACCAAGGAGGAAAGTCAAAAAACCTTTTATTTTTCTCTATGTCAATACGATCTAAGCTCCTGAAAGGAAAGATGTTTTCGACAAATTTCACATCTCTTGGCACTACCATTTTGTTGTGGGTAATGTCATATATTTTGTATCCATTTGTTCCTGGTGGATAACCCATAAATACTCCGGGTTTCCCCCTCAATTCGAATTTGTCTCCCTTTGTGTCAATACGATCTAAGCTCCTGAAAGGAAATATATTTTCGACAAATTTCACATCTCTTGACACTGCCATTTTGTTGTGGGTAATGTCATATATTTTGTATCCTTTTGTTCCTGGTGGATAACCCATAAATACTCCGGGTTTCCCCCTCAATTCGAATTTGTCTCCCTTTGTGTCGCTATTTCGAAAATAAGCAAGGCAACCAAAGACCTTCATATGTTCATACTAAGGTTTTTGCTCAAATAAAATCTCAAATGGGGTTTTGTTTTCAATGGCTTTTGATGGGAGACTGTTGATTATGTAGGCGGCAATCATGACACTCTCACCCCAAAACATGGTTGGCAGGTTTGCCTCAAATCTAAGAGCTCGTGCAGTCTCGAGTAAGTGTCTGTGCTTGCGCTCCACAACACCATTTTGTTGTGGTGTGTGTGGGCAAGTTGTAACAGCAAGTACCAGAACGTCCGGCAAGTCCGTACGGTACGTGTACTTTCTACAGTAACTATGTGTACTTATACGATTTTAAACAGTACTTGAATTAACAGGATCTTACATACAAGAAATCGTTGTACGTATTTTCGTATAAACTTAAATACATTAAGTACAACGTACATTTGGAACATTTGTTACATTTATTAAGTGAAAACTTAATTTCAGTTAACACAACAAGTCACGAGAAACAACGGTGCTCAAACAAAACTCAGAAACATATCGGTTGCGATCTGATGTCCACAACTGACAGAAATCAGATGACCGACAAGTCAGTACAAAAACAATGTGAAAACAGGATGTTTAGTTGAGTCCGACAGTGAGGAAACACAATCTAAACACAATTACAGTGTTATTTCAGAATAACGAACTGACAGTGTGTTTGCGTGGGTGACGATTCACACAAACATATCTGTGAGTTCAGAGTTCTGAAATAATGACTGAAAAGTAGAAAACAAAAGTCAGAAAGCAAAACCATCGTCGTATTCGTTTGGGTGACGATTCGAACGAATTACGCGCGACGGTGACGCGATCTGACGAAACAAAAACAAAAACACGACACGAACGAAAGTAATTTAATAAAATAAAATAAATAACATTTTTACAATTTTGAAACTCATCAAAATAATTAAATTAAAACTCTTTTTATTTAAATCCATTTAAATTACGCGTAATTTTCCGGAAACGTAACGAAAACGCGAACCGAGCAACGAAAACGAACCCGAACACCCTCGGGGTATAAATACCCTTAAATGAGTTGAAATCCCTCATTTCTCACTTCATCTTCCCCACAAAAACACCCCAACCCGGTTTTGAAAACCCTAGCCTCCACCAATCTTCTTTTCTTCATAACTTTCTCATTTCTTAACGAAAATCCGTGATTCTTGCGCCCACGCGAAGCCCTCGATGAACTCTACAAGAAAGTACAACAGATCGGAGCTGTTACTCACTAGATCTCGAGGTATTAGCATGAGAAAATCTCGAAAACTAGGGTTTTCCACTCCTTTAGTCGACCCTTCTTAAAACCGGTTCTAAATCCTTCATTTTCGAACTATAGGACCACGAGCACAACCCCTAACTATCACCACCCTTGAACCCTTGAGATGGAGTGGATGGGTGGCTGAGCCAAACCCCGGCCGAATGGTGGCCCAGGGCCGCGAATGGCTTAGGCCGAAAGAGCCTTATTCGACCAGCAACAGTCATTCGCCACTTAGGAGCCTCATGCGCCGGTCACCCATTCGCCCAGCAGCCTCATTCGACCCTTCTTCATTTGCTGGTCCCTCATTCGCCATTCCCTCCCCATTCGGGCCTTAGCCATTCGCCAGTCAAGGCCTCCCCATTTGCCCAGCACTTCATTCGGCCACCTCTCATGCGCCCTTCAGCCTCCATCCAGTTGGCCAGTGACATCTGAGGGACACACAACCCACATTCGACTGAGACCTACCTGAGTTGGATGGCTAGCCACATGGCTGAAAACCCTAGTTGACCAAGAAGCCTTAACACAAACTCTAAGGCCCATTATATAACTAGTAGGGCCCAACTTACAACTAATAGGCCCAGAACTGGATTTCGGCCCAATAAACAGTAGCAAGACCCAAAGCCATTGAGGTAGCCATGTAGGCTCAAAAGATTTAACCACAAACCCTAATAGGCCCAAGTGGTTTCCATTAAGCCCAACCCTAGGCCCACACGTGTCCTGGTTGGCCCAGGAGGGGCCCAACCTCATACTACTTAGAACCAGTGATATCTTGGCCCAAAACTACTATTCCAGCCCAGAACCTATAGTAGGCCCAGTAATTTACCTCAAAAACCTCATTTGGCCCATGTTTATTGGACAAAATAGGCCCACGATCGAATTTAGCCCAAATGAACCAGGCCCAGGTTGGCCCATACTCTATTTTACTGCAGGCCTTGATAGGATTCAAGGGGCCCAGTAAAATCAACCTTTGGCCCACAGATTTTGGCCCAAGGCCACCATTTAAGGCCAATAGTCAAATCTTTAGGCCTATCATTGTCCCAGCCCTATTTAGCCAGGCCCAACTTGTCTTATGAGTCATATTAGTGAAGGCCTGAGACAAATCTCAAAGGGCCCAATAAAATCAGCCCGAGGCCCACAGAAAACCAATTTAAGGCCTATTTTGAGGCCCATGTCCTCAATTTGAGGCCACCATGCTAATCCTTTGGCCAACAGCCCATTCTTGGACCAATTTCAATTCCTACAGCCTTATGAGACTCTAGGCCCAACAAATATTACCAAGGCCCACTTTGGGCCCAATAAATTCCTTAGAGGCCCAATTAAGGCCCACAAAGCTACTTGAACTCTAGCCTTTGTAACTTTTGGCAAGGCCTTTGTATTCCATTAGTCCAAATCAATGTCCCACACTTTCAAATAAGTCTCACCATCCTCAAATGTTCAAGAACTATTCCAAGGCCCATGTATTTGGGCCCAAGGCCCAATTTGTTACACAAATGGCCCAACAAGTAACTTGGTCACAACGTTCGGTCCATATGCCATGATTAGGCCCACATGAGTTCACTACATTTCATAAGATCAAAATAAGATATTTCAAAAGAATGTTTGCTTAATTAATCAATAATTATGCGATAAATGTTCAAAACGTACAAAGTCAACAAAGACGAGTTGGAAACTAAGCACTAAGTCTTTCATCAAAGCAAATGGCATATAACTAATGACAATATGATAACTTATAAGGTCATTAACTTGAATCACACATATGGGACCGAACAGGAATCATGACCAAGTCTTACGCGTGTTAGCCAACTTTAGGGCTAACACATATATCCACACACAAATCCCTACAAAACTTATACTTGCGAGTCTTAACAACGTGAAATCAATACAGGAACGTGAAAACAAACCAAATTACAATACAGAGCGCGTGCAGTCTTTTGTTTAAGCTAAGTCAACTCAACAGCAACAAGGTGAGTTCATTGCCCCTTTTCTAACATTTTGTTTTAAAACGTGGGGCTGAGAAGCATGCGTAAACTGCTTTATGTAAATTGTTTACTTGAATGCTTTATTATGTTTACATGTATAAATGTTATCCTAGACTCATGTTTAGGTAAACTGTTTCAAATCAAAGAACTAGTTTCAAAGAACTATTTTCAAAGAACTAAAGATCTCAACAAAGAACTATTTTCAAAGGTCTATTTCAAAGAACTAACGGTCTATTCTCAAAGAACTAACGATCTATTTTCAAAGAACTATTTCAAGAGTGGATGTCAAAGAACTAACGGTCTATTTGGAAGAACTAAGTACAAAGAACTATTTTAAGGGGAAATCTGGGAAATGCTCAAAGATAACATGTGCCAAAGAACTAAAGAACTAAAGAACTATGGACGGTCTAAAGAACTATGAAAGCCTATATATCAAAAGATGTCCTAGCTAGACTGATTGATTATAGGTCACATGTTTGATGAGATTTACAGCTCTCATTCACTACTAAGTACCTTGATTGACAGACTAGGCTACTCGAGTTGACCATAGGCCCCAATCATTAGGACTTAGATTTTACTAAATGTTTATTTATTTATTTACTTAAACATTTACAACTGTTTATACAATTACTGTGGTTGATCATTTTGTGTGATAAACTTGTGAAATCAACATAGATTTCAATTGATTGTAACACAGGGACAATAACAGAAGAACTTATGGAATGGTGTTAAGGGTAAAAATGCTTAATTATCATTAACAACAATGTCCTATGCGGATTAGTATGTGGTGGGATGGCGTCTGGGCGGGGTTGTAGCCTTGACCCAGGGGTATGCCCTATATATAAGCATACCGATCTGGATGATACATGTGGTGTTAATGAGGTTAGGATCTTTATCGAAAGAAGGGTTCAAAACATTTTCAAATTTACAAAACTATATGAACTCACCAACCATGTGTTGACTTGATCTTTTTGCATGACTTCTCAGGTGACGAACAGGTCAATTAGGAAGTCATTACTTCTGGGCTAGGACTTCAGTTAGAAGACTTAGTATTTTTGGACCTGCATACTTTTGAAGACATCATACACATACCATTTTGTATATCTTGTGTACATACAAGATAGAAAACTTATGATGTTAATAGTAGATTTACATTGTTAAATTATAAACAATACTGATGTAATTTAACTTTGTATTTCTATCATGTTTAGCATTTCTCATTTATGTATCATGTGCAATATAACAATCTGATCAATCCGATTATCACTCACGATATCGCGCCCCGGGAACCTTCCGCCCGACGGGACAACCGATCCTATCCCGCCGGCTCGGGGTGTGACAGATTGGTATCAGAGCCATGGTTATAGAGAAATATAGGTCATTTATATAAACGGTTTGGCCTAGACTATAACCTAGGGACCCTGCATGTAGAGAACTTAAGATTAAGACTTATTGCATTATGTCTTCTGCATTCGATCATTGCACTAACCAATATTACTTTGGTTATGATCAGAATGCCGCCGCGCAGACAGACTCCATCGTTGCCGCCTCTAGGTTTGGCTCCACATTCCTCGACACCATCACCAGAAGATTCACCACCGCCACCTCCTCCACCGCCTCCACCTCCTCCTCCACTGATCACAGAGGCATCAGGTTCAGGAACGACTCCCATACTGGATCCTACCACCATCGCTTTGGTGACGTTACTGAGTGGCCAGATGACAAACCAGATGAAAGAAGCCATACCGGAGATGTTCCTTCGTCTTCGTAATGAGATCCTTAACACTGGCAACACATCGGGAGAAGCCAGTGGGAATACTGGAGATTCATCTCATTACTCATACAAGTCTTTTGTAGGATGTAAACCACCCAGCTTTAGTGGGTCTGAAGGCGCCGTTGGATTAATCCAATGGATTGAAAAGATCGAGGCTACTCTGGACCTCTGCAGCTGTCCAGAGCATCATAAAGTCCGCTACTCTGCTGGAACATTCAACAAGCGGGCTCTAACCTGGTGGAATGGTCAGATCAACGCTAGAGGCAGAGAAGAAGCTATGGCAATGCCATGGGAGGACTTCAAGGCGTTACTGAGAACAGAATTCTGCCCCAAGAATGAACTGCAGAAGTTGGAAATGGAGTTATCCAACCATGTGATGAAAGGGGCTGATCACATGGGGTACACTACTCGTTATCACGAGTTGGTTGCTTTGGTGCCAGACATGGTACCGACTCTAGAAAAGAGGATCGACAGGTATGTAGGTGGACTTCCCGCCTGTATTCAGGGTATGGTTGTCTCAGCCAACCCTACCACTGTCGAGTCAGCAGTGAGACTGTCTGGGAAACTCACTGATCTGATGGTTGCTTCTGGAGTGTTAAAGAAAGAGGTTGATGCTGGCAAGAACAAGGAAGAGTCATCAAAGAGACCTCATCATCAACCCAAGAAGAAACAAAAGGTCATCAAGAATTACACGATGGCCACCCCACTTCAACAAGTAACAGCTGCACCAACAAACCCCAACAAGAGACCCTACAATGGTGCATATCCTTTGTGTGCCAAATGTCAGTACCACCATGCTGCTGACACTCCCTGCAAACACTGCACGGGATGTGGAAGAAAGGGCCATTGGGTCCAAACCTGTCGGATGACACCAAAACAAGCAGCCAACAATGCTGCTTTGGCTCTCCCTCCACCTGTAACCAGAACAATGGTGGATGCTTCAACTGTGGCGAACAAGGCCACTTTGCAAAGAACTGCCCTAAGAAGGCTCAACAGACAGTTCAAGCTCCTCGTGGAAGAGCTTTTGCGATTGGAGCACCAGCAGCACGCCAGGACCCAAATGTGGTCACTGGTACGTTTCTCTTACATGACTTTTATGCATCTGTTCTATTTGACACTGGTGCGGATCAGAGTTTTATCTCTGCCGATTTTGCATGCCAATTAGATTCCATAGAAGAACAGTTAGATTCCCCTTACATCATAGAAGTAGCTAACGGAAAACAGATCACAGTTAGTACAGTTCACAGAAATTGCCCATTGACACTTAATGGTCATACATTTTCTATCGATTTGATACCGATGGAGTTGGGTAGTTTCGACATCATTGTTGGAATGGACTGGCTTTCCTCTAATCGAGTGGAAGTTGTCTGTTCTGAAAAGCTGCTTCGAATTCCATTGCCCGATGATCGTGTATTGGAAGTCAGAGGGGACCAAGCAAAACGAAGTGTCAAAATCATTTCTTGCATAAAGGCGCGTAAGTGTTTACAGAAGCAGTGTGTAGCTTTCCTGGCTCACGTAGTGGAAAAGGAGAAAGACAAGAAGAAGATACAAGACGTACCGGTAGTAAGAGAATATCCAGACGTATTTCCTGAAGACCTACCAGGTTTGCCTCCTGTGCGACCGGTAGAGTTTCGAATCGACTTAGTTCCTGGAGCAACTCCTGTTGCTAAATCTCCTTATCGGCTAGCACCTTCGGAGATGCAGGAATTATCAAATCAGTTGCAGGAGTTATTGGACAAAGGATTCATTAGACCGAGCTACTCACCTTGGGGAGCCCCGGTCTTGTTCGTGAAGAAGAAAGACGGATCGTTCAGAATGTGCATAGACTACAGAGAGCTGAACAAACTAACCATCAAGAATCGGTATCCATTGCCGAGGATTGATGATTTGTTTGACCAACTGCAAGGAGCTCAGTACTTCTCTAAGATTGACTTGCGGTCTGGTTATCATCAGCTTAGAGTTCAAGATGAAGACATACCGAAGACGGCATTCCGAACCAGATACGGGCATTACGAATTCATGGTGATGCCTTTCGGATTAACAAACGCACCGGCGGTTTTCATGGATCTCATGAACCGAGTGTGCAAGCCGTATTTAGATCAGTTTGTTATTGTTTTCATCGATGACATACTGATTTATTCCAAGAACAAAGCAGAACACGAGCAACATCTCAGAAAGATCTTGGAACTGTTGACAGAACAGAAACTTTATGCCAAGTTCTCTAAATGTGAATTTTGGCTAAGAGAAGTACAATTTCTGGGGCATGTAGTCAACAGTGAGGGAATACACGTAGATCCCGCCAAGATTGAAGCAATAAAGAACTGGGATACTCCGAAGACACCGACGGAGATACGGTCTTTTCTGGGATTGGCAGGTTATTATAGGAGGTTCATCTCGAACTTTTCTAAGATAGCCTTGCCTCTCACTAAGTTAACTCAGAAGAGTGAACCGTTTGTCTGGGAACAGAAACAAGAAGATGCTTTTCAGACATTGAAGCAGAAGTTATGTAATGCTCCAATTCTATCACTCCCGGAAGGATGTGATGACTTTGTCGTTTACTGTGATGCATCCCATCAGGGACTTGGTTGCGTACTGATGCAACGGGACAAAGTTATCGCTTATGCATCAAGACAGTTAAAAGTTCATGAGAAGATTTACACTACTCATGATCTTGAACTGGGAGCCGTAATCTTCGCACTGAAGATTTGGAGACATTACTTATATGGCACCAAGTGTACCATATTTACTGATCACAAGAGTCTGCAGCATATTTTCGATCAGAAGGAGCTCAATATGCGACAACGCCGTTGGGTTGAACTTATGAATGATTACGATTGTGTGATCAAGTACCATCCGGGAAAGGCAAACGTAGTTGCTGATGCCTTGAGCCGGAAGGAACGGGTCAAACCATTGCGCGTCAGAGCAATGGGAATGACTGTGCAGACAAGCTTACACGACAAGATCATGCAAGCACAACAAGAGGTGATTGAACAAGAAAACTTGAAGAAGGAACTTGACTGCGGTGCGGAGAAACATTTGGAAACAAAACCTGATGGACTTGTTTACTTCAAGGATCGTATCTGGATTCCTGCAGTAGATGAGTTAAGAAAGCTTATTTTCGACGAAGCACACAAGACCAAGTACTCCGTACATCCTGGTGCTGATAAAATGTATCAAGACTTGCGTGCATTTTATTGGTGGCCGGGTATGAAGAAGGACATAGCAGAGTATGTTGGTCGATGCCTTACGTGTGCTAAAGTAAAGGCAGAACACCAGAAACCCTCAGGTTTACTGGAACAACCAGAAATTCCACTCTGGAAGTGGGAACAAATAGCTATGGACTTCATTACCAAGCTACCCCGCACTTCCAGTGGTCACGATACAATCTGAGTAATCATCGACCGTTTAACAAAATGTAACGACCGGTTTTAACAGTCACGACTGTTATTAAATAAATGTTATTATGTTTATAAAATTATGTTGGGATAATAATATAATAACATTTGGGGTATTAAAGTTAACTAGTAACTAACTTGATTTTGTTGGTTAAGTGAGATAACTAGTTTAAAAGTTTGAGGGGTTTAATTTGCCAATTGGGCAAACTTGAATTTTGAAGAGATAAGAGACTTTGACTTAGTCAAAGTCTCATATCTCTTGTTTTTGTGTGTGTGTTTACGTGAGAGCAAAGAAGAAGGGAAGAGAAGAAGAACTCAAGCCCTAGTTTCTAATCTTGTAGAATTCATGGTCCAAATCGAAGATTGGAAGCTTAAATCACTATCCTTAGTGATTACTAACATCATGTAAGTGATTTGTGATTTCTAATTTGATGTTAGTCATGATTTCTTGAGATGAACAAGATATGGGTTTAACTCAAATCTTGAAATTGGTTGTTAAGATGAGTTAGAAACCATGAATCTATGCTCGTTTTGTGTTTAGAACAACCAAACTACTAGTTATTATGTTATTTGTTGAATTTGAAATGAATGGAAGTTGGGTAACTTGAGAAGTTATGAATAAATCCATATGAGTGGGTTTAATAGCTAGTAGGATGGTTAATAACATGGTTTTGACTTGTGTGATGCATCAATTGTAAATAATCTTTTGTAAAGATTAAGAAATTGATGATTTTTGAGACTTTGAATGGGATTGGTTAATGTTTAAACATTAACAAAATTCATGGAATTTAATGATGCACACCAAGCGTTTGTTGAAATGCCAATAGTTGACTTTTATGTCAAAATTGGAGAATTAAATTATGAAATTTAGTTTCAAGAGTTGTAATTGTAAAACTTAGAATTTGATGGCAAATGGGATTGATTTGGTAAAGTCAATGATAATCTTAACTTGAATGATAGTTAAGAGAATTGAAATTTGATGTGAAATAGGTGGGTGGTATTGGAAGTGCAAAGGAAAGTCAAAGAGAAGACAAATCACCATTTGTTAATCTCTAATCCTAGTGCTAAGGTAAGTTATCTAACTTGCTAAACACCATATATGTGAAGTAGTAATAGTCTACTTATTAAATTGGTTTGACTATGGATGGTTTGGTTCATAGTGTTGTTGTTGATTGGGCAGTTTGACTTATTTAGTCAAACTGTGCATATCTAATTTGGTGATTGAATTGTGATTAGTGGCAATGACATTGAGTGTTAATTGATGTGTTAGTTTCACAATTGAATTAAATTGGTTATGAATTGTTAAATTCATAAGAAATAGAGTTGATTGTGTGGTTTGGCTTATTTGGTCAAACTATGTATGTATATCACCCTATGGGATGGTGATTATGTGTAGTCCATTAATTGAGTTGCCTGGATTATGAATTGTTGAATTCATATTTGAATGGAATTGGTTATGAATTGTTGAATTCATATTTGAATGGAATTGGTTATGAATTGTTGAATTCATAGTTGAATTGGATTAATTATGAATTGTTTAGTTCATAATTGAAATTGGTTTGATTGGTAGGTTTGACTTTATTTAGTCAAACTGCATATAGATCATAATATTTAAATTATGACTTTGTGTAATTGAATTGAATGTCAACTGGTTGGGTAAATCTATGATAGAAGTATCGGAGGATGAATATCATAGAATCATGGTTTATAAATGTTATAAACCTATGAAGAGTTGGTTGATTGAAATCTATGATGAAAGGACTAGAGTGTGAACATCATAGTAAATTGTTTGATTGATTGAAATCTATGATGGAAGGACTAGAGTGTGAACATCATAGTAAATTGTTTGGTTGATTGAAATCTATGATGGAAGGACTAGGGTGTGAACATCATAGTAAGAATTGAAATTGTTGATTACTTCACCACTTGAATGTGGAAGTAAAATTTGGTAAGTTATGATGGAAGTACTTGGGTGAGAACATCATAACTATGTTGAATATCAATTACCACTTGAGTGTGATAATTGAGTTGATTTGGTTGAAATTGATTAATTGAGTTAAATTGTTTAAGTCTATAATGGAAGTACCTAAGGGTGAACATTATAGTAATTATTGTTGAAATATGATTGGTTATCAATAGAATAATCAATTGGGTTGATTTGAATGGAAGTTGGAGGGTTAAACCCTTTGTGGTGACTTTGACCCATTTTGAGGTCTTGATTTCACCATAGATTGATTTGATGTAAAATTATGTTTGAATTCATTATATTATGATCCAAACATGATTTTAATTCATATTATATGTATATGGATGAATGGAATGGGTTTTGAAAGGGTCAGAGCGTTAATTGCTTGAAATTGAAATTTTGACCCGTTTAGAGAATTTGATTCACAAATGGATTTAATTGGTATCCAATTATGTTTGGATATGTTATGATTTGAATTTGAGGAGTTGGTACTCCATATAATATGAATTGGAAACTTGGGATTTAGTTTCGGGTGGTTTGGAGCAATCGGAAGTGGTTGAAAAGGTCCGAAACGCGAAAAAATTGGGTTTCTGCACATGCAGGGGCCGTAGGCTACGGCCCTGGGTGTAGGCTACGGCCTAAGAGTTCTGTTCCAGTGGGCGTAGGCTACGGCCAGGCCGTAGGCTACGGCTGGGGGTTTCCGGATTTTCATGTTTTTGATGCCGGAATCGCGTTTTAAGGCCTAGAACCCTTCCGTTTCGAACCATAACTTATATTTGGATAATCTTACTTAGTTCTTATGAACTAATGGTGAAATTATATGTGGTGTTTGTAGGTTGGAAGTAGATGAAGCGTTAAAGCTCATGATCGGGGTGCGTAATTTGAAAGTTCAAACGTTTTGGTAAATTTTGGTTGTTGGGTTTTCATACAAACTATTGTATGATGATTTTTGAATGTAATTAGTCATTTAACAAGTATATATTACTTGTGTAAATGTTTTTTACGCTTCCGCATAATACTTTGATAAATATTTGAGTTAAAACTTAACTGGGACCTAATTTAGACACGTGTAAGCGTGTGTTGATTTTGGGGTGTTACAAGTTGGTATCAGAGCCAATGGTTTGAGTGAATCAAGTGCGTCATGAACATTTGATCTCAAACTTTTGTGCTCTTGATATGAATTGATTACGTTTGAGTTGAAGACCCGATCATGAAGCTGAATGCATGAGGTTAGAACATCTATTTCCTACATTACATTGTTGAATTGGTTGTTGGATGTTGAAATTGAATTGATGTTGATTGATTATTTTGAACCTAATTCTTTGTCCTAAGTGTGAAATGGAGAAAATAAGGAAGCGAATATATGATGTATGTACCATTACGTCTGGCCAACGTATTAGTGCACGCATGATATAAATGAAGCCTTATGAAAACCGTTTGATATTTAGGCCATTGAAATTAGGTGTGGTGTTGGGAATTGGTTTGAAAAGTGATTGTAAGATCACTAAAAACTTGGTTTATGGTTAGTAGTAAATAGTGCACTTGTGCCCTTAAATTTGAATGTTGTGAATAGAATGTTGACTTATTAACATAAGTCTTGATGAAATTGGTGAATGTTGTGACATAGTTGCATAACTTGTGATAGTGTCATTATATGCTTTATAATAATTGACACATGGAATCTGGGATGATTCATATTGGTGAGAAATTTAATGTAAGACCATTGTGAATGGCATTTGGATGATAACCCACATTTGTGTGGTGAAACAAGTAAGACCACTGGTTAGTGGCATTGAAATTGTTATGTAAAACCACTACAGAGTGGTGTTAAAATTGAAATTTGTATGTGAGACCACATGTGTGTGGTATTGGTTATCATGTAAGTCCATATTGAAATGGCATTGAGTTTGACATGTAAATCCTCATTGATGTGGCATTGTAGTAATCCACGAACGGGTGGGTTAAATAGTTGATCTAATTAAATAGTTTGATTTTGGTAATTGATGTGAGAAATTAGTCAGATGAACTGACAATAGTGTTGTTTACACAATATGGTCAATTGAATAAAAATGACCCGTTATGATGTAAACAATACAACATGATAATGTGGTTAACGATTGGGGGGTAAATGTGATTTTATACAATTGTTGTTTAAATATTGGGTTAAACAATTTATTGTAAGACCACGGGGGAGTGGCGTTTGATATAATCCGCATTCTTGCAGAAAGAAATTGATAAAGGCGGATATGGTTTGGGGTGATCCACCTAGATGAAGGACACTCATGTTTGAAACTACTTGTTAATTTAAGTAGTTGGTTGGTATATGAAATAGTATACTTGAATGTGTTATTATGGGAAAACTATGACCCATTGACTTGCGTAATGATGCAAGTAATTGAACATGTCAATTGGACATGATATTTGTTTGTGAATGATCCACAAAGGTGTGGACATCTCTTTTTGAAAACATATGTTGTGAGAAGTTGATTACATGATTATATGTAATGCTATGTTTAATTAGAATTTGAGTTCTAAAGAATTGAAATTTGACAATAGTTGAGTGATGATATATGTCTTAGGATACTTTGATTTTCCTTAAAGACATTTGGGATGTAAGTATATGTTAATATACATAACAAATCATTTGAGCATTGATATGTGAAAATGATTATGTGATTGAAATTGTTGGGAACCTAATATATTAGCAAAGGTGAGGTAGAATGATAAATGACTTATACATTTTGGCATAAGTGTCATAAGTCATTATTGATTAAAAAATTAAACTGTTATGGGCTTGATATGCCTTAAGTAAAATGAAGTGTTTCAACACTTGGTGTTGTTATACACTAATTCATGTTTTGACATAAGTGTCATAACAAATGAAATTGTTACTATAAACATGTGATTGTGAAAGCTGCTTATGCTTTACTTGAAAGAAGCTATAGCTAACACATGTTTGTAGATTGATGTGATTATTTGATTGTATAATAAGAAATCTGTGAATTTCTTGAATTGAAACATCATTGTGTGATAGGATGATGATATAAATGATTGATGTATTATATATGTGATACCATCATCATGAGGTGGAAAAGGTAGTTTCATCTTGTGATATAGGTTTAATACCTTAGTAGATCACTGAGGAATACATATTGAGTTATGGAAGGTAACTTGATTGTTATATTGATGTTAACAACTGTTTATAATATTATGAATTAAACAGTGCATGTTAACATCGTCCATATAACATTAAAGTTACAGGAATTGATATATCATGCACAAGTAAAGAAAACTTGAATATGAAAGGTGGATAAGAAAAACAAGTATATACATAATGTGATTATGTGTTAAATACTTGTGGTACATATTCATTTATGCTAGTGAATTGGTTGTTGGTTGTATCATATAAATTGATTTAGTTTATGGGGCAATGCAAATTGCTAAAGCTCCGTATTGGTTGGTATAGATCGATATGCAAGAATTGTTGTGTTGATTAAATGACTACTTGATAAGTGTTTAGTAGTGCTTTAAAATTTGTAAATTGAACATCCCATAATGGTGATGGTCATAGTTGGTTATGCAAATTCTTGGGTTCATAATTACTTGATTCTATTGATTTAAGTGCACATGAACCATTGGTAATAAGCAAAACGAAATACTAATATATTGAGTGTATTAGTATGAAATGTTGAGTTGATTGGTATTATATGGTGGAAGTACCGGAGGGAGAACACCATATATGAAATAGTAAGTTACTTAATTTACTAATACTATATGTATAGTAAGTTAAGCCTACTAATGGAAAATTGATTTGTATCAATCGGATATAAAATAAATAAATGTTTGATTAATGAAGGTCAACTGTGTGATTTGTGATCATGAATAATTGATTTTATAAAATTTGGAAGTCTATGATGGAAGTACCAGAGGGTGAACATCATAGTCATAATAGTTGAAATTGGGTTAATTCCAGTAATTAATCAAAAGAATTGTTAAAACGAGTGTTGTTCTAATTGAAACATGTTTGGGTGAAAAGACATGTTTGGAAATTGTTTGAATTTGAGTTGAAGTTGATGGTTTTAGAAAAAAATTGGTATATGTTGAATTTGGTGTAATCACTAGTGTTAGTGAACACCATAGTGCTATATAGTCAAAATTATTGCAAAACAATAATTGATGACTAATCATGTGATGTTAGTACATGTGAGGGTAATGAACAATGGGATGTTAGGAGGAGTTAAAGCCTTTAAGAAGACTTGGTTTAAATCATGTTATCAAATGATTTGATATTATATGTTGTAGTTGAAGTAGTAATAGGCGGATGAATCCGCTTATATACTAATTCATGAATTTGAAATTGATACTAGATTGAAATATGTTGAGAAGAGAAAGAGTGAGATAATGAAATATTACTCACATCTTCTTTGATGTGTAAACAGGTTTCGGGGACGAAACCTTTGTAAGGGGAGGAGAATTGTAACGACCGGTTTTAACAGTCACGACTGTTATTAAATAAATGTTATTATGTTTATAAAATTATGTTGGGATAATAATATAATAACATTTGGGGTATTAAAGTTAACTAGTAACTAACTTGATTTTGTTGGTTAAGTGAGATAACTAGTTTAAAAGTTTGAGGGGTTTAATTTGCCAATTGGGCAAACTTGAATTTTGAAGAGATAAGAGACTTTGACTTAGTCAAAGTCTCATATCTCTTGTTTTTGTGTGTGTGTTTACGTGAGAGCAAAGAAGAAGGGAAGAGAAGAAGAACTCAAGCCCTAGTTTCTAATCTTGTAGAATTCATGGTCCAAATCGAAGATTGGAAGCTTAAATCACTATCCTTAGTGATTACTAACATCATCTAAGTGATTTGTGATTTCTAATTTGATGTTAGTCATGATTTCTTGAGATGAACAAGATATGGGTTTAACTCAAATCTTGAAATTGGTTGTTAAGATGAGTTAGAAACCATGAATCTATGCTCGTTTTGTGTTTAGAACAACCAAACTACTAGTTATTATGTTATTTGTTGAATTTGAAATGAATGGAAGTTGGGTAACTTGAGAAGTTATGAATAAATCCATATGAGTGGGTTTAATAGCTAGTAGGATGGTTAATAACATGGTTTTGACTTGTGTGATGCATCAATTGTAAATAATCTTTTGTAAAGATTAAGAAATTGATGATTTTTGAGACTTTGAATGGGATTGGTTAATGTTTAAACATTAACAAAATTCATGGAATTTAATGATGCACACCAAGCGTTTGTTGAAATGCCAATAGTTGACTTTTATGTCAAAATTGGAGAATTAAATTATGAAATTTAGTTTCAAGAGTTGTAATTGTAAAACTTAGAATTTGATGGCAAATGGGATTGATTTGGTAAAGTCAATGATAATCTTAACTTGAATGATAGTTAAGAGAATTGAAATTTGATGTGAAATAGGTGGGTGGTATTGGAAGTGCAAAGGAAAGTCAAAGAGAAGACAAATCACCATTTGTTAATCTCTAATCCTAGTGCTAAGGTAAGTTATCTAACTTGCTAAACACCATATATGTGAAGTAGTAATAGTCTACTTATTAAATTGGTTTGACTATGGATGGTTTGGTTCATAGTGTTGTTGTTGATTGGGCAGTTTGACTTATTTAGTCAAACTGTGCATATCTAATTTGGTGATTGAATTGTGATTAGTGGCAATGACATTGAGTGTTAATTGATGTGTTAGTTTCACAATTGAATTAAATTGGTTATGAATTGTTAAATTCATAAGAAATAGAGTTGATTGTGTGGTTTGGCTTATTTGGTCAAACTATGTATGTATATCACCCTATGGGATGGTGATTATGTGTAGTCCATTAATTGAGTTGCCTGGATTATGAATTGTTGAATTCATATTTGAATGGAATTGGTTATGAATTGTTGAATTCATATTTGAATGGAATTGGTTATGAATTGTTGAATTCATAGTTGAATTGGATTAATTATGAATTGTTTAGTTCATAATTGAAATTGGTTTGATTGGTAGGTTTGACTTTATTTAGTCAAACTGCATATAGATCATAATATTTAAATTATGACTTTGTGTAATTGAATTGAATGTCAACTGGTTGGGTAAATCTATGATAGAAGTATCGGAGGATGAATATCATAGAATCATGGTTTATAAATGTTATAAACCTATGAAGAGTTGGTTGATTGAAATCTATGATGAAAGGACTAGAGTGTGAACATCATAGTAAATTGTTTGATTGATTGAAATCTATGATGGAAGGACTAGAGTGTGAACATCATAGTAAATTGTTTGGTTGATTGAAATCTATGATGGAAGGACTAGGGTGTGAACATCATAGTAAGAATTGAAATTGTTGATTACTTCACCACTTGAATGTGGAAGTAAAATTTGGTAAGTTATGATGGAAGTACTTGGGTGAGAACATCATAACTATGTTGAATATCAATTACCACTTGAGTGTGATAATTGAGTTGATTTGGTTGAAATTGATTAATTGAGTTAAATTGTTTAAGTCTATAATGGAAGTACCTAAGGGTGAACATTATAGTAATTATTGTTGAAATATGATTGGTTATCAATAGAATAATCAATTGGGTTGATTTGAATGGAAGTTGGAGGGTTAAACCCTTTGTGGTGACTTTGACCCATTTTGAGGTCTTGATTTCACCATAGATTGATTTGATGTAAAATTATGTTTGAATTCATTATATTATGATCCAAACATGATTTTAATTCATATTATATGTATATGGATGAATGGAATGGGTTTTGAAAGGGTCAGAGCGTTAATTGCTTGAAATTGAAATTTTGACCCGTTTAGAGAATTTGATTCACAAATGGATTTAATTGGTATCCAATTATGTTTGGATATGTTATGATTTGAATTTGAGGAGTTGGTACTCCATATAATATGAATTGGAAACTTGGGATTTAGTTTCGGGTGGTTTGGAGCAATCGGAAGTGGTTGAAAAGGTCCGAAACGCGAAAAAATTGGGTTTCTGCACATGCAGGGGCCGTAGGCTACGGCCCTGGGTGTAGGCTACGGCCTAAGAGTTCTGTTCCAGTGGGCGTAGGCTACGGCCAGGCCGTAGGCTACGGCTGGGGGTTTCCGGATTTTCATGTTTTTGATGCCGGAATCGCGTTTTAAGGCCTAGAACCCTTCCGTTTCGAACCATAACTTATATTTGGATAATCTTACTTAGTTCTTATGAACTAATGGTGAAATTATATGTGGTGTTTGTAGGTTGGAAGTAGATGAAGCGTTAAAGCTCATGATCGGGGTGCGTAATTTGAAAGTTCAAACGTTTTGGTAAATTTTGGTTGTTGGGTTTTCATACAAACTATTGTATGATGATTTTTGAATGTAATTAGTCATTTAACAAGTATATATTACTTGTGTAAATGTTTTTGACGCTTCCGCATAATACTTTGATAAATATTTGAGTTAAAACTTAACTGGGACCTAATTTAGACACGTGTAAGCGTGTGTTGATTTTGGGGTGTTACACAAAATCTGCTCATTTCTTGCCGATGCGTGAAACCTTCACGATGGATAAACTGGCAAGATTGTACATCAACGAGATAGTGGTACGCCATGGTGTGCCATTGTCAATTATTTCTGATAGAGACAGCAGATTTACTTCAAGGTTCTGGCAATCACTGCAGAAATCTCTAGGGACACAGTTAAATTTGAGTACAGCTTACCATCCACAAACGGACGGTCAAAGCGAACGTACAATTCAAACCTTAGAGGACATGTTGAGAACTTGTGTTCTAGATTTCGGTGGTAATTGGGATTCTCATTTGCCACTAATCGAGTTCTCCTACAACAACAGTTATCACAGCAGCATCGGTTGTGCCCCATTCGAGGCTCTTTATGGTCGAAAATGTCGGTCACCGATCTGTTGGTCAGAAGTAGGAGATAATCGTATCACTGGGCCAGAACTTATCCAAGAAACCACAGACAAGATAGCTCAGATACAACAGAGACTACAAGCAACACGAAGCAGACAAAAGAGCTATGCTGATAAACGGCGCAAGCCGTTGGAATTCCAAGTGGGGGATCGAGTCATGTTAAAGGTTTCCCCTTGGAAAGGTGTAGTTCGATTCGCGAAGAAAGGCAAGCTAACACCACGATATGTGGGACCGTTCGAGATCATCGAACGTATTGGTCCTGTGGCATACAGATTGAGCTTACCAGATGAACTCAGTGGGGTGCATGACGTGTTTCACGTTTCGAACTTAAAGAAATGCCTTGCTGACGAATCACTCGTCATTCCACTTGAAGAGATTCAAGTTGATGAACAGTTGCACTTTATCGAAGAACCTTTAGAGATTATGGATCGCAAGGTTAAACAACTGAGGCGAAGCCGTATCCCCATTGTAAAGGTTCGTTGGAACTCAAGACGCGGACCCGAGTTTACTTGGGAACGTGAAGATCACATGAAGTTAAAGTATCCCCAACTATTTGAAGAAGAAACTGTACCCGATAACAACTCTTAAATTTCGGGACGAAATTTCTTTAACAAGGGGAGACTGTAACAGCAAGTACCAGAACGTCCGGCAAGTCCGTACGGTACGTGTACTTTCTACAGTAACTATGTGTACTTATACGATTTTAAACAGTACTTGAATTAACAGGATCTTACATACAAGAAATCGTTGTACGTATTTTCGTATAAACTTAAATACATTAAGTACAACGTACATTTGGAACATTTGTTACATTTATTAAGTGAAAACTTAATTTCAGTTAACACAACAAGTCACGAGAAACAACGGTGCTCAAACAAAACTCAGAAACATATCGGTTGCGATCTGATGTCCACAACTGACAGAAATCAGATGACCGACAAGTCAGTACAAAAACAATGTGAAAACAGGATGTTTAGTTGAGTCCGACAGTGAGGAAACACAATCTAAACACAATTACAGTGTTATTTCAGAATAACGAACTGACAGTGTGTTTGCGTGGGTGACGATTCACACAAACATATCTGTGAGTTCAGAGTTCTGAAATAATGACTGAAAAGTAGAAAACAAAAGTCAGAAAGCAAAACCATCGTCGTATTCGTTTGGGTGACGATTCGAACGAATTACGCGCGACGGTGACGCGATCTGACGAAACAAAAACAAAAACACGACACGAACGAAAGTAATTTAATAAAATAAAATAAATAACATTTTTACAATTTTGAAACTCATCAAAATAATTAAATTAAAACTCTTTTTATTTAAATCCATTTAAATTACGCGTAATTTTCCGGAAACGTAACGAAAACGCGAACCGAGCAACGAAAACGAACCCGAACACCCTCGGGGTATAAATACCCTTAAATGAGTTGAAATCCCTCATTTCTCACTTCATCTTCCCCACAAAAACACCCCAACCCGGTTTTGAAAACCCTAGCCTCCACCAATCTTCTTTTCTTCATAACTTTCTCATTTCTTAACGAAAATCCGTGATTCTTGCGCCCACGCGAAGCCCTCGACGAACTCTACAAGAAAGTACAACAGATCGGAGCTGTTACTCACTAGATCTCGAGGTATTAGCATGAGAAAATCTCGAAAACTAGGGTTTTCCACTCCTTTAGTCGACCCTTCTTAAAACCGGTTCTAAATCCTTCATTTTCGAACTATAGGACCACGAGCACAACCCCTAACTATCACCACCCTTGAACCCTTGAGATGGAGTGGATGGGTGGCTGAGCCAAACCCCGGCCGAATGGTGGCCCAGGGCCGCGAATGGCTTAGGCCGAAAGAGCCTTATTCGACCAGCAACAGTCATTCGCCACTTAGGAGCCTCATGCGCCGGTCACCCATTCGCCCAGCAGCCTCATTCGACCCTTCTTCATTTGCTGGTCCCTCATTCGCCATTCCCTCCCCATTCGGGCCTTAGCCATTCGCCAGTCAAGGCCTCCCCATTTGCCCAGCACTTCATTCGGCCACCTCTCATGCGCCCTTCAGCCTCCATCCAGTTGGCCAGTGACATCTGAGGGACACACAACCCACATTCGACTGAGACCTACCTGAGTTGGATGGCTAGCCACATGGGTGAAAACCCTAGTTGACCAAGAAGCCTTAACACAAACTCTAAGGCCCATTATATAACTAGTAGGGCCCAACTTACAACTAATAGGCCCAGAACTGGATTTCGGCCCAATAAACAGTAGCAAGACCCAAAGCCATTGAGGTAGCCATGTAGGCTCAAAAGATTTAACCACAAACCCTAATAGGCCCAAGTGGTTTCCATTAAGCCCAACCCTAGGCCCACACGTGTCCTGGTTGGCCCAGGAGGGGCCCAACCTCATACTACTTAGAACCAGTGATATCTTGGCCCAAAACTACTATTCCAGCCCAGAACCTATAGTAGGCCCAGTAATTTACCTCAAAAACCTCATTTGGCCCATGTTTATTGGACAAAATAGGCCCACGATCGAATTTAGCCCAAATGAACCAGGCCCAGGTTGGCCCATACTCTATTTTACTGCAGGCCTTGATAGGATTCAAGGGGCCCAGTAAAATCAACCTTTGGCCCACAGATTTTGGCCCAAGGCCACCATTTAAGGCCAATAGTCAAATCTTTAGGCCTATCATTGTCCCAGCCCTATTTAGCCAGGCCCAACTTGTCTTATGAGTCATATTAGTGAAGGCCTGAGACAAATCTCAAAGGGCCCAATAAAATCAGCCCGAGGCCCACAGAAAACCAATTTAAGGCCTATTTTGAGGCCCATGTCCTCAATTTGAGGCCACCATGCTAATCCTTTGGCCAACAGCCCATTCTTGGACCAATTTCAATTCCTACAGCCTTATGAGACTCTAGGCCCAACAAATATTACCAAGGCCCACTTTGGGCCCAATAAATTCCTTAGAGGCCCAATTAAGGCCCACAAAGCTACTTGAACTCTAGCCTTTGTAACTTTTGGCAAGGCCTTTGTATTCCATTAGTCCAAATCAATGTCCCACACTTTCAAATAAGTCTCACCATCCTCAAATGTTCAAGAACTATTCCAAGGCCCATGTATTTGGGCCCAAGGCCCAATTTGTTACACAAATGGCCCAACAAGTAACTTGGTCACAACGTTCGGTCCATATGCCATGATTAGGCCCACATGAGTTCACTACATTTCATAAGATCAAAATAAGATATGTCAAAAGAATGTTTGCTTAATTAATCAATAATTATGCGATAAATGTTCAAAACGTACAAAGTCAACAAAGACGAGTTGGAAACTAAGCACTAAGTCTTTCATCAAAGCAAATGGCATATAACTAATGACAATATGATAACTTATAAGGTCATTAACTTGAATCACACATATGGGACCGAACAGGAATCATGACCAAGTCTTACGCGTGTTAGCCAACTTTAGGGCTAACACATATATCCACACACAAATCCCTACAAAACTTATACTTGCGAGTCTTAACAACGTGAAATCAATACAGGAACGTGAAAACAAACCAAATTACAATACAGAGCGCGTGCAGTCTTTTGTTTAAGCTAAGTCAACTCAACAGCAACAAGGTGAGTTCATTGCCCCTTTTCTAACATTTTGTTTTAAAACGTGGGGCTGAGAAGCATGCGTAAACTGCTTTATGTAAATTGTTTACTTGAATGCTTTATTATGTTTACATGTATAAATGTTATCCTAGACTCATGTTTAGGTAAACTGTTTCAAATCAAAGAACTAGTTTCAAAGAACTATTTTCAAAGAACTAAAGATCTCAACAAAGAACTATTTTCAAAGGTCTATTTCAAAGAACTAACGGTCTATTCTCAAAGAACTAACGATCTATTTTCAAAGAACTATTTCAAGAGTGGATGTCAAAGAACTAACGGTCTATTTGGAAGAACTAAGTACAAAGAACTATTTTAAGGGGAAATCTGGGAAATGCTCAAAGATAACATGTGCCAAAGAACTAAAGAACTAAAGAACTATGGACGGTCTAAAGAACTATGAAAGCCTATATATCAAAAGATGTCCTAGCTAGACTGATTGATTATAGGTCACATGTTTGATGAGATTTACAGCTCTCATTCACTACTAAGTACCTTGATTGACAGACTAGGCTACTCGAGTTGACCATAGGCCCCAATCATTAGGACTTAGATTTTACTAAATGTTTATTTATTTATTTACTTAAACATTTACAACTGTTTATACAATTACTGTGGTTGATCATTTTGTGTGATAAACTTGTGAAATCAACATAGATTTCAATTGATTGTAACACAGGGACAATAACAGAAGAACTTATGGAATGGTGTTAAGGGTAAAAATGCTTAATTATCATTAACAACAATGTCCTATGCGGATTAGTATGTGGTGGGATGGCGTCTGGGCGGGGTTGTAGCCTTGACCCAGGGGTATGCCCTATATATAAGCATACCGATCTGGATGATACATGTGGTGTTAATGAGGTTAGGATCTTTATCGAAAGAAGGGTTCAAAACATTTTCAAATTTACAAAACTATATGAACTCACCAACCATGTGTTGACTTGATCTTTTTGCATGACTTCTCAGGTGACGAACAGGTCAATTAGGAAGTCATTACTTCTGGGCTAGGACTTCAGTTAGAAGACTTAGTATTTTTGGACCTGCATACTTTTGAAGACATCATACACATACCATTTTGTATATCTTGTGTACATACAAGATAGAAAACTTATGATGTTAATAGTAGATTTACATTGTTAAATTATAAACAATACTGATGTAATTTAACTTTGTATTTCTATCATGTTTAGCATTTCTCATTTATGTATCATGTGCAATATAACAATCTGATCAATCCGATTATCACTCACGATATCGCGCCCCGGGAACCTTCCGCCCGACGGGACAACCGATCCTATCCCGCCGGCTCGGGGTGTGACACAAGTGGTCTCGAAAATTATGCCCTTTTTGGCATAAAAGTTATGCATTCGGTTTGAAACAAATTCTCCCCCGTTGTCACAACGGATTCTTTTAATCGATTTTCCAAATTGTGTTTTGACCATTTTGTGAAAAAAGATTAGACAATGACATGCCTCAAATTTGTGCTTCAATAGGAAAACCCAGACGGATCGACTATAATCATCCACGATCGTTAAAAAATAGTTTGCCCCCGAAATCGGTGAGGTTCTATATCTTCCCCAAATATCACAATGCAACAATTCAAAACATTCTTTGCTTTTGATAGAACTAATAGGGAAAGGCAATTGAGTGTGTTTAGCTTTAGCACACGAATCACAATCGACTGTTCTAAAGGAAGCATTTTTAACAAAATCAAAACAAGAAAGTTTATGACTTGAAGTGTGATCAAGCATTTTATGCCATACCTCCATCGAAGCCATCATTGCCTTTCTCTTATTCTCTACCATCTTGATCCGGTATAGTCCACGTTCACATTTACCCATTCCAATCAATTCTTTTGAACACAAGTCTTGCACGAAACAGAATTCGGGAAGGAAGATAACCGCACATTGATGATCTTTTGTTAACTGACTTACTGATAAAAGATTACACCTGAATTTTGGAACATGCAACACCCCTTCAATTTTTCTTCCGTTTGGCAAATGGCAATTTCCTTTACCCATGACAGGCATAAGATCACCATTTGGAATCATAACAGAAGGCTCACAAGCAGACGCCTTCATGTCTTCTAGCCATTCAGCTTGGCATGTTACGTATTCGGTAACAACCCGAATCAACTATCCAACCACCGGATGACTCGTCTCCCATGGCCGTCGATCAGAGTGAGGCAGTAGGGTTTTGGGTTTGTTTGTTGAGCAGAATAGTAGCCTGCTCTGATACCATTAAAGTTTTGGCATCAAGAAAAAATTTCTCGTCATCATTACACCAAAGTAAGGTGAATATTTTAAACATAGAGCTTACCAACAATAATTCCTAAATTGGAGCTCAATACAAGGAAAGAAATAAATGAGAGATAAAACATAAAAATAGGAAGAAAAGAATAACATTCTATATGTTCGGTTCGTTTGTAAACCATACCAAACCGAACCAAGCACTTTTCAAGCAAGCTCAAATCAAACGAGCATATTTCAAATTTGAGCATTTCGAAAGAGCGTCTAGCGATTTTCGTGCGTCACATTATAAAAGGGAAAGATGACCCCCCCCCCCCAATACCCCACTAACCAAAGAAAACATGTAAAGCACAGCCGCAAGCAATCGGATCGGTGGTCTCTAAGGAAAACCAGTCTTAGTAGTTAGTGTTAATTGAATTTGAGATCTCTGTGTTGTTCGGTAGTTGTTCCTCCTCCACTCAAACTAATGTACCACTTTGTTAAAGGTTCAACTTTTTAAGTAATTTGAACAACTATAGGTATCAAACAACTGTAAATGAACTATAGCTAGCTAGTGTAGATAATTAATATGTTAACTTTTATATAATAAGAAATTAATAATCTGAAATGTCAATCCTCTCAAGTCTCAACCGACTATATGTTAATAATATGCTCTTTTAAAGTTATATAAAACAAACAAATAATTCAATAAAAAACAAAAAATATATGCAATAATTTTGGCGGATATGCATATGAGAATGAATCAACCATCCAACAAGTAAACTAGATTCTCACAAGAAGCTCAACATACAGACCCGCAACCCATTGTCGAACAACCACCATAGCTATATTAAATTAATTTTTATAATTATGCTATTTGTATTTTGTGATCTGGTTTAGGTTTAATATATTTAGTTTGGATTATTTTAAGAATTAGATTTCATACACATTTTTCCATAAGAAACAACTTTGATGTTGGATATGATGAACCCAGAAACAATTTAGTAGATTTGAAAAACTACTCAGTGGTTTGCAGTGTTTTTCGGCTCGATTTCCCTCATCATTTATGGGAGATCATACAACATTAGAGTCTCTTAACACATGCTTGAAAAGCTTTTTTTATGTAGTGAAAGGTCAATTGAAGCATGCGATGTGTTGAGAAATATATTAGTTTAAATATAAAAAAGAAAATAGATATTACTTTAAATACACACACATACATACTATACATACATACATACATACATACATACATACATACATACATACATACATACATACATACATACATATGCACATATTTGAGTTATGCTTAAACGAACCAAACGAATGGCTATTAGAGCAAACAACGATCAATCTTACCTTGGCTTGTGCTTGGCTTTTTTTAAAAACTGACCCGAGCATGTTTGGCTTGTTTACAAGTAAGCCAAAAAACAAGTTTTTTCCAAGCCAGTGTCGAGTGTGTTTTGAGTGATAAACTTTTTGTACAACCCTAATGATATAATTATATCATTTACCAGGTTAAAAAATTGTTAGCAGTAATTAATAGAAGGAAGAGAGAGGTGAAAAATAAAAAACCTAATAAAACTTAATCCAGAAATATTTAATTATAGAGATAGACATGAAAATCAACTTTTACATACTTTATAAAATTAACATGTGTCTTACTAAAAGTTTTAATTATTTGATAATAAAAAATTATCACACGATCACTAAAAAAAAAACAAAATTTATGATACTATCATGATTAGAAGATGGGCCAAACTTCTTGTTCTATTGTAAGTGAGAAGATTGATTACAGAGAAAGATGCCCGAAAAAAGAAGCGTGCATTTGAGAGTATAAATTTTCTCGAGTGTGTAATCATATGAACCCGACACGAACATTAAAATTTTAACATGAATCTGAACACAATTCAAACCATGAAAACGGTGTCATAAAATTATAAATTAAATTTTATGTCGTTTAAACTTTTAATATTAAATATTCAACCAAGTTAATATAAAATATAATAAAAAAATAATTAAATACATATTAGCGGGTTAAATGAGTCAACCAGTGAATCTTCCCGGATTGACCTTAACCCGGCATGTTTAGATAAACGGGTTTATAGGTTCAATGGCGTGCCTAACCTAACTCATTCATGCTAAACCCAAACATATTAATTCCGTGTTTTGTTTGTGTCCTATTTTCATATCGTGACAGAAATTCACTCATATATACACACACACACTAACCATCGACAAGTATATGTGTATATTTACACAAACTATCCTCAACAGACGGCAGTTACATTGTGATCTAACCGGGTCACAAAAAGACCTTCTTGCAAACTGCCGTTCAATCGAATTTAGAACCCCCGATTTATTGATAGATATCCCCTTTTTAATTCTCAAGCTAGCGTTGGGCAAACCAGTTTTTTTTTCTTACAGGTTTCGGTTTCAAATCAATTCTGGTTTTGGTACTGGTTGTTGTTAGATTCAGGTTTTTGACCGATTCTGATTGGGTTGTGACCGATTTTTATTGTTTTTGACTGGTTTGGTTTCAGTTTTGGCTGAGTAAAAGTGGAACCGGTTCTAATTATTATTTTTTTAAGAAACCGGACCATCTGTGCCCGTCAGTTCGGATATGACTGATTCCGATATGGGTAGTTAGTTCCGGTTCCTGAATCGGTTTTTTGTCCACCTATATCTTAAGCTGCGGTTCTTGGTATCTTGACAAATGAGTAAATGACAATCCTTAAAGCCCAATAAGCTTCACCCATTAACAGCCTACTTCAAGGTCCAAACCATTAGTGATGATGCCCATTACTTTATTTATTCAACTTAATTATACATTGCAGCCCATGTAGTTTATATTTTCAGCCCACTATGATCATCTTTATCACTTTTATCTCAAATAAGCGTAGTAGTTGCATCTTTAAGCCTGCGTTCTCTGTAAAGTATAGCCTACATGATAATCAAACTATTCTATCATAAAATATATTTCATAATTAAATTAAATTAATTTATAAACAATTAGCATGCAGTTACGAGTACAAAAAATGTACCAATCAATAGGTGAGCAAATTAACGGATTAACATAACCTTGATGAATTAATATTACATAATCAAACCAAATTTACAACCAAACAAATAACCGACCGTCGGCTCTATATTTTGCGAAGACTCTAGGTATTTTGTTTGGTTTGGTACATATATATGGTTTGGTTTGAGGCAAACTGATTTAACCGAATTGACCTCTTTAATTGTTTATTAATTTCTATTGTTCACTAGTAAGTAGGGTGAGATAAAGTATTCGACTCTGACATCTGCATTAAACTCCCAAAATTCAGATTCTGAATTATCAGTATATTTTTATTCGATTTTCAGATATAAATTTTAGAAAATTGAATAGTTTGAATATCTAAAGGTATTATTATTATTGATTTTTTTATAATTAAAAAACAAGAAGTATTATATTATAATTCTTTCAATGTCTTTATAATTCAATATATTATATTTATTTTTATTTTTACTCTTTCAAATTGGCTCATTGCTTGGACCTCGCTTTGGGTGTTGCTCCCTTGAACTCTTAAAAGTTTTGTTAGAAATCAAAATAGCATCAAACGAGCTTACAACACCTTTTAACTTGTAACATTGTATAGTAGAATGTAAATTCTAATTAACTATACGAATAGAATGCATAACACCCTTAAATGCAAAACCATCCCACCTATCAAAGTATGAAAGATATGCTAAATTATGAGACCACCTCGAGCAACACAGGCCAGCCCTTTAAGAACTCAAGCTTAGGGGTTGTTTAGTTGAGTCTGAATCATTATGTGCTGAATGGTTAAGAGGGTCTGCACCATTAAGTGCTGAACCAATTAAGACCGTTTGGTTGCACATCTGAATGCTGAACGGTAAGTGTGGTATTGGTGCTGAATGGTTAAGTGTGGTATTGGTGCTGAATGGTTACGCGCTGAACTGAATCATTAAGAGGTTAATTTTTTCAAACCAAACGCGCTGAATGATTAAGTGCTGAATGGTTCCATTAAGAGGTAAACAAACAACCCCTTAGCCAGTTGTCTAAGCTTATAATAAAAGATAACGTAGCCAACACTATCCTACTATATAGCGTATAATAAATTAAATGAAACAACAACGTTAAAGACAACGCGACAAAAGAAAATGTAAAATTATTATTAATAATATGTTGTAATTCATGTTAAGTAAATTTAAGAAGTTCTAGGATTAGAGTATCGTACATCATAAAAGTTTATTATGATGATAAAATTTTTGGAACCTTCTGCTATCATTTTCGATAAAGAAAGCATCAAAGACACCCTACTGATGCACCATCATTTGTCACCAAAAGTCAAGTTTTACTACTCGATGCTTGAGTTGCTCAACAGGCCTGATTCCTGATACACCATCATTTATTCGCTGAAACTTCATTTTTTAAGAACATGAAGTGGGTTCCATTGGCAATATGAAAAAAACAAGAAATAAAAATATATATTATATGCATTCAGAAACCTTAAAATTTAATTGAAAAATATGCCTCATATGGATCCAATTAACTTGACACTTGGCTTGATTTTATCTAAACTAGTAAACATTCTCTTATGCCTATATCATCGCCACTTGTTAGGCTGGCTCATCGTTTTAAAGACCCAAGACAAATACGAAATTCCGGATGTATTATCAAACTTAGGGTCTATCATAAATTAAAAGTGTTAAATGGTTTGGTTTTTGGTTTGTTTGGTTTTAAATAATTTCAGGCTTATCCTTTAACTAAACCAATTTAGATTAGGATTTTGTCTAAGTGAACCAAATAAAATAAATTCAAAATATAATACAGACACAAACCTAACAAATTGAATTCAACAAATAGAGTTAGTATTACTTGTTCTATTAACAAATATAGTTTAAAAAATATACATTTGTTAACCGAAACAAAAACCAAATTTACAATACATATACTGTTAAGAACCAAACTTAAAACTAAATTAAAAATTAGGTCAATTTTTTTATTACGGATATGTTTTTTTTTTGTTTTTTTAATACCCCTATCAATATAACAATAGACTAACTAATAAATTAATCGACGAAACAACTAATAAAGTAATTAATAAACTTATTAATCAAATATCAAATACGCAAACATTTCTTTAAATCATGACATGTGTTCATTGTTTATATAAAAAATGCCAAAAGTATTTTTAATTAAATTTAATTAATGCAATGAAAAAAAAAAAACAAACTAATAGTACTGGAACACATTTTACAGGCTATAAGCGTAGAAGAAAAAAACTACTAAACCAATTGATTTATGATATTAGTCTATAGGATTTAAAAAGCATACATATACTGCAAATATTATGATGTTTTTCTTTGAAAAATAAAATTTTGAGAGGCTTATGACCGCATTGCCATTAGCAGCCATAAAATAGAAATACGGTATGGGAACCCATTTCGTTAAGTTTTTGATAGAAACCATTTTCAACTAGTTTTATACCCGTCCGGTGGCCGGATACGTAAATGTCATAATAATCACTCCATTAAATTGTATTATAAACAAAGAAAATGTTTTGTTTACATAAAAAAAGTGTTATTGTAAGCCTAACATCATTGACAAAATCATATTACACAGATACATAATTTTGCATTAGCTGTTAGTCAACCTATTGTACACAGATACATTAATGGATATGCTGATGGCTCAAATTGGCGAAAGCATAAAAGTTAATTCCATCAAATATGCATGTTGTCTGTGTGAATAAACCAAGAGAAGTCGTTAAGAATAACATAAACCAAAAATCAATTTTTACCGGATCATATTATTCCTTTAATTTCATTTTGATTCCTCCTCTGGTTTCAATTGCTATAGTCATCAATTTTATGTTGTAATAGAGGATATTCAAAACAATTTAACCCTACAATTTACGTAAATTAAATAATAACATGAAGAAATCAATGTATAATTACCTTATTCAACTCATGGGTATCGGATTCTCAGAAAATAAACCTTCATTTTCAACATCTGACTTCATGTCTATGCCTTCATCCATTTTCAAAAGACATAACTTGATCTCTCAAGTTTGCAAAAGCATAAACTTAATTACATGAAATATACAGGTATGACTATAAGTAAACCAAGAGAAAGCGTGGACAAATACATAAATCAAAAATACAATTTATCATTCTATTGTGGAACATCTTGTCTGAATTCATACAAAATCGAGCAACAGAAACATCATCTTCACAAAGCAGATGCTGATATGATCGATCGTCTACCTCTGTATTCACTCCTCGCTTTCGATTTTGCAGTTGGTTGGTTGCTTGCTTCAATTCTACCCTCTGTTCACCGCCATGGTGTTGTGCGAATGAACTTGATACAAAATAGAGAAACATAAACATCATCTTCACAAACCAGATATCTTAATTTAAGACCCGATTATCTTGTGAGACTTGTTTACAGGTGATCATTGTAAGAATCACATAATATAATAACATGTTGAAATATAATTAATTTTTTTAAATTAGCCACTAATATGACATGATGAAATATGTTAAGAGTATAGAATTTGTTAACGCATCTCTTCATAAATGCATCTCCTACAATAATTCTAGAATTTGAACAACGACTATATATTTTTATTATTTATCACGTAAATAAATGGACGGGACCTCCATAAAATTGAAACATAAACGGGCAGGACGACCATAAACTTATTATATTGCAGGAATACCCATAAAATTGAAACATAAACGGGCGGTATGCCCATCTATATCTATACTACCTAATAAATTAATAACAAATATGCCACTTGTAATGCTCATATTAATGTATCAACAAATTTTGTCACATGTCCATTTTATATACACTCATTATTAAATTTTGACACTTGTAACTCTTATATTAATATATCATTTAACTAGATTATTACCCCGTGTATTACACGGATTAAATATAAAACACTAAATAATTAGTAATAAAAATCTAAGAAAATAAACAATTTGTTATAAATTAAGTAGATTACGTATTAATGAGCATTTTAAGTGATAAAATAATAATTAAAATTTATAATAACTAAATAAATAATACATGACCTACTTGTTTTGAAATAATACAGATTCTTGAACTAATTGATGTTACAAATTCATTTACTTTTCTATTAAAAATTAATTGTTACAAATCAAGAAAATGATGTATAATTTATATAATTATTAAAGTTAAATAACTTCATTTTATAATATCATTTAACATAAATAACTATAGTTTAATTTTTCTTATCATTTTTATAACTTTTGGTTGAACATAATTTTTTAAGCAATTTGTATTAAGAAACATCATTTGTTTATAAAAATACCAGTATTTGAAAACTATGATTTATAGGGTATTTTATTTATTTTTTAAAAATTGTTTTTTATTTTACTTTTATTTTCTAAAAATACTAACTTTTCTAACTTTAAAAAAAATTGATTTTTAGAAAGTTTCATATTTTATAAACTTTTTTTTGAAGTGTGCTTTTAAATAAAAATATTTGATTTTAATTTATTAAAAACTATTTTCTTGCATTTAAAAAGACAAATAATATTATTACTCATTAATATTATAAGTATTTAATATGAGAGAATGTATTTAATTAATAATTAAGATAGAGAATTGAATAAAATTATAGAAAAATGACAAGTGGCAAGAAAACATGAGAATGTGACATGTGGCAAAACTTATTTTTGTTTATTAGAATAGAAAGATTATATTTTACTAATTCTCTCTCATATTTAAGGTGAATAATTTTAAATAATTAAATTGTATAATTAAATGCAAAAATATAAAAAAATTTATTATCGTATTTTAAAATATAATTTTATAATTTTTAAGTATTTATTATTTATAATTTTTAAATCTTAATTAATTTCTTATTTCACTAACAACTGATATAATATTCAACATACAAATTTTGATAAAACCATTGGTTTATAACAAATAAATTTAGTCAATTCATATTAAATTTTTTTAAGTGTCCATTGGTCGTTCAAAATAACTTTAATAATTATGAAAATAGTATTTTACCTATGAAATTTCAATTATGTAGTTACTAAACTTTCGAATTGTTGTTTTAATGCTTAAAGTATTTGCTAATATATATACCTTGATCATCTTATATCAAAATATCGTTTTATAATTTTTAAATTATTAGTTCTAATTGTTTAATATTTTACATTTATTCCGTGTAATACACGGGGTAATAACCTAGTAACCTAATATATATAGGCGGGGCGCCCGTAAACTTGAGCGTCAACGCCCATAAAAGGGTATGTGGCTTCTTTTTATCTTTTATTTTTGTGGACGGCACCTATAAACGTTGTGGATAATTTATGGCATATGAAAATGAAATGAATATTTTAGGCAAAAATGTGGTCAAATAAACATTTTCAAAATTAATCCTAAAATTATCACGACTTACATGCAGGATTCAAACTACTATCATTTGATTGAAAATTACTATCGTTTTAGTATTTTATCATCGTGATATTCTCCTTGGAACGTATTGATAATTAGTAATGACCTAAAGTCTCTGTACAAAATAAATAAATAAATAAATAAAATCACATAAATGTACAAGCATCCTATTTATGAGTGTGTTTACTTTGAATACTAAACCAAACACCACCAATATTATTTTACTCGCATCGATTCGAATCAGGTTGGCGAGTTTTCATCTAAGCAAAACATTTTCAGTTTCATTATATACATGTGTGAGCCCTCCAAGCAAAAACAGAATTGCACCAAGTTTAAAGTCATTTTTACTTATTTTGTATAAAAATATCATTAAAAGTGTTAGGATTATTTACTTTAAACGGTAACTTTGAGTCGGTGACTCCTTTGGGATAGAGGTAAGATTTTTCTTTATCTTTATCCCTAAACCCTGTTGAAGAGTAAGAATATACCGAATAAGATTGTTTATTTTATATATACAGAATTCAATACGTTTTAAGTTCATTTCTGTAAGATTTGATACAACCTTGAACTATAATCTACATCTATTATACAAACACAAACCCAACCCCTTCTAATAAACTGTTTTCATAACCTATAACAAATTTTAATAACACGAACCAAACCGCTATTTGAATTTACTACGGCTAGGTAACGCTACATTATACACTTGAATGTAATCTTGATCAGGTCATTATGATCCTGTCAGGAAGCAAGATGCCGGAAAATTGCTCCTCCGGCAGCTCACCGGTGATAACTTTCAGAACCGAATGACAGCCGAGCCCGTACTTCTTCTGAGCTTCTGTAAATGCCTCACCAACGACCCGCTCAATCCAATCCTCGGTCTTCATTGTATCCAGAAAGCATGAAGCTTTAAGGATTTGCTCCATCACTTTATAATCAATTTCTAGAGAACAATCCAGCCCAACATTATTCTCAAAACATTCACTGATTCTCTTTAAAATCTTCTCAGCAAGCAAGTCGAAATCAAATCGCTTGAAAATGACCTTTTCGTCCACATGTTCGAAGACCTCTTCCAGCCAAGCGTTAGAGTTGTCAGGGGTAGGATCGTAATCTGTTTCACTCTCTTCAGCTGGCAGGTTCAAGTCCAGGTAATGCTTCCTCTTGTTTTTGCAAGAAGGTGAACTGGTTTGCTCATGTCTTGTAACACTAACCACTTTCCGGATCGGTTTCCTGTCGTCGAGGTCAAACCCGGTTAACAAACGGATGGGCCCACATTTAGCTTTCAAGACATTTTCTTCTGTGTAGTCGACGTGAACTCCCTCCAAGTCTTCTGCTCCAAAGAATTTGGAAGTTAGAACGAAAATTGCATTGCTGATGCCTATATCTCGGCCATGAGAGTCTGAAAACCTCCCGGTGGTTGCAGCACGAGTTAAATGTTGCTGAGTCAGCGGGTCAGCCATATCAACATGCTCAAGAAAAACAAGAGATAATGGTTTCTTGATCAGTTCATCAGCTATGAAATCAATGATGTTTTTCCCTCTAAGCTTTAGATCACAACCGTTGATAAAATCTTTACAACTTAGATCAACACATATCATGTTTTCCCCACCTCCGAGTATTACTTCGGCTAGAGCAACAGCGGTTTTCTTTTTAGCGGCTCTATCGGGCCCTAGAAAACAGAACCAGATACCAGCCCGGTTGGGCCCCGGTCTAGCCCTGCAACGAGCTATGGTTTGACTAACACCACCAAGAGCCTCTTCTTGTCTGCCAACCCTTGTCAACAGTAAATTATACACCAGTTTAGAATCTTTTTGATCGAACTGACCCAACCCCAGATCAGTAGTCACGGAGTTTCCTGATGCTGTTGAGCCTGTAAGGCTGCAAACAATACATGGATCCTTACTGTTTCTGGAGTTCGATTTTGAAATTGGGTCGCATCCGCTTTCAGTTGAAGAGCCAGCAATTTGATTGGTGCTTTCAGTGACCTGAAAGCCTACAACAGAAGGGACCCGGGGTTCGATTGTGTATGTTGCTTGGGGCAAGATTTGCAAATACGGTTCCCCTTGATGAAGACGTTGACAAATATCTTGCCATTTCTTTTGCAGCCCGATGATTTTAGCGCTCACTACAACAGGATCATCTTGGGCCTGTGCTGCAAAGATTCAAGCCATTTTCTTATGACTTATACAAAGCTTTTGATTTAAACACAACTAAAAAAACAATCAAAAACATTAAAGATTCAAGCATCACGATAAGAAACATAGTAACACGGTCAGATTATAGTAATGCGTACCTGTAACACATCCATTTCACTGTTTGCACAAATTTGAGACGAATGTAACCAAGACGGCAAAGCGGAGCGATGCTGGTCTGAAACCGACCCATTAAATCCTCCTTTAGATATATCGTTCACTTCTAACTTGAACTTCTGATCACAAATGTGACATAATGATGCAAAATGATTCGAGAACCTAAACGGGCTCCTGATGTCAGATGGTAGAGAAAAGAACCCTCCAAGTGGAACAAATGACTCCATTAAACTGAAAATTTAGAAATTTACAATGAGTATGCAAGTCAAAAGGAATAAAGTTGCTTAATTTGGATATTTTGAATTTGATCATTCGACTTTTACCTGGATTTTGGGAATGTTTCTGCCATTGCAGGCCTGATGGGAAGAACATGAACGTCCCACTCTTCTTCAACTGAAGGAAATTCGTTGAAAAACTGTAAACAGGTTTCATGGTTTTCTGCAGATCCAATCAACCACACTCTGGCGCCATGAACTGGCAGTAGTTCACCCAGTTTTTTCACTACCACTCTAACAGCATCTGATGAATTTTCACCAATTAAACCCTTCAAATCTCCATATTCGACAATAACGCCAGTCCCTATACTCTGTTTCAAAACATCACCCACCTCTTCTAATTTCAAGTTCAACAAATTCACATCAGAGTCCCCACTAATAAAGTTTAGAATTGCATGTTTGATCGATATTACAGTTGTTGGTTCCGGTGGGGGGAACGAAAAAGCGCCAATACTTGTTTTCTGTAACGTTTCTAAGAACATTCCAACTGTATCAATGGCGGACGGACCAACAAGAAGCGGGTTATTTCGGGTTTTACCATCTTTTCTAATGAGAACTTCGTTGATTCTTTTGTAAATTTCGCTGTTTTCCAAAAACCCTTGAAATGGAAAACTTATGGTACTGGTTAGATTACAGAGGAAAAAGCGTTGGCCTTTACAGCGAAGAAGATGACGATGAATGGGTCGGAGTATGGATAATTTGATATCAGAACTCCGAAACCCGGATTCTCCAAATACCCGACTCACAACCGGGTCATCAAGTATCGCCAGAATCAAATTCTGCAACTCGACTTTCACCGTCGAAACCGACGCTGACGACGGGGAATTCGTCGCCTGTTGCTGATACAAATGAAAATTCTCCGGCTGACGTCTTTGATTCGCCTGAGATCTTTTAATTGCCGCCATAAGCGAGTTCGAAACCGGCGGTTCCTCCACCCGGTGTGCCGTCGACGACAACCGATCTAACGCGACACCCAAACAAAGCTCAAGTGCTTTGAACTGGATGCGTGATGCGTACGCGCTATTCCTAGCACGGCCACACGCCTCCCGGAGAGGAGACGACGGGAGTGATAGTAAGGCGGAGACGGCGTGAAGCGACGTCGTTTGGGCGTGACAACGGCGGTGAGAAACGGAAACAGCCTCGTCCAACGCTTGAACGGCCTCCGGAGCTAAGCATTGCCTGGCTATGTTTACCGGCGTCGGCATACCTGACTGCCACCACCGGTGATGAGGAAGAAGAAAAGCGTTTGAATTTAATATTAAAATGATTTGTTTAAATTGACAATTTATAAAATGTTGAAGAGAATGAGAACAAGAAGGACGAGTGAATATATTTTAAAATTATGATTTTGAGCAAGTATATATAATAAAACTCCAAGTCTCCAAGCATACAAAACGTGTCCATATCTAAATATACTCTTTTTGATTATTTATTAAATATAAATAAAAATATGTAATAACAAAATAGATGAGAGTTTAAAAAAAAAAAACTCTGTATTTTCAAGAATTACTAAAAAAACTTTTTTTTTTAAAATTTATCTAGTAAGAAGCAGATCGATTACCAACAATACAGACGAATCCTCATGAAATTAAAATAATAATAATAATAACAATAATAATAATAATAAAAATAATAATAATAATAATAATAACTTGTTAAAACGATACACTCATAAGAGTATCTATTGCAAAGCACCAAGGGAAAACATCTAAAAACATCCATTCTAAAAACTTGTTGATTTTCTGAAAACATCTCACAACCCATTCCCATGTATAGACAATTAAATAAAACTAATTTACTTTTTTTATAAATTTTTCCCATTTTTCACTAACAACCACTCACAAAAAATATAATGGTATATTTGGATATGAATGACGAGTCCTTAAATATGATGTTAATTACCGTCTTGTTTTCTCCTATAATTTGAAGATGAAGAAGTAAAAAATAAGGTATTTTTATGATATGTTTTCTCCTATAGATTAAAGAAAGAGATGGAAATAAAAGATGATTTATGAATGCTTAATGAACTAACATTTTACCAAACATAATTGTTTAATTATCACACTATGATCTTACCAAAGCATCATTTTTTTAATTATTATATAAAGTTTAAATCTTACATAATTGAATTGTTTCTACAAGGATATATAAGTTGGAGCTTCAAAAAAAAAAGGTTTGAAGAGGGTGGTGGAGATTAAGGTGAAAGGTGGCGGTGGTGTTGGATGATGGTGGAGGTGGTGCTCAAGATGATAATGAGGGGTGAAGATGGGACCTTTGAAAAATGTTGAGAGAGGAAGGGTGGTGGGGTGAGGGTATAGATTCTTGTGTGTAATTGAGATCTTTTGGTTTGATGGAAGCTTTTTGAAGAAGGGGAAAGATATGAGAGGCATGTGTGTGTCTTCACATGAAACATCTCTTTAATGGAAGAGTCATTGAGCATCCAACAATTATTATACCAACTTTTTAGATTTTTATGTATATAGTTATTTATATTCATCACAAAAAAATAGTAACAATCTGAATTGAGTTGCATATATAAGTATTATAAGATATATTTTGATAATTTCACATTCTAAACAAAATAACAAATTTTGTTGTCACCAGAAAATACATAACTAAAATATTTAAGAGATTGAGTTCTATAAATATCTACTAACACATAACATAATATATCATGTCATGTTATCTAAAGAAGAAGGGTATTGCAAGATTGGCTCGAAATATAATATATGGGATTAGATCTATTGGGAAGTAAATCTTGCTTAAGAAGAGTAGGAACAAATACAAGTGTAACATGTGTCATGTTAAAAACATAAAAACAAAAATCTAGCACAAAAACCAAAATCCATTAAAAAAAAATCTAATACAAAATATCAAAAATATAGTAAAAAATAAAAATTTTAGTACAAAAAATAAAAAACTGCTACAAAATACAAAAAATCAATCATTAAAAAACAAAAATCCAGTACAAAAAAACTTAATACAAGAAAATCCAGAACAAAAAAATTCAAAACAAAAAAGTTAGAATATAATATAAAAAATAAGATGTGATTTCTAAATTATCTTTTTCATCTTTTAGCTTGTTACATGTCAAGTTTTATTAGTTCATATTTTTCTTATGTAAAAATCTATAATTATTTGATCATTTTCCTATAATATACTATGTGAGGCTATTTAGAGAAGAAGAGTGTAATGTGAGATTGACTTGAACTCTAAATGATTTGTAAACACATATGCACCGTTGAATAGTTTTATCATGCAGTTACAGTCTTTTGCCTCAATAATGCATTAGGCATGCTATTTAGTTAGCTTTAATTTTAAGAGAAATTTATAACAAAACATATATAAAATTAAAGAACATAAATTTTAAGTATTATATATATATATATATATATATATATATATATATATATATATATATATATATATTTAAGGTTCGCGAATATCAGAGATTAACATTATTTTAAGTTTATATTTAAAAGAAAATCAACCATAAAACCACTTAATTTTATGTTTCTTCGGATAATTTTCTTTTACACCCCGATTTTGGTTTAATTTCTGATAACGAGATAAAAAAGTAAGTGAAACAAACTAGTAGTTTTAAAAATTTAAAACAACGGGTTGTTAAAGAGCAAAAAGGAGGCAAACCCGAATTAGAGATATCTATAATAAATTAAGTATTATTTATATGTATACTCTTAATGAAAACATTTAGTACATATTTATCCAGCCATTTAAATCAATTGCATATTTCCCTTCAAAGGGCAAAATATACATGTAATTGACTAGTTTATCTGAAAGTAGATATATATTTTAAAAAAAGAAAAATATGTAATTGACTTTTTTATTTAGATATATATATTAATAAATAATATTAGGAATGGATAATATGTAAATTTTCCAATTAACAACCACAAAACCCAAATTCATTTTGCCCTGGTTGGAAGAGGGGCGATCAAGTGAAGGATAAAAGATGAGGCGAGAGCAATATTTTTGCTCATAGGCACCATTCTAAGTTTCTAACAAGTCTAGGGTTTCGGGATGTTTTTATAAGTGCACAATGATTCACATGAAACAATAGGATTCAGCCGAAAGTGTCAAACAAAACTAATAGGTTTCGACCAAAAGACTAACACATAACTAAAAGGTAAGAACGTAGCCCAGGAATGAAAGTGGCATATTCGATCTAAAGAGTGATCAAGTTTTGGCCTAATGTTTGAACAAAGCCACAAAAGTTTTAGCCAACAATGCCCTATGTTTCATCCAAAAGGGGAGTCTTTGTACTTCTTACGTACCCAATGTTATAGTATATGAGCCTATATAGGAGGTATATGCTTGTCACAAACTAATATATAAAAAAGTTTTGTATTTGTTACAAACTTACCGTTGTAGGATACTTGCAATTCTTGTAGTCTCACTATGTTAAAATTCACAATAAAGCTATGCGACATGATAGATGTGATGATATGTTAAATAAATTACAAAATGATAGAATACAATTTGACAATAGTTATAACTTATCATTATTAACTGACTTGATTTCACATATATATCAGGTTAGAATACATGTGATAACTATTTAAAAATGTTGGTTGTCTTTACATAAAAAGACCTTTCATAAAAAAAATTGATGTCTCATTTCAGTTGTTTAGTTTAAAAAAATCTTGTTTATAACAATGATTGGTTGTCTTTACATAAAGAGACCTTCCTTAAAAAAGATTTGCGTCTCATTTCATTTCATTTGCTTAGTTTAAAAAAAAATGTTTATAACAATGATGTAATTGACTTATATTATATATTTGCATGATTTTTTCGACCCTTATGATATGCTTATGATGTATATGAATTTGTAAAGGTCTCATAAAATTGAGATGTAATATTTTTTAAAAATTAGAATATATAGATCAATCAAATTTAGTGGTCCATAGTGGAGGTAACAAGCCGAAAATGGCAACGAAAACTAGTGGAGAGAATCAAATTTAGCTTTTCGAATTCCTTGCGAGTGCATAAACTGTTATTTTATCAAAATCCACTTGACTACATGATGAATCATGATAATTTATGATTGTTCATGATATGTTTCAACATAGTTCATGATGACTCACCATAGGCTCATAATATATAATAGTCGTGTTGACTTAACAACTTAACGATACATGTTACGGTTGATTCACAGTTGTTTATTTTTTATGTTTTATGATTACATGTTTTCGACATTCGTTTGCTCAACGGTCAGCGTACATGTTTTATATATTTGTGCATAGTCGCGTCATGTTTTTTATTTGGATGTAATTTGTTATAAATAGATTAAGCTATTATGGATGTTCGTATTACTGCTCGAACCTAACCCATATTTTTATTTGCCTCGATGGTGCTACGCCTAATGGCTATGTCTTACAATTGGGAGCTACATTAATTGGAACCAATGTAAGATATGCGGAAACCAACATATCATATGTTGGTCTGTGTTTTGTTTATCATATGTTGTTGCTTTTTATATGGTGTCAGGGTATTTACATAGTTTTATATAAACTATTTTGCAATGCATGCATGTTTTCATGACATAAGAGATATCAGATGACAAAACATGATTAGGAATACACACTCAAAAATCTAATAAGAAATTCATAAATACCATTTTTTTATAATCTATCATATCGATGTTATAAGTTTTATTTGAGGTTAACGTTGTATGAGTGTAAAGGTTTATGTTTTATGAGAGTCGAGCGATGTTTTGTAAATAAATTCTATTTTATAATTTATCTATGACATGCACATAATATTTTAAATGTAAGTATAAGAAAAGTATGAGTTAATATAAGTTTGACATTGTCATGCTAAAAATTATAAATAAATGATAATTTATGTATAACATCTTATTTTGAATACTAAATTTTTTTTGTTCGGGATTTTTTTTACTGAATTTTTGTTTTTTACTGTGTTTTTTTGTACTGGATTTTTTATTATTTGTACCGATTTTTTTTCACTATATTTTTTTTGTGCTATATTTTGGTTTTTGTACTAGATATCTGTCTTTATGTTTTTAAAATGTCACATATCAAACTCTTATTGATTACTCTTGTTAGACAAAATTCTCTTATTGGTGTATCCAACCTCTACAAATATATGATTAATATGACATTGATTTGTTTACTATCTTAAAGCAAAATCAGAATATCCAATCTATAAAACCTAAATATGGGATTGAATATATTAATATGTTACAAACAAAATAATAATGTAAATTACTAAACAGTCTAAACATTTATTATTTTATAATAACCATTTAAATTGAAATGAGAAGGCGTAAGGCCATGATCAGAATAATAAAAGATAATCATACATTACACGCTCATGAATGCGTACGAATACACATGTATCTACATCTATATATTACAAATTCACAAAGAAAAGAACAAAATAGGAGATTGTGAAACGGTTATGGTGGGACCCAAAAGAAAATGAGAAACAACCTCACCCCACCTCAACAAACAAAGGCGAGGGACCCACCAATTCTCTATAAAAGGCAAGGGAAAGAGAAAAAGATTTCAGACTCTTTCCCTGAAAGAAAAAAAGTGACCACACCCACAAAAATAGTCCTCTGAAAAACCGTAACTCATCTTTCCTGTAAAAGAGTTAGTACTTTGACATTGCTGAGCTCGATCCAAGATGATGACATAGAGATTAGTTAATCGGGGAGTAGTAAATTCTTATTTCGATTAATACATCCTCAAAATGGTTATTTATTTAGTGAAGGCGAGCAAGCGAAGAGAACCGATTAGTCTTGAGTCCTTCTCCCAAAAGTGTTGCCTTTACCATAAAAGCTTGTGGACCCATTTTACTTTCAAGTTTCAATGGGAATATGTCAATATGGAATCATTTCGTTCTCTCATTGAGCCGACAAGTAGTAGTCAACTTTCAAATTTATCATTTCACCCGAGGTGCGCGAAAAAAAAAATCAGGTTCGTAACCAAGTTTGAGGGTTCGGAACGGAACCGGCTGGTCTATAGTAGAACCAATCAATATTGTCTACAGTAAGATTTTGTACCCTCTTGTAACCGGTTAGACGTATCTGGTTTTTAATTTCTTTTTTTGACCGGTTCCTATCTAGAACTGGTTACATAACTCTTGAATCGTAACCAATCATGGGAGACCTCTTTTTGTGTTTCTACTCCCTAACATAGTATGAATAGATATTGGGTAAATTGATTGAGTATCACAATTGAGAACCCAAACTAAACGGAAAAAATCTAAAAAATATTTTCGTTACTCATTTTTACGCTCTTAATCTCTCTTACAAACCTGACCCTTTACTTTTTGTTATTTTAATGCCAATGGCTCTCTCTACAAATCTGATCTTTTAATTTATGTTATTTTACCAAAATAAGTGTTTTTTATTTATTTCTTTATATTAACTAATTTATTATAATTTTTTTCATCCAATTAACATATTATCATTTTTTTTTATTTTTTTTCAATCAACTCATTGTTGTTTTTCTATTTTTATAACTTAATTATTATATTGCTTTTTATTTTTTATTTTTTACACCATGTTAAATACAACAACAAAAAATTGTCTAATAAAGTTCAAAAACAAAATTAGAAGTAAAAAATTAAATAAACTAAACAAATAATAAAACCTATTGGTCGTAATATGAAATAACATGTTAAATAAAGTTGACTTGAAGTAATATTAATATCAAGTAATATTAATATCAATTACAAAAAAAAAAAAAACTAAAGAAATAAATAAATCAAAACAACTAGACAAGTTAAAGGCATTTTTTTGACACCTAAATACCTAAACCTATCGAGTTGTTTAACATTTTTCTTTTATTTTGTAACTGATGTTGATGCTGTTTAGTCGACTTTATTTAACATTTTTATTTTAGTTAATATTTGTTAATGCAATCTTCAAAATCAAGTTTTTGTTTATTTAGTACTTTTTTTAACTTTTATTTCGTTTTTTAAATTAATTTATTAGACAATTTAACCTTTTGTATTTAATACGGTTTCAAAAATAAAAGTATTATAATAAGTCATAAAAATAGAAAACTAAACTGAGTTCATTGAAAAAAAATGATTATAGGTTGATTGAATTAAAGAATATATAATAACTTAGTTAAAAATAAAAAAATACATAAAAATAACAATTTTAACAAATATTTTTCAAATCATCTATTTCAGTTAAATATTTTCTATACCTAAGGCCTTTATGTGAAAAACTCCGAAATAGGTTAATTAAGGCATGTAAGTATTCAAGCAATTAAATGCTCTAATTATATCCCATTTGTAGTTTAATGATATCAGAGTATAGAGTGGTATATTTCTTATGAGATGAAAGGTTAAATTAAAAAATAAATAAAATATAGTTTTAAAAGTATGTTGTTTTCAGAAAATGAATGCTCTAACTTCTATATTGTGCACCAATACACAATTGTGAGAGATTTTTATGACAATAACAAATTAACAAGTCTATCACAAAACAACAGAACACAACAGTGACATTTTTATTTTTATTTTATAGTACAACATTTAGCATAAAATTTTAATTGTTTTTCTTAAATAACTTATGATTGATTATTTAAGAACACAATTAAATGAGCAGTCTTTATTTTTTCTGGACATTATGATACAAATTTTATAAAAGCAGGTTTGTTGTAAAAGAAGTATTTTTGGTCTTGTAAAAAATTTTGACATGTTTCAGATGATAATTAACTATTTCTATGTGATTAATATTAGTTTTAATTAAATTCAAATAAAAAAATATCAAAAACTAGTTTAGAAGTAGCATTAAAAGTAGGATAATATATTAGTTTAAAAATATTGTATATAAAAAATAAATAAAAAAGTTCCCTTATCTCTCCCCTCACTTGATTAGAGATGACACTCTTTGGTCTATATATGTGACACTTTTTACACTTCACACTTGGTATTCGTATGAATGTTAGATGACATGGCATTTTCTAATACTCTCTCATAAATCATTATACTCTCATAAATCATTACACATGATCTAAGCATTTTGAGCCAGTGAAAAGGCACATTTGAAGCAATTTTGTGACTACTTCAACAAAAATATTGCTTCAAAAAATATTCGACTTTTTGAGGAAGTTTACAAACCGCTTCATAAATGATAATATCAAAAACAAACCCCGGCCATAAGACCAACAATTCACCCAAATTGGTAATTCCCAAACAAATCAAGCGTCTAACCCGTCTTTTTAATAAAAAATATAAAATATAAAAACTTTAGGTTTTATGAAAAAATTCAATAAATCCCAATTATCAAAAGAATGCCCAAGATCTAAGTAGGCGAGTCTGTTTACGATTATTATTTATTACCAACTCCAAAAAGCACAAAAGAATGTTGATATTATACCACAACGAAAAAAAAAGCATAAAATCATGCATTAGTTATAAGGTTTCTCGGATAAAGAAATAAAAAGAAAAAGAAAGAGAAAAAAACTTTAAATGCTCACAAATGATTAGATGTGAATATGAATGAGGATGAAGATGAATGTACATGAAAATGAATTAATCATTTTGATTTTTTCTTTAGGATTACAATTTAACTTATAGAAAACACTATTTAAAGGAGTTAAGCGTGAACTTATGCAAAAGGTGCATCTTTTAGGGGGTAACTATGTAAATGATAACCAATTTTCGCGAATGTTTTAATTAAGGCATAAAATTTTTTTTATCTTTTTAAAATTACTCAACTTTTAACTTTTACTATGTGTGCTATTCATATGTAATTTTTTATAAATATTTAAAATTATTAAAATTAATTGAAACAAATGAAATACATATGAATTTTTATAAGTATTTGATTTTTATTTTTTTTTTCAATTTGACCTAAAATTAACAATTTTTAATTTTTTTTTATTAGTTCGTAAATTTGTTTTCTTCATGATTCCATCTTATTTTAATTAATTATAAAAAAATCCACTTATTATTAATAAAGATTCATATGTTTCATTTACATCCATTAATTTTTAAAAAAAGTTAAACAATTTAAAAAATATATATATTTGATTGAAACACATACTGAAAGTTGAGTGATTTTAAAAAGACAAAAAAACTTATAGCAACATAATAGTAAGACTTGATTATTATTTAGTGAAATATTCCTTGCCTTTTAAGACAATTTAAATAAATCACTTTAAAAAAATGTTTTGGAGTTCAAATAAACCATTTAAAAGAATCATCTACGGTTTTGAGTTTTCAAATTGACATAGTTGAAGTTTATTCTGCTCATCGGATATATTCAAGATTTTGACGCACCTAAAGTTTTGATATACCTAATAAATAAATAAATAAAATTTTTAAATTAAAGGTTCATTAGATTACTTTGACATAAATCATGTCTAGTTTTGATACGATAGATTACCCACCACATTGGATGGATGAAACTTGATTAACACTTTTTGTTATTAATATTTTTTCGCAAGTGGGTCACCAGAAATAGTTTTTTGTTATTTTTTTACATTGTTTTTAAACATTCTAATTTTTAAGTATTTCAAACTAATCTATTTTTATCTAGATTTGAATCCAAAACATTGAATCTAGTACATTTTTAAATTTATTAGTAGACAAAACAATAATAGACAATAGCAGTAGAAGAAAAGCAAATTAAGTATTTTGCTAAAGGTGAGACTTAGAACTTAAAATGCATCATAAGACTATAAACCCTTTGAGGGTCTGGAAAGAAGCCATATCGTTTTACGATATGATATATGCAATGTTATCGTACAAATTTGTTAAAGAATGGGGGAGATTGATTATCTAAACGTAAAAATCCACGACTTAGAAAATTTTTTCTCGCTCAACCTTGAGTATTTTGCTAAAGGTGAGACTTAAAACTTAAAATGCATCATAAGACTATAAACCCTTTGAGGGTATGGGAAGAAGCCATATCGTTTTACGATCTGATATATGCAATGTTATCGTGCAAATTTGTTAAAGAATGTTAGACCAAATAACATAATGTGTTGCAACTAGATGTGGCAATTTTTACCCACATCAAAGGAAATAGATTAGTTTGAGTAAACAATTTTAGCATAATTGGTAGAAATGGGTAACATCATAGCATTGAATGGGTTGAGATGGGTAGCACTTAAACACAATGCGGGTCAAGATGGGTAACCAAATAACTATGTAAATGCAATGGATTCAAACATTTAAAAGTGATTAATAATATATTTGATGATAAAATCACTAAAAACTATCTAAATAAACTATTTGTTTACTTATAACACGTCTTAAGTTAAATTAATTGATGTTTTTTAAGAACAATCCATTTATACCCGAACTGATTTTGCTTAAAACTCGTTGTGACCCGCATCCATCCTGACCCGAACTCGTTCTAACCCGTTACCCAACTCGCCCATTTTGCCAAGCATAGTTGCAACATATGAATATCATTCATACAAGAACAAATAATTCTTATGTTATAGTTATCACACAAATAGATTTAGAGTAATAACTTCTTGTACATGTGATAATTATCACAAATGAACAAATAAGTTTTATGTCATAGTTATCACACAACGTTTGTATCATCACACACAAGGGTATGCTATCGGTTTTTACGACGAAGTGGCCTGCACTCGTTTTTACGATGAGAGAAACTTTAAAGTTCTACACAATATTGTGTGTTTGCTATCTACATCTTGATAATTGGGGTTTTGTTTATGCCGCAACAAAGAGCGGTGTTTGCTTCCAACTAGTTGTGTTAATTAATGTACGTGTTTAAACAATAATTTGGTGTTTCTCTCGAAAGTTTTTAGAATCATAGTGGGTTGTTCTTGGGTTGTCCTTGATCACATTAAAATCACATGTGACATGCACGTACGTAATTGTTTAGTTAAATTCAGAAACGAAACACCTTCGAGATGTTCTAAACATAATTTGCAATGTCTCCAAACTATATTTCGAGCAACGTTACACAAAAAAGAAAAGTCATGGACCTAGAAATCTTTTTAATACGGGTCAAAAATTTATTGGAATCATCATGTATGTCGTTAATATTTCTTTTATGGACCGGTTTGAATCAAGTCGGTTCAAGTCATAAAAAAAATGATAAAAATAAATTAATTAATAATAAAACCATTAGAGTTGTTATTCCTGTTTTTATTGCAATATCAATAGTTGTATATGTCAAGTGTGAGAATACGAGATATAATCAAATACAAACAATATTTTTACATAAAAAAAAGGGTGTAGTAAATTAAAGGGGTAAATCTAAAAAGAGCAAACGAGAGAATTTGCTCAGTTTGTTACATTTTTTTCATTAAATTTTAAAAATCATTCATGTACATGTGTCATTTCGTTTCGTATATATCTATAATAATTTATTGTCTTAGAATCTTACTCTATTATCACTTGGTTATAAATAAATTATTAATTTTTAAACTTCTTAATAAATAATTTGTTTCACGATTTCTAATATAAAACTATTCAGCTAAAAAATACCCTGCTAAATGCTGAATTTTTTAAACGGCGTATTATCTTAGTTATTTATTATATTTAAAGAAAAAATAACGTTAACACAAAATGGTTTCGATTCGTCATTGAAGCACATTATTAAAGAAAATCAAAATATCTAAAAGGAAAGAGGGGCTAGGATTCATTATGTACCCACGTAAAAAAATTGAAAAAGACACATTAATATATGACATTCACGAATCACGAATGTGATTAAGATACATTCATAAACAAGATCTTGTATGTTTCACGCAGTAAAAAAATCGATAATTAAACAAGTCTTTTGTATAATTCACACCATAAAACACCTTTATTTAATAATTGACCCATATACACACACTTAAACTTCTATAGATTTTACAACCTGTCTTAATTTTTTCTACGTGTGACCATTGCCTTTAATTATTTTTCAATAAGACAATTTATGAGGTTCTCATATTAATTAGCGAGAGCAATTTTTTGCGAGATCTCCTATTTAGTTCTCTTCTCAATGTAAGAAAATGTTACATGGCACTACCAACTTTGCTGGAAGAAAGCTTTCAAGGACAAGAAATTAACAAGTAAAAAAAACTTGTTATTTATTTTAAAAGAAAACACAATTTATATTAAATGGCAAGAAATTATATATATATATATAGACGCTGGTCTTTTCAACCGCATTTTTGATTAATCTCAACCGTTGAAATTCTGTCAAATTAAATCTCGACCGTCATAAATAGGCGGTTACCACATTTTATGGGAGGTTTCTAGCGGTTACAAGGAGATTGAAATCCCACAAAATAAGCCCCTTATTCCCCCGCTCTCCAATTTTCTCACATTCCACATCCTCAGATACGGTCCTCTTCTCCATTCTTTCATCTGCAATTTCTTCATTTGTGTTCCACTTTGCATTTAAATCTGACCATATGAATCAACAATTTGGACAGGATTTAAGGTATTATGGTAATATATAAAACCTATTTTTGGTAATCATTCAAGTTGTGTTCTTCTATTTGCATATCACCGACACCGCATTCACAGCCACAAGTTTACAAACATCACTCATATACCATAAGATAATCAACAACCGAACCGTACAAATCGATGTAATTCTTGTAATCTGTTGATTGAAAGAAAAAAAAAACATCGATTCAATTTTCATCCTTCTTATACTACATGATTGACCATATCGTTGATCTTGGTTCATGATTCTCTAATGTATCTGATATGCTTCATCTTTTTAATTTTTTTGTTGTCTTGGTTCGTTATACACTCTAAGTCTTCGTCTCACAGGCTAAAATTGTTTGTAAAAAGGAGGGTGACATAAAGATGCAAACCACATGTTTGATGAAATGGCTGAAAAAAATAGTGTCTTTTCAAGGGTAAGTTTTACGATTAATCTTACACCTCATTCATACCTCATTGTTTAATATTTTTTAACAACTGTTTACTTCGATATTTTTTTATTTATGTCATTCATCTAATTCTCTTTTATAATGTTTTGAGTTTTTTTTAGTTTGTGATTGTTAGTAAAAAATACAACAACAACAACAACCTTACCCAGTATATTCTCACTTTTTAGTAGGGTCTGGGGGGAAGGATAGATACAAACATTACCCCTATCCCAATTGGGATAGAGAGGCTGCTCCGAAAGAGTCCCCGGCTTAAAGTTATCGTTTGAAATTGATCATCCCAATGATTTTAACGTTATTTTCACAAAATAATTAAAATAACGTTAAAATTAGTGCACTTTTACTTTTGCCCCTTAAGGGCCCACACATATGTACATTGTTAGTAAAAAATAATGAACATAAAAATATAATATAATTTTATACAAACTGAATAAAATTAATATTGTTTTGTTTTGAAAAGGAGTGACAATATTCTCAAAAATTCCAACAAAGATAAGAGTATGTATGTATCTCACAGGGATTGAACATACATGCATGTTGCAGAACTTGATCTTCTTATGATGAGGATGCTTGTGAAACTTTGGATCTTTCGTTATCGTAAATTGCTATTCTGATCTTACTAAACATATTAATAACACAACAAGAGGAAGCCATTGTAAGTTAATCTTCCTCTACCTCATTTAATAAATGTTTTTGTAATATAAGTTTTCTTACCTTATTGGGATGAAAGGTTTGTCAAAAACTAATATGATTTTATATTTGAAGGTTATAAAACAAATCAGATAGACATACATCCGAATTATTTTAAAGAAAATGACCCTTTATGAGTGACTTATGTTCGAGGGATTGACATGGCTTAAAAATAACACGAGTAACCTACTCTCTCCATTGAATGCTTCATAATGTCAAATACGATTTTCAATTAAAAAGAAGGTGAAAGTATCTTATATTAAATCAGTTGAACTTAACTAACAGGTTAGGCTTTGAGGGTTTCAAACATGATCAATACACAATACTACCTCAAACATGAGACAGTCGCTTGCTACAAAGTTATTGCATCATGAAGGTATTTTTTTGTATCGCTATATGTAGCTTATGCTCCTTTCATTAAAAGATATCATTCGTAGTTGCTAGATGTGAAGGATTATGACATTAAATTGGACAAGCCAAAACTGAACCCTGGACTGAGGTTCTACCCTCACTTTCAGGCTTTTTAAACAATGCAACATTTGTTTTACTTTCAAGTTTAATGCTGTTGGTTTATATGATGTATCAAAAATAAGAAATTACATCACATTACTCAACATACTTTCCTTTTCAATACTGTTTACATAATTGATTTGTCTTGCAGAAAATGAACAAAAATTATGATTTCAATCAAACCAAATGGGATTCAAAGAAAACTGTACACAACTATAGGAAAAGTTCTTTGGTATATTTAATGGTCTCATTTATTATTTACCTGTTTTTGTAATTCGTGTGACCATGCCTTTGTAAATCTATTTTTTTCTTCTCTATTATAGTATTATGTTAACTTTAATTTGTTATTATATACCGACACCTCTCTTCATGTTTTTCATAGTAGGCCGGGTGAAAATCATTATTTGTTATGTGTTGATGACATATGTCTTAGTATGAATAACTGTAGTGAAATTCATACAATATATTCTTCCCACCGACATTCTAAACACATTACACTTTTTAGGTGATAAGTGTATGTGTATTGTATATTGTGAAAACTCAATGTTACCTTGTTTTAGTAGTTGTTTTGATGAAGTATGCTTATATTATATTGCTTTAATGAATTCAGGTCATTTTTTAAACATAAATTAAGGATTGTACTTGATCTTAAACAAATATTATCCTTATTTGGAATGCAAACAAATATAGTATTGCTATTATGACATTAACTAACCTGTCCACATGACGGGTATAAAACTAGTTAATATAGGGTTAAGATGTTTATTATAATTTATTAACATTAACAATTATAATTTATATAATGCTTAATACAAATTAAGTTATATTAAAAGAATATATTTAATTAAGGGTGTTCATCGGGTCTGATAACGAGCTATCCGAAACCCGAACCGAATCTCAAAATAAATTATCCGACCCGAACAACCCAAATTTTTACATCCGAACAACTTGAACAAACCGGTTTATTCGGTTTATTTGGATATCCGACCAGAATAAACTCGTTTTTGCACATCCGAGACCAGACCCGAATCTAAAATCATATTATCCGACCCGAACAACCCAAATTAAATTTCGGATGAGGTTTTTTCGAGTTTCGGATACGATTCGGATTTCGAATTTTTTCGAGTTTCGCGTATTTTAAACACCCCTATATTTAGTCTAAAAAGTGTATTCCGTAATTAATGGTTAAGATTAAAATATAAAAAAAAATTGTGATGAAAAATATATTAGTGATTTCTATTTTTATGAAATCACTTAGATATAACATGTTTTAGTCATTTCAATTTTAGTGAAATCACTTAAATATAACATGTTTTAGCTATTTTTTAATATATATTATATATGTGTGTGTATATACATATATATATATAGAGATATATTCAAATAAAAATTATTTTTGATTTAAAAAAGTATGACCTAATAGAAAACTTTTTACATGTGACATGCTATAAATAAAAAAGAATGAAATATAATTTAGGTATAAGTTTTTTTTTTACTTTTTTCAAGTTTTCATTATTTTCTTTTAAATTTCATGACTTATTCATACAACACTATTTTTTTAAAAAAAATTACAACAAAAAAAATCGAAAAAAATATCTTTAATATGATATAATATTGATATATAATAACAAAATTTTATTTTTTTTAACTCGTGTTATATTATACACACACATAATATTTTAAAAACGTATTGACCTTTGTGAAAACTGCATTACATTTTTAGTATAACTAGGGTTGTTCTCGCTGCGCTCTGCGGCGGCTTATCACAGTACACTCATGAAACGGATATTATATATTATTTGCAGAAGCACAAATTACATAACAAAATCAAATCTCTCATCACGAACACTATACAAGTTTCTCATAAAAACATAAAATCTTACAAAACCCATACAAATACGTTACGAAAATAATAGAAAAAATTACTCACAAAATCCTTCTATCCATCAACCAGTTGGTTGAATTAAAAAACATGCAAATTTTTAAGCAAACACCGATTTTCTATGAAAACAAATAAATCATCGTTACCTTTTCTGAACACCACCGAAACCTATAAAAGACTACGTTTCTTTTCACTGTATATATAATAGTTACTATTTAAATTAATATATGTACACACACTATTTTCAATATATATATATATATATATATATATATATATTAATAGTCAAAGAAAAAACAAAAAAAATTACTATTCCTTTTGATTGCTTTTTAATTATATAGTATAATATGAAAACAAATAAATCATTGTTACCTTCTCTGAAAACCACCAAAACCTATAAAAGACTACGTTTTTTTCACTGCATATATAATAGTTACTATTTAAATTAATATATGTACACACTATTTTCAATATAATATATATATATATATATATATATATAATATTATATATTAATAGTCAAAGAAAAAACAAAAAAATTACTATTTCTTTTGGTTGCTTTTTTAATTATATAGTATAATATAGTACATTAAAATAAAAATAAAAAATACAACAAAAAAGTACATCACAAAAATATCAAAAATATTATATAGAAAAGGCTCCCACTATCTATACACCACCCCCCCTCTATCCATACACCAGGGCCCACGTATACGGCCGTATAGGCCCTATACGAGCGTATAGAAGATGCCATATGGGCGTATAGGCCCTATATGGGCGTATATAAATTTTTTTATTTTAAGAAAATCAATTTTAAAGCTAACTTTTGTACGCTTTTATCACGGATATGTGTACGTTTTTATATAAGCTTGTACGCATATTTTTTAAACTTGCTTCGTTACGAAAATTGTTTATAAAATGGTATGACAAATGTTATTTATTTAGAAAATGTTATGACTAAACCTGCGTAAAAATAAATTGTATTTCTATGTTTTTAAAAAAACCTGGTAATGTCATAATCATTTGATTATATAAATTAAACAGAACCAAATAAGAAACAAATAAGTAATACATAATCACTTAACATATAGAAATGTATATGGCCATACAGAAATGAACTATATGCCCATATAAGGCTTATATGGCCGTATAAACATGAACTATATGCCCGTATATGACCTATATGGCCGTATAACCATGAACTATATACCCGTATAGGACCTATATGGACGTATAGAGATGAACTATATGCCCGTATAGGGCCTATATGGTCGTATAGATATGAACTATATGCCCGTATAGGGCCTATACGGTCGTATAGTTTCACTTCAATTTGATACGTCAGCGGTAGCAGTTTTTGTCGGATTGACTGACCTTATACGACCGTATAAGGCCTATATGGGCGTATACGAGACAGCCAGATGGTGTCTCGCAGGTGGGGGTGGTGTATGTTTAGTAGGACCCGAAAAGACTCCCTAACTATAGAAAAATGTCACAAAAAACAATATATAAAAAACTCACTAACTATACTCAAATTTATCTTTTTTAATGGTTCCCCCCTCCCCTCCCCGAAGCACACACACATATATATACTTGTATATATAGTAAGCTTTGTATGTTAACCCACCTTAAATATTAACTATCCAGAGATCAACCAAAGTCTTTGGGTTTTTTATGACATTTATTGCACATGTAAAAGAGTATTTTCTTTTATATGTATAACAAATTCGATCACATGCGTTTTAAATGTAAATAAATATTAGTTTGTGTTACACTATAATTGTGCAAATCCACATACGTTTATAAAAGATTTATAATCATATGATTTAAGAGGTATAAATGTAATTTTTTTAGCAGAATGAAATTATTATTATGTTATTTAAATGTATGACTACAAATAATTCTTTTACTTGTTAATTAATAATGGATATTAATTGAATATCCCGATATATTTGATACATTAAAAAGACAGATGACTTACAAATTTTACTGATTTTAAAATGTTTATAAATCAAAATTAGGCCAAAGCTTAGAATCCATTTTAGTGGCTACACATGTGTTAGAAACACAAGTGGAGCATTAAGAAATGAGGAGGTTGGACAATTTGGGGACCAACGAGAACCAAATTCCATTCACATGCTCATCATTCCATTGCTTGAATTTTCTTCATACTTTATTTCGGAATTTCATCGTCATTATTATATGTCTCTTTCGGTTTATAGTGATTTTAACTATATATTTGAATCGTATCGTAATAAAACAATGTTTGTCACCTAAAAGCGGATCAGACTTGACTTCACTCTTTATTTTCTTTGGCATCTCCACTTATTTGTGTAAATACTTAATAATTTAATGAATAATTTAAATCATTTAATTAAAATTCTTCCCAAAATATTATAACAGTTATTGTTAATATCATTACTAGTGCTAATATTTAATTTAGAAGAAACAAACTATACTTATAGTTAAGTCTTATATAAGCATAGTCTTTCAGTAATTACTTGAAAATGGTTCGTTAAAAGTTCAAGTTAAGCCAACCTTATATGCTTAAATGATCTTTAGTTTGAACCCCATTTAATAAGTGACTTGGTTCCCGAATCTCAAGCTTCATGTATTGAGTTTGACTAAGTCTTGCAATAAAACAATCATATTATTTATGGAATATAATAACGTTTTTATGTAATAATTAAATATATACTTTACATAACAAATATTATCATAATATAAATTTATAATAAAAATAATTACATAATATATATTTACTTTGTTATATGCATAAATATTAAATATTAAATTAAAATATATATATATACAAGCTAACTTTAAACTCTAGATACAAAACTGTAACAAGCTAGCCTAACTCAAACTTAATTTTAATTAATTTTTCAACATGAGATCGAGTTTTAACAAACTTTATCTCGACTCTAGCTATACTTATTCATCTCCATGCATACAATTTGTGTATTTAAAAATACAAAATTTTAAAGTTCAAATGTTTCATGGCATCAAATAGACTTAAGACTATCCACATCGGTCATCCCACTGAAAATCCTTCCCTACCAAAATTTCCTGCCACGTCGTCACCTCATTGAAAAACCTTAAACCCCACAATGGTCACCCCACTGAAAACATTCCCCGCTATATGCCTTGGACCAATCACAGTGGGAGAAAGTGAGAAAAGTAGCGGGGAGCGGGGGCCATGGGAGGGGGTTGGGCAGGAGCAGCTGAAGAATGGGGCAGTGTTCCCGCTAGAAGGCCGCCGAAAGAATCAACCCCGCTGGGCGGGCGGGGTGACCATTGCATCAAGTTTGATAATGGGATATAAAATTTTGAAAATATGAATATTCACGACAAGATGTTTATTTCTTTAACTTCTTCAAATGGATTAGAGTTGATGATTTTTGTGATGATTATAAAAACTAAAAGCTACCAAGTTTTTTTCAAGAATTATAAACTCACGCTCACTTAAAATATATTTTAATTCACACCATTTGTCCTGATTTAAATCCCCAATCTTACTTACATGCCCTTTGGCAAAAGGTACTAAAGCTGGAAGGATGATAGATTAAAAAGTTTTCACTCTTGAGTATTGATTTTACACATTTAGATCTACTTATACTATTTTTTAATATTAAAATTTTAACATAAATCATTAATCTATTTTTAATCTGAAAACAATTTACGATAGTTTTATTCTCTTTGATTTAAGTTTAAGATTCGATTATAAATTTGTGTATTATATAGGTTGATTAAATGAGATATTAAACAATAAATAAATAAGATAAGAAAACTATAAACCAAAAATCAAATATTACATGAGAATAAAATAGAATTTAAATAGATGGAATAATAAATTTTGAAAAAAACAAAACTTTGTTATAATTGTACGTAATACGTGACAACAAATATTTACTTATTAATTAGGATTAGATTATAACGGTGTGTACAAACTAGCATAGAAATTCGTCTATAACTTAATTTCAATGGTTTGTCTAGCTTTACGTTGATTCGTCTAAAAGTTTAAGATCTAACGTATAGGTAATTGTTTGATTACAACGGTACAATAACATGCATAGGCAATTATCAATTTAGCATAACCTTATATAACACACTACCACATGCGAAGAACTCATGCACTCCGTACGCCAAGAACCAAATACGATTTATATTTACGTATAATATAACTAGCTTAATATCTCTTGTATTAGACGGGTTAAATACAAAAATAGTATATAGTCATTAATGAAAATCTTTATTATATAAGTCGATTTTTTTAAAATAAAATATGATTAAAAATTTGAAAAGCTTAATACTTTAAGTAGTAAGATAATAATATTATTTTTTTCAATATTGCTTTTTCTAAAATAAAATGTTTAAATAACAAATTTTGAAAAAGTATTTTCAATATTTCTTATTTTATAATAATTTTGTTTTTGAAAAAAAAAAGTATTTTTTATATTAATACATTTTTAATGTCTTAAAAAATATTTTCAATTTAAAAATGTATAAATATGGATTCAATATTTCATATTATTATTTAATGTATGAAGCATTAAATAAGAGAGAAAAGGGAGAAAATTTTTGTGATGATAGTCTAAATTAATGAAATGTGTCCTCTTTTATTTTGATTTATTATATACTAGGTTATTAACCCATGTATTACATTGATTTAATATAAAATATTAATAGCTTAGCAATGAAAATTTATCAACTATAAAACGATATTTTGATCTAAAATGATTACTTTACATATTAATAAATATTTTAAGTGATAAAAAATAGTAAAAAACTTTAATCACTATACAAATAATATATTTAACTTTTTAACGTGTAACAATATATATTTTTGAATTAACTGACAATAAAAATTCAGTTAATATTATATTAAAAACTAAATTTTATAAATCAATAATATAAAATATAATTTTTGTAAATATAAGTTAAACGACCCAATTTAAAAATAATGTTAAACATAACAGATCTAAAGTGTAACTTTCACTATCATTTTTATTATTTCGATTTTTAAATAAATTAAAAAACGTTATTTTTTATAAAAATCTCATTGTTTAAAAACTCTTTTTAAAGTATATTTTATTTTAAAAAATAAAATTTTAAGATAACTTAGTTTTTACATAAATTTTTTTATTGGTATTATAATTATTTAATAAGAGAAATAATTTTAAAAACGATGAAATTGTAAGTATTTAGTAATTATAAAATTATATTTTAATAATTAAAAAATACAATTTATTAATATTAAATAGTATAAAATTATATTATAAGAAAAGATAAAATTGGAATGTTGTTATACTTTATTATATTTTAATAAATTAACAAATTATTAGAATATTTTAGTCACTCGCATAGGTTTTGGTAAATTAGAAAATTATATGTTTATGTCTTTGTTAAAAATAAAAAACATGAATAAATAAAATCCAAACAGCTAAATAAACAAAATACTAAACCACTAAACCAAACCCCTTTTGGATTTTCTTCTGTGTCAAAAATAGACACATGAACAACTAAAATTAATAAACAAAAAACGAAGAAATAACTGAATGTATCTTGAATATATATTTATATAAGATGGATCGACGAACAAAATAATTAAAACTTCAACAAAATTAAACATGCAGTCTACCTTCGTACTCTAATAAATGTATTTAATTATTTATATTATTTAATTACAATTAAGTTAAAAATATTTTTATAACGTTTTATATTTTTTAGATTTTTGTTAATATATATTTAATTATATTTATTTAACTGATGTCACACATGGGATACTAATCTAGATTTTCGCAATAAAAAATCATTTTTTAAACCTAGATTTTTTGTAAAATGTTTAAGAAACAAACTTTTAAATATAAAAATTTTAAAATGCTATTTTTGTTTTGTTGCTTAAATTATTACTTATATGTAATTACGGTTGGATCCACTAAGAAGAGATTTTTGCCTAAAAAGAGTAAGAACTAATATAAATTTGACACGTGTCATCATAAAACAGTAATACTGTACAAAAAAAAAAGAAATACAGTACAAAAAGAAAAAAAATCCAGTACAAAAAATCAAAAATATAGTACAAAAAAATCCAGTACAAAAAAAAATAAAATATAGTACAAAAAACAAAAATCTAATACAAAAAACCACAAAAATCCAGTATAAAAAATATAGAACAAATCTAGTACAAAAAAAATAAAAATCTAGTATAAAAAATAAGATTTTATACCTAAATTATGTGACATGTGTCAAATACTTATTAGTTCTCACTCTTCATAGGTAAAATGCTCTTCTTATTTGATCTTTCCCCTACAATTATATATATACGATATCTCAAAATCACATTTTATGATTTCGAAGTTGTTATTACTAACTATTTATTATTATTTTTTATATATGTCATGTAATATACATATAATAGCTTATAATTTTTAAAATATGTTATTTTTTCAAAAACAAATTAAAATAAAATGTTTAAAAGTAAAAAAAACATTTAAATAAATAAAATAATAAATTATTTTATTATTTTATTACTTAAAATATTAATTTATAATTTTTTGTTAATAACTATGCATTTGTTTTTTTTGTTAAATCTCTAGCAATACACCGATCATAACCGAATCTTACTATTATAACAAACAACATCTTTTATTACACTAGTCACAATTTTAGACATTTAAAGCCACTTGTCATTTTTTTACACAACTTAATTATCTCTCATATTAAATAATGATATTTAATGACTATGTATGTTATTTATATTTTCATATTAAAAAAGTTTTTTTATAAATTAAAAATCAACTCTTTTTATCAAAAAAAACACACTTTATCTTTTATAATATATAATAATTTCTAAATTCCCAAACTTTTAAAAGTAAGAAAATATTTTAAATCGGATTTTTGAAAATAAAAGTTATATAAAAACAAAGTTTTCTTAGAAACAAAACTTTTAATGAAATAAACTATCAACCGGAGTTTTTAAGCAACGGAATTTATATAAAATTATATTTTTTAAAAACAAATATAAAAAAATTAGAAGCAAAAACTTATTAAAATTACAAGGAAAATTACTCTTTTTTCCTTTATGTTTAATGATATATAAATTGAATTTTTTAACTTTAAAAATCACAGAAATGATACTTATCCTCTTGATTTATTACCATTACTTTGTACGTGATATTAACTAAAGTTTTTAACGTCAGTTAGTTTAAATAACTCAATTGTTACAAATCTAAAATGTTATGTACTAATTCTATACTTTTAAATCAAAATATTGATTTATAATTTCTAAATTTTCATTACAAACTATTAAATATTGATGGTACAGAAACCTCAAGATGAGAAGGAAGAAGAATTGCTCAACAGATAATTTCTTTATTATTAAAGATGATGAAAAATACGTAAAGCCAAAGGCTACATTTATAGGAAAAATAAATAACCAACATAACCTATAAAAAGGGGATAAACATAATCTCTTAAAAAACAAATAAACTAGAAAACTGGATCTTCTGTTGAGCATTCCACGTCACCTTCCATGCATCCAATTACCCCACTTGCATGTCTTTGTTTGAAGTACTCTCAATACCCTCCTTTGCATCAAACACTCGTACTCCTAGCATATGCCTGAAATACACAAACTTTTCACGTGTAACTGCCTTAGTCAGCACATCCGCCGTCTGATCGTTTGTGCTACAAAACTCCAAACAGATCTGATCAGTATTCACCAGATCTCGTATAAAATGATGTCGCAGTTCATTGTGTTTCGATCTACTATGCATGATTGGGTTCTTAGACAAGTTGATGGCAGATCTATTGTCACAGTATATAGTGGTTGGATTCTCTTGAGATAGACCAAGATCTGCTAGCAGTCTGCGCAGCCACACCCCTTGACAAGCAGGAGCTGTAGCTGCAATATACTCAGCCTCTGAACTTGAGAGTGCAACTGAATTTTGTTTCTTGGAACTCCAGGTCACTACCCCGCTGCCCAGTGAGAAAGCACTTGCAGATACACTCTTGCGATCTTCTATGCTGCTGGCCCAGTCGCTATCAGTGAACCCTACAAGCTTTAGATCAATCCCTCTTTGATACCAGATTCCAAACTTAAGGGTGCCTGCCACATATTTGAGTATACATCTTGCTGTGCCATGGTGAATCTTGGAGGGTTGCTGCATGTATCGAGATACCAGACTGACTGCATAAGCTATGTCTGGTCGAGTGTGGGTTAGATAGATTAACCCACCAACTAGGCTTCGATATTGAGTCTCGTCTACCTTATCTGCTCCATCATGGATTTGTAGTTTTTCACTTGTGTTCATAGGGGTAGTTTCAGGCGTGCACCTTGATAGGTTGAACTTGCTCAGGAGGTTTTTTGCATAGAGCTCTTGAGATATAAAGATACCGTTGGCAACTTGTTTTACTTCTAGGCCCAGAAAGAAATGTAGGAGTCCCATGTCGGACATCTCAAATTCACCCTGCATTCCTGTCTTGAATTCATGGATCAGCTCCTCGCTTGGGCTCGTGCATATTATGTCGTCTACGTATAGGCATACGTAGATCCATCCTTTTTCTGGAACTAGCTTTACATAGAGTGTGGGTTCGTTGTTGCTTCGAGTATATCCATGCCTGGTGAAGTAGTTGTCTATCTTGGCGTACCAGGCTCGGGGAGCCTGCTTCAGCCCGTAGAGGGCCTTCCTGAGTTTGTAAACTTTGGTCTCCTGGCCGATTACTGTGAAGCCTTCTGGCTGTTCTACATATATTTCTTCAGTTAGTTCCCCGTTCAGGAATGCGGTCTTGACGTCTAGTTGGTGCATGATCCATCCCTGGCTTGCGGCCGTTGCTATGATGACCCAGATTGTTTCGAACCTTGCCACTGGGGCAAACGTTTCGTTGTAGTCGATTCCGGGTACTTGGGAGTACCCTTTGGCCACTAGCCTGGCTTTGTGTCGCAGTATCTGCCCATCTGACCCGACTTTGGTTTTGAAGGTCCATTTGACGCCTACCAGATTCTTCCCAGCAGGTAAATCCACAAGATCCCAGGTATTGTTCTTCTCCAGGGCCTTTAGTTCCTTCTGCGTGGCATGGACCCATTCCTTCTTTGATATTGCGTCGTGATAGGTCTGTGGGTCCAGGGTGTGAAGTGCGAATAGTTGAGTTTCTTCATCCGAGAGCCCATTGCCGGTGTGGTAGTCTTGGAGCCATTTTGGTGGGTTTATGGTTCTTTTTGAGGGGCCTGGTTCTAAGTTATTTGGAGGTTGGTTTGAGGTTGTAGGTAAGTTAGGTGTAGTTGCAGTGGATGAATTGATGGTAGGGTTGGAGTGTGACACGTGATGGGAGCTAGGAGGCTGAAAAGGTGATTGTGGGTTCTGTGAGGGACCTGTTGCAGATACTGTGGAGGGTCCAGTTGGTGTGTCAGTGGTACATGGTTGGTCCTCCTGGGGAAATGGGTCTCGGAATAAAGTATTGGTAGGTATTGTTGGATGTGTACCTTCTTGAGACCAATTCCATCTTAATCCCTCCATAAATACAACATTTCTTTGCACCAGAAATTTCCTTGTGTCCGGGCAGTAGAGGCGATAGCCCTTACTTTGCTGAGAGTACCCCACAAATATGCATTTAACCGATCTTTTGTCAAGTTTTCTTCTTGTTTGGTTGGGGATCAGTCCATACGCAATGCACCCGAAGACCTTAAGATGATGCACTGCTGGTCTGTTTCCTCCCCAGGCCTCGAGGGGAGTCTGGTTGGTAACTGCCTTGGTGGGGGATCTATTGATCAGGTATATCGCTGTTGCCACACTCTCTGCCCAGAAGTAGTTCGGTAGACCTCTTTCCTTTAGCATGCTGCAGGTCAGTCCCATGACGGTTCGGTTTTTCGTTCGACAACTCCATTGTGTTCGGGGGTGTAAGGAACGGTGAGTTCCCTTTTTATCCCGTTGATGATGCAGTAGTCATTGAAGGCTCTTGAACAGAATTCCCCACCTTGGTCGGCCCTGAGTGTCTTGATCATGCAACCGCTTTCTTTTTCTACCAAGGCCTTGAAAGTCTTGAACTTTTCGAATGCTTCAGACTTGGCTTTGAGGAAGTATACCCAGCACATCCTTGAGTAGTCGTCAATGAGGAGGAAGTAGTAGAGGCTTCCTCCTAGGCTTGGAGTTTGCATGGGTCCGCAGAGGTCTGCATGAATGAGTTGAAGTTGGTTGGTGTAACATCAGTGCAGGAACCGTCACCGGAATAGTGATCTCTACAGTACATGAACAGTAAATCAGGTACGTAATTCAGTTATCAATTGTTTATCATTTTATTACATGTTCTCAAATCACAGTTCAGATTCAATTCAGAAAACAAAGTTCAGAACAATGGTTCTTGAGTCAGATAATTATCGGGCAAAAGAGAACCATCATGTGATTATTTGTTAGGATTTATTATGTATAAACGTGTGTGAGGCCTTATAGAACAAAACAACAGGAATATTGTTATGTGAATGCTAAATTGATGGGTTATTCGTATAGGTGACGATCTGTACGAATATATCTGAAAGTTTAACGTTCTGAATGATATTCTATAACTAGAAAACAAGATTGAAAAGTATAGTTATCGCCGTGTTCGTACGGGTGACGATTCGAACGAATACGCGCGACGACCGTACATTTCGATTTAAACAGTGAATTAATATTTTTCTAAATTTAATAAACTATAAGATATTAGTTAATTTATTAGGAATCACAACCTGGAATAATTAAATGAATTCTATTTTATAAATCGTGCCGCTTCGTCGTGAAAACTACGCGAACCGGCATTTTACGCGAAACCGAACGAGATAAAATGACCGGGGGTTTGTGGGTAATTAATGTGGTCATAAATGACCACACCAACCCATTCCACCCCTTCTCTTTCTCTCATTTACGTTCTAACTCTCTCTCTCTCTCTAAAGGATAGTTCTCCACCTTCTCTCTAAGAATTAGAGCTCATTTCTTTGTGGATTCAAGCCATCTAAGTGTCAAAACGTTCACTTTGTTGAGAGGATCACGGGAGTACAACTTATTTGAGTTTTCATCCACGAAATCTGAGGTAAATAACCATTTTAAATTCGGTTTTAGAGTATGTTACAACCCTTAGGGTTTTTGTTGATGTTGTAACCATTTTGCACACTAGTAAACACTTAGATAACTCAAGTAATCAACTAGAAAGAGGGTAGGAATTGTGTTGTAACAGATTTGGACCAGGAAAGGAAAGGAGTTGCAGGTTCGTGGGGGCTAAAGGGGCTGATTGATGATACAGGTTCGCTAGCCGAACCCTACACGAACCCGCATAATGCAGCCGAACCTTGCATGGCCTCTGCAACGAACCCTGCAACCCTAGCCTGCAACGAACCTGGAGTGTCTGGGTCACGAACCCTGAGGCCTTCTGCAGCCGAACCCTGAACCACTGACAACGAACCTATAATTGTTCTGAGCCACGAACCCTTTTAAGTCGTACCAGCACCGAACCTTCATTGTAGAAACGAACTATCCACGAACCATTCTATGCGAACCCTACAAATTCCTTGGACCGAACCTCACTCAAGATAGCAACGAACCATGGTCTCCTTGGCTGAACCCTAAGGGTTCGTTGGTGAGGTGAGGTTAGCCGAACCTTGGGGACCAACCCTAAAAGGTTCGCTGCCCTGGACTACACTTCGAGCCTAGGAGTTAGTTAATGGGGTTAATATGGGTCTAAGAATCAATGAAACTAATGTTATGACTTACGGAATGATTAGTGAATCATTAAATTTAGCATTTCATGAGAAATTATCATATAAGTGCATGCATGGGTGTACGTGGATAAATCATATATATATATATATATATATATATATATATATATATATATATATGTGTGTGTGTGTGTGTGTGTGTGTGTGGGCATGAACAAAGGGGAAACCCTAATCATGCATGCATACGTATAATCAAATGTTGAGCATATAAGATCGTTTAACAAATAGGGAAGGATGGTTCTAAGTTCATGGAAATCAAAACACAAGTTGAATAATCCATTAGGAATCAAGGGAGATCAATTGGGCCAAAGTGGGCCCAATGGGGTTGGTTGAACCCAACACACATTTAAATATTACTTGGATTTAAGTAATGATGTTTGCATAAAATGAAGATGTTATAAATTTATAAAAGTTGATTTAATAATTCCTAAAGTCTTGTTTAATTTGAAATGTGAAGTATAAATGGCATTGGTTTTCTTTTATGTTAATGTTGTTATAAAGATTAGTTGTAATATCATTGCTTGGGCAATTGTTGAAAATAGACAATACTATTGTCTGGATTTGAACTAGAAACAAAGGAAACTCTTCCGAAATTTCTAAAAATATAAAAGTAAGTTATTATAACTATTTATGGGAATTGGGATCATTAAAAAGGGTAACTAAGTTAGATTAGATTCTAGATACACTTAGTACTAGGACACTTAGTTACACACACCAAGACAAAGACTTAGGCACAACGACTATTACGCGTACTTATTATATTCGAATTTTTATAAAATAACTCAGAAACTGAAGATACTTAGCTTACAAACAAGAGTGCGCATTCTGTGATAGTACATTAGACATCAACACAGGTGAGTTCATTGCCCCTTTGCTAACATTTTGTTTTAAAACGCGGGGCTGAGAAGCATGCATAAACTGTTTTTCTTTAAATTGTTTACTTAAATGCTTTTGTATTGATATGTTTTACATATATAAATGTTAACTTAGACCATGTCTAGGAAGATTTTATGCAGGTTTTTACTAAACTTATTTACTTATAAATTAAGTGAATAATCGGGTTAAACTAAACATATCAACAAATCAAAACATTTCAAACAAATCAAACTAGACATTTTGACAAAACAGGTGTGTGGGTTCAAGGAATCAAACGAAACATTTTGACGAATCAAATGGGTGATTTCAATGAATCAAACGAAACATTTTGACGAAACAAGTGTGGGATTTCAACGAATCAAACGAAACAATCTTTGCAAAGACAATATTCAATGTTCTACAAATCAAGTGTTTGTTGAACAATGAATCAAGTGTACATTTGATCAATGAATCTAGTATTCTACGATCAACGAATCAAGTACATCTTGTAACAGGATCAGACGAATCAATAAATCATTTTCAAAGGAAAACCTGGAAAATATCAGAGATAACATATGCCAAAACAGACGAAACAAAAACCCTACATTTCAAAAAGTCCTAGCTAGACCGTTTGATTTGTAGGTCGTATGTTTGAGGATATTTACAGATTTCCCTAACTACTAAGTACCTAGATTGACAGACTAGTCTACTCGAGTTTGACCAAGGCCCCAATCAATAGGACTTAGATTTTATCAAATGTTTATTTATTTATTTAATTGAGCATTTATAACTGTTTATACAATTATTGTAGTTGATCATAATGTGTGATGAACTTATGAAATCAACATGGATTTCAAACGATTGTAATTACAGGGACAACAAACAGAAGGACTTATGGGATTGTGTTAAGGGTAAAAATGCTTAATTATTATTAACAGCAGTGTCATATGCACATTAGTATGTGGTGGGATGTTGGCTAGGGCTTGTCCCTTACATATGCCCTATATATAAGCATACCGATGTGGATATTACATGTGGTGTTAACGAGGTTAGGGTCTTTACCAAAGGAGGTTTTCAAATCATTTTCAATTACTAAAACAATATGAACTCACCAACCATGTGTTGACTTTTATTTTTGCATGACTTCTCAGGTGACGAACAGGTTAATTAAGAAGTCATTTATTTTGGACTAGGACTTCCCATGGAAGACTTAGTATTTTGGACCTGCATACTTTTGAAGACATCATTATACAATTTATTTTGTATATCTTGTGTAAATACAAGATAGTCATTTTATGATGTTTACAATAGATTTACATTGTTAAATTATAAACGATACTGATGTAATTTAACTTTGTAATTCTATTATATTTAGCATTTCTCATTTATATCATGTGCAATGTAAACAATCTGATCACTTTCGATTATCACTTACGATATCGCGCCACGGGAACCTTCCGCCCGTCGGGGAAACCCGATCCTACCCCGCCGGCTCGGGGTGTGACAGTTGGAGGCCCTCCATGACTTGGAGTTGAACGGTGCTTTGTGTTGCTTGCCAAAGATGCATCCTTCACATGAGTTGTTGGGTATGATTGAGGGGAGGCCATGCACAAGCTTCCTATCTGATAACTGCTTCAACCCTTGATAATGGAGGTGGCCATATCTGAGGTGCCACAGATTGGCAGTAGCATTTCTGGCTGGCTCGGGGACCGTGGGTTTTGTGGTGTCGAGTAGGAACATGTTGTTGTTTGATACTTTGATGGACATCAGCTCGGTTCCGGAGCTTTTGTCTTTGATCAGGCATTGGCCTTCATCGAACGTGAGCATGTATCCCTTCTTCATCAATTGACCTACACTCAGTAAATTGTATTCAAGATTAGGGGCGTAATATACCTCGCTGAGTAGCTTGTGATGGTTGTCGTGGGATTTGATTTGGATGGTCCCTTTTCCTTCTACTTTGAGCTTTTTCCTGTCCCCGAGGTTTACGTCTATCTTGAAGGTTTCATCTAGGTCCAGGAATGACTCCTTCGACCCCGTCATGTGGTTGGAACATCCGGAGTCTAGAAACCACATGTGGGTATTTCTTTTGTCTTCGTTTGTGTGTGCCATGAACAGGTGTTGCTGCTGTTCTTCTTGTTGGGGTTCGCCCTCGTCTGCGGCTGCCACTTGCACTTGGTTGTCCTCATTGAACCAGCAGTCTTTCTTCACATGCCCGAATCGGTTACATACGTGGCATTGAGGTCCTCGACTTCTTTCTGAGGTTCCCCCACGACCTCTTCCCCGTGTTGGTCCGCGACCTCTTCCCCTGCGGTAGTTGAAGTTGTTGTTGTTGTTGCCCCCGAAGAGAGCATTGCTTGGTTCTCCTACAGCTTGTAGGGCTTTCTCCTCTATTCTTTCTGCTTTCTCGTTGGACTTGCTATTCAGCCGAGCCTCGTGGGATAGAAGGGATCCCATGAGCTTGACTGGGCTTAATTTGGAGAGGTCGAAGGCTACTTCAATGGAGGGGACGATGTAGTCGAACTTGGTGCTGAGACTGCGCAGGATCTTTTCAACTACGGTTTGGTCTTGAATTGTTTCGCCATATGATCGCTTTTGACTCACTATGCTCATGACCCGTGAGAAGTAATCACCGATGGCTTCATCTTCCCTCATGTTCAGAATCTCGAATTCTCGCCTGAGGCCTTGTAGCTTTACTGCTTTGACCTGATCATCTCCCTGGAACTCAAGTCTCAGTGTCTCCCAGGTCTCTTTTGCGGAGGAGGCAGCAGCGATGCGCGAGAAGAGTTGGTCGTGTACTGCCTGTTGAATGATGGCCATAGCGTGGGCGTCCTTCTTCAGGGCTGCCCTTAGATGAGGCAGATCGGTGTCACTGGTGTTGATCCCAGTTTCTACTAGATCCCACAGGTCTCTGGATCTTAGGATGGTTTTCATCCTTATGGCCCAGAAATCGTATCCGTCACCTTTGAAGATAGGGATCGGGGTTGGTTGTGCGGGGAGAGAACCAGTTGGTTCAACCATGGAGGAGTGTGAGAAGTTGGCGATTGTTCTTGAGGGTGGGTATACGATCAAGGCTCTGATACCACTGATGGTACAGAAACCTCAAGATGAGAAGGAAGAAGAATTGCTTAACAGATAATTTCTTTATTATTAAAGATGATGAAAAATACGTAAAGCCAAAGGCTACATTTATAGGAAAAATAAATAACCAACATAACCTATAAAAAGGGGATAAACATAATTACTTAAAAAACAAATAAACTAGAAAACTGGATCTTCTGTTGAGCATTCCACGTCACCTTCCATGCATCCAATTACCCCACTTGCATGTTTTTGTTTGAAGTACTCTCAATAAATATTTTATATGCAATTCGTGTAATACGCAGGTTAATAGCCTAGTAAATTATAATTGCAAACTATCAAGCTATCCCATGTTAAATGGAGGGCAAAGAGATGCGCATTTACTAGTGATCCAAATTCACACACACAACCAGAGAATTATTATAGAGCGAATTAATATAACTTTAGAAAAATTCAAAAGAGAGGAGTGGGATGATTTGGTACCTAGGTTGCGAATCGAAAACTAAACATTTGTACTCGTTGGTTACAATCGGTGGTGTAGCATGACTAGAAAGATGAGTGAGAACAATTTTTACTACGTCTATCGATTTTGACAACTTTTTGGGAAAGAAAAATGATTGTTGGTGCATGACATGAATAATGAACTGTTAATTTACCAAAAGAAGCATTGCCTCAATAATACCCTAAGATTCTTTCAAATGGGAGGTCTTAGGTTCAAATCCTTTCCGCAGCGAAAAAGGGGTCTGTGGGGGGTCAGGGGGTTTTCCCAGCGAGATTTCCTCCTAGGGTGGTTGTGGTTGTGGTGGCTCATGGGAGGTCCAGGTAACTCGACCTTGGTGACATGGCCCGGAAACAATGGGTTCACACGATTGAGACCTTTGCCATTCAAAAAATATATATATAAAAAATTTACTAATAGATATCTTAAAACTAGTTCTTAACTTGTAAAGATAAAAAGTGATTCAAAGAGTACAATAAAAGAGTAATTATATCTTAGAAAATAAAGATAAGAGAAAATCTATCAACCGAAGGGGTGTGCAAATCGCGGTTCGGTTCGGTTTTCATCCTTAACCATAACCATAACCGCTAACTTCGGTTATGAGATTTCCTTAACCATAACCATAACCATAACCATAACCGAACTTCGGTTTCGGTTAATCGGTTATAAGGACGGTTTTGGATCGGTTTCGGTTAATTTCGGTTAATTAACCAAGCCTAAATTCAAGTTAAAATTTGAACTAAATGAACATGGTTAATTGGTAATAAGGCCGGTTTTCGATCGGTTTTAGTTAATTTTGGTTAATTAATCAAGTCAACATGCAATGCAATAACACGAAAAAGTAGTATATGATCAAATTCTTGTACCCAACAATTTGTAGACTTGTTCACTAGAATTTGGAGAATGAATTATAGGAGAAACACACAAGCTACAAGGGATAAAAGGTTGCAACGGTTCGGTTAATGTTCGGTTATGGGACACCTTTAACCATAACCATAACCGATTTATCGGTTAATCAAAAAACCTTAACCATAACCATCGGTTAATTTCGGTTATCGGTTAATTTCGGTTATCGGTTAATTCGGTTCGGTGACGGTTCGGTTATCGGTTAATGGTTAATGTTTGCTCACCCCTACCGAAGAGTTTTTAGCTCACTGGTTTTACCAAATAGTAAGTTTTCTTCTTAGGGGCACCCATGATTATGATTAAGCTTATGCTTTGAGAGGTTATGGCTTTAAATTCTGGTCAAAGCAGTCAGTAAAAGATTTTACCACATAGTGTGTATAAAAAAAAAGTTAATTGATCAAATTGGATGTGATTGCACTTAGTTGCTTCTATTCAATAAGAATACATAACTAAATATAATATCAAGACCATATATAGTGCCATAGTAGGTGTGTTGAGTTAAGACTCCTATAACACCTAGAAAACAACTTCATAGGCAAGGGTATGGTGTTCGACCGACCCTATGAATTTTTGGTTTTTAATGTTATATATATGATCCGATCTCGATCGACCCCCAAGAAATTTTGTTCCCGACCCCACGAAAATTTAATGAATTAGATAAAGTCCAAATTAAAATCATTTTAAAGTCAAAAATAATAAAATAATATTCAAATAGCTCAATATGCATTACATATTATGAAACACAATTGGTAATTAATAATTTAACTAAATACCTAATCAGTTATAGCCCACTTAAAAAAGTAATAAGACGTAATTTATATATTGAGTGATTGAATTTGAAGTTTAGAGTTTATGTTCGAATCTCTCATAAAAAATAGAGCAGTAACTTACTATTAATACATCGTTGCTCTCCATATTATAACCGTAATTTATGGATGGGTGATTATTGTAAAATTTAAAAAGTACAAGCATAGCGAGAAACTTAGTTGATTTGTATATAATTAGTATATTTAGGTTATATGAAACAATTTTCAAAAGAAAATTTACATCTTCACCTTCTTTTAATCTTGAATTTACTAATTAAAATAATATTCTTTTAAATCATGTCGAAAGAAAACCAATTTATTATATTAACATAATCAATAAGATGATAATTTGGTGTGGTTTATTATGTATATATGCTTTAATTTAGTTTAATTATTTTTTTGGATGATCCGACCCGACCCCATTCGAATCGGTCAAGAAAATAAAATACTTAACGACAAATAATTATTCAAAAAAAATTCCCGACCCCCATAAAAACAATTTCTAGTTCTGCCAGTTCATAGGTGTGATAGGACGTAGCCCTTAGCCCACCAGCCACCAATTCCAGGGAAAAATCCGGCCCAAACACCCTCACAAATGCACAATGGTGGAAGACCAGTAAAACCAGATGAGATCAAGGATTGAACCCAAGACTAGAGTCTCCTATCATTTTCCTCATACATTTATCTTATAATTAGAACAAGACATCATTGGTTGTATACGTGATAAATAATAGGTGATCTTAGGTTGGCATCAATAAACCTAGGCCATTATAGGCGATCTTAGGTTGGCATCATGTAGAATATATGATACCATAAATTTTACTTTTTTTCTGTCAATATTCTTCAAAAGAAAACATTATTCTTGAAAGAAAAAATAATAATAAATTAATATGCTGTTCAGAAAAATAATAATACAAATAAATAAAATAAAATGATAGTAGTGAATGGAGTGACATCAAATCATGGTGTGTTGGTGTTAAAGTGGAAATGTCTATTCCTTGGTGGGAGTTTCTCCAATCACTGTGGAAAAAGCTATTTTCTTTTGCTTTCTCAAGTAAAGACTCAATAATGGAAGACTTAACACAAAGCTAGTGGCCAACTCACCCTTGGACTTAACCATATATAGGTACCCATGTTTAGCCTAGTTGGGGAACCTATTTTATTATAATAATTATTCTTTTTTTCAAAGAAAAAGTTGTTTTCAGCCAACTTTTCAAAATGGGCACAATCCAAAAGGTGGCATATTTGATCTAAAGGACCATGTTATGGGCATATATGCCTTTTAGAAGTGAAATATTATGTGTAAGGTTTGGTCCATTGTTCACCAAGATCTTCCTTTCACTTTGTCATATAAATTAACATGGGTGTGTATGGTGTGGTGTAGTCTGGTTCTCAGCTAAAAATAATCCTTTAACATACATTTTACTTTTCATGTATACATAACCTAACCAATTTTGGTTATTTTAATTTTGTTGTTCGTGAAGATATTGAAGATAATTTGGTTAACAAATGATTAACTGTTCGTTTTAGAAGCAAGTAAATTCAATTCAAATTTAAGATAAATCTAACTATATATTGGGTTAGATGGGATTGAGATTCCACCAGATTGGAACTCTTTTGGTTTATAAACGAGAGTAAGCATCTAGTAGTAGAGGTGGCCAACGGACCCCAACCCGAAACCGACAACTGAACTGGAACCGGTGGGTACAGGCGGTTCCGGGTTTTCAGAGAAACTGGAACCAGAAAAACCGGAACCGGTTCCACCCTTAAACCGGCCAAACCTGAACAAGAACCGGCAAAAAACCGGTTGGAACCGGTCAAAACCCGGTTTGGCCACCTCTATCTAGTAGAGTGTATATATATATATATATAGGGAATACATAATTTAAAAATTCATTCTTAGCGCCAAAACCATGTAAAAATCATGTAAAAAAACATTTTTGTTTGAAATTTTTTTTACAGGTTTGTAACACTATTGGCACATTTTAAAAAAAAAATAAAAAAAGCGCCGACCATATATTTTTTAAAAAAATATTATATAAAACCATGTAAAACATGCGTAACGCTGCGTCAAATCTGACGAAATACTTTTACGTTTTGTTACGTATGTTTTACATGGTTTTATAAAATATTTTTTTTCAAAAATATATGGTCGGTGTTTTTTGATTTTTTTATAAAAATGTGCCCAATAGTGTTACATACCTGTAAAAAAAATATGTTTTTTTACATGATTTTTTTATGGTTTTCACGGTTTTCACACTAAGGAGGGGTTTTCAAATTATCTATTCCCTATATATATATATATAACAATTTATTTCTAAAGAAATAAAAAATGTTGTTTTTAAATGTTGTTCGATTTGGTTAATTACACACATAGATAATAACTTAACCCATAAGTTTTTGTTATAAAATAACTCATAATATATCGAACACCTTTTCTCTTAATTGGTTATTACCGATCACTTTTTTTTTTTTTTTTGTTATTTTGATTATGGCTTTGGTTTTTGTTTTATTAGCTCACTCGTTATAATGTTTCTCCTTTGGTTTTAAAGGGCTTATGTAAAGTTCATGTGATGCAATTCCGCGAAGATACTATTGAGAATTTATTCGAACATCGTACGTGTAAGAAACACGCGTTTTAAGCACACAACTATGAAACACGAGTTTTAAAGTTGGCTGCTTTTTGAAGTTTTGATACTTTGACGACGGTATTCAGGTTTACGAACCCAAAAGTATTTCGATGAAAGGCAAGGTGTGGTTGGCCTTTGGAGGGTCTACAAGGCTCTTTTAAAATGACCTTTTATAAACATCTTTTTGATGGGAAGTTAGGAACCGTTGCCATCGTTTTCTCTAGACTTATAAAGCATTTATTCAATAACTTGCACTATACCATGATATGATTATGGGATTCTCATTTAATAAGTCAAAAGTTGTAAAGGTTTATGCTTAAACGGTAAGTCACAGTGTCATGCTATTTATCTATCAATCAATCAGTCAAATCACAAAACAAACATGACTCCTTCAAAAACACCGAATCACTGGCCCAATCATAAAATATAACCATTTACAGTTTTGGAGGACCATGATTTAGAAAGCCCAAATGTCAAGGCCCGTTATCGCAAAACAAACTTTGAGCCCTGAGAGCCCTCTTTAAATCTTTGGGTATTATATTAACCGGTTTTATACAGTGGCGGACCAGGAATATTTTTCATGGGAGCAGAAATTTTTTAGGTTTGTTGTTGTTCAAGTTAGGTTGAGACGGATCAGGTCGGGTAATGTTAAAAATGACAATCAAACTAAATTTCATATATAAAGACATAATGAAAATACAATATATCTAAAGTTGTTCACTACGTGATTTTATTTTTTTATATGTATTCAAAAAACGTTTAAGGAGACGTTATTAAGTAACTCTTTTAGTATAAAACAAATACAATTATCGCTTAAATTCTCATAAGCAATTCCATTGCGCAAATCTAGCTTCAGGTATAATGTTAATATGTTATTTAAATTAATAATATAAGTTTTTATAATGGCCTAGTCAGGGTGGTCCTGAGAATTGAGGTACCTAGGACAAGTAAAAAAAAAGGTCTCTTAGTGAATTCAAATATTAAAATAGGGGTGTTCAAAAAAGCTAAAATTTGTTAATACAAAAAACTAAAGCCGGAGCCTAACTGTACCCGAATTTCGGTTTCGGTATAGCTATCGGTTCCAATTTTTTTTTAATTCAGTTTGTTTGGTTAACCGATTAAAGCGAATTCAGATTTAAATTTGTTTTCTTTATAATATATAAGGTTAAATTTTTTCTTTATTTGGATTGGTTTATTCGTTTTTAATTGGTATATTCAATTGAATTTGGTTTTTAACCGGTTTAGTGGTGATATCACTTATTATAATTAATACTAAACTTGATTTTACATTGGGTTTAAACTATTAGTTGGGCATTTTTCAACTTAGTTTATTAATTAACACTTATAAATCAAAATTTTAATGGGCGCAATTGCAAAATTTTACGAGTGGCGATCTAAACTTTAACATATATATACTACTAAAAAATTTTTTTTAAAGGTGGGTGGGCTGCCCCTGAAATTAATGCGGGTACGCCACTGGTTTTCAATATGCAAGCATATAGCATTCTTAGACTCTCCACAGCCATTGCCCCGCGTTGCTAGCTGGATCCAACCCTTCGGCGGCTTCCAGCGGGAACACCGCCACCGGCCTCAGCGGGTACCGCCCAAACCCCTCCCACGGCCCCCACTCCCCGCTTGGTTTCTTGCTTTTTGATTGGCCAAAATAAAAAATCAGTGGGGTGATGTGGAATAGTGGTGAAGAGTTTTTAGTGGGATGACCATTGTGGGTGTTTAAGGTTTTCAGTGGGGTGATGACGTGTCAGGAAATTTCAGTGGGGAATGATTTTCAGTAGGGTGACCGCTGTGGATAGTCTTAGAGAGTGTGTAAGGTGAGAGACAAAAAAAAAAGAGCTATGTTTTAGAGGTGTCCCATTATTTTTTTTTATCCTTCTTCTGGTTTCATAGATTAAATATCATGTCAAAAACATACATATTTTTTTAAAAATAATATATCATATATTTCCAGTGACGGAGCTTAAACGTGTTCAAATTTACGAAACCCATAATACATGTTAATTTTTTTAAACAAAAGAGGACGAAACCGATGCTTAAAACAAAAAATAACCTTTCAATCGAAAAATTAGCATTAAGGACGGAAAAAATAGCCATGGCCCCTATTATCCTTCGTCCTCATATATTTCTCAAAATTATTTTAATAAAAATTTTAAAGAATATAATCTATGTTATAATTATCAATTCCCTCCAAGGTAATGATCATCAAACTATATTACAAGCAACGTGGTAACGAGCGTCAATTGTTTAGAATTAATATTCAAATATTTATCTTCTATCTCTTGTGTTGTTAGAGTTTAACTCACTCAACGAGTATGTATCTTAAAAGATGAATCATCTCAAATTATGCGTGGGTGATGTTTCTTTTTCTTTTTCTTTTGCTTTGGAGTAAGTGAGCATCCACAAGCATTTGAAAAGATTACGAGCCTCTTATAATTATCCAAAAATCAAAAAAAAAAAAAATTCCAGGGTTTTCTTATTGATGTTTTATAGTTTTATATAAATTTTTTATATAATATATAAAAAGAAAAAATTTAGACTTTCGGGCCTCCTAAAAAATCGACCCTAGAGTGGTCGCCGTCTTCGTCCCTCCTCCGATCCGGCCCTGATAATTAACTCGTTTGTGTTAGAGCATACAACAAGGCACAAGATGTTGTAGAGAAAGACTTGGGCATCCGAAATTACACCCTTGAATTCAATGTACAGGCGGACTAATGTTTTATTTCCTATGTTGTGTCGGAAATTGTTAGTGTTTGAATACTAATCAACTAAGATTCACTGTTAGGTTAGATCAGGTCATTGAACTGTATTTTTTTTTTAGAAGGCAATGTTTCACGTATGTTGTCTTAACCGGGCCCACTGGAGATATGCCCCCCAGATGTGCGAGAACCCTGTGGAATAAGTAAACCCTCATCTCCATCGAGAAACCTGGGATATACCTCGGTATCGTAATATGGGATATATATATATCCCCCAACTTGACCCCAACGAGAGTAGAACCCATAACCTCTACAATGAAAGGTTGGAGCTCTATCATTAGGCGAACCAATGGTTGACATTGAACTGTAATTAGTTGATTGAGGGGCTGTTTGGTAGCATCTGAATGAGACTGAATCTGAATGGTTCAGATTCAGACCGTTTATTTCATTTAAAAAAATCATGTCTGAATGGGAGACCACATCTGAATGAATGTCTGAATCATTCAGATCCCACAACAAGTCTGAATGAAAAAATTAAACAAGGGGTCCTCTTTACCCTTTCATTTTTAACACTAATCTCCTTTCCCTCATTTGCCCCGTGACGAAACAGCCTCCCGCAGCTCCTTCCGTCGTCACCCCCTTCCTGTCGTCACCATCTTCCTGCCGTCGCCACCATACCGGCAGTTGTCGCCGCCCTCCAATCGAGTCGCAAATGGTATTGATAATCTCTAGGGGTGAAGCCGCCAGGCAAGCGCAGATGCTGAAGAGGAGCAAAGCCGTATAAGGCTAGTGAAGCCATCGCGCCGAACGCATATCCCAAGCCACGTTCCATGTCGAAGAGGAGCCACCGGCCGGACGCATATCCCAAGCCATCGAATTTTATCAATTTTTAAAATGTAAAAATGGCCAACTGGCCGTTTGAAATGTGTTCGAATTTTATCTCATGCCGAAGAGGAGCCAATTTTTTGTCAACTTTTAATTTATTTTATGTTCGAATTTTATCTATTTTTATGCATTTTGAAAATATTATTGTTAATTTGGATGTTTTAATTTTATCATGTATGGATTTTACCTTATTTTTGTTATATATTATTACTGAAAAAAAAAGGATTCAGAAGGGTAAAATAGTCATTCTGTATTTTTATTCAAATGTTCAACCAAACAGTCTTAACTTGTTTAGACATCTTAATCATTCAGCACTTAATGATTCAGATGCTACCAAACGGCCCCTGAATCCGATTATTTTATTTTATTTTTTTTGAACGGCATTTGATCTCAACGTGTGAACCACTGATTTCCAGGCCACGTCACCAAGGTCTAGTTACCATGACCTCCGTTGAGACCCCACCATCACCCCAGGAGGAAACCGCACCGGAAAACCCCCTGACCTCCCAAGGACCCCTATTTCATTATAGAATTTTAATGAAATAGAATTTTAATATTTGATTCGTAACTTTAAATTGACAAACTTTCATATTTCCTAAAATTAGATCCTACAAGTTGGCATTTACTTCGAAGTTAAATAATAAGCTAAGTGATGCTTTTATTTAAAAAATCAAAAATTCAATCAACCATCAAATAACAAGTTAATTTAATCTAAACATGAAACAATCAGATAGTTTTTATCTCAATAATCAATCTAAACATGAAGTAATTAATTAACCAGCATTCAAATAATCACGTAATTGTGTAAATGCATGCTAATAGCTAACAGATTATATTTTGTTAATTTAATTGTGATTATTAATTTCTATTAAGTAAAAATTTGTGAGAAAACTTTAAATTAATTTTATTTTGGCGTCATTGTTTAAAGAAATTTAACCGTTTGAGTCCATAGGTTAGAAAATATAGACTAAAAAAACCGGTTTTCAACTTAATTGGTTTTGAGGAAAACCGATAAAACTTATTTGATTGATTAACTGGTTCGGTTAATGTAAAACTGATGGTTAGGGGTGTTTATCAGGCCGGATAACAAGTAATTCGGATTTGAAAAAGCCAAGACCTATCCGAAACCCGACCCTAGTTCAAAAACTGCTAATCCAATCCGAATTTATCCCAAAAACCCGAATAAACTTTTTTTCCATCCGAATAATCGGAACAACCCGAAAAAACGGATATCCGATCCGAATTTATCCGAATATACGAATCTTTAATACGATTCGGTTTTCGGGTTTTTCCGGATTTCGGATTTTTTGAACAACCTTACTGATGATTTCCAACTAGTTAATCGGTTTGCCATATGTGATTCTAAGTAGAGCCAAGGTGCACAAAACGGTTAACCGGTCGAAAACCAGTTTTGGAATAATCGAACTGGTTAACCGGTCAAAGTCTAGAAACCGGTTTTTACCAATAACCGGTTTTTCAACTTCTAAAACCGAAACCGATATAATAACCGAAACTAGCTAACCGCAAAATAACCGAGTTTTTACTAAGAAGAACCGGTTAACCAGTTTGGTCTCTTGAAACCTCAAACCGGTCCCAAATCGCCGTTTTTTTCAAAAACATATAACCGGTACGAATAACTGGTTTAAAAACCAGTTTTTAACAGGTTCGGTTAACCGGGTTTTTTTTTTTCATCTCTAATTCTAAGTGGAGAGTTGTATAGTAAAATTTAACCAGCTGAAAAAACTTAAGAAAAGCAGATGGTTGGGATTGGGTTGTCAGTTGGTCTGAATCTACTTCTCCTTTTGGCTTTTGCTTTTTCTGCATCAGATGCCTCGTGATTTTTATGTTATCTGAAGTTTTTAAATGTCTGTTGGTTTTTCCTAAAATAATTTTAAGTCATGGGAAAAAGTGACGTACGAAAATATTGGTTGACTGAACAACTGGCACAAAAGTTTTTGTGGGTCACTCTTTGTTTACTAAGAAAAAAGTTTCATGAAAATGATTGGGCGCGTGAACAATCGAGTAAACTAAAAATTATAAAAATTACCCTACAGTATCATTTATTATAAATCTCGCTATTCTTACATTCAACTTTCAACTCCACATATTTTTTTTAACGTTAATAATGTTTTTGTTTACAAGGCCACATATTTTTAAAAAAATGTGTAAATAAACAAACCTTTATAATTTGTTTTCTAAACATAGCTGCTTACCTAGTTTATTGATATATTATAGGTTTTTCATGATTCATATGTTTCTTATCAAGAAATAGGGTTATCGGTGGATTTTGAATTGATGCCTACGTATCATTGAATAAAAAATAAGTGTCTTTAACATACAAAGTTAACTAAGGATTTACCCGCTTTGTTACGATGATAACCCTACATTGAACATGATAAAAACATGATTTCAAATATCAAAACTCATATCAGATAAAAGTCGTGTGGGCCAAAAGAAACCCATTACAACAACTACCAATCCGTTATAAAAGTATAAAGAGGACCGTCGCAAAAGATGAAAGATTAAATTGCATTATAAAAAATTACATACAAAGATGAAAGATTAAATTGCATTTTAAAAAATTACAGAAAAAAATTGGTTAACTAAAATAAAATTTTAATTAATTGCAAAAGAATTATTGTAATTAAATTATTTTTAAATTATTTTTAATGTTCAATCACAATCATTACATTTTCTTTTTTTTTTTTTCTTATATATAATTGTGTGCGAAAAAAGTTAGATTTTATTTTGTTTATTCATTACATTTTAGATATAAACTAGTAATTAATAGTGAATCTTAAAAGTGTTGAAGGATTAGAGGTGGTCAGTGACATCTTGTCATCAACATTTAAGTATACAAATATACTCTAAACTTTAAAAATCAAAGAAGAGACGTTCAAACCAACATTCTATGAAGTTTATGGATGGAATATAAAAGCTTAAATGTATAGACAAACTTTGTGAGGTGATCTATTATTATTAAAATAATAATAAAAGATCACAAACCAAGCTTACAAAGTATAACTAGCAACCTGCCCCGCAGAGTGTTGCAGCATCGTCAAAAAGTATAGTAATTTGAGTTTATATTATCAAATGAAAACGTGTTATATTTGATCCAACTTGTTTCGTAACAAAAATTAGGTGAAAATATAAATCAACTTAAAGCGTACATAAAATTATATTCTACAAAGATTATAAATAAATCAAAAAATTTAATAATGTACTTAAAAGTTTTGAAAGTTATAGGATTAATAACTGGTTAACGACAGCCACTGACACTTCAAATAGAGTATAGGAATAAACAATAAACTCTTAAAATTGAGTGTCAAAGTGACATTTTTTACAAAGTTAAAGGATAAAACATAGAAGTTTTAGAGTGAAGCATAAAGTTTAGGTATAAAATGTAAAAGTTTATAAGTTTTACATAAAAGTTTTAACATTAAAGTGCAATGGTAGCTCAAAACTCAAAAAACATGGAGGAGTTTAAGTATGGCCGTATGGGTGAGCAAAAAATGAGGCTTTAACGAAACTGAACGTTTAACCAAAAACAAATTAACCAAAATTAACGAAAAACTAATTAACCAAAAATCAGTTACTCATTTTAAATTCTAAAGAAATAACTCCAGTTGCAATGATGTAAGACACCACTAACTTACAAAAATAAATAATAAATAAAAAAAAAATGAATTTTCATTGATGGTATCGATAACATATCAAATGCAACAGGGTTGGGTAACTTTAAAAGTCACCTCATTATTAAACACCAATATTTTAAAGCAAAATTTACGTTGTAGGACTAGCAAAGAAGGAAGGTTTGATCTTAATTGAACATGTGACTGGTTTAATATCCTGGACTATTCTGATTTTTAGTTAAAAAAAGGTGATGTGCCAAAACCGTATGATTGTTCATGGGAAGTGCCAGAAGTTATAAGTCTGGAAGGAAACAATAAGTGTTGAAAATTCTCGATAGCTAATACTGCATTTATATATAATTGTGTTAAAATCATTTTTCGAAATCAATATTTCTTCTCTTGCGAGCATCAAGAATTTTATTTGGGATAATCCAAAGAATTTATGCGATCAGGTATGATTTCGTGTGTGTTTTGTCAAAATTCGTTTCTTTGATATATCACCAATAAGACAGTGATAGTTATTAGCGGTTAAGTTTGCAGGTCAATTCAATTCTACTACCCCTTGAACCCCGTCAGGGATGTTGCCCATGGGACACCACAAGGGAGCACGACTCCATTGACCCCCACTTGGTCATAAGCTTAAAAATCTTAAACGAGTTTGCTTTCCGCATCTCTAAACTCTTTAACATTTTTTTTGCATGCATATTACACTAATATATACAACATTAAAGGCTGACTTCTTTGTCATTGTTGGTTTATTAAATTTCATTTCTACTAGATTTTTGACTACATTGTACCTTTTCATTTGTTCATGCATGCCTTGTACATTTTCATTTGTCATTTTTACATTCTTGGTTCCATTTGTGTGTTTTGGGCCTTTGGCCAAATCATGAGAATAAAATTGTGCAATTGGATGAATAATCACTATATATACAATCTTTGACTCAACAAAGTCAGAGCTAGCTAATAACTAATTAATTAACAAAATAAACAAATTGTAACTTTTTTTATATGCATCTAATTTCCTATTAACTCCCCGTCAATTGTAGAATTTAAACCTTAGACTTACAAATAAGATAATACCTATTATATATATAGGAGACGGATCCAATACAAAGGGAGTTTAACGTGAGAAGGATAGGATGTATTTCTAGCCCTTGATCAAATTAATCAACGGTTAATATTTAGTGGTCCCCACTTTTCATTTAAAACATGCGTGAATTAAAGCTTGAAGGGGAAAAAAGTAATAGCCTGCATTTGTTGACTTTTTTTGTGAGTAAATCAAGTTCCACCATTTTTTTATAAATCGAATAAGTTTTAACTGGTTAATCGTTTTTAAAAAAAAATTGCACAATAAAATAGAGAATTTTATTATCTTTAATTTGAGTATAATATTGCTACGGTTTTCTTTCGTCTTTTTTTACGTGGTCCGTGATTATTGGTCCGTAATTATCAGTTAGTCCGTGATTTTTACATTATTACGTGATAATTGGTCCGTGATTATTCAGTTTGCCCTTAATTATTTTAATTTTTATACGTGGTCTGTGATTTGTTACACATGGTCCGTAATTAGTAGTTCGTGATTATTCAGTTGGTCCTTGATTATGCCTGTTAAACGATGGTCCGTGATTTTAATAACACAGTCCGTGATTTTACACGGACCATTATACCCCTTACCCAGATTACACGTGGCATATTCTAGTGGCTTCCTACGCTTCTCACGTTAATTTCCTTTGTACAATAACCGGCCCTATACACCCATATATTATTATACACCTACTATTCTACTAACTACCTTTTTTGAACAACATTTGTAACTAAATTAGAGATGGCGAAAAAAACCGGTTCCGGATTATCAGAGAAATCATAACCGGAACCGAAACCGAAAAACCGGAATCGGTTCCACCTTTACCAGGCCAAAACCCGGTCAGAATCAGTCAAAAACAAGAACCGGAACCGATTTAAAAAAAAACCTGGTTTGACCACCTCTAAACTAAATGTCTAAATAAAAGAATCTCTTAAAAACTTAATAATATACACCCCCATGCATCTCCATGCAAAAATTATAAAAGTTTGCTCTCGTGTTCGTTGTTTTGGGCACTTCAACATTATCGCTACCTCTTATATAAGTCTGGCAAAATGGGAGGGTTGGATTAGGTCGGATAATGGGTAGAATAGGTTTGGGTCAGAATAAGTGCGAGCCAGGATGAGTTTTAAATAAAATTAGCTTATGTTTAAATTGGTCGTTTTTAAAAAACATCAACTTAATTTAAGTTAAAATGAGTTGTAACTAAACAAATAGCTTATTTGAACAATTTTTATTGATTTTCCTATCAAATATATTATTGATTATTCTTATCCGTTTGAATATATTATATTCACATAGTTTTTACGTTACTTATCTTGACTAACATTGTGTTAAGATGCTACACATCTCGACTGGTTATATGTTATAATGCTACACATTTCAACTCAAACTACATTAATTGTCCATCCAAATCAATTCATTTATCTTTTTTGGATCGAGACTGGCATGTATACTCTTAAGTTAGTCATGGTAACAACCATTTCTTTTTCTTTTTCTTTAATTCATAACCCTTATGTTATTTCAACTCAAACTATATTAATTATCCATCCAAATCAATTCATTTATCTTTTTTGGATTGAGACTGGCAGGTATACTCTTATGTTAGTCATGGTAACAACCATTTCTTTTTCTTTTTCTTTTTCTTTTTCTTTAATTCATAACCCTTCATAAACAAATTTATACAAAATGAATACGTTATCGAGTAGTTTGCATGGAAAGCGCAAAAATGCAGAAGCACACATAAATCATCCTTTATGTTTGAGTAAATTACATAAATCGTCATTTATGTTTTAAGCATTTTTCACTTCTTGCCCTTTTCGTTCAAACGTCGTTAATTTTTTCCCAAGAAGCTCCCAAGAATGAGGTTTCATGGTTAAACCTTTATAATTAACTCACTTGTCTCTCCCTCCCCACCATTCTTGTAGTAATCAATAATGCAAGTAGTTCTTCTAACTTAAAAAAAAAAACAAAAAATACCCTAATGTGCATTGCATGTCTATTTAAATGTAATTTTTAACGGGGCTAGCGCAAAAGAACGAAGCGAGCAACATTTAGAAACATAAAGGATGGTTTAAGTCAATTTTGAACGAAAATGACAATTAGTGAAAAATGCTCAAAACAAAGGACGATTTGTGTAATTTACTCTATAATAAGAAATTACAATTTTTTTTTTTTTAATTTATTAGTAAGTATGGGGAGTTTTAACTAAGGATTTACCCACTTTGTCATGGTGATAACCTCTTCATTGAACAAGATAAAAACATGATTTCATTAATCAAAACTCATATAAGATAAAAGTCGTGTGGGTCAAAAGAAACCCATTACAACAACTACCAATCCGCTATTAAAGTATAAACAGGTGCGTCGCAAAAGATAAACTTTGTGAGGTGATCTATTATATTAAAATAATAATAAAAGATCACAAACCAAGCTTACAAAGTATAACTAGCAATCTGAACCTTTAACGAAACTAAATGTTAACCAAAATAAGAAACCAAAATTAACAAAAACTAATTAACAAAAACCGGTTACGGTTTCGGTTTTGCACGTTTGGTAAACCGGATCAAATGAAATCAAAATCGAAACACTTGTATTTTCTACTATTTTTATTTATTTTAACTTTTATATATATATTCTTTTATTTTCTTTCCAATTCTTTATAATTATTGGTAATCATGTGTTTCAATTCTTTTTGTTGGTTACATAACGTTGTTCATATAACCACCCCGTAAACATATAACTAGCTGAAAATCATACAAAAAAGGGTAAAAAGTTCATTGCATAATTAACCGAAATCAAACTGAAAACCACTTAAATAAAACCGAACCAAACAGAAGCTTGGTTATCAATTTCGATGGAGCCCTAAAAACTGACTTGAACACACCAAACTGGTAGATTATTTATGTTAATCAATATTAAGTAATTAAATTTATTAACAGTGTATTATTTTAATAATATTTAAACTATTTTAGTAGTGTTTAGATAATTGGTTGTATTCGCATAATATTTATATTAATATATCTTAATTAGTTGTGTTCTAACATAAATAAATGGTATTTTGATTAGTAGAATAAAGTTGTAATTGATCAAACTACAAACAACATTTGATTTATGTAATCCTCACACAAATGTTTAGATTATGTTTGTAATTTTATTTTCATTTCAGATATCAAGCATAAAATCTACTTTAAACACAAAAAACATGTGCATAATTTTATTACAGATATGTGGATAGGCTAAAATTTTGAACTATGAAGACCAAATCAATAAATTAATTAAATCACATCAACTAACTATTTATAAGCCGGTGTAAAAGTAGCTTATTTGATAAATGTATTATATTTTAGAAAAAAGTGTCTTGAGTTCAAATCCAAATAAGAAAAAAATACAATAGAGTAAGAATAAAATACTTTGACCATGAAAAAAGAGAAGAGAAAAAAGTATATATGAAATTAATTCAGATTAATTACAACTTTATCACATGGTTCCATGGGTTTACTTCTTTTGAACGACTAATTTTTAGATGAATGACAGATCACTGGATTATCATCATGCCATCAGTAGTACCATTCAATCATATCCATCGTCAAGTCATTCATTCTGAAGAAACTAAATACTTTAAAAAAACATTCTTGTGATATTCGAATCAGGTTCATTTGGTTTTTAAGCCTTATCTCAGCACAAAAATGCCGATATGCTTTAAAGCCTTTAGTTGTGACATGGGTTTATTAGTTTTTTTTAACAGCTTGACACGACGACACTACGGTGTTCCAACCATTCCTTCGGATTTTGACTCAACAAATATGATTAGATTGGAATTCAAATTCAAGACTTTAAAAAAAAAAAAAAAAAAAGCACCAGGAGTACCATTACCTGTTTAAGTCGAACCCATTAGCCCGACAAACACGCAAAACAAACACAATAGACAATTCTATCCCTGAACCCCGATCTCATCCCCCATTCCACGTCACCTTTCAATATATCTCTACTCTCATTTAGAAGCGCGTGTCATCTACTTTCTATATTCATCATCACCTTGACCACATCTCCCATCCTTATAACGATTCTGTGTGCATACAAACGCACTTGACCAATCATTACATACACGCAAACCTATACATACATACATACACGAGACACGATCTCATCACCGTTTCAATCGCAGGAGATTGGTTACTACGTCTGTGTGTTTTCCGGCGGACGTTAATGGCGGAGATTGGCCACACAACTGCTGAAGTTTACGCTCCGACGACGACCTTACAAGTATGGCGGACACTCTTGAACTGGTTGACCTTCTTCTTTCAGATCTTTGTTCAGATCGTTAGAGGTACTCCTTCCGTTGCTTCGTTTATCAATTATTCCTCTTCGGCGTCGTTCAAGCCTTTGCCTATCGTTGAATTTCCTGAATCTTCCGAACCAGCAAATCTCGCTACCGCTTCCGTTCATATTCCAGCCGCGGTGGTTGATTATGATTGTTTGGAGAAACTCACGGTACGTTTAATTTTAGTTTTGGAATTTGATTGCCCCCGTTGATTAATGATTATCCTTCGCTAGTGGAGAAAATAGGTTTATAGTTAGTTACACGGTGATTGTTTAATGCTCGTTTCAATTGTGTTGTTGTTTGATCGGATAAACGTGATTAGGTAATTGCATTTATTTCTGTAATATGAGTGTACTGCTATGATACCAAAGTTTTGTTTGTGCTTGATTTATTTATTTATTTTTGGTAATTTTGCCCTAAGCAATAGCCAGAATTAAGTGCAGGTGAGGAAAATGCTGAACAAAGAAAACTTAATGTGCGGTTTAAGATTTGTTCCTGTTTTCTTTCACTGAAAGCTTCATTGCTTTTGCCATTTTAATGTGTATTACCCAACTAGGTTTCCTTTGCTCTAGTTATGCTGCTTAACTTGAAAATTCTTATATGTCACTATACTTTGATATAGATAATATGTAGAACTTGGTTAAAATTAGTCAAGAATTTGTGTGACTTGTAAGAATTTTTATCAAGTGCCACTGAAAAAAGATAGCAGAGTTAGAGCTAAACCAGAGGAGATAGATCTTTACAGTTCAAGCTTACTTACTCAAGGATAAAATGATGCTTGTAGTATGTTTCGTTTCTTCGATTTTGAAAGGTGGAAAAATATAGTGAAAGTCTAAAATATGGTTGGACAAAGATGTTCAATCATGTGTGATTATCTAGGCGTGATTAACTAATCAAGTTTGAAATTTAGCTTACTTGCAAAGATGAGCTCAAGTGTAATTTGGCTTACTCAGGGTTCAAACATGAATAATAAATTAGATAGCAATCAGATTACATGTAATCTGGAATCATATGATTACATCTGTGGCTGTAGGTGGTTCTTGATTTGGATGAAACTCTTGTATGTGCCTATGAGACATCTAGTTTGCCTGACAGTGTTCGCAAACAAGCTACAGAGGCTGGATTGACATGGTTTGAGCTAGAATGTATACCTTCTGAGAAGGTGAAACAGTTTATGTTCGTAATTAAGCTATAATTTTATTTTCGTATATTTACTGAAAAATAACTGATTCAACATGCTACCTGAACTTTGGGTATATAGGAGTGTGAAGGAAAACCCAAGGTGACCTATGTGACAGTATTTGAACGCCCTGGATTGCATGAATTTCTGAACCAACTTAACAAATTTGCTGATCTTGTACTATTTACTGCAGGTCTTGAAGGTTTGCTTACCAGTTACCACTACAATTTTTCTTTGTATATTTGCTAATGATCTTCATCAATCTTTAATTTGCTATTATTGTACCACTGCAGGATATGCTAAACCCCTTGTTGATAGAATAGATGCTGAAAGCAGAATTAGCCGGAGGTTTTATAGGCCTTCTACAATTTCCACGTAAGTAGTTTCTGTTTATCTCACAGCCTCGCATCAGACTATTTAAATATTTTCCTATTTTGTTCATATGAAAACAGTTTTATTGTATAAAGCTCATCCTAAGTCCATTCAATTTCATGAGACAGGGAATACCGGGAACACGTGAAGGACCTTTCATTTGTATCAAAAGATTTTTGCAGAATAGTCATTGTTGACAACAATCCATTCAGTTTCTTATTGCAACCAGTCAACGGTATCCCATGCATACCTTTTTCTGCTGGACAACCACATGATGATCAGGTATATGTATAGATCAACAATACATCTAACTTTGTTAACAATTCATTGGTTTATGCTCATTTACTCACAAGGAAACTTATTCATGCATTATATAATAATAATACAGCTTCTCGAGGTCCTTCTTCCTTTTCTGAAGCAACTTTCTGAGCAAAGGGACGTTAGGCCCTTGTTATATGAAAGGTTCCATATGCCAGAATGGTTTCAGAAACATGGAATCCCTGCATCTGGTTTTACACAGTAGAAGGTTGGTGGGGGGTGTTTGGTTTGAGGGTGTGGCTCCATAGTGTTTAGAGTATGTTTGGTTCAAAGGAATGAGGTGATACCCATAATTCTGAGTATCCTCCATACCCGCCTAAAGAGTCAAGTTTAGAAATCCATACCCATTACTGTTGCTTCCTGTTATTAAACCAAACCCCACCTTAGTTCTTCTTTGGAGGCACCTAACACAGGTACCACGACAGCATATAAATTAACTTAAAAGCACTGCATTTTGTATAGATATTAAATCATCTCGTATGCGTACAGGAAGAGACTCGTTCAAAGATTGTTTTAGTTATTTTTTAATTGCAACACATGTTCAAATTCTTATTCATGTTGCTAGTTGGTATAAATAGTTTGCAAGCTATGGTCTTGTAGGATTTGTTACTTATGGTTCAAATTCTATAAACCTGTTGTAGATCAATAAATGACTAAATTTAGTTCATCCACTATTATCGTGATACATTTTGAAATCGTTGCTTGACATTCATCTGAGCCTGTTAGTTTCATATTGTGAAAAGTGTTAGTTTGTAAATAGACACTCTGAGTTTATTCACCTCTCACACGATGGATAGGCGGTTTAAGGTGTACTACTTGGCATTGACAAGATCCGACATTTTAAGAATATAAATGATAGTCACTGTGTATGTGTAAGAAATTCGATGCTAAGATTAAACCACACAAAACAGACAGGTTAGGTTTTTTGGTTGCTTAAAATATAATTTTACTTTGGGTTCGAGACATTTTTAAGGTTATAATATGGTAGAGGGAAATTATTGCAATTAAAGTTGTCATGTGACATGAAGCTCGTGAGTTTAAGTCCAAATAACTTTTTATATGAATATAAGGTGATGTATACATAGGTCCAAGTTTGCCTGACACCTTTGAGCCCCATGTATACTTCAATTGTATCGAAAAAGCAAACAAGCAACATGGATTGTTTTGACATCATGACTTCTAGTAACTGAAACATCACCCAGGAGTAAATGAAGAGAGGGAGTTGTTTCAAACGGGTAACTTGATCATGCTATCTGAACGAGCAATTGATCTCTGAGAGACTTCAAGTTAAGACATATTTACTTTCTCATCCTACGACTTCAAGTGTATGTTGGTCTGTGACCCATATTAAATACATATACAAACCAAATTATTTTATATGAATTCATGAATAATAATGACCAAGTACAACCCAACATTATTTAAATGGATTAAAGTATTAAACCATCAATAGCCCTTAACTTCAAACATCCCTTTTATAAAGTTGGGCTGCCCTTTTAATCAGATTATTTTATTTTTATTTTTTCACTTTGTAAATAATAAAATTGTTAAAATACTAGAATAAAATTTCATAAAATAGAAAAATTTCTGCATTATCTTTTCAAAAATAAACAACAGTATAATTAGTTAGAAATCAAGCTAGTTGTAGTTTGATTTAAAATAAAATACTAATCATTTATCATGGGCAATATATTTTTGGCATAAAAAATAAAAATTAACCATGTACCAGACATGTTACATGTATAAACCTAGTTAATTGATAATGAATGCTATTGCTTGTTATTTCAAGACACACACTCCTCAGTCCTTAAAGTAAATTTGCTCCTTAAAATTTTCTAACGTATGTTTAGTGAATTGCTTCCCAAAATACTTGTGTTACATGTTAATAAACTCTTTTATTTAAAAGTGGTAACAAGGATATATTCGAAATTATCAAGTATTGGTGTGTGGTTTTGTTTGGCAAACTTTTGATGCTTCATGAATAGTTACCTCCCTTCACAATTTAGTGTGTAAAAAGAAAATTTAAATTTGAGACTCTTTTCATAAAACCATTTGATTTAAAGTATTGCTTCCTTAAAATCATGGGTTCAAGTCCTATGAAAATCATATTAATATAAAAAATTATATAATAATGTCACTTATACAAGAAATTTGACATTTAAAAGGACATGAAAATTAAAATTTATATGAAAATATTACTTGCTCAATAAATCTGATTAATTTACACACGTTAAGTTTTTGTTACGAGAAACTGGTACTAAAATTGCAAGTCAAATAACAAGTTCAAGAATTATAAGACAATAATAGCAAGTTTAACAAGAGCTTCAAGAATTGTAATTGCTATCACAAAAAAACAAAAAATATATATATAATAAAAATAAATTAATAAATAAATAAATAAATAAAATTGAGTTAAATGCACTTAATACAAGTACCAGACATTAAGTGCATCCGATGCGGTATGCCGGTATTTGTTTTATAGCGTTCCAATTTAAGTTTTAACGAAAATCATGTTTTCAAAACAAATTATTTTCTAGTTCTCGTAATAGATTTTATTATGTTTTATTTTTATTATATAGTTTATTGTTTTACTTATGGTTTATAATTGTTTATATTTAAATTAATAAATAAACAAAACAAGTTAAATCACCACACACACTAATTATATATAGCTGTTTGAATTTTTAATCTACTTTAAACTTATCTATCTTATGTATGAGTTTAAGCTCAAGACCTCATTTATAAGATGAATTCATAAAGTAAAAGTCAGAGTTAGGTTAACCATCCAATTATAATAAAAAAAATTCAAATAATTTAAAGTTTAAAGTTTGTACACATTTAATATAGGTCTATACTGAGAAACGAACCTTTATTTGCACGATCTTGCCAAATCATCGAAAATCCCTATGATAATATGAATTTGGTTAATAATTAATCATCGCTTGATTTACCATATAGCAAGACGGAGCTCACTAATACCAGAGAGTTGGTAGTAGATTGTGATTCTAGTGTGTGCGTTGTTGAATTTAAAATGTTCATTTGAACTATGAAAAAGTATGACGTTGGATCCTATTTCTCTGTATCGTCATTTGGTTTCAATTTCGTATTATCATGAAGTTGTCGCAATGCATGCACTATCACAAAATAGATACCAACATAGTCCATGATTAGCATTGTGGCGAACCTTAACCCGTTTGGGTGTGTAATTGTAATTCAAAATCAAACGCAATAGTTACCCAATGATCTAGTTTTAAGATTATTTCAAATGTTAAGATAATACTAAAGCTTAACTATTATTTAATAATTCAATTTGTTATTTAAAATATTAAAGTAATACTGAAATATGATTATTATTTAACAATACAATTTCTTATTTAAAATACGGAGTTTACGGTTTAAACCATACTGAGATTAAAAAATAAAACTATATAAAAATTGTTAATAAGATAAAACAAATGTTTCAGCGTCTGGTCGAAGTCAGTTGGATTGGAAAACGGTTCACTTAACTTAGCCAAACCGCGATTCAAACAAACTGGTTCGGTTAAAAAAATCTTAGATAATTGTTTTTGTTAGATTAAGGGTTTGGATAATTATCCTTTAATGGTCATTAATAGACTAATTCAGACTTAAGATTTACTATTAACAAATAAGGTGTTAAGATTCTTTAAAAAATAGTCTTTTAATTATTGTTAAAAGATTACCAACCATCTCGTAAGTATCAATACTCATGTAATTAGAAAAAGGGTTATTGGAATTTAATACTCCCAACTTTCCCCTTTTGGCCGGCAATACTCCCTACTGAAAAAATGTTCATCAACACCCCCAACTTTCAACATATTTTCTTGTGGCACTCCCCGGTTAACGAAATGTAAACGGTGTTAAGTTTTTGATGATGTGGCATTGAGTTTTCCACCTCACCCGCTGATTTGGCTTTTTTTTTTCCTTTTTTGTTCTTTCTTTTACACACATGGCATCTCATTAATAACCCCCACAAAAAACATCAGAGCCCTAATTTGAGTGATAGAAGCTCGTTTCTGATCGAATTGAAGACTGATCAAATTGAAGACACAACGTCCTCCTCGTTGATATTCGAAGCCCTAATTCGCCTAATCTGATGACAGAAATGAACATCAAGCTCTGGTATAGAGGTGCTATCCATGCAGTTCATCCCCGCTTTAATTATGTTGGAGGTGAATCGAAATTGATCAGTATTGATATTGATAAACTTACTTTCTTTAAGCTTGTTGACTATGTAATGGAAACTGGTCAATACGAAAGCAAGAAATTTCATATGTATTGGTTGAATACTGTACATACAGTCATGAAGAACTTAGTAAGTGATAAAGAAGTTAGTGAAATGGCTGTAAAGGTTCATTTATGGCCTTTTGTTGATGTGTTTGTTCATCAGGGACCACTTCCAGAACCTGTTTTCCAAGAAGTGCAACCTTCCCCATCAACGATCGGACCTGAGCACAAGCTGACTACACCATTAGCCCAAGCCCATTCAGAAGCCCAACCTTGTAGTCCACCAGTATGTCGCATGACTAAGTCCGCAGCTAGAAGGCTTCCCACACCACCAACTATAGCTAGTGATAAAGTATGTAGAAGCCCTAGTTCACCATTTAAGGTATTTACTAAGTCTACTGCTAGAAGACTTACAATATCACCAATTGATAAGGATGGTTCTGATCTAGAGGGAGATTCTGATAGTGAAGATAGTACTTATGAAGTTGAAGGATCTGGGTCTGGGTCTGATGATGATGAAACTGAAGAGGTAAGTACATATGGTTCAGATAAAGATGATGATGAGTTTGTAGAATCACTTAAAGCTGTTAAAAAAGTTACTGAGGAAGATAGTAGATCTAAGAAGATTTGGTTGAGGAGTGTCTGAAGGGAAATAGAGAAGCTGAAATTATTGAAGGTGATGTTGGTGGTTATAGTAGTTATGAGGAATCAGATGGTGATGTTTTATCTCCCGGTGAAAGTGAAGATGATGATATTCGAGGCAAGAAGTACACACCTCATGTCCCAACTGTAGATGAACAAATAGATTGGAAGAAGTTTGTATGGGTTGTTGGAATTAAGTTCCCCACTAGAGAGGCATTTAAAGAAGCTGTTAGGAAATATGCAGTTTCTAATGGTAGGAATCTTTGCATTTCAAAGAGTGATAAAAATAAGCACGGCCGGGTTGGTGTTACATGTTTGAAAGAATGTCCATTCAGGCTCTTTTGTTCATATCATAAACAAAAAAAGTGTTATGTGGTTAAGATAGTGAAGAACAAGCACACTTGCCAGAGAAATATGTCAAAAAATAGACAATTGACAGCTAATTTTATAGCATCTGAGTTCTTGCCATTGTTTCAAGCCAAGCCAAATTGGTCTGCCAAAGACATACAGGGATTTGTTAAAGAGAGATACAAGATAATAATTGGTACGTGGCTGGCTTATAAAGCAAAAACATGTGCACATAAGAAGCTTTATGGTTCCATGAAGGATTATTATAACAAACTTGGAAATTACTTGACATGTTTAAGAAATGCAAATCCAACTTCTACATTTGAAATGTTAACTGTGCCAGGTCCACCAGGTTATGGAGATCAGGAAATTGAAACATTTTGCAGATTATTTGTTTGTTTTAATGGAGTCAAAAGGGGCTTTATGGCAGGTTGCAGGAAAGTATTGTGCCTAGATGGTTGTTTCTTAAAGATTTTTATGGGTGGCATGTTAACTGCTGTAGGGAGGGATGCTAATGACCAAATGTATCCCCTAGCATGGGCAGTGGTCGAGGGTGAAAATAGTGAAAGTTGGGAATGGTTTATGAGTGAGTTGTTGAAATGTTTGGAGATAAATGATGGTGGAAGTAACTGGACACTCATTTCTGACCAACAAAAGGTAAATTAATTTGTTTTTATGCAAGTATTGATGTAGTACTCCAAACTGGCATAAAACTTTCAAAGGTGAGGATTTAAAGGAGCTATTTTGGAAAGCATGTAGATCATATTGTGAGGCTGATTACAATCAAGCTATTGAAGACATGAAGAGCATAAATGCTGATGTTGTTGAGCATTTACTTAAACATAATCCTAAGTGCTTTTCAAGGTGTTTTTTTGGATACTAAACAACATGTGATGTTATAGTGAACAACATGGCAGAAACCTTCAATGGTTTTATCATCAATTCCAGGTCAAAGCATTTAATTCACATGTTAGAAGACATTAGACTATCAATAATGACTAGACTAACCAATAAGAAGTATGAAATGTTGAAAAAAGATGTTCATGTATGACCTAAGATACAAATGAAGGTAGATAAGAACAAACAACAAGCTTATAAGTGTGAGGTGTATCCTTCATCATTTGAGGTATTCCAAGTTAGGAAGTTTGATGATGTTTCTGTAGATTTGCTTAACAGGACTTGCACCTACAAAAAATGGGATTTAACAGGCATTCCATGTAAACATGTTTGTGCTGTGGCTGGGTTTTAGGTAAGAATGCTGAGGAGTTTGTTGATGAGTGGACCATTCCTCCATTGCCTAGTGAAAAATATTGGCCTGCTGTAAATTGTCCATTAAATCCCCCACCAATAAAAGTAGCTCCTGGTAGGCCGAAGAAGAATAGGAAAAGAGATCCACATGAAGATCCTAAAAAACCAGGGAGACTTACAAAGCATGGAGTTGTGATGACTTGTGGTAATTGTGGGGGAAGGGGCTATAACAAGAGGAAGTGCACTTCAAAATCCATTTCTGAACCTCCTGCTAAAAGGCCAATGGGCAGGCCTAGGAAAACAACTCAACAACAGGTACATTTCAATCTTATAATATTACTTTACTTACAATCAAGTCCACTTCTAAATCTCCTTTTTGGTTTTGTATGTTATACAGTTAAGTCAATGTACTCAACAATCAAGTCAAGTCAAAAGCCAACAAAACAGTCAACCTACCAATCCGTCAAGTCAAAGAGGAAGAGGACGTGGAATGTCAAGGGGAAGGGGTCATGGATCAAGAGCCTGATATTTGATTATGTTTAGTCTACTTATTTTGGTTGTTAATTTGCTCATTTTGGTTGTTTAGTTTAGTCTAAGTCATTTTGGTTGTTAGTTTGGTCATATTGGTTGTTAACTCTAAATCATTTGGGTTTTTAATTTGATGATTATGGTAAACTGTTGTATTCAATTCCAGTTTGAATGTTATGACTTGTATTCTCAACTTCAGTTTCCTATCCTGTCAAAATTTAGATGAAATCATAAACAAGAATAACTTTGAATAACCAAAACAATTACTTTCATTCATAACCCAAAAGATTACACTTGCATTTGAAACATTACAATTGCATTTGAAACACCTATGCTATTACATATAAAAGAAAAACCATATGCCAATGACAACAAATACTAATCCTAAAACATTTCTTATCTTATATTTAGCATTTGATTTCTGGAACATTTCTTTCAAATGTTTATTCTCTTCTGTCAATAGCATATTCTCTAACTCTAAATTCCTCATCTTCATCACCTCATAACTCTTAGGATTTTCTGGCAAAAGACTTGTCATGCAACTTTCATGCTCTCTGAACATAGTATCTACATCTTCTTTCCATAAAAAAATTTGCAATCCATATTCTACAATACAAAACATCGTGTGAATTTAGAAACTTCAAATGTAAAAGAGAAAAATGAAATCAGGAACTTACAGGCCATAGAGGGCATCCATAAAATTTCTGCCCAATGCGAGAACTCTTGCGTTGAACATCACGACGAACAGCAATCAGATCGTGCTTACAGTACAGATTGCGATCCAAATCTATCTTAAAGATTTTGGGGTTTTTGTTCACGCTATGTGAAGTACTTGAAGTTGAGCTCATGATTGCTGCAATTGAAGGTGATTACGGTGTTAGGGTTTTGAAAAATCAATGCCTGTGGAACGAAAAGATCAAGAAGAAGAGAACCAGGGCTTCAATTTGTGATGATCAAATCAGATGATCGACTAATGGTTTTAGGTTATTAATGAGATTCCATGTGTGTAAAAGAAAGAACAAATAAGGAAAAAAAAAGCCAAATCAGCAGGTGAGGTGGAAAACTCAATGCCACATCATCAAAAATTTAACACCGTTTACATTTCGTTAACCGGGGAGTGCCACAAGAAAATATGTTGAAAGTTGGGGGTGTTGATGAACATTTCTTCAGTAGGGAGTATTGCCGGCCAAAAGGTGAAAGTTGAGAGTATTAAATTCCAATAACCCTTAAAAAAATAACAATTTTGTCATTTGTCACATTATTACACTACTATTGTTACTTGTCAATTCCTTATTATTTCACTTAATCCTCTCTCCTATTAAATAATTATATTATCTAACTTATTAAATAAATTGTTTCTCTAATTAAACAATTATAATACTAATATCAAATATAATATTATTTATCTTTTTATTAGAAAACAAACTTAAACAATTTCTAAAATATGAAATTTCTAAAATCAAAATTTTTTACAAAAGAAATGTTCTATTTTCAAAAAACAAAATTTACGTAAAAATAAGTAATCTTAAAAAATGATTTATTTAAAATAAAATATATTATAAACCAGAGTTTTATAACAATGAAATTTTTATAAACAAATAACGTTTTTTAATCTCTTTAAAAACTTAAGTAATAAAAATGATAGAGAAAATTACATTTTTAATCATTTATGTTTAATGCTATTTTTAAATTGTTTCGTTTAACTTTAATAATTACAAAAATTATATATTATATTTTGATTTATAAAAGTAAGTTTTTAATCTAATACAAACTAAAGTTTTTAACGTCAATTATTTCAAAGACATCAATTGTTACACATTAAAAGATCATACATAATTTGTATAGTGATTAAAGTTTTTAATTATTTTTTATTTCTTAAAATTTTTATTAATATGTAAATTAATTATTTTATATCAAAATATCGTTTTATAATTGCTAAATTTTCATTACTAACTATTTAATATTTCACACGATTGATATTTTCGTCGTTAAAAAAAACTATTTAATATTTAATTCGTGTAACCAAAGGACTTATAGCCTAATAGTACCTCTTGACTTTCTAAAAGGGAGGTCTTTAGGTTCAAGTCTCACCTTAAGCGAAAAATGCTTTAGATTGAACTATAAGGTTTTTCTAGTATAGGTTTCCTATTATATAATAGTGTCAATGTGTCTATTTAAAGAGTGATATTTTGGCGTTAGCCGTTAAAAAAATAACATGGTTGACCAATAAAGTAGATAAACGAAGCTATTGCCCGGTGACCGACTAATACGTGTCATTCAGTTACAGCGTAGATTATATGACAGCACGTCATGCTAGTGTCAACCTCATTCTATACATTCTCCGCTCTCACTGGCAGCAGATCTTCTGTGAAAAAATTAATCCAAATTCTTTAACTGCATATATTAATTTTTTTTCATTCTCTTTCTTAATCAATTTTCCGATCGTATCAACCAATGCAAACCATCATCTCCGGCGATCATCCGACCATCAAATGACGACATTATCCACTGTCGTCATCACTCTTATATCCTGTGTCGTATATACCGTCCACGGCCTCGGCGGCTCCGCTGCCACCGTCTCTGTAAGCTATGGCTCTACCGTCACTGTCTGCGGCATCGTCGCCGGCCAACCGACTCAACGGATTCAATGCTGGCGCAATGGACAAGTTTTTGATGTATTCTCCAACATATCCTTCGACTCCATCGCTGGTGGTCGTGATGTGTTCTGCGGCGTCAGGTCCGGCGGTTCAACTCTCGTGTGTTGGAACCCTATTTTGACTCCAAAGCGTTTATACCACAATGAAACAGTACTTCTGAGCCAGTTAGCTATCGGAGACAATCAAATTTGCGCGATTACAAATCGTACGGGATGGAACGTCGATTGCTGGAGGGATCGTGAAGAGTTTTCAATTCAAAACGGTCGGTTCCGATCGATTTCATCGGGATTAGGGTTTACTTGTGGTGTTGCGTTGAACAACACTGATGGAATCATCTGTTTCGGTACTAATTCGGCACTGGCGAGTTCAATTCAAGGAGAATTTACTAATTTTCGTATGTTAAATGTTGTTGTTGGAGGTAATCACGCATGTGGGGTAAGTTCTACTGGCCTTTTGATTTGTAGAGGTGAAAACGATTATGGGAAGATTGATGTACCAGATCATTTGCCGTTTGAGTTCTCTGCACTGGCGCTTGGTTTGAATCATACTTGTGCATCACGAAGATTAAACAACTCTGTAGTTTGTTGGGGCAAAACCAGTGATTATCCGGTGGATGTTTCATTCGAGTCTATCGTTGCAGGATCAGATTTTACTTGTGGATTGACAACCAAAAACCTGTCTGTAATTTGTTGGGGAGAAAGATGGGTTAGAAATGGTTTGTTTCCAACGGGTTTCGAGCTTCCATTGACAACAATTCTTCCAGGTCCATGTGTCAGATCTGCTTGCAAGTGTGGAATGTATACTCAATCTGATAGTCTTTGTTCCGGCCATGGATCAATATGTAAGCCTTGCGATATCTTTAGTCTATCGCCATCCTTGACATCACCATCACCCGCAAGTAGTGATAATGTGGCACCTTCAAGGCCTTTGAGACGAGGGTTATTGGCGTTTGCATTGGTTGGATCAATTGGGGCTTTTGCAGGGGTTTGTACTGTAATTTATTGTTTGTGGACTGGTGTATGTTTCGGGAACAAGAAGATACACAATTCTGTTCAACCTACAATCACTGCTACCACTCACAATGCTCCTCAATTCTCAAACAGCAGCCCTGTTTCAAGATCATCTACAATCAGGAAACAAGCATCGAGAGCTTTTAGAAGGCAGAGAAGTGGGACATCTTCAAAACATGCTGATCGTGAAGAAGAATTTACATTCGATGTTCTAGCATTGGCAACCGACAATTTCTCTGAAGAGAATAAGATAGGTGCTGGTAGTTTTGGTGTGGTGTACAAAGGCAAACTGTTAGATGGCCGTGAGGTCGCAATTAAAAGGGAAGAAACGAGCCAAAAAGCCAAGAAATTTCAAGAAAAAGAAAGCTCCTTTGATTCAGAACTGGCTTTCTTATCTCGGCTTCATCACAAGCACTTGGTAAGGCTCGTTGGGTATTGTGAAGAACACAAAGAAAAACTATTGGTTTATGAGTACATGAAAAATGGAGCTTTGTATGATCATTTACATAACAAAAATAACGTCAACAAGAATAGTAGTTCCTTGAATTCTTGGAAAATGAGGATCAAGATTTCATTAGATGCTGCTAGGGGAATTGAATACCTTCATAATTATGCAGTCCCACCTATAATTCACAGAGACATCAAATCATCTAACATCTTACTCGACGCGAATTGGGTAGCTAGAGTTTCTGATTTCGGGTTATCCTTAATGGATTCTGAATGCAATTCAGAGCACACACCAACTAAGGCAGCTGGCACAGTTGGATACATTGATCCAGAATACTATGAACTAAATGTAGTCACTGCCAAAAGTGATGTCTATGGTTTTGGAGTTGTAATGCTGGAGCTTTTGACAGGAAAAAGGGCAATTTTTAAGAATGACGATGATAATGATGGTACACCGATAAGTCTAGTGGAATATGCTGTACCGGCAATAACTTCCGGTGAATTGGCGGAGATACTCGATAAGAGGGTAGGGCCGCCGAACGTGAATGAGGTGGAGGCGGTGGAGCTGATGGCATACACAGCCATGCATTGTGTGAATCTGGTAGGTAGAGAACGACCAACAATGACTGATATTGTTGCTAATTTGGAAAGAGCTGTGTTACTTTATGATGACAGCCATGGAAGCATTTCCAGTGGTCAGATTTCAGTTATTTCTGAATGAGCTTTTAGGCTTTTTAATTTTTGAATTTATGGGTTTTGATTTTTACAATATTCTGGGGGTCATTTCATCTGGGTGTACATTTGTAAACACCAAAGATTACGATTCTTTTCATGTTCTTTTGTTTGTTTAACATGAGATTACATTGTTGGATTTAGCTGCACCTAGAACCATAAGGTTGGTGATGGTGATATTTTATTTTAATTTTGAGAAAGGTATCATTTTTCACTTTCTTTTGGATTTAACTTTTAGAAATTTTGGCTCATAACAAGTTGAAGAGTACTTCTTCCTTGATTTCACCTGTCTTTGAATGTACTTAATATTTAGAGAAGTCCTCTTAGACCTGTAAAAGAGAATTATTGAATTCCACATGTGTGTCTTAATGCAATTGGTGCAACAAGTTCAATCATGAATAACGTTGTGTATAAGTCTCAATGCAGATGATGCAACAAGTTTATGCATAAATAATGTGCCGCACAACTATACAAGTCTTCATGAAGGAGTATGATAATGATGATGATTTTTTTGAATAACCTGAAGACGGGATTTAACCCCATCTGGTATTTAAAGTACTCCCATCTTACGAGCGTCTCAAAATCTAGATAAATACTCTCATCTTGTCTTAGTAACAGTAGCAAATAAAAAAAATTCATGGGAGGTGAAAATTTTTTATGGTCATTCGAGGATTGTTATCTAATAATTTTTTTCTCTTATGTTCAAATCGGATCGGGTTATGTTAAAAAAACAATAAAACTAAATTTAATATATAAATTATAATGAAAATACAATGCATTTAAAGTTGTTCTTGATGTTCTATCTATAACATATACGTAGACTTAATTACTTAAGCAACTCTTTTTCCAAAAAAACAAGTACAAATATCGCTTAAATTCTCATCAAAAATACAATTAAGCAAATTTAAAGGTGCCGATTGCAAATTATTAAGGTCGGTACTAAAAACAAAATTTTCAATGAAGGCAATTGCTCCCTCAACCCAAAATGTGGGCACGCTACTACTTTAGTGATATGCTTTGGTATGATTCAAACCCAAAACCAGCCACCTTGTGCTTAGTTCAAAACTTGACATTATGTTTCCCCCAATTTATAAAATGTCAACTTTATAAGTAGAAAAAAGAAGATATCAATATATAAGTAGAAAAGAAAAACTAAATCTTTTTTAACAAACTCTTTAATAACAAAACAACAATCTACATTTATTCGTATAACTATTATATATTACTTTGAAATTAAAAAAAAAAAAGAAGATATCATTATATTCAGATACTATGTTAAATCTATGAATGACATATGTTAAATATATGAGTTTTCAATAGAATTCTACATTTTCAAAGATGTTTAAAATAAAGAATTAATTTGTTATTTAATTATATTATTTATCAACTTTTATAAAATCATTAGTATTTATTAGGAGAAAGATGATGGATATTTAAAATCAAATAAAAGATAGACAAAAATATTTAATAAAAGAGAAACAGGAAAAAAATAACTATTAAATAATCTAAAAATTGGCCTTTAAAAAAAAGATAATCTAAAAACGTGTGTGTGTCTCATTAGAACATTTATGTTTTATATAATATAGAAATAAATTAAATGCTGGATTGAATATTCACCATTTCACCTGATACTTCCGGTTTTCCACCAATTTACGACTAAATATGGTATCAGGCTATCAGCTAAGTTGCTAACCTATCTATCTGACTTCCTAACATTCTTGACTAATTAATTTTTTTTTTTTGAACGGCTCTTGACTAATTTAAATAGCTCTGCATTTATTTTGATCCTTTACGTTTCAAAATTAATAAAATAAAATGCTAGTTAATATGTATTTAAGTTGGACGGTGGTGCCTTCAATTGGAAAGCCGGATATTTATTATCATCTGAGTTATAGTTACAAAGTTTTTTAAATGTTAAATCTATTATTCTTTGCTCTCGTATTTAAATTTGAGACCTTCTTACCTTTTTTTTTCCTTTTTGAACGGCAAATTCATTAAAAACCCAAAACGATCCAACAAGGTGCTAAAACTTGTTTGGACACCAAAACATAAATCCACCAGTTACATAACCTCCGAACAAAAACAGAACTAACATTAAAGGGAAAATTTAAAAAGAAAAATTCTCCCAATTCTTCCAAGTCAATGATTCCCAAGTAGTTTGTTGTTTAACCAAAAAGATACCTAAGAGGAAATAATATAATATCAATCTCTTAAATCTAAGAAAAGATTAATCATTTCAAGAAGATTCATTGTGACCGGACCACAGTTGCAAGTACTTATTTAAGTATCACAGCTTGTAATTCCACAATTTACAAAAAAAAAATACTTATGGCTTACCAATGAAATTCTACCAAATCTTTTATAACAATAAATATATAAAATTGGACACATGTTGTATTTTATAGAGTTTTTTACCAAATAGGTGTAATTGAAAAAAATATTTAATAAATAGGTGTTGTTTAAAACTTATTTACCAAAATGGGTGTTTTCCTTTATTTAATTACTTTTAACTAATCAAAAAGAGAAAAACAATAATAAAGAAAAACACTCATTTTGGTAAATAAGTTTTCAAATACACCTTTTTGATAAATATTTTTTTCAATACACCCATTTGGAAAAAAAAAACTCTATTTTATAACATATTCATAATAATTTTTTCGTCTCTCCTATTAAACGTATTCATATTAAATAATAATTATATTATTTATACATTTTTAATTAAAAAAAATTTAACTTGTCAATACACATATATCCATATATCAGCTTATATTTTGTAAAAAAAACTAATCAAGAAAAAACTTAATAAAACGACAAATGTTAAAAAAATGATATTATTATTTTATATTTTAAAGTATTAACTTAAATGCAACTTTAATCTTATTTTATATAAAAAAAATTGTTTTATAAGTTTTAAATTTTAATTGGTGACTTCTTATTATTTTTTTATTCAACTCGTATAATACATGAGATATTGTCAAATGTATCAATTAAGTCAATGAAACTTTATTTGTTTCTCTAGAGTAAATAAATTTTAATTTAATGTTCTAATATTGTGTAATCAACAGGTACCAATTTTTTTCTTAATGTTTTTAGTACTATTTTATGGTAAAAAAAAATAAAAGTACAAATACAATTTATGAATAAAAATTGTGTTTTTTATTTTTATTATTAGTTTGTTACACACTAAAAAATTCAAGCGTATAATTTAAAAAATAAAGAAAAAAATAAACTTGAAACTCATCATTTTATCATCTTATTGGATAAAAAGACGTTTTTTCAATTTTTTATTTAAAAAATAAATGTCATTTTTTAATTAAAAAATCTATTTTATTATTTATATTTTCCATGTCATCTTAAAGAATCTATTTTATTATTTATATTTTCCATGTCATCTTAAAGAAAAAAAATATTTATTGTAACATGACACATCATCATTGGTATCATAATAACCTTTTAATAACTTAATATTAGGTTATGTGTTATGCATCACCCCCATCACTCCACGTAGGTGTCACGTAGGTGCCACATAATCAACCAACACCATTACCTCCTTATCACTCCACATCATCTTTACATATGTTATCAATCACTTCCTTATTACTCCACGTCATCACCACATTTTTCTCCTTTTCTTTTTCTTTCATCCCGTAATCCCCCTCACGCCTGCCCCCCTCACGCCTGCCCCCCTCACACCCCCATCACCCACCATAACACAACCTTATAAGAACAAATGAAACTTTAGTTACTTTAAATAGATAAAAAAAAACCTTTTAGACACTTGACAAACTTGGTTATATTTTTATAAAATTATCACGTATGTAAACAACATTAGTTCTAAATATAATCAACTATTCAATTTCATCACGGATTTATCGTAATAATTGCTTAGTGGATATATAATCTAAGAAATTAATTATTTTAAAACAAAAAAAGTTGCAACAAATACACGGCTACAACCTATTTCCATTCTTAAAATTCAAAGTTCTTTCATTTCATTAATATCCTAAATTAAGAACGAGTGTAATACGGAAATATATAACCTTATAACTTTTTAATATTCAGGAAATAACAAACAAAAACAACACGTATCCAGTATAATATCACTTTGTGGAGTCTGAAGGAGAGATGAATACATACCTTATATATACCACACTATGGTAGAAAAGATGCTTCGTACAAGACCTGTGGCTCAAAAGGTTTTCAAAATTTTGAAATTCCTCTTCTTTTTTTTTCTTTTGAATTACGATTAGTAGAGGATAAAAGGATTTCCATGCTACTTGTCTCTAACTATTGGCTTGCGTTAATGTCATAGAGGGATATTAAATTAAAAATCAACAATAAAAAAACCATTTTAAAACACATTTAAATTATACGTATATAAATGTTTTTTTTCCTTAATGTATCCTATTTAGTAATACATAAGTGTATATTAAAGACGTGTGTATAATTTTATTTTTTTTGTGAGAAATACGTTGTGATGCCTTAAAAAACAATTATTCATCAATACACTATAAAATCAATAACACACTTGTACAATAAATTGAATTGGGTTTTGATTAACCAATTAGCTTATAAATATTAAAAGACGAAACCTGTCGGTGAGAACGGGCCTTGAAGATCCTGAGCCAAATCATTCGTCAAGATCTCATCCCTGATGCAATAGAAAAAACTAAGAACGAATTGAGAGAGAACGAAGAATTAATTTTGTTATTGCATACTGATTCAATCGTTACAATCTGTTTATAACTATCCCTAATTCTGTTATTCTACCTTTTCAACAATTACACAATCAACCCTCAACTAATCAACAATTACAATTCAAACCCTCTACAATTACATCGTAACAATACCCCCTGGCTAAGAACTTTCTTGTCCCCAAGAAAGGAAATCAGGAAACCTTAATTGCATCTCATCCAAGTACTCCCAAGTAGCATCAGCAGCAGCTAAATTTGACCATTGAACCAACACTTGCACAGCAGCTTTATTCCTTCGTTTAACCATCCTCCTATCCAATTCAGCAACAGGATAGTGATGGAATCTAGAATCAACAGGAACTGGAATTATTTTTGTTGGAGGACCATCAGCTTTCTTTAACAAAGAAACATGAAAAGTAGAATGAATTTGAACATCATGAGGCAAATCTAAACGATAAGCTACTTGCCCAATTTTCTCCAAAATCATAAAGGGACCAAAATACTTAGGAGTTAACTTGGAATGTTTATGAACTCGTACAGAATTTTGCATATATGGCTTCAATTTCAAGTAAACCCATGTACCCACTTCAAATTGCCTTTCACTTCTGTTCTTATCAGCTTGTTGTTTCATACGGTTCTGAGCTTTCAACATGTTGGACTTCAAAAGTTGAATGGTATCCTCCCTATTCCTCATGAATACATCTACTGCCACCTCTTGAGTATCCTTAGGAACATAAGGAATATGTAATGGTGGATCATAGCCATACAAAGCCTTAAACAGTGTCATTTGAATAGTTGAATGGAAAGAAGTATTATACCACCACTCCGCCAATGGCAACCATTTAGCCCAAGTCAATGGTCTTTCCATAACCATACACCTAAGATATCCTTCAATGCATCTATTAACCACTTCTGTTTGACCATCACTTTGAGGATGGAATGCAGTCGAAAGAGCCAAAGAAATTCCCTGCAAAGACATAAATTCTTGCCAAAATTTGCTTAAAAAAATTGAATCTCTATCCGATACTATAGAAGTAGGACAGCCATGCAACCTGTACACTTGATCCATAAAAACTTGGGCAACATCAGCTGCTGAAAAAGGATGACTTAAAGCCATTAAGTGACAGTATTTAGTTAACCGATCAACAACTACAAAAATTGTATCTTTACCCCCTGATTTTGGGAGACCCCCAATAAAATCCATTGAAATATCAGCAAAAATGTGATTAGGCACTGATAAGGGTTGTAATAAACCTGGTGAAGCTACATTCTCTCCTTTAGCTCGTTTACAAGTATCACAAGAACGAATGAAATTACGAACCTCTTTAAAAAGACCCTTCCAATAAAAAACTCCTTTAACTCTTTGAAAAGTCACATGCACCCCTGAATGACCTCCCACTGAAGATGAATGGAACAAGGATAAAATGTCATGCCTCAAATTCTGATTATTGCCCACCACCAATTTAGTTTTTCTTCTCAAACTCTGACCATCCCACGAATAATGCCTCACCAAATTTCCTTTAATACAAGCTTGAATAATAGCAGCTACCTGCTCATCTTGTAAACAACTTTCTTGTACTCTTAACAATAAAATTGGATCAACTGAAGAAATATGAAGGTTGAATAAAACAGATCCTTGAACTCTAGAAAGAGCATCTGCCACAGCATTCTCTTTTCCTTGTTTATACACTATTTCATAGTCATAGTTCATCAATTTCACCAACCAAGTATGTTGTAATGGAGTGGTAATCTTCTGTCCCAACAAATATTTCAAGCTTTGCTGGTCTGTACGAATAAGGAAATGTGTTATGAACGCTATAGGATGATTATCTTGCATCAAAACCGCTCCTAACCCCAATTTAGAAGCATCAGTTTCAACAACAAACTGTTTTGAAAAATCTGGTAAACTTAAAACTGGAGCAGAACATAAAGCTTTTTTTAATTCTTCAAATGCCACCTGAGCTTGTTCATGCCAATGGAAAGCATCTTTCTTTAATAGTTCAGTTAAGGGTTTGGCTATAACCCCAAAAGATCTTATAAAACGCCTGTAGTAACCGGCTAAGCCCAAAAATCCTCTCAGCTGCTTCAATGTCACCGGAACTGGCCAATTTTTAATTGCTTCAACCTTCTTCGGATCTGTATGTACTCCTTGACCCGAAATGATATATCCCAAATACTCCACTGCAGAACCACCAAAAACACACTTAGATTTCTTTGCAAACAACTGATTGCTTCTCAAGATCTCCAACACTTGTCTTAAATGCGTAACATGAACATCCATATTTTTGCTGAAAACAAGGATGTCATCAAAGAAGACTAAAACACTTTTGCGCAACAATGGTTGAAATACATTATTCATAAGAGCTTGAAAAGTAGCCGGAGCATTAGTAAGGCCAAATGGCATTACTAAAAACTCAAAATGACCCTGATGCGTTCGAAATGCTGTTTTATGTATATCATCAGCATACATTCTAACTTGATGATAACCTGAACGCAAATCCAATTTCGAAAAAACAGAAGCTTGGCCCAACTCATCCAATAATTCTTCTATTAATGGAATTGGAAATTTATTCTTAACAGTAATATCATTAAGCCTCCTATAATCCATACACATCCTCCATTGACCATCTTTCTTCTTTACTAACACCACAGGAGCTGCGAAATCACTTTGACTATCACGAATTACTCCAGCTTCCTTTAATTCTGTTGTCATCTTCTCAATAATATCCTTCTGAGCAGCAGGATATCTATAAGGCTTCTGATTAACCGGATTAGCTCCTGCTTTGAGTACAATTTTATGATCAAACTGTCTTGAAGGAGGTAAAAATTTAGGAATCTCAAACACATCTTCATACTGAGCCAGTAAAGAATCAATACAATCAACTGGTTGATTATTAAGGACCTTAGATCCATAAATCACATCTTTATCTCCATCTATCAATTGAATATTGCAAAGATGTACAGAAGTATGCACATTTTTATCAATAATCTTCTGTACTTTTTCAATAGAACACATAGTCAATTTGTTATCTTCAATACCCTTTAACTCAAATGGTTCACCATTAATAGCAAACTGCATAGTCATCTTGCTAAAATTCCAAACAATATCATTCAAGGGCAATAACCATTGCACTCCCAAGATCATATCATAATTTTCCAAAGGAATCAAAAGTACTTCAGCTGAAAACCATCTTCCTTGCATACTCCACTGAAATTGAGAACAAGCTTTAGAACAAATCAATTGTTTCCCATCAGCCACACTAATTCTTAATGGTTTAATATCATACACTTCACATTGCAAATGCCTTGCTAATTTGCAATTAATGAAGTTATGTGTTGATCCCGAATCGATCAAAATATGCAATTGTCTTGTACCTCTAGCTCCTTGTACACGCATAGTAGCAAATGACTGAAATCCTGTAATAGCATTAACCGACAATTGAGGTTCCTGATCTTCTGGGACATAACACATATCTGCATCCATTTCTTCCTCTTCAACCTCAATTAACAACACTTGTTTCTTTCTACAATTATGGCCTGGAGTATACTTTTCTGGACACCAAAAACATTCACCTCTTGCCCTCTTCGCATCCATATCTTTACTAAAAACTTTTTTTATTCCCGTTCCATTATTTCCAGATTGATTATTCACTGATTTCATTGGTGGAGCAGGTAGTAAGGGCAATTTATAAGAGTTGGAAGGTGGTACTACCTTAGAAGTATAACTGGAATTCTTAAGAACAGTATTAGAATTAGCACCATTAGCCAATTTCTTAATCAAACTTTTATGAGTTTGATCTTGAATTTTAGCCAATCCAAAAGCCTCGTGTAAAGTCTTTGGTTTAAACATTCTAACAGGACCTTTAATTTCCTCCTTAATTCCCTTTAAAAATAAACTAATAGCATAGTTTTCAGGAATATTCAATTTATTAAGGAGAGAATCGAATTTCTTACAGAAAGCCTCTAATTCCTCCAATTCACCAGATTTTGATAATGAAGCTAACTCCTCCATTGGATCTTCATACAAATTATTCGAAAACCAATCTGTAATAACTCTGACATAATCCACCCATAATACTTCAGCTATTGTAGCGTTTCTTGACTTCATGAACGTTTGATGCCACTGCAAAGCATCATCTTCTAAATGAATCACCGCATATCTCAGCTTCATATTTTCAGGAGTATCATCCACACTAAAAAATTGCTCACACTTATACAACCATCCATCCAAATCTTTCCCATTGAACTTAGGAAAATCAATCTTTCCCAATCTAGTCATCCTCAATGGATTTCCATTCTGACCAATTGTTGGAGGAGGTTCATGTCTTCCATTGATTCCATTACTTGCAAATTGACTAACCATCGCTAACAATTCATCACGCAAATTAGCGATAGCTTGATTAGTTTCCACCGAAGATTGCTTCAATTCCGTACTAAATTGACGCAATTCCACAAATGCTCTTTCATGATCTTTTAACATTTTGTCGATCTCCTGATTACGCGTATTGTTCGCCATCAAAGGAAACGAATGGTATCACCGGAATTAATGGCCGGAGGAGCGCTAGCTCTGATACCAATTGATGCAATAGAAAAAACTAAGAACGAATTGAGAGAGAACGAAGAATTAATTTTGTTATTGCATACTGATTCAATCGTTACAATCTGTTTATAACTATCCCTAATTCTGTTATTCTACCTTTTCAACAATTACACAATCAACCCTCAACTAATCAACAATTACAATTCAAACCCTCTACAATTACATCGTAACAATCCCACACATGCGTATAGCACCTACAAAATAATCAGGAACAGTATCTGTACAACTGTAATTTCTGAACTTAAAAAAAAACTATCAAAAATGATGACAAAAAGAAAAAACAAAAAAAAATGCAGGATTGATCAACCCGATCTTCTCTTAATTAATTCGATCACATGAAAATATGATATAATTTAAAAGGAACTTTATTTAAAAGGAATTATTATTCGAAAACTGTAAGACCCAACCATAGTCCAAAATAAATTGAAAAGTATTGACATTGCAGTGGAAAGTCATATTAGTCTAAAACATAATCATAATGCCAGATAAGATCAAAATAAAATGGCAATGTCTTTAAAAAGAGAATGTTAGTTTTCAAGCCACACAGGTAACTTCTAAAATCAGTTAAGAGATCTCATTCTAGCATAGTTACATGAATATCTATCTAATAGATAATACACATGCAGAAGTCAAAATTGCAAAGGGAGTTTTAAGATTTTATGGTAAAATTAATAAGCAAACATATATAACATGTGATGCACATATAATACATAGATCGAGTAGTAAATAGCTCAAGGTTCATAGTTGCGCGCCCAAAGGCAGACCAAACACCAACTTATGGTACTGCTAGGAACTCTTCGGTACGTCTACATAAAGTTATTTCTACCCCAGTGCGACACCGAAAGTTACTTCTATGATAGGACCTTTAGTCAAACTCTAGGTTACTTTTTCCCAATTTCAAAACTCTACATAACGGCCCAACTCATACACGACCATTATCATCATTTCATACGCCCAATCATTTGTAAGACTTTAGTAGAAACATCTATATGTATATGAAATCATATATTTTCATGTAAATAATAAATAATATATGTTAACATATCAAGATATATAACGTGTTGAGTAAACATAAATGAACCTGTATTTTAGCCCAAAAACATATTGAAACATTTGAGAGAGAACGTGTAGAACTCACCTTAGAGTGATGCTATAGTTACAACAAGCTAGAGAGCAGTAAAATCATGTGCGGCCCGGGGAAGTGGCAATCCCGACCCCCGTCCCGGGCCCATTTTTTAGGGGGCACAAAAATTTTTATATATACATATATATACGGATTCATTCAAATGGGAATTAATAAGGTGAATCGAACTAAAAAAAACATTTATAAATACATTATTTAATGGGTGCAAAAAAATCATTTTTTTAAAGTATAGAAAGTTACTTTCATGTCCTTTAAACTAAATATGTCAAATGGTTTGGATAACGGTTTATTCGGTCTGGTTTAATCGGTTTTCAATTTCTTTCCCTATCAAAAAACTGAACCGAATTCGAGAAGTGGTTCGGTTCTAATTTCGGTTAAACCAAATAAACAGATTGAAAGCCAAATAAACCGCTTAAAAGTCGAATAAACCGATCCAAATAAACCGATTAAAAACCAAATAAACCGATCTGAATAAATCGAATTCAACCGAGTAAACCGAATTCAATCTTATATATTATTAATAAGATAATAAAATTAAATTTGAATTCGGTTTAATCGGTTAATTAAACACACCAAATTTATAAAAAATGGGAATTAAAAACCGAAATTCGGATATGGTTAGGTACCGAACCGAAAACATAATTTGGAATTTGGATACAGCTAAAACCAAAACGAAAACCGAATTCAGAATTCGGTTTGATTTTTTCAGTTACGAATACATTTTTGTTTTCGGTATTAAGCGGTTCTTTGGTTTTTCGAACACCTTCACTTTAATATTGGAATTCGTTAGGGGGCCTTTTTTCCGGCTCATCCTGAGCACGCCAATTCTCAGGACCGTCCCTGAGTAAAATAAAAAAAACACCCTATGACGAACAAGAACCTGCTCATGCATACATATTATTACTAAGGACTCACTCACACAAACATTTGTTAATCACCCTGACTCAATACCCAACAACAAAAGCCATGTTAATCATGAAAAGGATGAAATACAAATTAACAATTTTACTTAAAGATGTTATTAACCCTTTGGTCTTAATTTTAGAATCATAAACTAATTCTAACACACTGTTCGCATGTTTCATGTTTAATTGAATGCTTCCATGCATGTCCACAACATGGCTTCCTATCCCACTTACATCAGTCAACATGATCTGTAAAAGAAAACCTACAATTAAGATCATTCATCCTTTTACTTCATAGTTTGATTCGCTTGGGTGTTTAGATCTATAATACCCACAAAAACATACCAAATAAATAAATAAATAAAATAAAATAAAATTATTAATTAATCAAAAGTCAATAAACGAAATCAAATAATAAATACGACCAACAATGTTCCGACAAATTAAATTACATGTTCCGAGGAAATAACGAGTTAATAACCGAACCATTTAATTTAACAAATTAGAATTTTGTTTGAAAACTGACCCATACCCGAACCGTAATATACTTTAATTTATTTCATAATCTATATTACATAAATATATTGTATAAAAAAAAGAAAAAAAAATGTATATATATATAGGTCTTCCTTTACAAGCTAAGTAAACCGACGTATGTAATATGTTTAATATATATATGTATATAGGAAAGGGATCATATAATAACCCTCATTAATTGCGGTAACCCATTAACCCTGGCAAAAAACGCTCAAATCGCAAAAAAAAAATTTCATGGTTTTTTTTATGCAAAAATAGGGGGGCTCCTTTTTTAAGCGTTCGCTAATTCACAAGCGTTAAAAAGTTAAACGAAATGTAAGTTTGCGTTACACTGCGACACTTAAATAAATGTTCGCAGTGTAACGCAAACTTACATTTCGTTTAACTTTTTAACGCTTGTGAATTAGCGAACGCTTAAAAAAGGAGCCCCCCTATTTTTGCATAAAAAAAACCATGAAAAAAAAAATTTGCGATTTGAGCGTTTTTTGCCAGGGTTAATGGGTTACCGCAATTAAGGTGGGTTATTATTCACTCCTTACCCTATATATATATATGTATATATATTACATTTTTATAACTAAATATATATTACATTTTTAAAATCAGATTTAAAAAGGTCACGACTTTGAATCCTCTCTGAAACTATTTTTTTATTTGATTTATTTAAATCATTTAAATCGAAATCTCTCAAATTTTAAAAATGCTGAATCACAAATTTAAGAAATTAAACCAATTTAACCGGGTTCACGTTAAAAGGTCTAAATCATCCAAAAATCTAACCCATTACGCATAAGAACTAATTCGTTTATACTAACGTTAAATTTAAACAAAAACACAGATTTCTGAATCGCCAGAAAATTTGATTACGATCGTGTTTATCTGATTTGTTGCTGATAAATTTGCTACGGCTAAGGTACGGATTCTGTTTATTTAAATCATAGTATTTTCTATTCTGTAATCTGTTTCTGTAATCCTTAAAATTCATTTCTTATTATATCTTGAATTCTGATTGCCACGATATGATATCGTGTTTCTCTGTTTTTGTTTATCATGCAATAGATCAAGATTATATTGTACTCATTATTGCATGATCCGAATATGATTGAACTTGGTAGTTTAACTACCTTATTGAACTTGGTAGTTTATCTACCCTACTGAACTTTCTAAAACTGTATTCTGTTACCCAAGCATGACTCTACCTGTAAGGATGACTACAGGCCTATTATGGCGGCAACCATAATGTGGAACCATCCGTGACGGTTAGTTGAGTTCACGGCGTCTCCATAAGTACTCTGATAGTACACTGTACACCTACTGATGTCTGGGAAGGCGTATGGACTGGTCCTAGGATAATTTTTAACTGTACTTTCTGATTTTTGGGGGATAGTGACGTGTATGCCAACACTAACTATCTCATGTGCCTGGTAAGCGGGAGTAGCTACCCGTGAACCTTACACTATTATATGTACAGTCGGCTCGTGGTATATTCTGTAATGTTCTAATTATGGCTTAAAATATAAAATGTGTTAATGTTTTTGAAATATAAAAGCCAGACAACTGATTACTGTTCCGATCTTGTTTCTGACCACTATCCGGTTATATTTTCACTTGAATTTTTCCTATTTTTCACCACCTTCTGACCTTCTTTATTACTATTGTTCATCCGTTACTGAGCATTCTTTGGCTCAGCCGTATTTGTTTTTGTGGTGTTTATCTCTTTTGTGTAGGTAATCAAGAAAACCAGGCGGAGAACTTTTGAGAGTAAAATCGGAGCTAAATCTGAAAATTTCCGTTACTGTAGTAAATGTAATAATCAATACTTAAAACTTAAATTTGTTTTGTTATGTTTAATTATCAACTTAAGACTTATGTATTTATGTTTTAAATACATTTGGGATTGTTGCATTTACTTCTGATTCCGTATACGTGACTCGTCAGCCCTAGACCCGGTTGGGGTGTCGCAAGATCCCTCCTATATCCAACCCAGGGTGTACAAGGATCATCTTCATACAGAGATGATTACCGTAGCAATTAACCTTCACGAACGTATAAGACACGGGTTAGCCACGTGAATAAAACCGTAACAAATGACCATAATCTATCAAGTTTTAAGAAGGAAGTACGTACCTGGTAGATGATTTGACAAATGACACCTTTGGTCCTTGTTCTTTTCATTTTTTTTAGTTTACCCTGAAATCCTGAATATTCGAAACAGATACCACTAAACGGAAACGGTGTTACACTTTATTCACAATCTCGTACAACAAAGAATTGCCAAAATTCAGGGAGTTACAAAAACCTACGTTGTCACACAGCTTAAAATTGTTTCATACATGGATCAAATATTCTACAACATATATTACAACTGTCTTGTCAACATTTAATTACCAGTCTAACCACAATGAGATCTGAATAGCTACAACCATAGTAGTTAAGAGTTTTTGTCTACTCAAAAACAAACCGCATAAGAAGCTTTACATATTCAAATTTCTTTCCTTTTTCGTTATGCAGTGGAACAGACCGAATCCCGCTTCTCAATTCAGACACAGGCAAACATGTTTGACCAGCAAAGTCATCTTTCTCAGATACATCGTGTTCTCGTACCACAATCTTTAGTAAAGCCAGCTCAGGGACCGTCAATGGGAATGTAAATTCTTCATTCCATACGGGTATCCAATCATCTTTAATTACTTTGGTTTTCTTCTTGGTGACATCAGCAGGCACTCCAACTATATACATCTGTTGGTCAATTCAACGTCAAACAGACTGGTTGTCAAGTTATAAACAGGTTAGATTCTTTAAGTTAATCAAGAAAATTGATTTGTTAAAAGAAGTTGAATAAAATTGTGTCGTATTGTATCATATAAAAGTAATAAGTTTGACCTTCGTGCAGAAATCTGGTGGTGAGAATGTATCAAAATGAGTCTGGCTAAATTCCATACGCCACCCATCACCCATATATACATTCACCTGACAAAATATAGTGAGTTTTATATTTATATTCACCAAGAGTGTCTTGAAATGAAACTCAATGATCATGTGACATCAAATATATAAAATCAGGATAATCATCTGTAGCAAAGGTAGGTATAGTAGAATGTGTCTGGATGTCGAGTTAATAATACAATTAAATGGTTGAATTTTAATTAAATACTGATTATCGATGAAAGTAACAGATAACATGAACACAAGTATTATTAATTATTATTAATATTTTGATTTTTTGAAAAAAAGGAGAGAATATGTGAACGGGTCCAACTAATAGTGAACGTTACCTGAGATAGGTTAAATGAAAGTTTATGAGGTAACTTACATTATTCTTGCATATTTCAGTTTGTACAAATTTTCAAATGAAATGAAACTAATTACTTAAAACTGATTATTTAATCCAGAAGCCAAATCTGATTATCTAAACATTAGAAAACTGATTACTGCAATTCTAAACACACCTACAATATGATCAATAGCAAAGATCTACCAACCTTCAAAGTTTTCTTCACAGGTAATGTTACTTTTGGATCAAACACCTCGTTATTAGGACCTCTGCTCATTAGAAAATCTGGCTTCTTGACATAACCACACCCTCCATTGGCTCGAAACATTCCATGCATCATCCAAAGTGATCTGCCATATCCCTAATCAAAAACCAACAGTTTAAACAGGCATTTAAATGTAACAATGTCCTATATTGTTTTATTTAAAAGAAATATATGTACTTATTCCAAATGATTTCCACCTTAAAATTAAAACTCACCTGCATATTGGAAGCGACCATTTGGGCACCATGCATCCATGCAAGGAGTGGTTTGAAATTTGTAGAGGTAATTCTAGTACCCTTTGGGAACACTCTAACTAGATTCTTTTGAGTAAACCTAAAGGAAACATATTCATTACGTATAACATGTAAAATGTTATATTATCGTCCACCAGGAGTTAAAGATACAAAAATTCAGTGATTAAATACCTGACTAAATCAGTTCCATAACGAGCTGCAGCTTTTTCAAGAGTTTGTTCACTCAAACTAAGACGCTTACCTTTCCCTGATTCAACCTTTAATGCCTTCCTTACTTCCTTCTTTGCTTTAGCAGCATGAATTCCAATGATTCGTATGTACTCAGGAGGCGTTTTCTGTCCAGTTTTCTCTTTTCCAACATCTCCATCTCCATCTCCATCTTCGTCTTCGTCTTCGTCTTCGTCTTCGTCTTCGTCCTGATTATTAGTAATCTGCTAAAAGATCCCCAAATTAAACAAAAATACCTTTAATAGAGCAGTAAAATGAACTTTAAGATGTTATTTATCTAACCATTTTATCAGTTGGACTTCCATTTTTACAGTCATATGGTTTCTCTTCCCCCACACACAACTCTTCTTCAAGCTTAGTTTCAAGGCATTCAATTGGTGGTTTTGTTGAAAGAATGATGTGATGCTTTAATTCTTCAGGTGAAGGGAACTCATCATTATCTCCTATTTTGGGGCAGTAAAGCATATCTCCAAATATTTCTGTAGCCATCTAAAAAAAGCCACAGCAGTTTTTAAATATCAACTGTATTTATAACTTCAAAAGCATAAGAAGTTTTTAGCTAACCTCTGCAACTTTAGCTTGAAGATTTGGTGTAAGATGATCTTCTAAAGTGATGATTACTGGATAAGGAGATTTCACAAACGCATGCTCTTTAATGGACTTGAAACATTTGCCAAGCTTCACTGGAGTTGTCAAAGTCCTATTTTTGTTTAATTTCAATCACCAAATTAAACTTATAAAACTCATTCGCACAAGACAAAGGAAAGAAAAGGAATTTGACTTTGGCATACCACCCGTGAAGAACATGTATCCCATCTTTTGCTTTATTTGGCCATAAATCTAGCTCGATTACCCTCACCCCTTTATGAAGAGCTTTTATGATCGGCACTTCACTACAGTCACTGTTGAATTGATTTCCTGTGAGGTACGAGTTGTGGCCGGTATATATGAAATAATGTTGCAATGGCGCAGTCATATCATGGTGTACCTGGAAATATGTGTATGTTCAAGAGGGCGTTTAGATGTATGATTTGAAAGCATGTGACATTGAACAATCATCAGTTGCTGATTAATTGAATTTTAATGTGCTTGTGTTTGAAGTTGTAACAATCAGTTAATTAGATGTTCAGTTTTTGACAAGTTTGATTATGAAAGATACAAATAGATTAAATGATCAGAATTGACAAGTTTAAATAAAAAGCGCATATGGGAAATGAAATTGAGCTTTTGGGAAGCATAATCAGTGCAATCTAGGTTAACTTTTTACAGTAAATTACAAAATCAAGATTGATCATTCCTTGCTCACAGTACTACACCTTTATCTTCTTCAGAAATCAGAAGTTCATATAGACCAAAAACCCTACCACGAGTTGGGATATAGAACCATTAAACCCAAAAATCCTGAATAAAACTTAAAATTGAATCCAATCAAAGTTCAATACTGCAGTTCTACTGTAAGTATTAACTGAAATGTGAAATGGGTTGTTTTTTTAACTCAAAAAGGATACGACAGTAACAACTAACAATCGATACAAATGGAAAAATATGTAGATCATAAACTGTTGACAAACCTCGGATGTGATGGGGCCGTTGAGGTCATCGAGGAAGAGGTATTTGAAGAAATCATCAAGACTAAAAGAGCAGAGAGTGAATTTTGGTCGGAATCGATGCAACAGTAGCTCCATTGTACGCTTAGCATCATCGATTGTGATATCTTCTTGTCCCTGAAAGTCGATCAAGAACCGTCGGAAGTGATCCGGCGACATCTGCGAGTCATTGTTGGTGTACAGGCTGAAAGCATCGATGACGTCCGGTGGTGGGCTCCGTTCAGTAATCTTGAACTTCCGATTAAAGACGATCATCTTGTAGTAGTGATAATCGTACTCCATTTTCTTCTTCCTCTTTACTGATTTCTGGGAGGTTTACATGATACCTGTTTTTATTTTTATATCACGCGTCAACTTAGCGTACCGTTCGGCGTTCACATCTTGAAATTAAGTAAAAAAAATTTGACTCTTGATTGTCGTGTTTTTGAAAGCGTTGCGTTGTCTCCGATTTTGACAGATTGAGGTAGCAATTTATTTTCAAGCTTCAAATAAAATTAATTTACGAATGAGAGAGTGCCCCAATGGTATCCTAGGATAAAGAGGTCTTGGGTTCAAAATACTCCCGCAACGAAAAATGGGTCTGGAGGGTTTCCTCTTGGGTGGTTGTGATGGCTCATGAGATGTTCAGTTGATGACATGGTCTGGAAATAGTGGGCTCACACGATTGAGACATTTGTCATTCAAAAAAAAAAAAAAATTAATTTGGCATGTTTCATATTTTGTGGGCAAAATGATCTTACCATCACCCCCACCTACTTTTTTATAGTTAGGTTTGATACTTAGATGACAAAATTATTTGAAATTAAATTCTTGAAAAAAATGGTTCGTTAATAAAAACGTTTGAAGACAGTCGGATATCATTAAAAAAAGAGTTAATTACACAAATGGTCCCTGTGGTTTATCAGGAATCTCAGGTTTGGGTACTAACTTTTTTTTATAACACTCTGGGTCCTTAAATTCCTTAAAACGTTTCACCACTGAGTATTAGGGTAACATGCCGTTTAAAATTAACGGTTTTAGCCTCACGTGCCTAGCACGTGAGGGCATTATCGTCCTTTTCACTTCTCTTCTGGTGGAAAATATCCCAACCAGATTCCTCTCTTTCGCCTGTTTCAAATCCAGCCGACCCAAAACCGATCGACGAATCATATATCGACCCGAATGGCTATAACTCATCCCCACATGTTTACAGTTGGACTGGAGGCTGTTTCGGCATGATTTTGAAGACGTGATTGATTCCTAATCATCAATTTTGATTACCAAACAGTATTACATCAAGCAATCGTTTCCAAAATAGGATTAATAACTACAAACCTAAAATCAAATGTAAATCGTATAAAAACCAAATCAAACTATCTATTAACACTCTTTCATCCTTGGCGAGACTTTCTGTATAACTCAAACAAGTCCACAAACTTTCTAGGTCGCTAGATCATTGCCTGCAACTGGTTCACTATTCCTTCTCGGGTTCTCTAGCAAAGACCACAAATTAGAAACACCTGGTAAGTGATTCTTGAACCAAACTACTCGTTTTTCCATAGGGAATGAAAGCCCTATGCTTATTTATTCAAACGAATACTCTATCAAACAAATTGTTACAAAAATCAAATTAGGGTTCTTTGAAATTTAAAGTGTTAATTACACAAATGGTCCCTGTGGTTTATCGGGAATCCCAGGTTTGGGTAAAACCGTTAATTTTAAACGGCAGGTTACCCTAATACCCAGTAGTGAAACGTTTTAAGGAATTTAAGGACCCAGAATGTTATAAAAAAAAGTTAGTACCCAAACCTGGGATTCCTGATAAACCATAGGGACCATTTGTGTAATCAACTCATAAAAAAATTAGAATGTGCTACTTATGTCATTTAAAATAAAATAAAAGGATGAGCATGAACCAATGTCCGATGAGAATTTAACATACGACATGCTAAAAATATAAAATATAAAAAACAAAAATCCAGTACAAAAACAAAATCCATTCATTTTGCCTAAAAATACTAAAACTGATTTTTAAAAACTTGAAAACCGACTCAAACAAACTCAATTTCACGTCATTGTAACCGTATTGTCGAATCCTAAACCTCAAACGTTAAACCCTAATAAAACCTAAATTTTAAAACTAAACCTTAAAGTTTAAAAATACAACCTAAAACTTAAACTATATAGCTAAACATTAAAGCTAAAACTTGAAAGTTAATATTGTAGGCTTGTAGAGTTCGACGATACCGCATGTAAGATGCTTTTACAGCGTAAGGTGGTAACTCTCAACCATTACATCTACGTACGTACTTAAGTTGGCGAATTTATATCCAACTTGAATAAAGCCAAACAAAACGTAATGAAAATTACTCGATTTAAAAAAAAAAAAAAAAAGGAGCATATCTTAATCAAAATGACGTTTAGAGTTACGTGGTTTGTCTAAGTTTTCGTAGCTGAATTTCAAGACCTGTATACCCGAATTCAAAACAAGCAGTTTCCCCTGTAATTTACAATGTCAATTTTTTATGTAAAAATTTATGAATTTTTTATTTGAGCTATTCACGTGTTTGTTTAGAAAGTCAGTTTAATTTAGAATTGTTTTTTTCAACTTTCACTTGAACTATTATATATTTGATGTATTCTATAATAAAGGACTGTTTGTAATGTTTTAATAATTATATGTTTTAATATAGAATAACATGTGACTTTTTTTAATTATGTCAGTTTAAACTTTAATATTTTCTCTAGCATAGGTAACATTTAAATTTTAGCTGTTTGTACAAGTTTATAGGATGCATAAAGTTAAGTTAAACTAAGGGGCTGTTTGTTTGGATCTGAATGGTTCAGATTTAGACCGTTTGTTTGGGGAAAAAAATCACATCCGAATGGGATCCTATGTCTAAACCAAGGTCTGAATGGTTCAGACTTGAGATGGAGTCTGAATAAGAAAGGAAGAGGGTGGGGAACCTCTGAATCACCCACCGACTGCTACTCCACCATCGGACCACCACTGCTCCACCACCGGACCACCTCTGCTCCTATGAATCATCGACCAAGCTGCAATCGCTACTGCTACACCACCGCTACACCGCTCCACCACTCCATGCTACACCGCGACCATCGAATCGACCGGGGGAAGGGGGATGCGACCATGGAAAGAGCTGAGAAAGGGCCGCACCAACGCTTCGGGGCTGAGAAAGGACCGCACCATCGCTTCGGGTCTGCGAGGAGCTGCGGAGGATATGGGAGGAGACCCGGAGGAGACGGGGAGGAGATGCAGAGGAGACGGGGAGGAGAACGGGTGATGCGAAGGAGATGGGAAGGATTACGGCCGAACAACTGAACAAGGGATGCAGACTTGCGTAGGAGACTAGGGTTTTTGTCAAAAAAAAAGTTTTTTTTTTGTTTTTTTTTTCATTCAGACATGCAACCAAACAGTTTTCATTCAGACCCTTTTAACCATTCAGAACCTCTTAACCATTCAGACATCTTAATCATTCAGCACTTAATGATTCAGACCCAACCAAACGGCTCCTAAATAAGATTCTTATCTTAAAAAGTCTAAAAATGATTTTAAATCATTAGATCATTAATCAACGACTATGATTAAATAAACTTGTTGGAGGATATATTAGTAATGACTACTTTTATTGACTTTTTATTAAGTTTCCCAACCTTTTTTTAACGTTCATAGCTTTTACTTACAATTTTTTTTTAACGAAATTATTTTTTGAAAAAAAATATACCATAAAAATGAGCATTTTTTATCTTCAAAATTAGTATAATGTTGTTATGAAAAAAATTGTTTTTTTTTTATTTCATTATGTCTTTAGCACAAGTGATTGTGTCTATTGTACATGGTGTTGTGTCTTTTGTGTTTGTTGTTCAATGTTGTGTTTTCATGAACAATTTAAGACACAATGATGTTGCAGAATACATAACGTCATGCAAAGATGACACAGTGACAAGTATGAATAACATAATGATCTTTAAAAAAAGACACAATTACGTACCTATAAAAGGCACAATTACCTATAAAAAAAAGACACAAATTATGAGTATGAACAATTTCGCACAGAGCCTTGTGTCTTTTGTAAAAGACATTGTGTCTTTTATACATGTCGTTATATCTTTTGTGTTACCTGCTCATGTTGTGTTTTCCTAAATAATTTAAGACACGATGATGTTGTAGCATACATAATGTCAAGAAACGATGACACAATGACGAATATGATTAGCACGATGATCTTTAAAAAAGATATAATCACCTGTAAAAAAGACACAATTGCCTGTAAGAAATTGATTATAATTGATGAAATTTATATAGTATGATTTACTTTTTTTAATTTGTAACCGTAAAATTAAGCATTACTTAGCAAACTAATAACTTGACCCTACTATTCAAAAGTGCTCAAAAAAACCTATGTTTATTTATAATCATTAAGTAGAAGTTTATTAGTTAGAGTTTGATTTTAGTAACAATTAAGTTTGATATCAATTAGTGTTGGTTCTAGCCTTCTAGATAGTAACAATACCTTTTAAAGCACGTATGTTGGTTGTGTTGCTGTTGTGTCTATCATTTCATTAAAGACAAGAGTCCCTAGTACCACTTTGTCTCTCCTTACTACCTTCCACAAAATATATAAACTGTTATGGGTACTTATTTCTTAATCATTATAATGCTCAAAACAAACTGTTACGTATTGTTTGTATTGTTTTGTTAAAATGTAATAAGTGAGGGGTCGTTTATGTCTTTTGTGTATTTTGTAAGGGTTGTTTAGCAATAGTTAAACAATTCAGGCTAGTCGTTATAGTTGGTTGTAACTGAGATTGGAGATCATCGATAATGAATTGACTAGTTTCCCTCTCTTACGTGTTCTCTCAATTTTGTTATCGTAACATTGGTATCAGAGCTACCGATTCCTGATCGGAGCTCCGGTTACTGTATTCATTGGAATTTAGCAACGGCATATGCTGACAAGATCGAAAGAAATGGAAAAATTGGAGAAGTTGGCACAAGCAAACGCGAATATGATAGTGAATCAGCAAGCTATTTTAGATCAAAATTCGGAGGCAATTCAATTGTTACAGACAGGAATGACGACATTGGTGACGCAATTGGCAGAAATCAATAATCGGTTGAGAAATGACAGAAATGGAGGTTTTCAAGATCAGAGATTGGTTCGAACAGGAAGATTGGATTTTCCGAAATTCAATGGTGATGAAGTGGAAGGTTGGATTATCAGGTGTAATCATTTTTTTATGATTGACAGAACACCAGATTGTTCGAAGGTTCATTACGCAGTAATCAATTTGGAAGGACCAGCTTTGGAATGGCATCAAGGTTACGTGATGAGTCAAAATCGCAATGTTGAAGATATTTCTTGGGATGAATATTCCAGATCTGCAATTACGCGGTTTTCAGAAAGATTAGCAGAAGATCCTATGGAGGAATTGAAGAATCTTCATCAGACAGGTTCTATTTCCGATTATACGAAAGAATTTGACACTCTGTTAAATAGAGTCAAATTATCTGATGAATATGCTGCAAGTTTGTTTGTGGGAGGTTTAAAACCAGAGATTCGTTGTTTAGTAAAGATTTTTAAACCTAAAACAATGAGAGATGCCATAGCTATGGCTAAACAACAAAATGTGGTTTATTCCACCTTATTTGGTAGTAAAGAATCTAAAAACAGTAGTAGTGTGATCAACAGTAATGTGTCTGCAAAGGGGGGTAGTGCAGTAGCTGTAAATAAAAAAGAAGTGGTGAATCCAGTGAATACTTTAGCATTACTACCAACTCCTCCTGCTAATAAAATGATTAAAAATATTAAAAGAGTTCTCGCTAAGGTAGCAGAGGAAAAAAGAGCAAAAGGAGAATGTTTTTGGTGTAATGAAAAATATTCTCCAACTCATAATTGTAAATTCAAACATTTGTATATTTTGGAAATTCATGGAAATGATGAGGATGAAGAAGAAAATAACAATGAGCTGCAAGAAATGGAAATGGATGCTCAAATTTCTATTCATGCTTTGAGTGGGGTAAGTTCTTTCTCTACCATGAGGGTGATTGGAACCATTGGAACTAGACAATTACAAATTTTAATTGATTCAGGCTCAACTCATAATTTTGTTGATTTGAAATTAGCAGAGAAATTATGTTGTCCTACTCAAGAAGTGTCTTTGATGAAAGTTAAGGTTGCCAATGGTAAAGAAATTGAATGCAATCAATTATGTAAGAATTTTCAATGGTTGATGCAGGGAATATGGTTTAGAACTGATGTGGTTTTATTACCATTAGACAATTATGATATGGTTTTAGGAATACAGTGGTTACAAACTTTGAATGACATTGTATGGAATTTCAAAAATTTAACCATGCAATTCAAGGTTGGTACTAAAACTATTGTGTTAAAAGGAGTAAATAAGAATGGAATTTCATTGTGTTCAATAGAGAAATTATCACAGTTGCTTAGCAAAGAAAGCCCAGTGTAACATCTGTGCCGGAATCGTTACCGGAACAGTAAACTGTACAGTAACTTGTACAGTAACTCAGGTACAAAATTCGAGAAACTATGTCTAGACTATTGATGCATTTGATTATCATGAAACTATTAAACGATTGTCTGAATCCGACTTAAACCTTAGGGTTTAACAGTCAGAAACATGTCAGACAACACAGTGTTGAAACATAGATACTTGATATGATACTATTGTGTATAAACGTATGTGAGGTTAAACAAGACAAAACTTTAACGGTTATTGTTATGGAATGCTAAACAGACGAATTATTCGTATAGGTGACGATCTGTACGAATGATTCTGATAGTTTAACGTTCTGAAATAATGACTTAACAGTAGAAAACAAGAATCAGAAAGCCAAATCATCGACGTGTTCGTTCGAATGACGATTCGAACGAATATGCGCGATGGTGACGCGATCTGATGAAACGATAACGAAAATGAATAACAATACGAACGATCATAAATTTAAAGAAATATAATATTTCTTATTTTACAATTTTGAAACTCATCATAAAATAATTTAACTTTAACTATTTTAAATTAAATCGCGAACAATTTAGCTAAATGCGAAAAATTAAACAAAACGCGTAAACTGTTATAATTCGAAAAATAAAATTTAACGTAAAGATATTTAAAAAGTTTTATGATAATATTTGTACTCTATAAATCCTAAAAATATTCTTTTTATTTAAATTACGAAAAAGTCGCGTAACAATCCGGAAACGCGACGAACTTCCGAACCGAGCAACCGAAACGAACCCGAATACCCACGGGGTATAAAAACATCAAATGAGAGTGTTTTCTTTCATTTTTAATCAACTCTCTCTCTCTCTACCCACCAAAACCGTTCGTTTCTCTCTCTACAAAGAAAACCACCATTTTTGCTACTTTGAAGCTCCATATCTCACTCAATCGGTGGCCAAATCACGTGTTCTTGGAGCCTAAACGACCACCTTGACGTCCTCTACAAGAAAGTACAACGGATCTGAAGGTTTCACCACTGAAATCAGAGGTATGATGCCATGTAGTTTCCAGAAATTTAGGGTTTTCATGGTTTCTTCTTGTTTGTTCGAACCACACACACACACACCGGTTCTTAGCTTAAACAGTCGAACCAGAACACCATGCAGGCCATCTGTAGTATAACATGAGCCTTAGAAACAAATTGGGAATACTTAGATCAGTGAAAATGACGAAGGAGATATGCAGGGTTCGTGAGGTACCCATGACCGGCGAACCTGTGGGCCGAGACAAAGGCTGGCCGAACCCTGTTGATGTTGGCTACGAACCCTCCCAATGCAACGAACCTCGACGAACCTGCCATGCACAGACAGCAGCCGAACCCTCGGCACTTGCCCAGTCGCCGAACCTTTGTGGTCACAAGGCTGTGCCCGAACCTTCTTCATGGGCGAGCCTTCTGCGAACCCTCCGGCCCCGAACCGTATGCGAAACAACAGCCCCAAATTCACCGAACCTTGGCCTGCATCAGGAGTAGCCGAACCTTAGCTTGGTAGGTTCGCTGCTATGAGGGCCTTCTTCTTCGATTTGTTGAAGCAGCCAGATGTTTCTATGCAGGCCCAACACAATTACATCGGGCCCAACAGAGATCATGTTCATTTGATTTCAGTAACATTTACGGACCAAGATCATTGGGCTATGCCACATTCCAACCGGCCCAACAGCCTCTAAGCCGGCCCAATATGGTTATCAAGCCCAATTCATTTTGTTTTGACCCACGTAGGCAACCCATGGAATTGTTAGCCTAATAAGTTTCGGCCCATTATGACTAAGCTAACCCAATATGAAATTGGCCCAAAGAATTTCGGATAGGCCCAACATCAACTTTTGGCCTGATTACATCTATTTCGGCCCAATCACATCTAGAGCAACCTTTCGGCCCATTTAGCTTGTTTCTAAAGCCATAATAGGCCCATTAACATGTGAGGCCACGTATTGCCTAATTCCAATATTAAAACTAATGACTTACAAGATTATCCGGCTCTAGGAATGCTAAGTAATTTATAGACATTTGAATGATCGTTAAAAGTTATGAAAACAAAGAACAAATGCATAAGTGAAACAAACATTTTCTTAGTATTTGTTACAAAACGATAACAAGTTTTAGACAAATTACATGAGGTATTAAAAGCTTTAAATACCAACTTGTGATTGATGAACAAGTAAAACATCATTAACAAAGAAGAATTGGAGCCGGATAACAAACAATATTCCTAAGTGTTAGTCAACTTTAGGACTAACACTTACACGCACAACGAATCCCTACAAACAAATGCTTATAAACTACAACCATTATGAAATCAATACAGGATCTTGAACACTATACTGAATACTACAACGAGCGCGTGCATATTAGAGTAAGACAAGTCAACCCCTTCAAACACCAGGTGAGTTCATTTGTCCCTTTTCAAATTTATTTGTTTTACTTCGGGACTGAGAAGCATGTTAAACATTTTCATAAAACTCTTGAAATGTTATTTAATGCTTTAAACATAAACATGATGCCTATAGTGAAACTTATGCGGGAACTTAGAATACTTTGAAAAGCAATAGACTTGAACTTATACTTAAACTTGAGGCTTGAAAACATATGTTGGATGCCTATGAGACTTGATTTTTATGCTATAACAATATGCTTAAACATGGTGATTGATGCTTATGTTGCAAACTAGAAGCTTAGATTATACACTCGATGCTTAAACTAAGTGCTTAATGCTTATGTAATAAACTATATTCATAAACTATATTCTTAAACTATATTCTAAAACTATATTCTTAAGCTATACTCGTGATGCTTATGCTATAAACTATATTCATAAACTAGATGCTTATGTTATAAACTATATTCTTAAACTATACTCGTAATGCTTATGCTATAATCTATATTCATAACCTAGAGGCTTAATGCCATATACTAATGCCCAGTGCCGATGCTATAACGCAAATACCATATGCTTACTATGCTTAAATGCTCGAAATGCGTGGAGTGCTCTTAGTGCTATAAACTTTGAAAGCTATAAACTTGATAAGCTAAAACAACGGTTTGGCCTCTCAGTGCTTGCCTCTCCGGTTGTTAAACATTGGATGCTATAAACTATTGACTATGGAAGAACAATAGTTGGTCTCTCAGTGCTTGCCTTCATGTGTTCTTCCTAGTTGGGACTTGAAGAACAATAGTTGGCCTCTCAGTGCTTGCCTTCATGTGTTCTTCACAGTCAGGACTAGAAGGCACCTATTATGGTCTCTCAGTGCTTGCCATAGGGTGACCTTTATAGTCGAGACTTGAGGGATAGACTTATGGCCTCTCAGTGCTTGCCATACAGTGATTCCTCAATGTTCACTCATGCTATAAACTTAAACATAATGCTAAAGCTATAAACGAAATGGAGGGTAGGTAAGACGCTTAATTATCATTAACAGCAATGTCCTATGCGACTTAGTATGTGGTGGGATGTTGGCTAGGGCTTGTTCCCTTACATATGCCCTATATATAAGCATACCGAGTGGGATGATACAGGTGGTGTTAATGAGATTAAGGTTGTTACCTAGGGGATGTATGAATGCTTTTGGGTCAACATCATAAACTTTTAAACATGATGCTTGTTAAACTTATGGAAGCTATTACATAAGAATGCTATAGACTTGTAAACTTTGAAAACAGTAAACTAAAGCTATGATGAAGGATGGATTGATTGGTAGGTAAAATGCTTAATTATTATTAACAACAGTGTCATATCCGGGTTAGTATGTGGTGGGATGTTGGCTAGGGCTTGTTCCCTTACATATGCCCTATATATAAGCATACCGGCTTGGATATTACATGTGGAGTTAATGAGGTTAAGGTTTTACCGAAGGAGGTTTGTGAAACTATTTTTAAACTTATAAACTATATGAACTCACCAACCGTTGTGTTGACTTGATCTTTTACATGCTTTCTCAGGTAATGCACAGGAGTAAGCTTAAGCTTTTGGATTGCATACTAGGATGCCAGATAGCAGACCTAGTAGACTTTTGGAGAAGCACATATTATGCTATGGATGCGAAACACTTTTGATATCTTGTACAGATACAAGATATAAACATTATTCTTTTGGTTAGGTTTACTTAGTTAAATTGCAGAACATTGCTATTGTAATTTAACTTTGTAATCCTATATATCATGTGATTGTGCTTTAGATATTCTTAAACGTTGATGCTATGTAGACAATCTGATCATCATGATTATCATCCACGATATCACGCCCCGGGAACCTTCCGCCTGGCGGGGGACTCCGATCCAACCCCGCCGGCTCGGGGTGTGACACCCAGTAAGTACATTGCAATTTTTTAGTATGCAAGGGAATTCAGATGGTTCTTTTCAACATCAAGCAAAAGTGTCTAATGATTTAGAGAATGAAGAGATAAAACAGCTGTTATTGCAATATGAAGATGTTTTTCAAGTGCCAAATTCATTACCTCCAGACAGAAGTTGTAACCATAAGATTCAGTTGATTGATGAAGCTGTTACTATTAATCAAAAAGCTTATAGGTATCCTATGGGTCAAAAAGACATTATTGAAAAAATGGTGCAAGAAATGTTAGATATGGGGGTTATAAGGCATAGTGTTAGTTCATTTGCATCTCCAGTGGTTTTAGTTAAAAAAAAAGATGGAACTTGGAGATTGTGTGTGGATTATAGGAAATTAAATGAACACACTGTGAAGAATAGATTTCCAATTCCTCTTATTGAAGAGTTGTTGGAGGAGTTAGGAGGAGCAGAAGTGTTTTCTAAGTTGGATTTACGTTCGGGATACCATCAAATTAGAATGAATAAAGAAGACATTCATAAGACAGCTTTTAGAACCCATCAAGGGCTGTTTGAATTTTTGGTTCTTCCTTTTGGATTAACAAATGCACCAGCCACATTTCAAGGGTTGATGAATTCGGTTTTTAAGAGACTGTTAAGGAAATCAGTGTTGATATTTTTTGATGATGTGTTGGTGTATAGTAAGAATATGCAGCAACATATTAATGATTTGAAGGAGGTGTTACAATTGTTTAGAGAAAATGAACTTTTTGCAAAAAGATCCAAGTGTACTTTTGCAGGGTCTCAAGTGGAATATTTGGGCCATGTGATTTCCAAACAAGGAGTCTCTACTGATCCTACAAAAATAGAAGCAGTTAAAAATTGGCCAACTCCTACAACAGTGAAACAACTTAGGGGTTTTCTTGGTTTAACAGGGTATTATAGAAGATTTATTTCTTCTTATGGAGTAATTGCTAAACCTTTAACAAATCTGTTAAGGAAGAATGCTTTCTGTTGGTCAGAAGAAGCTCAAGCAGCTTTTGAAGTATTAAAAATGGCTTTAATACAAGCTCCAGTTTTAGCTTTACCGGATTGGAATCAAGAATTTGTGGTGGAAACTGATGCAAGCTCGAAGGGGTTGGGGGCTGTTTTAATGCAAGGTAAGCATCCGATTGCTTTTGTAAGCAAAGCATTGTCAGCAAGACAATGTACACTTTCGGTGTATGAGAAGGAGTTATTAGCTATATTGTTGGCAGTCAAACATTGGCATCAGTATTTGATTTTGAAGCATTTTACTATTAAAACGGATCAAAAGAGTTTGAAACATCTGTTGGAACAGAAAATTACTACACCCTTGCAACATGCATGGTTAAGTAAATTGATGGGTTATGACTATCACATTGTTTATAAGAAAGGTAGTGAAAATGGTGCTGCAGATGCTTTATCAAGAGTTCATGGGTCTACTTTATTTCAAATGGCAATTTCAGGATATGAACCTTTGTTGTTGGAAAAAATAAAGAATCATTGGAGACATAATGAAGAAGCACAGCAACTGATTGTGAAATTGTTGAATGGAGTAGTGATTAAACATATGAGTTGGGATGGAACTTTATTGACCAGGAAGAACAAGTTGTGGATTGGCAGACAAGATGATTTAAGGTTTGAAATTTTATCAATTTGTCATGCTTCTGCAATGGGGGGTCATTCGGGTATACAACCTACTTTACAAAGATTCAGGGCTATGTTCTATTGGAAGGGGGCTGTTAAGGATATTAAACAAATGGTGAAAAGATGTGATGTTTGTTTAAAAGCTAAGTATGAGACTGTTGCAAAACCAGGATTGCTTAGTCCTCTACCTGTTCCACAATCCATTTTTACTGATGTTTCTATGGATTTTATTAGTGGGTTACCTAAATCAGGAGGTTATGATACTATTTTAGTGGTGGTAGACAGATTTACGAAATATGGGCATTTCCTTTCATTAAAACATCCTTTTACTGCAGTTAAAGTGGCACAAGTAATGATGGATAATGTGTTCAAATTGCATGGGTGTCCCCAAACTGTTGTTACAGATAGGGATCCTTTGTTTCTGAGCATGTTTTGGAAAGAATTTCTTAAGCTACAAGGAATAGAGCAGGCTTTGTCTACTGCATATCATCCGCAATCAGATGGGCAAACGGAGGTTTTAAATAGATGTTTAGAAACCTATCTACGGTGTATGGTCATGACTGAACCAGGTTCTTGGTTGAAATGGTTACCCTTGGCTGAATGGTGGTACAATACGACTTGGCATTCTGCTATAAAGATGACTCCATTTAAGGCTTTATATGGCATTGATCCTCCTATTCATATGCCTTATATTCCTTCTACCACAACTGTAGCAGAATTGGAAGAATGGTTCCAAAATAGAGAAGTTATGATTGTTAATTTGAAACAGAATTTAGAACGAGCACGAAATCGAATGAAGCAATTTGCAGATTTGAAAAGATCTGAAAGAAGTTTTGAAGTTGGAGATTGGGTTTATTTGAAGCTACAGCCGTATGTTCAATCTTCTTTAAGGGTACATAAGTATTCTAAGCTTTCTCCTAAATACTATGGTCCCTTTAAAATTGTTAAAAAAATTGGAGCTGTAGCTTATACTTTGGATCTTCCTAGTGATGCTCAAATACATTCGACTTTCCATGTTTCTTTGCTGAAGAAGGCTTATGAACCGGTGGCTCACCAAGTTACTGTTCCTATGAATGCGGTCCCTTTATTACAACCTTTTACAATCGTTGACAGAAAATTAGCAAAACAAGGCCATGGTTCAGTTGTTAAATTTTTGGTGCAATGGAAAGATTTACCAATTCATGACTCCACGTGGATGACTGCTACAGATTTTATGGCAAGATATCCAGATTTTGATGTTAATTCTTGAGGTCAAGAATGTTTAGAGGGGGAAGTTTTGTTACGTATTGTTTGTATTGTTTTGTTAAAATGTAATAAGTGAGGGGTCGTTTATGTCTTTTGTGTATTTTGTAAGGGTTGTTTAGCAATAGTTAAACAATTCAGGTAAGTCGTTATAGTTGGTTGTAACTGAGATTGGAGATCATCGATAATGAATTGACTAGTTTCCCTCTCTTACGTGTTCTCTCAATTTTGTTATCGTAACACAAACTTATTTTATTTATTTTTATTTTAAAGTTATATAACAAGATAGATATGTCAATACAAACTTCAAGAATGGTATCGTATAAACATTTAATAAAATGTGAAGAAAAATGTAGATAAAAATGCAAAATGTATAAAAAAAATCCTAACCTAATTAAAAATACTTGGTCTCATGTTATTATTAGAAACCCCTTAAAATTACCCCTACTTGTATGCCGTCATACCACACTTTCCATGTATAAGTCCTGCTAGTGTGCCTAATGTTTTTCATTCTTTCAATTCTCAAGACCAATCTTCTTCAATACAACCATCAACACTTAACAGGTATCTGATATGATTTTAACCATATATAAACACGCACGCGCATATATACACACACTTCTTCAACAAAACATAATATCGAGATTCTTAGTGTGTCTTTGAGAATGAGAGTTTAAATTTTCTAAAACCATGTAATGATATGTGTAGAAATGTAATTGGATGAGTGTGTGTGTATGTTTCTCATTCTAAAAAAGTCACCAGTATACGTCTTTTTAAATGTCAAATGCATTATTATTATTTTTAGGTTTATCATCCTCTATACGTTTTTTAAAAGCTAATATTATTTTATTATTCTTATCAAGTATTACTTAATTCATTTTAAAAATAAAATGTAATTAACAATGTCTTTTTTTTTTATCAAATCAGTTTTTTTAAACTATTTTTTAAATTATGTTTTGTGTTCACTTCTATAAAAAAAAAAGGTTTTTCTATACAATTCTTTTTAAACAAGAGTCCTCTTACATATCTACGTTTTAACCTTTTTCTTATAGTTTTTGTTATTAACATCAAATCATATAAATAACAACAACAACCTTGCCCAGTATATTCTCACTTTTCAGTAGGGTCTGGGGGAGAAATATAGATACAAACCTTACCCCTATCCCAATTGGGATAGAGAGGCTGCTCCGAAAGAGTCTTCGGCTCAAAGTTATCGTTTGAAGTTGATCATCCCAATGATTTTAACGTTATTTTCACAAAATAATTGAAATAACGTTAAAATTAGTGCACTTTTACTTTTGTCACTTAAGGGCCACACATATATACATTATATGCGTGCGCCACAAATGGGGCGTTCAAATCATATAAATAGTCTTTACTAAAATGCCATTTCACATAACCGAATACTATTTTTTGATTTCTAACTTCTTTGTTGAATGTTGATATGATTTTCTACAGGCCTTTCAGGAGATTGTATATGACATGAGACATAACTACCGACAACTTGGTATCAATCGTGTGTTGATTTGACTGGCTAGGGCCAAGAAGTGAGTGAGTTTAGATTTATTTTCAATAAAGTTGTAAACTTTAGCACAAAAGTGTGAAAGGGGTTGCAAAGCATCTATGGATTACATATTTGTACTTTGAATTTGGGGATTTTAAAATTCTTTATAATACATCAAGATGGCGGATGAGCAGCCCCATGTCACTGGTAATGATAATAACAGTGGTGGCAACAATGAGAACATTAGTGACATCGTTAATGGCAATAGCAATGCCAATGATAGTAGTGGCGCTGGCAACAATGAGAACAATAGTGGCACCACTAATGGTAATAGCAATGCCAGTGGTAATAGTGGCGGCAATGGTCGTGACAATGATAATGGTAATGGAAATAGAAATGGAGATAACAATAGCAGCTTCGATAACAATAACAATAACAATAACAATGCAAGTCGTGATGGCAATGGAGATGAGAATGACATTACTGATGAACATGACATCATTGGTTCAAACAAAAAATCTTGTTCATGTGTGAAATCAGATTTTTTCCCAGAAGAATCATTCCAGAGCTGGTCCAACTATAAAAAAGCCTTAATGGAAACAAGAGCTCGTCTAAAAGAACGTATCCTTGCCCGTTCATCGGATGATCTTGAGATCCATGGAATGCGTTCTCGAAGCCAAAACCAGATGAAGCGAAACCTTAACTGGTTTGACCTCATCTGGTTTGGTGTTGGAGCTGTGATGGGTGCTGGAGTTTTTGTCCTAACAGGAGAAGCAGCTCATGATTTAGCTGGTCCCGCAGTTCTCATATCCTACCTGATCTCAGGTTTTGCTGCTTTACTTTCTGTTATCTGCTACACTGAATTTGCAGTTGATCTTCCAGTGGCTGGAGGCTCGTTTGCCTATCTGAGAGTTGAACTTGGTGACTTTGTAGCTTTCGTTGCAGCCGGGAACATCTTGTTTGAGTATGTTGTAGCTGGAGCTAGCGTGTCACGTTCATGGACATCATATTTTGCAACTTTATGCAACTACAAACCTAATGAATTCCGCATTAGCATCCCATCTATGGGAAAGGGTTTTGAGTACTGGGATCCAATGGCTGTGGTGGTATCTGCAATCATCTGCATCGTTGCGTCTTTTAGCATGAAAGGTTCGTCCAGGTTCAACTCAATTGCAACCATAATCCACATTGGTGTCCTGATTTTCATAATCATAGCTGGATCAACAAAGGCTAATCTTGCCAATTTTGATCCTTTTGCACCCTTCGGTATTCGTGGTATTTTGAAGGCTTCAACAGTGATTTTCTTCGCGTATGTCGGGTTTGATGGTGTGGCAACACTAGGAGAAGAAACCAAGAAACCAGGGAGAGATATACCCATCGGCTTAGTCGGGTCTATGTTGATTGTCATTACCACTTACTCACTTCTGGCAGCAATAGTGTGTCTAATGCAACCTTACAACCAAATTGATGTTGATGCCCCCTTCACAATTGCATTTGAATCTGTGGGGATGAACTGGGCAAAGTTATTAGTCGGTTTAGGTGCATTAAAGGGAATGACTACTGTTCTGTTGGCTACCATAATAGCGGAATCCAGGTATTTCACTCACATTGCTCGAACCCACATGGCGCCACCCATTCTTGCTGTGGTCCACAAAAAACTCGGGACTCCCGTGAATGCAGCCGTTATCATGACCGCTACAAACTGCTTGGTTGCATTTTTCACTAGCCTTGATGTCTTAGCAAGTCTTCTTTCCATTTCTACACTTTTCATTTTCTCACTAGTGGCAATCGGGCTACTAGTCAGACGATACTACTCAACAGGTGTGACATCAGATCAAGATAGAAACAAGTTGATTTTATTCTTGGTGTTGATTGTTTGTTCGTCTACTGGGATGGCTGTACTTTGGGCATGGGGAGTAAATAGGTGGTTGGTGTATCTGTTTGTTATGGGGATCTGGTTTTCAGCTACATTGGGTATCCGATTGAAGGTGAAGCAAGCAAGGATCCCGAAACTTTGGGGAGCGCCATTTGTTCCATGGCTTCCATCAGGCAGCATTGCATTGAACTTGTTCATGATGGGATCAATTGATGGTGCATCTTTCTTGAGATTCATGGGTTGGACTGCTGTGTTGTTGACATACTACTTTCTTGTGGGATTGCATGCCTCATATGATGCATCAAAGGAGACTGTCAAGATGGAGTATGACAGTAATGAAGTTGAAAGAGGAAATGATGGAGCAAGAGCGCCTGCAACTACTGAACCTGTAGAACTCAATACAATAACAACTAGCAACAACTGATTTCTTTATTTTTTAATCTGGTAAACATATGAAAAATGTGACACGCAAATTTTGAACAAAAAGGATCATTTTATGATACACACGTCTTTGATTGTTTCTCTCGTTCTGAATCATGTTTTATTTTGCATCAGCAATTGTGTTGAACCATTTTGTTTAATTGAGGACAAGCAGCTGTAACATTTGACAAATGATAATAGCATATTCAAATGCATGAAAAACAAAATCAACTCTAAAAAATCATCTATTTTATGAAGTGGTTTTCTATTATTGTTCTTTATGTATTTTAGAAGGTTGGTGGTGAACAACAGCAACAAGAACTTACTTACTTGATTACTATCAAAATTTAAAAAAATGGTGAACAACAGCAACAAGAACTTACTTGATTACTATCAAGATTCAAAAGCATTAAGATAAGATCACCCGGAGAACTACATAATAAAGTTTACTCATAATTCAATATAATTCCAAAGGTTCTCTCTCTACAGCGGCATGATACAAAAGGGTCCATCTACACCACTAAGTTCTTTACCTGCATCATAACTTCTTGTAAAAATAATAAAAGAAAACAGTGTGAGGCATTTTGCACAATTCAAAAAATAGAAAAACATGTGAAACACATACCATTTATGAACTAATTTTGTTGTCTTGTCTTGTTCAGAGTCCTCAAGATCATATGCTCTGTTGCATCAGCAAATGCATTGAACCATTTGAGTTTTCCTGTTGACAACAAGAAAAATCCCATCACAAATCCCAATAAGGTTCCACACCCATATCCAATCATCACCACTTTCCATGTAAATCCATTCTCCTCATCATCATCATCTCCATCTCCATCACCTTTAGGTTGTGGTTGCTGTGATGGCTCACTGCAGTTTTTGGTCAATGGAAACCCACATAGTTCTGGGTTCCCTCCAAATGATGCCACCTCAAACGTGTTGAATTGTTTTCCTCTTGGAATGCGGCCCATGAGATGGTTTTGTGACAGATTTAAGAATCCAAGAGATGTCAAGGCAGTGAGGCTTTGAGGGATCTCTCCTTCGAGTTGGTTCCAAGATAGGTCTAATGATTCAATTTCTGATATTTTACCAAGAGTTGATGGTATTTGACCCGTTAGGCTGTTGTGGGACAAGTTGAGCACTTTCAAAGAATTCAGGTTCCCCATGATGTTTGGAATCTCCCTTTCAAATTTATTGTTTGATAGATCAATAATCGTGTACTCAATCAAAAGTCGTGGAATATCTAGAGCCACTCCTTTAACCGCAACAATTATAGAGTAATACATGCGACCAAGGTACACATATTGTGGTTTTGTGTCACTTTTTACCACATTCTTCATGGCATTGAAATTTTGAAAATACTTTGTAGGGAGTTGCCCTACAAACCCATTATGAGACAAGACAAGGACTCGCAGACTTGGAAATGGGAAGTTAATCCTAGAAGTTATAATGCCACCATGAAAATTGTTTGATTTAAGGACAAGAGCCTGTAATTTGGGAAGATCCTCTAACCAGCTAGGGAATGTGTCATTTAAGTGGTTATCTCCCAAATCAATTATTCTCAAATTTTGACACTTGTGCAAAGAAATGGGCACCTTTCCTTCCAACCTATTTCCATTCAAAATAAACCCTTCTAAGTTATCCCAACCCGAGTATACATCTGGAATAGTGCCATTTATTGAGTTATTTGAAAGATCAAAAGCTATTAACCGCTTTCTTCCTATCTCCCCTACCCAATCAGGAATGTGTCCATGGATATCATTGCTAGACAGATCTAAATGCTTAAGAATTGTCATGGATCGAAAGGACACCGGAAACACCTTTAGATTGCAAGAGGCTAAACTTAATATCCCAAAATCAGGGTTGACATAATAATTACCATTACTAGTAGTAACATGTATACCACTGTATGAGAGAATGAGTGTTTCAAGATTTCTGAGGCTTGAAAACAATGTATCCAAGTCCCAGTCACCTTTGAATATGTTGGATGAAAGGTCTAGGTAAGTGAGGTTGGCAAGTTTTTGAAATGTTGGCAGAACAGGGCCATGATCAAGCACGTCAATCTGGCCTGATAGCTGATTGTCAGAAAGAGATAACCCTTTTAAAGATTGAAGAGAAAACAACTCGGGTGGTATATTTCCTTGGAACTTGTTTTTACTAAGCCTGATATATTCTAAAGAAGGAAGAGCTAACAATGAAGAAGGCAGTGTTCCAGAAAGCATGTTAGATGATATATAAAGAAAAACCAGGTCTTTAAGGTCACCTAAAGATTCGGGAAGGGACCCATTCAAACCACAGTCAGAGAGACTCAAGTAGGCTAAAGACTTGAGATGGCCGATCGAGGCAGGTATCTCTCCAGATAAACTTGTGTTTGACAGATCTAACCAGCGAAGAGGGATGCTATTGCTTGTGTTTACTTTGGGCAATGGACCAGAAAGATTATTGTTCCCATGCAAGTCGAGTAATTCCAAATATTTATGATTTAAGATGTTATCAGGTAACTTCCCTTGCAGGCTGCTGAAGCTAAGATCAAGTGATCTTACAGGAGAAGAGATGTTCAGATAAGTTGGTAAAACCAAGCCTATTTTAACTTCAGCAAGCTGGAGTTCTATCAAAAAAGTAGAATTTTGGAGGAGAATACTAAAAATGTGAGGTTGGATTTGCAGATTGTTAATCCCATTCAAAGAGAGATCAAGCGAAACCAACTTAGTAAGAAGTAAGATTTCTGCAGGGATATAACCTGTGAAACTGTTACCAGGTAAGTAGAGTTTTTCCAAAGACTGAATATTGAAAATGTTGTGAGGTAGTTTTCCTAGCAATTCAGTGTAACCAAGATTTAGTAGTTTTAAAGAAGAAGAGATATTAAGATTAGCAGGTAAACTTGAAGAGATAATAACATATTTAAGTGAAAGTTCTTCCATAACAGTAAAGTTCTGAAGCAGATCGATGAAAACATGAGGTTCAAGAATGAATTCTTCCCCATTCCCAGAGAGATCAAGAGATACCAGTTTATGAAGTTGTGATATATTTGTGGGCACTTGACCCGTTAACCAACAATTAGACATGTTGAGATGCGTGAGACTATTAGAAACTCTGCCTATATCAGGTGGAAGTTGGGAATTAGCAAAATCATTGTAAGCAAGGTTGACTCTTTGGAGATTGGGAAGGTGAAACAGAGTGGTGTTTGGGTGGATAGTACCTTGCAGCATGCCGCAACTAAGTTCGAGACCGATAACATTACCTGTGTAGTCACAGGTGACTCCATTCCAATCACAGCAATCTGTATTTGTGTTCCAGTTCATCATAATTGGATTGTAGCCAGAACCAAGCCAACGTTCGCATGGGGGATCATATAGGATATCATCGATTGAGAAACTGATGGAGGAAAGGTTTTGTTTAAACAAAAGCAAAGCAAGGGTCTGTTGAGCAGAGCATTTATGAGTGGTGTTAACAGATGATGTAGAAGAGATGAAGAAATAAAAAAGGAAAAAGAAAAGAAAGATCAAACTGTTCATTCTCTTTGATTATATGTTTCTAATGGCTACAGATATTCAGACATTGTTTATATTTATGTATACCTGTTAAAAGTAGCAACTTGGAAGTCTTTGGTTTCGGTAGGCCCATAACTATAACTTTCATGCCTTAACAGTGTGAAACTTTCAACTTGTAGAATGTAGATGGCATAAAGATAAACATGGATCTTTTATTGGAATTTCATCCATAATGATTTGACTGAGTTTAATGTGTGACCAAAAACTTGGGGGTAATATCAGGTTTTGGTAAGACTTTAAATTGGAGGTAGGGTCTCAAATTTAATGTTGTTGTCTACTAACGTAGATTATTCAATAGCACAAGTCAACAAGCCATTGATTTGTTCATGGTGTGACCCTTCTAACTTCTAAGACATGCATGTTACAATTGTCTCAAATAATGAACATAGGTCTGTTGACTAAAAGGGAAAAATATGGATGTGTGTGATCAACACCATTTATGTACATGTACATATAGAACCAAGAAACATCTAATTTAATAATTATAGTAAAATTTGCAGCAAAGATCAGTCAAGAAGAATAAGAATGAAGATATAAAAAGAGAAGGATGAAGAATTAAAACTACCATATAAAACTGTTAAACTACTCGCAACACAAAATGATCAAGAAAGATGATATCATAAATATTTTCGACATTACCGCAAATATCATGCAATACAAGCCAACGATTAAGAAAGATATCAGAAAAATGTTAGTGCTTTCATAAATTCACCTCCCTGTTACAATTGTCTTAAAACGAGAACATAGACCACAACTGAAATCTCATTTCACATCTCAAAACATATGCTCTGTTCACAGAAAGAAATACATATGGATTGATATCCATGTAATGTAGTTGGTTAATTTATTGAATTCCTCAAACTAGTATGGATTAGAAAAAAGGGGCTCAAACCCAAAGAATGAAATAAAATGGATTTGAAATAATTTCTTTTTGTGTGATTTAAAATTTTTAACCTGCTCTTATTAGATATATGCTTATGATTCTTTAGCACAGACTAAAAGCTGCACGGAGTTGTAGCATCCACAAAGCAATCTGCATAATGAGAAACCGAGCTTCTAAGGAAATTTGCTCAAAGTAGACAAGTAGGATGGTAAAGAGAGAATTGGCATGCGATAACTTCTCCTCAATCAGTGCCTCAGAAGAAACTCTACCAATGATTATGAAAGACTCCACAGATGGTCTTTGTATCTGTCAATAAATAATAACCCAAACCTCACTTCTACATAGCACAAAATTATTGTATATGGTCAAATCATACCAGCACTGGGTTAAAAGAGAGGTACCAAAGCATTATTTACAGCACGCAAGCAATCATTCGTCTTTAACATTAAAAGGATGACACGAGGCAGTTTATGTAGAAGCTCTGTGATTTGAGGAAAATATTGAGAAGCGTACATCTGCAAAACAATACATCAGTCAAGATGCATATATCAAATTTTCAACTCATACAATTAAAGACTGGCTAGTTGCTGAGTCACCTGAAGTTCTGAGTGATCACCGGCATTGCCTTTTATGGCAAGATGGTCAACAGCAGGATCAATAACCCTATTCCAAGGCCTCATTGTAAGAATCCCTGCAAACAATGCATATAGATCCTCTCCTGCCCCAAATTTCATGCAATTTTCCTTAATTCCTTTGGCATCAGCCAACACTAAAGCCTGTACAGGAATTTATTTGTTTCAGTGGCCAATGACATAAAGATGGTAAAAAAAAGGTCGTTAAGATTGAAGGAAAGTAAGGAACACCTTCCAAAGGGCAGCATAATTAGTCCTTGTGGAATTGTCAAGTAGTTTGTAAAGACCATGGTCCAGCAGTACCAATTGTGGTTTTCTTCTTCCTATACTTACAAACAAACATATATCATCACGTAAATTTACATAAATGAAAAGTAATAACAAAATAATACTGAAGTGATTTAGCTGACTTTCAAGAGGTCATCCGTCTCTCCCAAAACCTACAAAACAATTTTCTGCCAGCCTAATTTAAAAAGTAAATTATTCCTCGTTGTTAACTCCTAATTACTAACGAGACAAAGAACCTGAAATACTTGATAAGATTTAAGGATAAGGTCTAAAGGTTCAATGATCTCAATAAATTGTGTAAGTTATCAATCATCTCAATCCATTGGCATTTAGCAATAAACCTCATGAGCTTCATGAGGGAACAAATCAACATAATCATCGTGTCCATGTTCATAAGTTCATTTACCTCCATATCATTGAGATATTTCAATTAAACTTATAGACATGTTCCTAGGCCTTGGCCTATCCAGAATTGCATCGAAGTTTTACTATTAGATTAGTTGATTACATAGTTTCCTTACCTCTATTAATGTAACATTGTATATAGATATTACATGCATAGTCATAATTATTCTTGAATTAGTGTTTGATTAAGAGAGAACCTGCCTCTCAATAATAGGTCTGATAAAGACAGTTGATTCTCAAAAGCAGTAGATTTTGTAATCATTAGCATTTCTTATATTTATAATATATAAAAGTCAACCGGGTCTTATAACATTAGGTCAAAGCTGTGTATGTAAGCGAAATTAGAAAAGATCAAATCTTCAAAATTAAAAAAAACGGTATAAAAGTCTACATTTCCAAATGTCTTATTTAAGAATTAGATGTCATACCAAAAATGCTACTTTTATGAGAAGGCAATTGGCGAACTAGTAAGTTGGCAGCATGTGGGTCACAATGCACAAATCCGTGTTTAAACATCATCTCAGCAAATGTTATACTGACCTGTATCATGTGAAACAAAACTATTACCATGCTGTTAAAAAAAAAAATAATAATAATAATAATAATAATAATAATAAATAAATAAATAAACTCTTACCATAAGCATTCAACAAGCAAGCATAAACATAATTGAATATTATTTGTCAATAATCAATAATCTAGAAAGCAAAAGAGAATATAAGGCATGCACACATTCCTTCTAAAAGCATACCGTAATGACAATTTACAGTTAAGAGAAAAAGCACTTACTAGCCTTGCAATGTCATGTGGGTTGATTCCAAGTTTTTTAATGTTCTTTAAATCATTCACTTGGGTGCCTTCCACAAACTCCATAGTCAACAATTTTGAGGTACTAAGGTTCCAATACACAGCAGGTGCATAAACATATTCTGCAATATGAGGAGATAACCTCCGAAAGTTATCCATACATTTTATGCTGTTGTTGGCCTCATTTAAGAAATCTAGTTCCTGATAACCATCACAGTGACTTGATTAACAATGTAATTACAAACTTACAAAGCTTACCATATCAGAAGAGCATGCATAAATTATAAATGCACATATATATCAGGAATAAGTTTGGCATATACAAAAGCAATAGGCACATTTATTACGCAGAAGAAACAAACAAATTCAGAGATACCAGATGACTAGACTGAGGGCTACTTATCCATTGGCCATAGAGTTAAACTACATGTTATGATCAATGTTTAAGTTTCATGCATATTTTTGGAGGTAACCGCTTAAAAATCACACCTTTTATAGATGAAGTTTGTATATGGTGACCGTATCACAGCATATTACATCCTTACATTTACTCATAGCCAGTATTGGGTGCTCATAATGCAGCAGCGATCATAACAATCAGAGAAATAATTTGGTAAGATTCAAAGATTATTCACTAACCTTAGGTAGACTGTCATGTACCTCATCTACCAACCACCTACATACAAAACCAAGCACAACTACAATTAGTGCCAAATACATCCATTAACAAACAAACAGAAGAAGAATAATAGCAGAAGAATCAATTGATGATAGGCAGTAAGCTAAAGATATAAACCTGTAATCAAATGAAGGAAAGAGCCGATGCAAAGTGTTGACAATCAATTCCACTGTCGCGTAATCTGCAGCTGCAGTATCTGTCATGTGCATATGCTGAACCTGAAAAAAGAATAATCTCAAATGAGGAAAATCTTTCTTCCAGATTTACATCAAATAACATGAATCAAATCTTCTATAAAGAAACAAATAAGATGGAATGATAGTAACAAATAACCTTCACAGCAACTTTTTGTCCCTGGTGAGTTCGAGCAACATGGACTTGAGCAAGGGAAGCACTTGCAATAGGTACAGGATCAAACTCCTCAAATATCTGTGTAAAGAAACATTTGGCTCAATTTGATAACTTGTAATGACTAGAAGAAAAGTAAGATAATATAGTGAGATTAAAAAATGAAAACAATAAATCTGGCGCATGATAAACAAATAAAAACATATTTGAAAAACAATACAATAGTAAACATACCTCTTCAGGTGGGCCACCAAGCTCTTTCTTGACAACCTGGCACACTTGATCATAAGAAGACGTCGGACATCTATTCAACATCGACTCCCTCAACGTATTGATGTACTCTTGAGGTACCAAGTATTCCTAAATGAGAAAAATGTCAAATGTCTTAAGCATATGTATTTGCTTGTAACATATAACCAATTTTCAAATACAAAAGTAATTTCCCCATGAGAAGCATTAGGCTCTACCAATTGACCTATATGTTGACCAAGTTTGATATATATTCCACCATTTTTAAAGCAAAGTTCTTCAAGCCTGCGTGCACTCCTGGTATGGACTTCGTGTTTAACTCGTGTCCTCTCAATGCTATCTTCTGGCAGTCCGAATAATGAATACTCATAATCTAAAAGAGCACCAGTATTTATCTATGTTAAAATCAGTTCATAAAGATTGTGGAAATGTAGAATTGACTTGAATTGTATGATTAACAATATAACATTCTCTGCGTGAACTTCAACTAAGGAAATTGCAGGTTTATTATCACTGGTCCAAAATAGCAAGGTTTTGAGATCTCTCATCATACGTGTCTCAAAGGTAACTCTTCAACAAGCATAGAACAATAAATCACTTCAATATAACCTAATAATATCATGTTTGTTTTGGTGGAGAGATGTCCAAAACCTTAATTCCCAGAGTACTAAACAGCTTTCAAGTTAGGGCAAAAAAATGAATGCAGCATAGAGGGAATAAATGACAAAAAGTAGGTTTCCTCAAACAATAGAATGTCATGTCTGGTCTTGATCTAAATCATGCCATGTTAAGAACACAAGTAACAACCTGGTAGGAAATGAAAATTAAAGAAAAAAACAAAATTGGTGTAAAATTTTTAATCTTTTGACCCAAAACCTGTTGCGCTTGATCATAATATTCAAAAACAAACTTCAGATCATATGATTTTTTTCATTTGCAATGTTTGTTTTGAAGCAAATGTTATTAGCGAACTGCTATAACAAGTTTAGCAATAACAACTTTTAAGAAACTTGAAGGTTAATTCATGTGCCTTCCAAAGTTGAGATGTAGCTATTTCCCAATTGAAAGGTGTGATTAACCTAGGCGTAAACACTAATAGTAATTAACACCAATTTGACAACAGGGACAAACGTTCAACGCACATAAAAGCAATAATGATAAGAAGAAAAACTCTCAACGATCTAATCAGGCGTCAGGTATGGAGCTAAATTTCAACCAATAAATGAGGTTTGATAGAAGAAACTTACCGAAGGCAATGGTGGCAGCGGTGACGGATAGATGGAAGAGGCGGAGGGGGACGGTGGTGCAAAGCTTGAGAGAAGTGGCAGGATCGTCGGAGTTAGCAATGGTGGCGGCACCCGCACCAGCGCCCAAAGCGAAGGCAGCAAGTGCGAACTTCGATTTAGCGCCCCAAATAGATCGCACCACCATATTTGTTCACGTTGCCCAAAGAATGTTTTCCGGCAACAAACGTGGTCGTGGCGGTAAGAGATGGGCTTCTGGACCGGATACAAGTCGAGTAGTCGGAGTCGGACCCTTTTCGTGGATGATTTATCTCCACGCCTCCATATGGTCGGTGGAGCCGCCGGTAGTTGCGGGCAATTGAGCTTAGCCCTATTTTTTTTTGAACGCGTCATCCCTTCTAAATTACTCCATACATAGGTTATAATTAACGACGTCCCATTTTAAGAGGCAAAGTCTCTACCGAATGAAGCATCTATCAAGTGGGCTAGTCTCACATTATTTAGTTATTTCCTCCAAGTGCATTTAGGAGACATTATTTAACGCAAACAAATTTTTAGACACAAACATATTTACACGACATTGTTTTAATAAGTTTTGTATTTACCTTTAACATATTTTGTGTTTAAAACAAGTTTACATTTTAAAACATGTTTATTTTCGTATCTAAACAGGTAAAAACTCGTTAACCTGTTAAGTTATGTTTATAGTTTGAAATTTAAAATAAATAATATAATAAAATAGGTGAGTAGCCGATTATCTTCTAAAATTTATAATTCTACAACCCTAGTTCCTTTAACGGGCTCCTTAACATGTTCTTTAACCGATCATTTATAGTGTTAACTGTTAATAATTCCTTAATGTGTCATTTTGTGTTAATATGTCCTAAACAAGTCGTGTTCGTGTTTGAAAGAACATACATGATGAATTTTCGTGTCTACATATTCCGTGTTTTAACATGTTATGTCTTATCGTATCGTGTCAGACTCATTATGTGAGCCCTAATTGAATGATTTATAATGAAAGAATAGAAGGAAAAGGAAAGTAAGAGGAGAAAGAAAAATAACAAAAAAAATAAATATATAATTTTATTTCGTGTTTAAGAGTTTGAAGAAAGAGAATAAATTAAGGATTTTTCATGTTTTCGAGCTGAAAGAAAGATAAAAAATGTACAAATTTACATTTATATGCTCATTAGGTTTTATTATAAGCTACGTGTAAAGGTAAAGTAATAAATAATAAAATTTTATAATTGTTTTACTTCATTTTGGAAGAAAAATTAGGAGGAAAAAATTACCTCATTCTATTAAAAAATTCAAGAACACAAATATTTTTTATTTTTTCTTTTACTATATTTCATTTATCTTTCTCAAACTAACACGGGAACAAAGGATAAGGGAGGTCTTAATTGGTAAGATGCTAAAATGTTTGGTATTCTTTTAATGATAGTATGAAATCCAAATCAATAGTCAACTTAAGTAAAAGTCAAACACATACCCTAAACACAACAGAATTAATTACTGAAAATTACTGATTGGTTTACTGAATAAATTCGTTATAGTCTTGTAATCGTTCAATACGTTGAACGTTATAATAACTAACTCTCGTATAAAGTATAATTGATTGAATCCTAAACAATACAAAATACATTTATTTATATTGAAAATCGAAAAACCTTAAAACAATACTGACTTAAGTACATGCTAGGCAAAGTATGCGCCCATGTACTAAGAACCATGTAATGTACTGTATACTCGTAAATAAGAGCCCAGACCAGTTTATTCAATGCGATTATATGAATCGACGATTGGACTGATGTTTATTTTCGCAAAGCCTAGCAATTAATGATGAGACTATAATTTGAGACATGAGATATTGCAGGTGAAGCAAGGTATCCTGGTTCAAATCCAATGTACTAAAACTACAAATATTGCTTATGATATCACTAATGTGCTCATGACATTATGTGATTTAATTTACGCTTTATAATAGATTGTTTGTCTATGGTATTTAGTCTTTTAGATTAGACTTGAAGTAATATCGCAAAAATTGAGACAAGTGATTGGTATATTACTATATTGGTTTAAGTGGCATTTTGAGATTGGAATTGATTTAGATTTTAGATAGTAATATATGATGTAGTTAGACGTTAGTTAACTGTTAACAAAGAACTACTGATCAACCTCAATAGGATGGGAGCGCCACTTGTCTTTTTATTTATAAAAGCATGCTTGAATTTGTAATAAAATATGGGTTAATTTGAATGTAAGCATCAACTATTATTTATGTGAACACATCATACAAAAAATAGTAATACCAGGGTTTTGAATTTGAAGTGTCACTTATGACAAAAAATTGTTGAATATTTGTGAATTTTCGCTATCTAATTAATAAAATTTGACCTAATCTTCATTTGGTTCAAGTTTTGTTTAACTATCTTATTGCTAGTCCTTTACATGGTTAAAAAGTTGGTCTAAGAACCTCAAAAACAAGCTCAGCGTTTGGTTTTATAAGAAGAACCCTAAATAATCTTGAAGAAACTTTAAAATCATCAAATAATCTTTCAAGTGTAATTGCACACCCCTTAATTGCTAATTGATTGTCATTTGTTTCTTATTTTTTAGTTTTTATTTGTTCTCTCTAACAATTTTTACAGCAAATCATATTTAAATTTGTGCTGCTTGTTGGCAACAAAGATGATATGAAAGAGAAGAGGACGGTAACATCATAAGTATATATTTTCCTCATATTTATAGTTATTTGAAATTGGCTTTTATGTTATGAGAAATTAAGGATGCTCACATTGGTTGGATGTCATTGAATTTGTTTTCAAAGTATATTAAGCTCATTGTTTCTATATTTTGGAAGCCATCACATTGTTTGATTCAATTGTTTTTGGAAATTTGATTACGTGTTCTTCTTACCCATTTCTTGTTTAACTTGAAAGCAATTATTTTGGTAATAATTTCAATCAATTGGAAAAGAGTGAAGTTGGGAGGGATTATTACCAGCACTGAAAGACATGGGAGAGTGGAGGCAACCAGCCACTAATTCAATGGGACCATTATGAAATCAAATCAAACACTAAAACAAAAAATACTGATATCATTAAAAATACGTTCAAATATCCAGATATTGAAAAACATGAAAAATAAATAATAATATTAGTGCCAATGATGTTTGCTGAACAAATGTTTAGTATGAATACACAACTAGTTTAATATCGGTACTTAGTAAAAAAAATTTTAAAAAAAAAATCCTCGGCACCAATTAATTAACTAATTAAGTGTTAAACATCAAATCTGTTTTGTCACGCAACATTTGAACGGGACCCATTAAAATAAATCATCCAAGGCTTTTCAACCACACAAAGAGGGGCCGGGGTGAGTCATTTGGATGATTGCGGGTATGATACGATCCACGGGTCATATGATACAGGATTGATTGGGGCCCACTTTTTTGCATTCTAGATATCCTCCAGGCCTAATATACGTCAACCTTTATGTGTGCAATCCGTGTTTGGTATGATATTTCCATGTCTTAATCGAATTCACGATCACTTTTTTTAAGAAATAAATTATTATGTCATAAATAATAATTTTGGTTTGCAAATTGTATAACTTATCTAAATTTTTTCGCAATTCAATCATAGATGACGGAATCATCAAAGGTCTGACCTTTTCAAACTTTGTTTATAACTTACTAGAGGCCCCAAAAAAAAAGAGAAGATGTGTGCAAACGAGATATGCGGCAACAAGAAGAAGAAAAATGATTGCAAAGAGGAACTCTCGAACATTTGTCAGATGTGTTGATATCAATGATGACTTATTATTTCGATGAATCATGAACAAGAAATGCATTTTATATTGTTAAATAATGAATAATAATTTTGATCTTGTCTCTCTGAGTCCATTTCAATCCAGGCGATTGCACTACCCAGGCCTCAGCGTCTCACCAATGTAACTCATACCAGTGAGTTGCACTATGTTGGTTCAGTTTGCAGTTCGCACTTCATTCATAGCACTCGTGGTTAGGTTCGGATGATTGCACCACTTGTGTTGGTTCAGTCTTCGCTTCAATTGCACCACTCGCGCGAAGCTGGACCAGTTTGTGCTCCATCCATGCAATGCTTATAACGTCGTCTAGAAAGTACCGAACCACTTAACATTGTAGCGCTAGCTATGCATTACAAATTTGTGTTGTGCCATCCTGGTATCATCTGGATTAATATCCCAAACCTGTGAGACCCATTCAACACTTTATCTGTATTTAGAATTGATGCATCAAGTTAAAAAAATAGAAAGGTCGCTCTAAAGCAGATGAGTGCAAGGTAGAGATGTTAAAATTATGAAAAATTCAAAATTTAAATTTTGTCCAAAACGAAAAAAATTGAATTGTATTGTTGTCCGGATATTCGAATAAATTTAGGCCGAATAAACTTTTTTATTTGAATCAAATATATTAAATCTTAGTTATTTAGATCAGATTTAAAAACATCAACTATAACAATGATTTTTAGTTGATTGAGTAAATTACGGTTTTGGCCCCCGTGGTTTGAGTATTTTAACTATTTTGGCCCAAAATAGAATCTTCTATCAATTCAGCCCCCTTGGTTTAGAAAACTATCGGTTTTGGCCCTCAAACTTAACTATTATAACGGTTTTGGCCTAAAATTTAACTATGGTTAGGGGCCAAAAACGATAGTTTTCTAAACCACAGGGGCTGAATTGATAGAAGATTTTATTTTGAGCCAAAATAGTTAAAACACTCAAACCACAGAGGCCAAAACCGTAATTTACTCTAGTTGATTAGATCAGATTTAAAAATATCAACTATAACAATGATTTTTAGTTGAGTTATTATAATATATATTAAATCCCAACTTTTGACTGAGAAATAAAATACACTGTTCCTTTTTTGCATATTTTTATGCGTATCGTACAAGTCTCCATACCCTTCTTCCTTATCTCCTTATCTGCCTTCGTGTCTCCAATTTCGTTTCTAGGGTTTTTTCTCTTCCGTATTTCTCAAACTTCTCTGTTGAAAACCAGGTTGGCTTTTCTTCTTTACATGTTTCTTCCTCTTTTCTTATCTCATAATCTCATATCTAGGTTTTCATCTCCTTCTAACAGATTCTCCTTTGTTATTGAAGAAAACCGATTTCCAGGTAAGGTTTGATTCATTTAGTGCCATCTATTGTGCGTATATATTAAATCCCAACTTTTGACTTAGAGATAAAATACATTGTTCCTTTTTTGCATATTTTTATGCGTATCGTACAAGTCTCCATACCCTTCTTCCTTATCTCCTTATCTGCCTTCGTGTCTCCAATTTCGTTTCTAGCGTTTTTTCTCTTCCGTATTTCTCAAACTTCTCTGTTGAAAACCAGGTTGGCTTTTCTTCTTTACATGTTTCTTCCTCTTTTCTTATCTCATAATCTCATATCTAGGTTTTCATCTCCTTCTAACAGATTCTCCTTTGTTATTGAAGAAAACCGATTTCCAGGTAAGGTTTGATTCATTTAGTGCCATCTATTGTGCGTGTAAACAAAATCGTAGTTTCTATGTCTTTGCTCTGTTTCACCATCGGAACAACTATAGGTGATTTATGGAAAACCATCTTCAGATCATGTTATCTTCATATCTATGCTCATTGTTTAGGGTTCAATCATGGTTCGACTAAGGTAGATTCACATTTTCTCTGTAGTTTGAGGCGTCGGATAGCATCCTACATAGTTGCTCTGTTTATGTATGCTACTGAATACCGATGAACTGGGATTACGTCCGGTTGTTAGGCTTTCGCAAGTTAGTTCTGCTTCTTGTCATTGCCTTTATGCTGGAAGATTTTAGGTTACATCTTTTATCAAAAAAAAAAAGTGTAACCATGATTTATATTGATTGAATGGTTTAATATTTAAAAATTGAAGTTTTTTAACCCATTTTTGTTGTCGAGAGATCTTGGTAAAAATATTTCAAACGTTACCAACCTATGTGCAGCTCAATAACCTCATAATGTAGTTTAGTTTTGTAGTAATAAAGAAAATTACTCAAGTTTGTAAGTTGGTTTGACCTGAACTTTACATTAGATTTTAGTAGCTACAATTCTTTCCAAAACTCAATGGTTATTTAGTTTTTCTTATGCAAATCGTACTTCGTTCAGTTCGTTGGCAATTAGAATTATATTGCTTTGTTTTCCTACTGGATGTGCCTCCCTTAACAGTTGATAATACTTTGATGGTTGTGTAGATTCAGGACATATTTTTAGTTACACAACACTTTAAGGAGGTAAGACGATGTTAATGTTTGATTTGTTAGAACATGCAAATTGCAATGACTTTGAATAGAAAGAACCAAAAACAAATTAAGGAATGATCTGAGCAATTCACAACTTTAGAGATACAAACCCTAAGAACCTAAACAAGAAAGATTTGCAGGAACAACAAGCCTAACATCGAGTATAAAGGGTTGACTGAACATTAAGACTATACAAAAAGAACAACTAAGAAGAATCTTTTGCAAAAGCCAACTTGCCCAGAATGCCCCTTCAACTTCATTGTATAAGACTGTTGTGTTATAAGTTGAAAACCTATTTTACATAAACTCTTTCAGATCTCACAAATAGGCTGCTCGATTCGCACCGAATTCATGTTAAGAGAGGTTATACAATGACCTTAGTTGTTAGTAAATTGCAGAAAAATCACATGAAATTTCATAGTACTGCACCAATACTAAAATTAAAGTTTTAAACCTAACAACTCTTCTTCTATGGTTTTCATTATGACCTTTTAATTACAAAGTTTATTAAGCCCTTTGCAAAAAAAATGATTTTGCTTTAATTTCATAATAATTAGTGCCAGATAATGTGATCCTTTCCTGGGTGTATTTTTTCCCCTGTTAGTATAGTTTTAATGTTGTCATTTGTGCTCCTTTTCATGTTTTCAGTTCAAATGACGTATCATTAGTATGCAGATACGTAGGTGTTTAATCTAACCATTAGTCATTGTATGTACCATGTAGATGTCAGGTTTAGCTCACGAACCAAAATGACAGATACAAATCTTTGATATGCTAATTAGTCTTCTTAACTTGAAGAAACATACGTTTAAAACTACTAATTGGTTAAATGTAACAATAGTGCCGGATTCCGTACCGGAACAGTGATCGCTACAGTAAAACAAACAGTAATCAGGTACGAACTAAAGGTGTTTTCATTGTTATCATATTTATAGCATGTTTCATTGTAATTTCATGTTTTATTTCATGTCATCCACGAACAAATTCAGAATTAGTTCTGAAAACAAAGTTCAGAACAGTGGTTCGTAAGTCAGATAATTATCTGACGACACAGAACCATCATGTGAGTATGTGTTAGGATTTTATTATGTATAAACGTATGTGAGGCTTTACAGAACAAAACATCAACGGATGTCATTACGTGAATGCTAAACTGACAGATTATTCGTATAGGTGACGATCTGTATGAATAAATCTGAAATTTTAACGTTCTGAACGATGTCCAATAATTAGAAAACCATATTGAAAAGTGTAGTTGTCGTCGTATTTGATCGGGTGACGATTCGAACAAATACGCGCGATGACCACGCGATTCAATTTAAACGTTAATTAAATATTTTGAAATTGTTAATAAATAGAAGATATTTAGTTAATTTATTAGGAATCACAACCTAAAATAATTTTATAAATTCTACTTTTAAAACCGAGCCGTTCGTAACGAAAACGATGAGAAACCGACGTAATTACGCGAAACCACGCGAAACCGAACAAACCCGAACGAACCCGGCTTATTTTGGATCATTAATTGTGGCATTATTGGCCACACCAACCCCACCAAACTAGCCATTTTCATCTTCATCGTCACTCTCTCTCCACTCTCTCTCTCTAAAACCTCTCTCCATCTTCTCTCTTCAAGAACTCACTCAAATCTCAACCATTTCTAGTGTTTTTGGTGTCTAAACGATCCTCTCAACTTGTAGATCACTAAAGTACAAGGGATCTAAGGTTTTATCCAGAAAATTTGAGGTAAAAATCGTGATTTTAGCTCGGTTTTAGGGTTTAGAAAACCCTCTTGTTCGAACCTGCATATAGCCGGTTAAACACCACTCAAAACCCTAGGATTTTCACAAAACCTTGTTAGAATAATGTGGGAACGAGGGATGGTTCGAAACCTAGCCCTAAACCGCGATTCGTGAGGGATGTCCACTGGGAAACGACTCGGCTGAATGAGCCACGAACCAGCCCATCGAATGAGGGCTATCCACATTCGGCCGAATGGCCAAGAACTTCTTTCGGCCACCCTCATTCGCCATGCTGTTTCGACCTAGACCTCATTCGCTTGAACAAACACATTCGTCGAACTAGACTCATTCGTCCAAGCTTCTTTCGGCCGATCAGCAGTCATTCGACCACAACCCTTTCGGCATGAGCTCATTCGCTCTATGTTCCTTCGGGTTAGTACCACCTTCGGATCATCTGCTATTCGCCGGCCATGTTGGTTCGGTCGGACTCCCCCATTCGGCCCAGGCTTGGTTAGTCGGTCAATCGCATGGACTGAACACCTTTCAGCCGTGGGTCATTAGCAAGGAAACCGGGGTGGTCAACTTGCATGAAAGTATAATGTGTGTGTGTGCATGCACTTTTGGGTGTGTGTGTGCATGGGAATTAGGGTTCTAAAAGAAAATGGGTGTCTTAGCTATACAAACAATTAAATAAGTGTGGTTGCCACCTATTAATCTAGTCAAGACTTGGAAATTTTAATGGGGAAATCATGAGAGGCAAATGATAAACTAACAAGAAATCATTCGGAAATCAAAAACTAATTGTGGGCCCGAGGTTGGCCCAATGGGCTTAACCCAAGCCCATGATGTACAATTTCACCTTCTTAAATTAATTATGCTATTTTAATAAAATAAATTTAAATTTTAAACTTTGTTAAAACAAATTAAATGATTTTCTAAATTAGTGTTTAACATAAAATGGACTAACTTAAAATAAGTAATTAAAGGTTCATAATTAATAAGGTGGGATAGGGATCATTTATGGGTAATGAGTTTGATTAACTATAAGGAAGTTCTAGAAACACACTAGTAATATAGGACACGTAGTTGCACACCGAGACCAAACCTTAGATACGACAACTACCATATGTACTTAATGTATTCGAATTCTTTTAAAACAACTCAGGTGATAAAGATACATAAGCAACAGTCAAAGAGCGCGCATTATCTTTTGTGATTCAATAGCACAGCAACACAGGTGAGTTCATTGCCCATTTTCTAACATTTTGTTTTAAAACGCGGGGCTGAGAATCATGCGTAAACTGTTTTATTTAAACTGTTTATTTAAATGCTTTTATTTATTATATGTTCTTACATGTATATGTTTGTTGATACTCCTAGACTCCTGTCTTGGAAATTATTAAACAGAGCAAATTATCAAATTAATTAAAGTACTTTTATGAGTAATACTTTAATTCTAAACTCTAAACAAACCCCTAGTCCATTCAGTTCAAATTCAATAATCTAAATTCAAAGCGAAATCATACGAACTAAATCAAAAGATCATAGTCAAAGGAATCTAATTCAGTGTGGAATCTAAGATCAAAGAATCATAATCAAGAATCAAGTATCATTGTAAATCATGGGAATTCAAAAGATCAAGATCAAGGGGCTTAAGGAATCAGAAATCATAAATGTGTGTGAATCATGATCATAATGAAATCATTATGATCTAATGAAATCATTAATACTCAAGTTAAGGTGGATGTCAGTTGTATAGGGAATCAAGACCACGTGTAACACACATATAAAGTCCCTTTCAGGTATAGAAGGCTCTTGTAGTCAGGCTATACGGGCAATAACATGAACGATCAAATGAAATCAATATCAAAGTCGAATCAAGAGAATCAAGAGATCAAGAATCAAAGGATATCCTTAAAGTCCCACTCAGATGCAGAAGACCATTGGGTCAGGCTGTAACGGGCAAAACATTAAAATCCCGCTCAGTTCAGGTGTACTCCTTGTGAGTTATGCCTGACATGGGTCACGTGTGAGAGGTTACAACTTGGACAACCACCAACAACTAAGTCTAATTGATTGAGTCAAATAAGGCCCAATCATCATGTCTTAGTTGTATTCAAATGTTTTATTTAATTATTCAATTAAATAGTTAACATTTTATTTCGATCATTGACTTTTGGGAAAATCATGTATCTATGAGGAACTCAAGAGAATCAAAGGTAAATCAAGTTTTGGAAAAACATAATCAAAGTCAGAGGTGTGTAGGGTAAAAATGCTTAATTATCATTAACAACAGTGTCATATGCATATTAGTATGTGGTGGGATGGCGTCTGGGCGAGTTTGTTGGCTCGACCCAGGGGTATGCCCTATATATAAGCATACCGATATGGATATTACATGTGAAGTTAATGAGGTTAAAGTCTTTACCGAAAGGAACATTTTCAAATCATTTTCAATTACTATACTATATGAACTCACCAACCATGTGTTGACTTTATTTTTGCATGACTTCTCAGGTGACGAACAGGTCAACTGAAGAGTTGATTCTTTTGGACTAGGTTACAGATAGAGGACCTAGCTTTTTAGACTTGCATCTTTTTGGACATCATACACATTTATTTTGTATATCTTGTGCAGATACAAGATTGAAGGATTATGATGTTATAGTAGATTTACATTGTTAAATTATAAACTTAACTGATGTAATTTAACTTTGTAATTCTATTTTGTTCTAGCAAGTTTCTCATTTATATATCATGTGCAATGTAAACAATCTGATCATTTCGATTATCACTCACGATATCGCGCCCCGGGAACCTTCCGCCCGACGGGGAATCCGATCCAACCTCGCCGGCTCGGGGTGTGACATTAAATCCTAAAACATTAGTTACAAAGTCTAATAAGTCCTTTGTAGAAAAATAAATGATTTGGGATGAAATTTCACATTTAATTACTGCAAAGAGTAGTTGCAAAAACAATAACGAAACAAAATTTGAATACTTTGAATTTGATAATATTACTCATTAAACCAATCTGATGTTCTTTCCCTTTTAGCTAATTTTTATATTTGAGCATTTAAAATTAAACACAACACAAATCAACTCAATTATAGGTAAAACAGTAGAAGCCTAAAAATTGCCACCTTTACTGTATATTACAGCTAAATTTGCATTTCCCTTTCCATGTTTATCCCTTATTTCCAACTTTTTTAGATGATATTCAAAATGAATACATGTAGACCTGTGAACAAAGTTTATACATATGTTACAATCTTGGTATGAAATTAGACATATTCCTTAAGCAATATCTTTTTCGCCTCTGTATGGGGGGAAGGATGGATACAAATCTTACCCCTGTCCGAGTTGGGATAGAGAGGTTGCTCCGAAGGAGTCCTCGGCTCAAAGTTATCCTTTGAAGCTAATCATTCCGACGTTTTTAACGTTATTTTCACAAAATAAGTAAAATAATGTTAAAATTAGTGCAATTTTACTTTTACCCCTTGAGGGCCCACACATATATATATTATATGCGTGCACCACAAATGGGCCCGCCAAAATATATTCATCCAGACCTATACGAGGGTACGAGGACACAATGTTAACGAAAGGTTATCAAAATTTCTAAATGAGACACCCTAGCAGGAAGCATTGCATATCCACTCTATTTGACCCTACACAAACTAGACAATCATGCAAAACATCAAAGATCTAAAAATGAAAAAAAAAAAAAAAGCATTGAATGATTAAAAGAATGTCTACCTTTTATCTTTTAGATATAAAATAATGTCAGCAGCCTATGTGAGAGAAACATGAGGTTGCTCTCCTACCCTTTGTATGTAAGTGATAGAGTTGGTGCTATTAGGACAGGTAATTCTTTGTGTTGATTAGTGATTCAGGATAACGTTAGGATGAACTCAACAAATGTTGTGTGTTTGATCCGGATTGGTAATTCTTTCTTTGTTTATTTGTAGTCATTATCATTAATTTATTTCATACTTTCTTTGCCTGTTGTGCTTGGTTTTATTTCTTACTTAACATTAACAAAAAATTAGTTGGTCATTATGTTGGATTACTAGGGACATAATACCTATTTTTTAGTACATGATATATAGTTAGATGATGAAATATGCTACTAGGACACCTCTATTTGATTGTGAATCAGGTTATGAACGTTTATTGTATTTTTTTTAAATAGCTTTTCTATACCTGCTCTAAAATCATACACGCTTCATCTTCTTCATCTTATCCCTTTGCTTCGACAGCGACTCTTCTTCCACGCCCTCAACGCCGTCTCTCTTCAATTTCACTCTCCGATTTCAGGTTCGTTTTTTTTCTATCCTCCAATTTCTGACTCATATCCATGTTTAATGCAATAACAGTCCTTTTCTAATACAATATTTCGTCTCTTACCACTATTATTTCAATACGTTGCTTCTACGATCTCCTTCTTGAACTACGGTTATTGATCCACCAAATTCCCTCAACCTAACCCCATTAATGCTATAACCCCTTGGTTTCGTAGCTTAATTGTTAACATAATCCCAAAAGATAGTAAGTTAGGCGATTGTTCAGTTTCATCTTATATGTTTTGATTTTAAGGTAATCCCAAAAGATAGTAACTTAGACCATTGTTCAGTTTCATCTTTTTGGATAATTCTTTATATGTTTTGATTTTAGGGTTAAATGCAGTGGTATAGGTTCTGGACTTTAAACATTCGTGAAGGAATTACAAAAGCTGCGATGTAGAATTCTAAAGAAATCAGTGTTCCTCCACGCCCTCAAGCTGTTGGATTTCAAGGTATATTTTGGCATAGCATGTTATGTGGTGAAGGGCGATGTTATTGTTCTTTAGACTCTCTGTTAAAATACGTCGAATTAAAGCTTGTCAAAAGCTATCATGAAAACTTAAAATCGGTAGAGTGTTGTATTCATATATATCCTGGATGTGAAGTCATGAACATTAGTTACAGTCGGTAATAATTTGTAAATTCTTTTTTTATGATGTTTTAAATTCGATGGATACAATTAGATAACTACTACTTTGATTGTCCTCTGATATATGAATCATGTACATGTGTTTTATGTGATTTTAATAGTCCTCTGATCTATAGTATTTTATACGTGTTAGATTTATACATTCGCTCAAATTCATAACCTATTAAATTTTATATGTTGTCTTCTACATAATAGCTAAATACCTTTTCCTTTTTTACAGATTTCAAAGGCAAAATGTAGTCTCTCTCACGGGTTACTAATTCATTTAAAGCTTCTTTTACTTGAAGACTGTTATTCCAGAGGTTAGCTTCGTAACAAATAGTACACTTAGCTTTATAATTGACCAATACTTCAAAAGAGTATATACATATATATCTATATAGCCAATATTACTCAACTCTGATAGGACAAACCCTTTTTTTAGTTTAGTAAATTGTTCACATTTGTAAAAATAAAATCTTATTGATGTAGTACCTACCAAAACTTTATCGTTCAAAAGTTATTACACTTTCATGCTTCTGTTTGGTTACTTTAGTTATGCAGCTCTAGATCGCATTGATTTTTGGTGTGTTTTTTAGTCATTTTAATTGAGATTAGTTCATGCTTAATATTACTTTTAATTGTATAGATAGATCTTCCGGCGTAACGTTCGTTTTGTTTCTATCTTTATTAAGTAATACTTGAGTTTTGTTTCATCTATATTATATGTTTATAGTAGGTGTAGTATTTAGCGTCGTTATTTAATTTTTATCCATCTACTTTTGTTATGTCAAAAAGAAAAATATATCACGGTCAGTGCAGTACCTCCTCACGTCGTAGACTGATAACAAACACCGACACTCCATTTCAATCAGATGCGCAAGAATCGTACCGTTCTACACTTATACGTAACTCTTCGTTAGCGAGGTCATTCTATCTTGATGTAGGCGACTGTGACAATATATGTGACTTTTGTGGAGCTTTGTTTTGGTTTGACGAACGTGTGCTTTCTTCCTCGACTAACCGCCATCCTAGATACAATCAGTGTTGTAAGGGAGGCGTTATCGTGCTTCCATATCATCGACAATATGACACCAATGTCAAAAGACTATTTGAGCAAACTGACTTTATGGACAATATCAGGGCCTACAATTCGATGTTTTTGATGACCTCTTTCGGTGCTAAGATAGACAAGTCTATTAACGATGGTAATGGCCCGTATGTTTTTAAAATCGAAGGGCAAGTTCATCATTGGCTTGGTACGCTATGTCCGACGGCGAATCAAATTCCTCGCTTCCTACAAATGTACATTTATGATACAGACAATGAAGTACGTAACAGGTTACGATCTTTTACTTCTGACACAAAATCAACTCTTGATCCCGACATTGTCAACTTTCTTATCAACACCTTGGAGAAACATAATGAGTTGGTTAAGCTTTTTCGGACTGCTAGGGATCTGTGTTGTACGACCGATTTTCCCACTTTCAGCATTCGTCTGTTTGCGTCTAACCATGTCCAACGGTACGACACACCATCCGCTGGCTGCATAGGTGCAATAGTGTCTGACAATGACCCAATGTCTACTAACTTTGACATTGTTATTCGACATAGAGACGGTACGGCCCAACGTATCAACAAACTTCATCCGATGTACATGTCTTTGCAATACCCCTTACTTTTCATTTACGGTGAAAGTGGTTGGTCACCTGAATTACAGTTACGTGCTTCCATTGACTCCCATGATTGGAAAATGACAATGAACATGTATTACAGTTATTTACTACACGATCGTCACAACTTGTATACGTTGCTACTAAGAGCCGGTCGACTTCTGCAACAGTTCATTGTTGACGCCTACGTGTGTATTGAAGAAAGTCGTCTTGATTACATAAGAACGAATCACAGTGTTTTGCGTACAGAGTTTTTACAAGGTGTGCATGATGCTGTCCAACGAGGTGATAATGAAGGTAGAGATATAGGGAGACGTGTTTTGTTACCTTCATCATTTGTCGGAGGACCAAGATACATGTATAAACACTATCAAGATGCGCTTGCTATTTGTCGAGTCCATGGAAACCCACAATACTTTATCACTTTCACGTGTAATGTTAAATGGCCTGAGTTTCAAAGATACTTTCAACGATATCCATCAATTAATACACAAGATCGACCTGACATTATCGCACGTCTGTTTCAAATGAAGGTCAAATCCCTAATGAGTTTCATTAAGATCAGTAAACCTTTCGGCGAGGTCGCTGCTGGTAATTGCTAAGTCAATTTATCTTTTATGATCTTCTCATTATTACCACATTTTAGTAATTTATTTTGTCTCACGACAGATCTATATACGATTGAATTCCAAAAAAGGGGGCTACCACACTGTCATATTCTTCTGTGGGTAACTTCAAATTATAGGATAAAGGATGCTCAGGACGTGGACAAATACATATCTGCTGAGATACCAAACCCTGCTAAAGAACCTGAACTCCACAAGACAATTACAGATCTCATGATCCATGGCCCCTGCTGTTTAGTGAATCCAAATTCAGTTTGCATGTCCTCCGGTTCGTGTAAGAAAGGCTTTCCCAAACCCTATAAAGAATGCACTTACTTTGATTCTGATGGTCGCGTCCATTATAAAAGACGATCATCTGACTTATTTGTTGTAAAGAACGGAACAAAACTAGACCATGGGTATGTGGTTCCATATAACCGGACATTGTCGATGCATTTTAACGCCCACATCAACGTCGAATACTGCGGCTGGAGCATGTTAATCAAGTATCTATTCAAGTACATATCAAAGGGAGCTGACCGTATTCGATACACTATCTCCAGATCTCCTAATAGTACAGAAAATGAGCAAAGTGATACAACAACACATACAAATGAAATACAAAACTTTCTTGATGCAAGATTCATTTGTCCGCATGAAGTATCATGGAGAATACTCAACTTTCTTATTCATGATAGAAATCCTGCTATACAAGTCCTATCAGTTCACTTAGAAAACATGCAAAACATTGCATTCAAAGATAATGACCAGCTTCAAAACGTAGCATCGAACACTTATCATAAGCGCACAACGTTAACAGAATGGCTACGTAATAATCGCTTTGATGAAAGTGGGAGGCATCTAAGATACATTGACTATCTATCAGAATATCGATGGGACACTAAAGGAAGGTATTGGACTCGACGGACATCAAAGAAAACCCCTGCTATTGGTAGACTGATATATCTACACCCGAGTACCGGAGAGCCGTTCTACTTAAGGATGTTGCTGAGTCATCAGAAAGGCTGCCAATCGTTTGCATGTATACGGACCGTAAATGGCAAATTGCATGATACGTACAGAGGTGCTTGCGAAACACTAGGACTGCTAGGAGATGACATCGAATGGTCAAACACAATTGATGAGGCTTCAAACTGGGTGACCGCCAAAGAGCTATGTTCATTGTTTACTCAAATGTTGCTACACTGTGAAATATCAAAACCACTTGACTTATGGAACAATAATTGGCGAAAAATGTCTGATGACGGTGTGAGGAATCATGGAATACTGAACGATGATGAGCTACGAGATTATGTACTTTACGAACTAGAATTGTTGCTTCGATCAGGAACATCACCGGCTTCTTTGAAAGATTTCGGAATACCCATGCCAAGGCCTGATACGCTTCTAAGAATAAACAACAGATTATTGATGGAAGAAAAGAACTATGACATAATGTCTTTGTCTATCGAGCATGAAACTGCACGTGAAAAACTTAATCATTCACAACGAGTAGTCTATGATCATGTAATCCAATCGATCACATCTGATAGACAAGCACTTATTTTTGTTTATGGTCACGGGGGAACCGGAAAGACTTTCTTATGGAGCACTATCATTTCAGCTTTTCGTTCTAAAGGAAAGATTGTGCTAGCTGTAGCTTCCTCAGGCATAGCATCATTACTTCTACCATCCGGAAGGACTGCCCATTCGAGATTCAAGTTACCGTTAGAATCGACAGAAGAATCACTTTGCTACATTAAGAAAAACACTCATCTGAGCCAGCTACTAGCTGAAACGTCCCTCATTATTTGGGACGAAGCACCAATGAACGATCGTAAATGCTTTGAGTCTTTTGACAGATCTTTGAAAAGACATATTCAACAATACTGATAAACCATTTGGAGGTAAGTCGATACTACTTGGTGGTGACTTCAGACAGACACTTCCCATCATTCCAAAAGTTTCAAAGGAGACAATCTTAGCATCATCACTACCAAGATCCTACTTATGGCAATACTTCACGTTGTACAAATTGACCGAGAACATGCACCTTCAAAAACCCAATCTCAGTGTTGAAGACAAAATCAAAATTAGTTCATTTTCATCTTGGCTGATGGCTATAGGCGACGGTACAATCGGAAAACCAGACGACAAAGACCCAACCAACACAAAACACATAGACATTCCAGAAAGATATTTAATACCTTTCAAAGAAGATTCACTAATGACGCTAATCCATTTCATATACGATAGTGACACGCTTCTACATCCAACTTCGGCTGCATTATGTGGAAAAGCAATCATTTGTCCTACAAACGAGCACGTAGAGGATATAAATTCTATGATCATCAAGATCGTTCCCAGTACGTCCATCACATATACCAGCACCGACAACGTAATCCCTCTTGCTAGCAACCAAGGTGATATTGAAGTTCTTTATCCACTTGAATATCTAAACCTTCTAAATTTCAGCGGATTACCACCACATTCTTTAGAACTTAAGTTAAACGCCCCCATAATACTACTCAGAAATATCAATCCAAAGGAGGGGCTGTGTAATGGAACAAGAATGATAATCACACAACTTCTACCAAGACTTGTCGAAGCACGGATTATGACTGGAAAGTTCATAGGACATCGAGTGTACATACCAAAGATAACTCTGACTTACAAAGACAAGGAACTCCCCTTTGAACTCAAAAGGAGACAATTTCCGATAATACTGTGCTATGCTATGACAATTAACAAAAGTCAAGGCCAATCACTTGACAAAGTAGGAGTCTATCTACCAAAACCCGTTTTCAGTCACGGACAACTATACGTAGCGCTATCACGAGCTACTACACTGGAGGCACTCAAAATTCTTATCATTCCCACAGAAGGAGACAAGCCCCATACAACTAGAAATATAGTTTACTCTGATTTCATTGCTGCTATAGATAACACTTAGGAACATCACACTTTTCATATATACATGTTCAACTACCTTATCGGTAAATACAACCGTTCATTTTATACACATAATTTTACTACATTTGCAATCACACAGATATCTATACCAAAGTCGTTATACTAAACACTCACTTTTATTATACATTAAGCAGTTGTCACACAATTCAAAACGATGCAGACAATCCGCCTTTCTGAACTGAAAAGCCAACAAAGACCTGTTCCCCTACAGATAAGAGTTCTGAAAAGATGGATACTCTCAGGGAAGAAAACAAAAGAAATATGTTATGTATTTGTTGATAAGCATGTAAGTTTGATAATAATATAGTATTTTTGTTACCATTACCTCCATTGAAACTAATGTAACACAACATCAACTACAGGGTGATGCTATCGAAGCTACTGCAGACATTGACCTAAAAGACGACTATGAACCTGACATTGAAGTTCACTCATGCTACAAAGTCACCAAGTACATTGTTGTGGACAACAAAAGCTACAACCCTACACTTAAACATCAAGCATCTCTCAAGATAGGAAAGAAAACCTACTTTGAACCTTTTTTAGACAAAGACATACCTTATCACTTCTTCCAATTCGCATCCTATGATGACCTAGATGAACGGATGAAGCCACCAAAACAATTGACATGTGATCACATACTTTCTAAGCCAACATTTACTGTCTTTCAACTTTATTTATTTATACTTAAATCTGTGAAAGGACTTATAAAATAAGAAAAAAATTATGAAAACAGTTCGTATATCATTGCACCATTGATGTAAAACCTACCATATTTTATAATTAAAACATAAGATATTTGCTTAGGTTTTAAGAACAAATTAAAAAATAACATTTCCTGGTCTTAATTAACAAAATTCAAGTCATATAAAATAAACAAGTAGCAATTATACGCATCATCATAAATGTCTATTCATATCCTTCACAATTTTTCTATCCACAGATTTCATAGGCGTGGTCGAAAAGAACTTTGAAACAACAACTACCACAGGAAAGACACTAAGAAAAGTTGACCTCAGAGATGAAAAGTAAGTAAACATAAATTTTAAGTTAAAACATAATATTTACTAACATTTGAAATTATATATAAATTTTCACCCAATATATAGTAGTCTTTGATATTTAATTATGATTTGTTGCTCGATACTTTTCACATCAATTGTATGTGATTTTCGCTGTGGAAATTTATACAACTTATGAGTATATATTCATAAGGTTATATTTATATCTCTTAAACAGCAACAAGCCTGTCCAGCTAACTTTATGGCCAGCCAAACGACATCTAATAGGAGGCGATGTAAAACGCGGAGACATCATAGCAATCAGCTCAGCCCAGGCCACACAATTTCGGGGTAATTTTTTTTTCGTCTACACTGATTGTGCTTATGCCTGTCATGCCTGCAATTACAGCTTCACATGTTTAAACAACCAATTTCATATTTGAGATGTTCTTTTTTTTTACCGGTCTTTAAAGTTAACAAATATTCTTTTAAGTTATTCAGTTTGTAATTAAGAGGGTGGTTTTTCTTTAGTGGTCCGACTATTTTAGTTGATGACCTGTTTTGTTTTTCAGCCTATAAACTATTTATTTGTATACACATGTTGCGCAGATCTAAAGCAATTGGAATCAACTTATGCAACAGATGTATTCATAAATCCAACTTTCGATGACATCCAACAGCATATCAGCAGGTAACCACCTACTCTTCAGCACAATTATAAATTACCAACTCTACAAAGGTGCCAACCACAATGAATGTAGGTTAAAAGGTATCAACATCGATATACTAGAATCAATCACACAAGATTTTGTCACCATCCAAGACATACTCAACCTGCCTTTTACACACGGCAAGGTAACCAGATAATAAACTAAAAAATTATAAGCACTTACTATAAAAATACAATAAATATAAAATCATTGGACATGCAGAGATTATTCACATGTCTTGCAAAGATCAAGGAAATACAGGCCTACCGAACATGGTTCAATGTGAAGTGCTCAGAATGTAATCAACAAGTTTATAAGGAAATTCAAGACACAGTATACTACGTATGCGCTCACCATGAAAATATTCAACCAAAGTTCATGTACTGTGTCAATGCAACAATCGTAGACGACTCCGCAATGACAGACGCAATGTTCTTCAATGAGGTTATGGCAGATATGCTAGCAACAAGCTGTCAAGACATGGTCACCTTGCAAGGATATGATGATCCAAAAAAACCACCGCCACAAATGCTATCAAAAATAGGAATTCCCATGACATTCAACCTGACTGTAAGGCCCGATCGATCAATTGTGATAAACAAAGCAACCGAAGAACATGACAAAGCCAGCCTCACACCAACAAACACGGCTAAGAAGCTAAACATCGCACCACCTACACCGAACCCAAAGCTCTTGTCCGCAAAGAGAGGACCATCCGAAACACCAGGTAAAGTTACATAATACATAATCTATCCTCACAGCCTTACATAGAAACTAACATATAACTCTTTTGCAACACCACAGATGTCTCAACAAAGAGGCATAAGAACTAACATTCCAACGAAGCAGCCTCAACTTTTTTGGTAAGCAAAAATAAGCTAAGTAATTCAAATTTGCCCCCTCATATTTTCTAACTTTTCTGTCTGCTTTTCATTACTACAGAATCCTATTTTGGACTCATGGAAGCAGTCACATTTTGAAATCATGCAAGTAGAACTCAATGCTTTTGACACACATCCTTTTGGCTAAACAAATCAGAATCTACTCACATGTATTTATCTTTTTCTTACTTGCGCCTATATGTTAAGAATAAATCTATAACAACTCTTATAATTTGCAGGAACGCTCCATGGAACGGGAAGCGCATGCAATGAAAGCAATCTTTTGACCATGACAATGAAGCGCTAGGTCGATAAGTGGCCATAGGAACTCAAGATGGAAAAGGAAACTAAGAACCTATGTAAATTATGTAGTAGCTATATACACTCTATATACCTTAGGACCCGCAAATAACGACCTATAATTATAATCAAAATATATTTGCTTAACACCGACTCCGAAGACCCGTGCCGCAGCAACGCGCGGGTCCTCCTCCTTAGTTTGAATATAAAACTCAACGTTATTCATGTTATTCGGATTAATTTGTATTGAATTGACATAATTCTTATTTGGATAATTGGATTAGATCAAATTTCGAATAGAATGCTGAAATTTCAAATTCAAATAAACTTATGGGCTGTTTGTTTTTCTAAAAAACGTCTGCGAAGGTCTGCGAGACCTCTTTTGTCTGCGCCCCACAGACCAAGGAAAGATGTAGAGTATTTGTTATCTCGCAGACATTTTATTTAAAAACGTCTGCGAGACCACTTCTTGGAAAAGAGGTGGACCATCATCTTCAAATCTCTTCAAACCTCTTCCCAAGTTCCCATCCCTTTCTTTCTTCCTGATCGACGAACACCAGACATGGGCATGGTCTCCACCGTCGCCACCCTCCACCGATCTCCACCGCCCTCCACCGATATCCACCGCCGTCGCCCTCCACCGGTCTCCTCCTCCACAGAAGCGAACCCTAGTCGTTCGATCGGAGGAAAGGGGCGACGAACCCTAGTTCGTTCGATCTCCACCAGACGCGGTCTCCTCCACCACCGCCCTGCTCCACCGCCGTCGCAGTCGCCGCCCTTCAACTGTACTCCACCGCCATCGCAGAAACCACCGAGGGGAGGGTTCCTTCGTTCGAGATTGCAGGGGTTTGGTTCGCGTGGGTTCGAGATTGCAGGGGTTGAGGTGATGGCGACGGCGGGTCCGCGTGGGTTCGAGATTGCAGGGGTTGAGGTGGTGGCTCAACAGTGGTGGTGACAGCGGTGGACGGTGGTGGCTCAACGGTAGGTGATGGTGACAACGGTGGACGGTGGTGGCTCAACAGTGGGGTTGGGGGACGGTGGTTTGGGAAGAGGTAAACTTTGTTTGAAGATGTTTTTGAAAAACAAACACCCTCAAAACCTCTTCTTGCAGAGGTTTGGTCCACCTTTTCTGCAAAAGAGGTTTGCAGATGTGGTCCGCAGACCGCAGACGTTTTACCTATGAAAAAACAAACACCACCTTAAATAACTAGAATAGTATATAGAGGGAATAAGTTTTTCAAGTATTATTGCTCAAATTACATAATTTTTAAAAATGTAAAAACTCTAAGTTTGATTTATTTTCTATTTCCGTTTTCTTTTGTAATAAATTAATATAAAAATCGACGATTATTCAAAATAAGGTTTTTAAATGTGTGTATATTATATTTCAAACTTTTTCATGTTCACATCTTTAGGAAAGAATAAGGTTGGGTATTATATTAATATTATCTAGAAACAACGGTTTAGCTCTTGGTTATAAGTACTAAAATAAGCTTCTATGCATAATAAGTAAAATTCATTTTTCAATATATATTGGGATAAAATTTAGTAAATCAATAAAATAAAACAAAATTATTGAAAAAAATCTTGTTTTTTACATATTAAAATTATGTTTTGTTTTAATGTAATTTAACATACAAAAAAATTAAAAAAAAATCATGCGTGAGAAAATCAGGTCTGATGTAATCACACCTGTACACCCTCTTACTCTCTAAGACCCGGATGTGCTAGCTCTTTGACATTTGCGAGAATGTGACTTTGATTTTTTTATCTCTTGTAAAATTTTTTTTTTTTTAACTTTCAGATATTAAATGTTGGTTCTGTTAATATCCATTCGTTGCCTTTTGCGTCTACAACTTTAATTCTACAAGTCTTCATTATATTGTATCTTTGACCTTACGTTTCAACCGCTTGACCTTTTTTTTAATTTATTATTATTACTATTAACTATTATTATTATTATTATTATTATTTTAACTTGACTTTTTGTAGTTAATTGATTTTTCTATCTTAATTATTCGTATGAATGCATGCGATATTTAGTAACATCTCAAGTCTCTTTGAATTGGCGATGAGTTATATGTTTGGTCCAACTTTCTTAATTAACCCCGATAAAAACATTTGTTTATTCTTAAAATAAACCTTACATAATGCTCCTTAATTACCTGTCTTTATATTTTTGGTAATCATTCTTTCTAATTAAGTTTTAAGTCCTTCAATTCAACCTACTGATTGAGGTTTCACAAAGTGACCTCTTGGTCATGGATTCAAGCTCTGTTAGGCGATTTAAAGTACATACAAGTGAGAAAATGGATCTTAAACTTAATGTTGGGTTCTGAAACAATGGGGGCGAGAGTTTACCCATTACAGAGTGTTCCAGCGCATCTGGTGTGGCCGCGTCTTATCTCTGCCCGGTGTTCCCTGTTAAAACAACATACGTGGTAGGTATGATCGTCGTTGTTAAAAAACAATAAAACTTAATACTAATTCTCTCACTTTTTCTTATATAAGCATATGCATTCCTTTAACACTACCGATGCTAACTAAATTCTCGTTGCTAACTTACAAGGGAAACAAACAATCAAACATGAAAACGTGTTACAATGCCTAAACAAAATTTACAAAAATATTACGATCAACATCGTATGATTGAGGGCCAGTGGTATGTTGTTTGTTGACTACTGACTACTTGGCTAATCCCCCGGCCACAGCCGACGGCTCGTTCATTGTCATGTGGCCATGTGGGTGCATCATGCATGCATTTACCTACAAATGGCTCTAGCCACAGGAAAAGAAAATCTATTATTATTTTATTATTATTATAAATCAAAGAAAGTGATGGGTGCATGATATTTAAAATAATATCGCGTCATGGGCTCGTGGCTGCTCGGATGGAATTTTTTAATCAATTTGAAATTTATTTGGCAGATATTTTTGAATTATTTGTTAATTTAATAAAAAAAATATTGAAATGACGCATTAGTAACTATAATTTTGGTAGAAGCTTTTGAGTATTATATCTTAGATGATTTAAGATAAGACTTTATCAATTATAAGTGCTTAGTTGTGTGTTTCCCAAAATAGTTATTTGAATAAAAATTTAGTTAAAACAAGTAGGTGAAATTGACGCTTATTGTTGCGTAGAACCAATGCATTCGTTTCACGTCAGTTGTGAAACTATTTCCAAAACACCTAAGTGAAAATTTAAACAGAAATGTTAAAAGTAAAACATTAAAAATTGCAACGATAATAAAATAGAGACATAAAACAAACGAAAATAAAAGAGTCTTAAAATTTAACACCATAGTTTCGTTTAAAGACGAACTTATTTCAAAATACTCATAACCATAACAAAAAACCTAAAATAAAAACATTTAAAAAACTAAATAAAGAAAAAGTTAAAACGGTAATAAAACTTTTACTCATATAATCACATTATTTAAAGACATTGAAAAGCGTACATACACTAACATCATAAATAGTATAAAAACATTATTAAGTTTTACAATTGTTATATCTTTTTTCTTTGACCATTTACATATAACCTTCTTTCCATTTTAGACATGCTAAGGGGTTGTTTAGTAGATCAAAATCATTAAGTGCTGAATGGGTAAGATGTCTGAATGGTTAAGAGGGTCTGAACCATTAGGTGTTGAATTGAATGGTTAAGTGCTGAATGGTATGTATTTTCCATTTATTATGGTATTGGTGCTAAATGGTTAAGTGCTCAACTGAATCATAAAGAGGTAGACAAACAACCAAGTTATCAAAGTTATAAAAGTCTCCATCTCACAAGTCACAACAGTTATCATGTTTTCTTAGAAATTAAAACGAGTCATCTTTTTTAATTTAACACTCATCAATATTATATAAATTGTATTAGGCCAACCTTGAGTCTCTCATTAGCTGACTACCTAAACTGAGCACATAATAATATGTAAACAACTAAAAAAACTGACTTTAATTTAACCAAGCTTATACTTAAGAGATTAACTCTTTTCGACCTAAACTTTACCTCACTTCCTTTGAAGGTTTTATATCAATTTAGTGTTGCTCATATCTTAAAACTAGCAACAAGTCGACAACATAAAAAAGAAATAGAGAAATAGAAAATTAATAAATATACGAACAGTTCGTTCTATCGGCTAACACAAGAGAAGATACGAGGAAAAAAATGTCACACAAGATGGAGAATGAGGTAAAGAGAATCGATAATTAATTACCATCTAAAATCTACCAACCAAGTTAACCTAAACCAATACCTATGTGAAACAGGAGCTAATTTAGAATCGAAACCGGTTCAAAAAAAACCCAATTTGTAACTTCATATAACATACACGTAACATCGGGTCCAATGTTACGTATGTGCTACATATTTTTTTCGCTTTTTTCATAACTCAAGTGATTCTCAATGTGTGTGTATAGAGAGAGAGAGAGTCAATAAATAAAAAAATTATTTGAATATGTTTTCAAGTTTTTAAATATTCTTTTTAACCTTATTAAACGAAAAAACTTTTTAGTGGAACATTCCCATAGGTGAACACAAATGGATATCTTGAAGATCAGCCAACACCCATGAAAAAAATTATTCATTATATATATATATATATATATATATATATATATATATATGATTTAACCTCGATCAATCCCAAAAAATTGAAGCACCAACCCCATGTAATTTAACCGATCACTGTGATGCTTAATTTTAAAATATAACTAATAAAGTCAATACACAAATAATCGAATATGTATTACCTATAATGAAGCCTAATTATCAATTAATCATTTAACTCAACATTCAATCACTCATAATCCAATATGTTTAAGAATTTTGTTTTGTTTTTTTCGTAATTATTTTCTATACTAATTTGTTTTCTTTGTAGGCTTAAATATTTGAACTAAAGAGGAGCAACACCCTTACCTCCGACGGTTTGCAATATAAATTCACTCTTTACGTGTCACTTATTTGTTAGATAGTTTATTTTTAATGTGATTTATTTATATCATCCTAATTAAGAAGGTTACAATTTGACATACCATTATTATGTATTTGTGATTCGTTATCCATTTATCGTTTTTTTTGGCTAACATGCCTCGTGTGGATTTTCCACCTATCATAAGAAAATTGAAAAATTGTTTTTGATGAACAAGATCTCTCAAAAATTTTCCAACTATCATAAGAAAATTTTCGGGTCTACCAATGAAACTTGGGTGTGGGTCTTTTGTCGAAATGGAATGGCTTTTTTCTTTATTATTTATCGTAAATGTTATGTGTGTGTTATATGTGGCAAAATCAAATAAAAAGTATATTTTGCCTAAGAAAGCAATAACAGATTTTTAAAATCTTTAAAACCGATCCAAACGAACTATGATTGAACTCATTTCGATGGCATTGCAACTGTCTTATCGAACCCTAAAATATTTGCTTTTTGGTTTTAGCTTAACAAGTAGTTTTAAAGTTTGGATTTTAGGACGTCTTTTAGCTTTTAGGTTTAGGCTTTGTTTTTATAATTTTGGTTTCATTATTAGTGTTTATTGTTTATGATTTAAGGTTTAAGTTTTAGGGAATTACAAGTTGGTTCTAATGATATAAAAATGAATTCAATCAAAATTTGTTTAAGTAAGTTTTCGAGTTTTTAAAAATCCTTATTAACCTTATTAGCCAAAAAAGACTTTTTATAAAACCTTCTCTTATATATATATATATATATATATATATATATATATATATATAGGGAATAGATAATTTGAAAACCTTTTCTTAATGCGAAAACCATGAAAACCACCAATCTAACCATTCATTTTAAGATCTTGTGGTTGAGATTAAAGTTGGGTATTTTGATTTATTTAATTGTTTGGTAAATTAATTGAAAAGTACTAAAAGGGTATTTATGTCTTTTTCCGTTTTGTACTTTAAAACCATTTTATATTACCAAACCCCACAAAAATTCAAAAAGTCACCGTACAAGTGATCATTTCGTCTTTTACCCCACCAAATCCCACCGCCCAAACATAGTTTACCCCTTTTTTTCATTGGTTATTCGAACGATTAACATCCCAACACCAAATCGATTTTTTCAGTTGATCGACGTCGGAATCAAGCGGCGGTGGAGATAAAACGAAGCTGCTGAAGAAACGAGCGGCACGAACGACACAGTCAAGGTAAGCTATTTCAAAGGGTGGAGGGGTTTCGACGATAATAACCAAAAACGTAATTGCGGCTGTAATCGACGGTTGGTATCCGACCAAGAAGATAACCGTCGAACCTGTAACTACCCTATTTATACCGTCATTTTGCATGTCGTTTTTGTAGTCCCTCGTTACCGTGATAGTTATGTCTTCAAGAAAAAGGAAAAGTGAAAGGATTGCAATCAAATCTCTAAGTAAGTTTACAAACACAGAAGAAGATCCCATCGACTTAGACACCACGGATCAAAGTAAACAAGGTAGGAAGAAGAACATGAAGCAAAAAGGTTTGTGTTTTGAATGAGTCTTACTTTAGGATTCACATAGCAAAATGTTGATGCAAAGTTGGAGCACTTTTTCCAGATCCCGGAAGTGATTCTGACTTAGAAGAGGAGAAAATTCGTGTCAAAATGAGGAAAAAAAGGGATCGCACTAACAAAGGTAGAGAAATTCGTTAAAATCTTATTTTTGTTGTTATTTACATTGATTTTACGCTGTTGTTACATTGTTGTGTTTTTATAAATGTCTCATATTGTTGTGTTGAAGAGGACACATTGTATATTTGCTTATTTCATTTATGTTGATTACGTTGTCTTTATGTTGTAGTTACGTTGTATTTACACTGTATTTCTTCACATTGTCTTTGTAACTGGGTTACATTACTTGTGCTTAGATTGGTTTCATTGTGTTTTTTTACGAACTAAGAAGTGGATAAAAAAAAGGAAGAATGGTGATTGTTTTTTTTAATCACATTTTGTCTTTTACAAGGATGTTAGGTTGTCTTTTACAACGTTGTGGTTACATTGCTTTGCTAATGGTGGTGTTTTTAGAGATGTCGCATATTGTTGGGTTGAAAAAGGCCATATACTAACTTTGTTAATTCTATTTTGTGTTAATTACGTTATGTTTATGCTATGGTTACGTTGTGATTACTATGCGTTGTCTTTTCATAAAACGAAATACTTTTATAGACAACTTCTTATATGGTCTGTTTTTGTTTTAGTAGCGGTTCTTTACGTTGTGTTTACAAGGTTGTTATTTGCAAAATAAATAACATGCGGTTTAGAATGACTTTTTGTTCTTATACCGACATCTTACGTACGCCTTTTTGTTCTTATAGATGACTCTGATGAATTTGTTGGAAAAGACGTAGATAACGAAGACCGTGGAAAAAAAAGAGGTATAAAAAATATAAAGAAAACGTAATTTATGTTAAATATATGTTGTAAATAGCATGTGACGTGTTTGACCGAAAAAAAAGTAGGTAAGTTAGGACTGTCGGACACTGAAAGTGATGAAGATGAAATCCTCATTAATTTGAAAAGAAAGGTTCAGAGACAAGGAAAAAAAGATGATGTTCCGGGCAAGAAAAGGGGACATGGTATGCAACATACGTTAATATAGATTTTTATTGCTCCCATACACTATTTGTACTTCATTTATACGTTTTGTTTACTTTTTTTGGAAAAAAATGGATATGTAGGAAGTAAAGGAACGGAAGGTAAAGAAATTCGGAAGTGTGAAATGAAGAAGAAAAATGGTGAGACATTTTAGTACTTTGCTTTTCCAAATGGTTCAAATAAAATGCTTTTCCAAATGGTTCCAAATGGATATATGGTGATTTTTTTTTGCATATGTATGCGCATTATACAAGTGTTTTTTACATACAAATTACTTAGGATAGTCGCAAATTATACTTAGTGTTTACATATTGGTTACTTGACTTGCACATCTGATGTTAGCAAACAAAAAATGTTGTTGCTTCTATGTTTCTTGTGTTGCTTTAACTATTTGTTTGTTAGTGATCTCTGGTAAAGAAAAAATCACCCACATAGCGAAGCATGATACGAAAAGCACAAAAGGTTACTTTTATTTTAAACTTGCTGGTTGGATATGTGAAACATTTGTTACGTATTTATATAACGTTCTTACATTTGTGTTTACAAAAAAATGTGATAGTGTTGTCAGGAAAAGAAAAAATGGCTCCAATGGCAAAAGAGAACCCTAAAACGAGCAGAGGTAATAATTAATAAAATAATTGTATAATGTGATACATGTTACTTAATGTGTTTGTAACTTCTCTTCAGGTAAAGAGAAAATGTATGCTAGTGACAGTGAAGATGCTAAAAGCCAAAAAGGTAAAAACAATAAAATACTTAATCCCAAACTGTTACGTGCTTAATACATCAGGTAAAGAGAAAATGTATGCTAGTGACAGTGAAGATGTTAAAGGCCAAAAAGGTGAACAGAATTATATACTTACCTAAAACCTGTTACGTGATTAATACATTATCAATACGTGCGTGTTAAATAATTCAGACATTAAGATTTTATTTAAGTGGTTTCAGGAAAAAAGGTCATGAGGCAAACAAGCAAAAAGGTTGATGCTACAGATGGTAGTGGGACAAAGAGGTGGATGATTCTGAACACAAGGTCTTCACCAGCTCAGTTGTTTCGATGTGTGAAACTGTTGAGGGATAACCAAAAAGGGGAGTTATGGAAATGGGCCTTGGAAATTTGTTGAAATTTAGCATGGATGGTATCCCCTCAAAGATGGCACATTTTGTGGTAGATAGGTTGAAATGCAAGAGGATGGAGATTATTTGCAGAGGAGGATGTTTGAAAATTACCCCACAATTGATTCATAAGTTGTTGGGGTTGCCAATTGGTGGAGTAAAAATACAATCGATTGTCCCGATGGAGGTGTTGGATGAGTCTGTTGGTGTGTGGAGGAGAAAGTATGAAGGGAGGCTTCTGGCAACTAGACAAATTGTGGAGAAAATAGAAAGCTCTGAGGATGAAAACACATTTGACTTTAAGATGGATTTCATAGTGTTGTTCATGACTGTTCTTGTGGAGTGTCATAAAAATGGAAGGGTTAAAGAAGGTATTCTTAGGTATATCACATCACAGACAGATTTTTCAGAAATAGATTGGTGTGATTACATATTTGAATGCCTAAGAAGTTGCAAGATAGGGTGGGCAAGGGATGACAATAGTTCCCCCTTCAATGGTCCACTGACAATACTGACGGTTTGTATCTTTTTTAAGAAAACTTCTTTGCAACAAACTCATGTATTAATAATTTAAATAACAAACATTTACTTGCAGTTAATCTATGTTGAAGGGTTTGAATGTGAGGGCATCTCTGTTGACAAAAGAATCCACCCAATTGAATTTTGGAACAAAAACCGACTAAAAATAAGGGAGGACTGGGAGATGAAACATGGAGGGTTTGGGAGAGGAAAACTAAACCAAAATTTTGTAGATGAAGGTTCGTCAGGTGACCGGGAGGAGCCATACGAGAAAACAGTAGAGGCAAGTAAAAATGTTTGACAAATTATTGGAAATATTATTTTTTTATTAATATATTAGATACTCATGTTTCACGTATTGTAACTTCAGGAGTTGTTGGCGGGTGTGAAAAAATGTTTAGATGATTGGGGAAATTTGAAAAGCGTGCTAGAAAAAGATTTAACAGATTTGATAGCAAGAGATAAGAACAACGAGGACATACAAACAGTTAGGGCTTGCTATGAGAGCCTGTTGAAGAAAAAACCTAAATGAGTTAAGCAATTAGATGTCGGTGAAAATGATGAAGGTTTTCATAAATAAAGCTAAATTTACAGTGTTGTTACTATGTTAGTACATTATTGTAACTTTTGTTTACATTGCTAAACACATAGATGGGGCAGAAAAAATAGAGCTGATTAATGCGTTTGACAGAGACACAGTGGTTGACCTAAATATAACATATCCAGGTATCTTATTTCCTTTTCTACATTAATTTTTTATTTGTTAAAAAAATAGTTTCAGTTAATCTAACCAAAAAAACATAAAGTGTTAGATGTTGGCATTGAAGATAATCAATTTGATGGAGCAAGTTGGAGACTGGGTGTCTCGGACCTGACAGGGGCTTCTACGGGGAAAAACGCTAAAGCAGGTTAGTAAACTATGTTACGTTCATGTTACGTATTTGTGAAAAAAATTGTAACACTAACGATCAATTTTTGGTGCTAGATTACACTGGTGCTGTTAGCCATTTAGATAATCCTGTTTTTCTGAGTGAAAGTGATAATGAAATCATAAAAAACGGTTAGTAGTTAAATTACGTTAATGTTACGTATTTATTACAGTTATTTTACGTCTCTGCAATGTAATTCAATTGTATATAGACGGGCCGAGCTGGAGTCTTGGAATCTCACAAACATTTGTATCGTCACCTGTCAGAGTTGATCACGAAAAAAGGGGTATGGTGTAAAAATGTTTATGAATCGTTTGTGTGTCACGTTATTTACTCATAATAAGAAAAAAAAATTTAAAAGAAATGTATAGTAGGTGGTGCCAGTAAAGACATGCACGTAAGCAATCCAACTTGCAACATGGGAATTTCAAAACTTGAAGCATTGGCGGAAACATCAACAAAAGGTCATTAAAATTTTTAATATGTATTTCTCATGTGTATTATGTGTAACTCTAACGTTATTCAATTGTATTTTTTCTTAAAAAAAATAATAGGTGGTCCGGTTGATGCTACAAAAACGTCAACCCACCTTGATAGTTCCATGGAAACAGAACAAAGTGTGAATCAGTTCTGTCTTTCGCTGTTGAATGAAGCACCGTTGCAGGACGTGCCTGGGAAAAGTAATATTAAAGAAACAAACGATCATGTCACACGAAATGAAGAAAATCGAGATGGCGAGCTGCAGGGGACGCTACACATGAAACTAACTGAGCAAATACATGGAGGGTTTCAACATCAAGGTATTTGCTAAAAAAGGAATACATTTCTTTATAAAAAATAGAAAATGTTAACTAGTCTATTGTTGCATACTTTTTACTATCTTGTTACGTTTTGTTTACTGAACACACACAGCTGCACCGGATTTGACGGAGCAGACTGTAAACCAATTTTGCCTGTCGTTGTTGAATGACCCTCCAGACAACGATTTGACAGACAATTTTGATGGTATTAGATGTTCATAACATTAATAAAATAAGGTAGGGAGTTAAAAATAACATTATCGCTTTGATGCGTACTTTTCTGTATAGTTGTTCAAAACAAAGTGGAAGCGACAAACATAAAGAGTGTTGAGGAGGTAGTAAAAGATGTTGAAGGGAACAGAGAAGAAGCGGGTGTTAACTTAAACGAGCAACAGTCAGGTACGTGCGAAAAAAAAAATATTCTCCAATAACTATGTTACATGTGTTTTACAAGTTATATACTAACTTGATACATATAATCCAAATTAGTGGGGTTGCTGAATTCTGGTGGTGATGGAGTTGATTTGCATGGACCCAACTGGAGTTTGGGGGTATCTCAGCATTTTATTTCACAACAGGGTTAGACTAATAATAGCTTGTTTATTATTATTCCTTGTAGATAACCAAAAAAAAGAAGTAAATTGGAACTTTCATTCTTGTATTTAGAACCTGATGTAGGTTCAGCAACACAAAAAATCAACGACAGTGAAATGGAGCTTGATCAAACAACAATTGACTATTGCCTTCAACAATTGAATGAGAACGCTACAAATGAAGTTGATCAACAGGGTGATGATAACATGCCCTTGGGAAAAAAAGAAAATTTAGATAACATGAAGGGGGATATTGTGGTTGGCGTGTCCAAAACTGAAGATCCACATACTGTTGGTGAAGCAAAATGGCGTGAGGTGGTTGATAAATTTGAGACAAACAGAAAAAAACCAATTAGAGACAAAGGTATTGCCGAGGTCAACAAATCTCCATATGTGATAAGAGGTGTGGATCTCAACAAGGACCTCACAAAAGAAGATGAAAGTATCCTAAGCTATGTATTGTACGAGGATTCTTCAAGCAAAGGGTTGTTCACCGATGGACAAAAAAATGAGTAAGCATCTATCAGCATGGTTTAAAAATAGTAAAACCTTGTTTTATTGTACTAATACACAATTTGTATCATACAGCAAAGGGAAGCAGAAAGAAACGTTGAACGATGCAAATGATCACACGTCAGTCTAGTGTGTATTTGATGGGTAATGATTGTGTAACAAAGACGTTCTACCATGCGTGGTATTGTTGGATCCCAATTCTTTTACAAAAGTTAGTATGTTAATACCTTATGTATGCACAATGGTTGTATTGCGTTTTATTATTGTAATGGTTGCTTTAGTTGATGGTTTTTTATGGATTTTTCAATTTTAAAACTTATGTATTATGCGACGCTTTTGTGCAAAACTCTAGCATCAATAATTGTTATGGTGTAAATGTAACGTAACTTACATGTAAAATATATGTTACTTTCATGTATAACTTATGTAACAATTGTTCTGATTTTTCAGGCAGGTTGTGTTTGACGCCTTCTTTTGCGCATCTTTTTATTTAAACCATACGTCTTACAATTGCTTCTTCTTTTTATTTAACCCATAATGACACGGTATCGTTTTCGTAAAATTATGTGTTTGACGCCTTATTTTGCGCATCCATTGTCTTATGGGAGGATCTTCTATTGAAACAATATGTATTATGAGAGGATAATATTTGTTTGATCTCACAAACAAATATGTGTAGTGCTTATACTGTATCATATACGTAAAATTGATGTTATTAACAGGTACAACTTATGAATCGGTTGTTACACGTGTGCAGGAAGGTTGTTTTTGCGAGTGAAAGCGGACTTACGTTGGAAAAATGTCATTTTTTTACTTTAAGACAGAGTGCAGTGGTAAACAATCAAGTTATTGATGCATGGGTTGAAGTCCTAAATTTTGAAGAAAAATACAGATCTCCCAGTTCTTCGTACAGATTGTTTTGTGGGAGTAATGTGATCGTAAGTTCACTTTTTTTTTATGTTCAGGTTTTATGTGTCGTTGAAGTATAAGTTACATATTTGTTGAAAAAAAAATTAAACAGATTGACTGGATGCTCAACCAAGATGATGTTGATCCCAATCAAAGAGTTGATAAGTTCGCTACAAACATGAATGGGGTGATAGCTGGAGTGATTAAGGAGAGTCCTTTTGCTAAGGACAAAGCAGATGTCAACAATCTTAAAATGTTTGATATGGTTCTCTTCCCTATACTTGAATTCAACCATTACTACTTGTTAGTCTTAGAGTTAAAGAACTGTGCGATCTCAGTAATTGATAACTTTCATGAATCAATACCACTAGTGGGGGTTAAAGATAGTGCAGACTATTACCTCAAAGATTCTCCCTACAAAGTGGTAAGCATTTAATAATATTTTATTGTTTTAATGACATGCTTTAACATGACAATAACCGATTGCTAGCAGAAGGAAATGTTTGTCCGCTATCTAGAGAAGATTAAACATGCAAAAACGGATGAAATACATGCAACCAAGATTCAAAAGGTGCAAATCCCATGGGCTACCAAGACTAACGCAGTTGATTGTGGAGTTTTTCTGATGCGACACATGGAAAAATTTATGGGAATCCATGAACAATTCAACTGTGGCTTCTCAACAAATGGCAAGAAAAAAAAGTGCCAGCTGAACACATTGAGGAAAAAATACTTGGTGCATGTGATAAAGTCAGAAATTAATTCTCTTAGAAATGTTGTTGTTGATGCTGCACGAAATGTGTAACTGACATGTAACTTCGTAGTTGATAGTGATAGTTTTTGTGTCCTAAAACACTATGTATTGGACGTGGTATAAATTATGGATGAATTATGCTTTTGATTTAAATAAATTTTTAAATTTGCTTTATTTTAAATAGAAAAGTACAAAACATGGGAGAATGTGGTGTGATGATGACTTAGAAAAAGTACAAAATTTAAAATATATAATTGTTAAAAAAGAAGATGGTTGTCAATCAGAAAATTAATGAATGTACTACAAAAAGTACATGATGTATGGTCAAGAGGATTTTATAGAAGATATAGTAGATCACCACAAAAAAAGAACAAACATTTGAAAATATAAGTAAATGAATGATAAAAAGAATACAAAAATTGGGATTTAACATCTCAGTAAACAAAAAAAATAATTTATGCAAAAAATATGTAAAGAAGATAGAAACAGATCTGAGTACAATACAAATGTTGTTTATGGCCAAAGGGATTGACCATTCAATAAGGTAGTTACGTCTAAGTTAGCAGAAGGTTACAACATTTATACATTGTATATACATAAAGAAAACATACTTGATATGTCGTCGATACGTTGTCGATAGATACAAAAAACTTTTACATATAAATGAATGATAAAAACTAATAGAAAAAATTGGGATTTAAAATCTTAGAAACAGAAAATTGATTCAAAAAAAGAATCCAAAATACATGTAAAGGAGATGGAAAAAAATATCTGCGTAAAAGGCTTTCTTAAGAAATAGAGAAGGTGACGTCACAACATGTTAAAATGCAAACCATATTCCTAGTTTAATATGGTGATATGTGACATAACAACAAATCCACATACAAAACATATCTGGAAAATCAATTAATACTACCTTATTTATAGCCAAGCCTTTGCCCATTTAATAAGGTAGTTGGTGAGCTGTCAAGAAATTAAATGCGGACCACTGGATGCTTTTAGGCAGTTACGTATAATTTACTATAATGCTACAACATTGAAACGTTGTATATACATATAAAAAACTTGTTTATTACGTCATCAGTACATTATCTATACATCTAAAAAAACTTTTCCGTAAGGAATTCCCAACAATAAGACATTGATATACGCAGACACAAAAAAATAACATTTTGCTTCGAGTAACAAATATTGGTAACGTACATCCTTTAAAACATACAACTAAAGTGTTTTAAAGGTAGCAAAAGTATGGGAGGGACACCTGTTTGAAAATAATACAAAAAACAATCATGTATAATACAAAAAACCCCCCAAACCAAAACTAATTTTACTACTACTCTTGGGTTACGTCAACGGCTTCTGTGCGCTTCTTCTTGCAATTACGGGAGTCGTGCCCCGTTACATACTTTTGGCATGTGCGACAGAGCCTTGGTGTCCGAAGCGACTTTTCAACAGCCTTTTCACCGGGCCCGATTAAACGACGTGACTTGCAATTAAAGTGTTTTAAAGGTAGCAAAAGTATGGGAGGGACACCTGTTTGAAAATAATACAAAAAACAATCATGTATAATACAAAAAACCCCCCAAACCAAAACTAATTTTACTACTACTCTTGGGTTACGTCAACGGCTTCTGTGCGCTTCTTCTTGCAATTACGGGAGTCGTGCCCCGTTACATACTTTTGGCATGTGCGACAGAGCCTTGGTGTCCGAAGCGACTTTTCAACAGCCTTTTCACCGGGCCCGATTAAACGACGTGACTTGCAATTAAAGTGTTTTAAAGGTAGCAAAAGTATGGGAGGGACACCTGTTTGAAAATAATACAAAAAACAATCATGTATAATACAAAAAACCCCCCAAACCAAAACTAATTTTACTACTACTCTTGGGTTACGTCAACGGCTTCTGTGCGCTTCTTCTTGCAATTACGGGAGTCGTGCCCCGTTACATACTTTTGGCATGTGCGACAGAGCCTTGGTGTCCGAAGCGACTTTTCAACAGCCTTTTCACCGGGCCCGATTAAACGACGTGACTTGCAATTAAAGTGTTTTAAAGGTAGCAAAAGTATGGGAGGGACACCTGTTTGAAAATAATACAAAAAACAATCATGTATAATACAAAAAACCCCCCAAACCAAAACTAATTTTACTACTACTCTTGGGTTACGTCAACGGCTTCTGTGCGCTTCTTCTTGCAATTACGGGAGTCGTGCCCCGTTACATACTTTTGGCATGTGCGACAGAGCCTTGGTGTCCGAAGCGACTTTTCAACAGCCTTTTCACCGGGCCCGATTAAACGACGTGACTTGCCACAGCCTTTGTTACGAATTCCCTGAGGGTTCGAACATTCCAAGTCAACATCCAAACTACCACCAACCAAGTTTTGAATATCTTCAACATTAGAAAATTTGGAGATAGAATCAAATGGATCGGAGCTTTTATTGCTGCAAAGATCTCTAACTTTATTGGCCAAAACAGCAAGACCATCATAATCATTTCGAAGACTATCAACAGAATTAGATATTAAGCCAAATATCTCGTTCCTCAGCAACGACTCAGGAGAATTGTCTACACCATAACGATATTGAATTTCAAAAATTCTTTTCGGTAACACATCTTTCATCCAGCGCTTGGAGATATATTCATCAGGGATCCGAACTACTCTATTGACCCTAAAAACACAAAAAATGTGTCTACAAAGGTAACCAATACGAGTAAAGTTGCGACAGGAACATTCGTAATTCACAATACTAGGACGAGTAACAACCTGAAAAATAAGGAGTGCAAATTATGTTAACTAAACGTAATAAACATATACAAATGTGTGATCATAATACTGCTACACATACGAATGAAATTACATGGTATCCATAAAGTAATATTAACGTAACATTTAAGTTTTATGTAATATTAACATAATGTAAATCCTAATACAGCTATACCTACGAATGTATTTACATGGTATCTATAAATGTAATATAAACGTAACATATAACTTTCGTGTAATTTTAACATGATAATAATGTAATATTAACGTAACAAAAACGCATAAACCATGTAACCCACATGTAATGTAATGATTTTTTCAGAAATACCTGGAAAACATTTGTGACACTGTTGTCTTTGCTGAGATGACTTACAAAATACACAAGTTTGTCTTGTACCTGCTCGGTGTGAGAGACATAGCAGAACAACTTCCCCTTAAAAATCTCTTTCTGAATTTCCAAAAAAATTGAACGAGTATATATTTCAAAAGCATGCTTCTCTATTTCTAAACCAGATAAAGAGTGATATGGTCGAGATGTGGTTTTATACTCTGCCAAACGTTGCCTGTAACGCTGACTTTCAATAGAAGTGTCATAGCACAAGATAAATTGAACTAAAGTGTTTGCTCCACTAGAATTAACTTTGAACGAAGCATTAGAACTCTCGCACCTGGATGTCGTCTTCATTAGGCAACACATTGGAATTTCTCTGAAATAAGCAGGAACCCATTGATCACGAATCGCATACATGTCACTCAACCAATTGTGTCCGTCTAATTGGAACCTTGTAATCAGGTCAGCCCAACGTTTTTCAAATGTATCAGGGGATATGAACAAGTTCCACACCAAACGATGTATGGAAGACCGGAAATCAGTGTTGTTAAGCAAATCGCTGGAAACCTACTTAGCAGAAAAAAATAATAACAAACATAATTAATATAAAATTATAATATATATTATTCTGTCACCTTTAGTGGAAGCTTCTTCATGACGTGCCACATGCATAAACGATGACGTGATGATGGAAGGACTTGGGAAATAGCTTGTTTCATTGAAGGGTCTTGGTCAGTAAGAACCAAAATGGGTTGTTTGACATGTGCTTTCATAAAAGCATTTAGCAGCCACTTATATGAATCTATGGTTTCGCTATATAGCAGACCCGCTCCGAATGTTACACAATTCTTGTGATGATCAACACCAGTAAAAGGTACAAAAATCATGTTATACCTACATATGTAAAAATACGGTAAATAACATGTAAACTACAGTTAATTCAGAGTGTAGATTCTCACAAAAAAATGACCGCTGTAAATAACATGTAAACTCAGGTCAATTAATATGTATTACAAACGTAATATATATGTCTATAGAATCTGTGACAAAAAATGACTGTTAGCGCAGTAATTGGCCAAAAATGTAAACTACAGTGTATTAAGTTTATTACATAAGTAATACGTATGTATGTAGATTATAACAAAAAAAGACCCCGTGTAAAACACATGTAAAGCTATAGTAAATAACATGTATTACTACTATAATATAGATGTATATAGATTCTGTGACAAAAAAAAAAGATTACTTGTTGGTGTAGTAGGTGGCATCAAATGCAAGCACATCACCAAAAACTTCGTAGTTCTTCCTAGATATCTCGTCAGCCCAGAACACATGCCTGAGCTCCCCTTTTACAACAGAAAAATCGAAGAAAAATTCTGGGAGGTTTTTGACACGATCACGCAACCGATCAAGAAGCAGCTGTGAGTCCCGGTTACCTATAAATAGACGGATTGCCTGGCTAAAATTCTTAAAATCAGTAGGGGTTCCATTCACATTATGATGACCTCCCTTCATTGACACTTGAAGCCTGTGAGCTATAGTGGGACCAATATTATTCAATGTCATGTGATGTATAAACTGTTTGGTGGAGAAAGATAGCTTGCGACCTGCCTTGGTAAAATCCCGGTTATATGTCTCAACCAAAGGGTGGTTGTGACATTCTATAAACTTGTATATAACAAAAGTAGAGGTGGCCTCTATGACTTGGACAGATATGTGAGCTTTACAATCCGTAACTTGAAAAGACCTGTTCCTAGCAGACATAAAAGATTCATCTAACGTGTCGAATTTTCGCTTAGCCTGAGGCCTACCAGCTCTGTTGCATCTTAGGTATTTGTGTGTGACCTGATCGCTTTTGTTTTTCTTCGTTTGCCCAACACGAACTGAAAAACCCGAAAACTCTGCATAATTCTTGTACATTCTAAGAACATCATTCCAAGAGCCATATGTGGCACCTACAGTTGGTTTTGCATCGTATCCTTTTTTCGGATACCAAACCTTGGTACCGTTAGGAGTAAGAAACGTGTAACATCCTTCAAAATCTTCGACTTTTGTAGCATATTAAAAAAAAGACGTAAATTGCAATATTGGAGTATAAATAACGTAATAGGAATGTATTGCGCACGTAAATTACATGTAAAAAACACTACCATTTGCTTTTCTGCTTTGCTGTGCATCTTCAGAGGGTATTACTTCTTGTCCGTGTGGGGGACCGAATTGAGCATGAACATCTAAAAACGATTTACCATAAAACAAAAAAAAAATAAATTGATGTTATAACAAGAAAAAAAAATAAAACACATGTAAATCTACCCGGCAATCTACCACCGTTAGAAGGGATTTCATAACATTCTTCACGTAACAACGGTATATTCGGAACATAACCGTGCTCTTCATCAACAGAGATTATTGGATCTTCGTTTATAGGATGTACTGAGAAAAACATAAAAATTCGAAAATATTTTTACTCATCTTCGTCAAAAGAAAAATAAGAAAAAGTAAACTAGAAGACTCTATACAAATCAAAATATATTATCACCTTCTATCTCTGATGTAAGAAACGATTCTTCATTGTAGCTTGCAATCAAAGAATCAAACGTGTTAAGGTCAAGTGTAGAATCCATTGAAAACAAAAATCAAAAAGAGAGAGGGAAGTTCATGCAAAGTAAGTGAGATGTTTGAGAATTCAAAAATGAGAAAAAGAAAGTGAGGGGATGGCTTAAGCATAGAAGGGTAATCATACTCTGACAAAAAGTAAATATTGTCAAATAAAAAGAGACTTGGAAGTGACTCACACTTACAAAAAGTACAAAAAAGGTTGTCCTTGGTTCTAGAAAAAAAAGGACAAAAAGTAATATAGGTCAGACAATATGTAATCTTAACGTAACAAATCACAAGCACTGTAATATATGTCGTAAAAGATGTAATATTAACGTAATAATCATGTAACAACAGCGTATAAAAACATCCAAAAAATGAATAAACATGGTTCTTTGTGGGTGACACTTTACAAATGTTAACTGAAATATAGGTCGAACGAAATCTTACGCTATTAAAATATTTAAAACGACGTGAGAATAAATAGGGATCTTCGTAGGTGAAACTTTACAAATGTGTATAAATACAAACATGTAAAAAAAATTACATTTTAGTTAAAAAAAATACATATTAAATCTTGTTACACATTAAAAAAAAAGATAATCAGACCGCTTACGTTACTAAAATATTTAAAACGACGTGAGAATAAATAGTGGGTCTTCGTAGGTGACACTTTACAAATGTGTATAAATACAAACATGTAAAAAAAATTACATTTTAGTTAAAAAAATACATATTAAATCTTGTTACGCATTAAAAAAAAAAAGATAATCAGACCGCGTGTAATCTTTACGTAACTAAACATGTAAACTCTACTATAGGTGAGAAACAAAAAAAAAGTGAACAACGTAAAAACAGTGTAACGTCTGTGCATTAGTTCATTGGAAGTTGGTGTAGAAATTTCAAAAACTATAAGGGTATGGTGTAAAAATAATAAAAAATGAAGAAAAGTATATGCGGGTAAAAAGACTATATTGCCCAAACTAATAAAATAAGAAAAGTGTGATGTGGCAAAATGTGGTCCACTAAAATCGGTTTTCAAGGTTTTCGGGCTAAGGTGGGGTTTTTAATTTATGTATTCCCTATATATATATATATATATATATATATAGGGAATTAATAAAATGAAAACCTTATTTTAGTGAGAAAACCTTGAAAACTCATTTAAAACAAACGTATTTTTTTTAATTTTGTTTACAGATTTGTAATATTATTGGACACATTTTTATTAGGGACAATTACATATATCCTCTTACTAAAATTCTTTATTATATATTTACCCAATCATAAAACTAAATTACATATTTCTCCTTTCTAAACCAAATATATCACATATTTGTCCATTTCATTAGAAAAAAAATTATGTATTTCCTATTTTACCCTTATTGAACTAACTAAAAACAATTCACATATTTCTCCTTACTAATGGACAATTTTGAAACACGGGGGTATTTGTAATTTTAATTTAAAATTGGGGATATATGTAATTTGAATGTTTAATAAGGGGATATATGATATTATCCATTTTATTAAAAAAATAAAAAAAGCGCCGAAGAAATATTTAAAAAAATATTTTATAAATTTTTTTACGTTGTAAAACATACGTAACTCTGCGTCAGATCTAACGGAATTTTTTTACGTTTTTACGTATGTTTTACAATTTTTTTTAGTTTTGTTACGTATGTTTTACATGACGTTTTTGGGTTTTCATATTAAAAAGTGGTTTTCAAATTATCCATGCCTTATATATATATATATTTATAGGGGATGAAATTTTTTATAACCCTTATCTTTTGCTACAACTACATAACCCATTTCAACCAATAACAAAGTTACACATAAGCTTTTAATTAAAATATTAGAAAGGACATCATAGTTATTTTACCTTTTATAAGTTTCCCCCCTCGTTTTTAAACATTAATAATTTTTTTATAATATATTGTTTTTTTAAAAAAATTGCACCATTATATTCGTCTCATTTTTCTCTTTAATTCCGTTATAGTCTCGACTAATTTTTTTTACTTTTTTTAGATGCCATATATTTACATCATTGTAACGAGCTTAAATATAACAAATTTATTTGTAATTTTTTCTAACAATAATAAATTACAGTAATGTAATTTACTTTGACGCAAAATTCGGTTTCGGTTTTTTTCGGTTAATTCGGTTCCGGTTCGGTTTTTTCGGTTAATTTGGTTCCGGTTCGGTTTTTCCGGTTAATTCGGTTTCGGTTCGGTTTTTGTTGGCTTTTTGCTCATCCCTAATTTGTAACGAGCCTAAATACAACAAATTAGTTTGAATTTTTTTTAAACAATGATAAATTACATCACTATAAATATCATTGTTAGAGAAAAAAATCAAAATAATGTGTTATATTACATCACTGTAATTTATCATTGTTATAGAAAAAAATAAAATAATGTGTTATATTACATCACTGTAATTTAACATTGTTAGAAAAAATTCAAAATAATGTGTTATATTTATGCTCGTTACATCGATGTAAATAATGGACAATGAGAAAAAAAAATTAAAAAAACTAGTCAGCATTATAACGGGAAATAAAGAGAAATTTACATCACTGTAAATAATGTGTTACGTCACCGTTAATTATGTCATTGTAAATTACTTCATTTTGTGTTACATTACTTCATTTTATGTTACATTACTGTAATTTACCATTGTTAGAAATTTTTTTTTAATTAATTTGCTATCTTTAAGATCGTTATAATGATGTAAATACATGATATAAAAAAAACTAGCCGAGACTATAACGAAATTAAAGAGAAAAATGAGACGAGTATAATGGTGCAATTTTTTTAAAAAATAATATAGTATAAAAAAGTTATGAATGTTTAAAAAAGGAAATAGACACGTGGCACGATCCTATACACTTACCTTTTTAAAGTAACCATTGGATGATAGTTAATAGGTTGTAACAAAAGATAAGAGTTATAAAAAATTCCATCCTCTATATTTATATATGTATATGTATATGTATATTTATATGTAGAGAGAGAAAATATTGGACTCACTAAGACTTGCCACAATGGGCACCCCGTTGGGCACGCGGGATCGTTCCCCGCCACGGTGTCCAGCGGGAACACCGCCCCCTGCCAGCGGTGCCCCGCTCAAATCGCCCCAACGGCTCCCGCTCCCCGTCGAGTTTAGTGGGTTGTGATTGGTCCGTTTTTTTGACCGTTATTGAACGGTAATAAAACAAAAAAAAAAAAAAACTTTTTTAAATTAAATAAATACCCAACCTTCTTTACTCAAAAAACCACCCAAATCTCTTCATCTTTCATCTTTCTCTCTATATTTTTTTAAAAAAAATCACAAACATGAATCCAAGGCCTAACAATCCCAATCCCGAATTCAACCCGTTCTCATACGATCCCGAATCGCTTAGAAATTTATTGGTTCAACTACAACAAAACCCAAACATCCAACACTTTCAACATCCACCAAACTTCCAATCTCCTTCAAACTTTCAACCCGGTTTTGCTCCCTACTCTGAACCTAGGTTCGAATCTGATTTTGTGTCACCGAGCCAACATGATAACGAGGTCGTGCCGGAGACACAAGACACTCAGAAACGCAAAAAAGGTAAGAAAAACAAACAGCCGGCTGGAACAGGGCCGAGTAGTGGTCCAATGGCACCGAAGCAATGGACTCACGATGAAGAAATCGCTCTCGGAAGATGTTACATGGACGAATCCGAGAACAAAACCAAAGGTAAAAAGTTTATTACTTAGTTTTGTTATATATTATTTTAAAGGGTTTAATTTTTTAACTTACTTTTGAAAATTTTTTTTGTAGGTAACTCGCAAAAACGGGAAAATTTTTGGAAAAAAGTAACCGTTAGTTGGCACAATGTGATGGGATTCGATGCCGAATACCGCACATATCATCAACTAAATTCAAAGTGGAAGGATATGTGCACCAAGTTAACAAAGTTTAGTGGGATCTATAGCAACTGCGCAAACAACCGAAAAAGCGGGATGAGCGACGAGAACGTTTTGAAATGGGCCGAAAAGGAATACCAACTAAAGAGTAACGGCCAAACGTTTAACCACTACCACGTTTGGGTGGCGATAAAAGACTCGCCAAAATTCCGTGTTCTTTGCCAAGAAGGTAACGAGGTCCAAGGTTCTTCAAAAAGAACCAAAAATTCCGAATCGAACGAGTATTCGCCGGGGGGTTCGACCGCACATACAAATTACGCGGTTAACGTAGAGGATGACGAAGAAGAAGCCGAGTTCGACACCCCACCGGAACCGGTTAGACCGACGGGTCGAGATACAACAAAACGGGCGTCCTCTTCGAGTCGTCAAACCGTATCCTCTAACACGTCAACAACCGAACTCGTTGATCAACTCCAAGCTTTCACAACTTTTCAAAAACTAAAACACGAAGAAAGGAAAAAAATGCACGAAGAGAAAACTCTCCGATCCGACCTCAGAGCACTTGAGTCTTTGCCTCCCGACATGCTCGACGACGAAGATCGTGAAATAATGCAAAAAATGAAAAAGAAACTCTTGGATAAATATCGTTAAATTTTATTTGAATTGTTAGTTTTTTTTGTATGGTTTTTTTTATTTAAATTTGCAATGTAATTTTTATTTTATTTGTATCTTTATTTGAATTGTTTAATTAAATTCTAAGTTTATTATTTTTTGTTTGCAAAAAAAAAAAATTAAATAAATCAATTAAATTTAAAAAATGTTGATGAAGTGGAATAGTGGGGAAGGGTTTTCAGTGGGGTGACCATTGTGGGTGATTAAGGTTTTCAGTGGGGTGATGACGTGACATGAAATTTCAGTGAGGAAGGATTTTCAGTGGGGTGACCGCTGTGGATAGTCTAATATTGAAAAATTGTTGTTTCTAGAAAGCCAAAACCAAAAAATGCCGTCACATATCGTTTAAGAAGTTAATCAGGTAATTGCCGTTAATTTCATACTTTGTTAACAAATGACGACCCCACACACATTTCATACGGTTTCCGATTATACAATTCTAGAGAGAGATTTTATTATGTGCTTCCCCTATTTGACCCTCCTATTTGCCCCCATTTATTTCACAAACTCAACCATTTCATTTCATTCTTCTTCTCCGGTCAAATCCTGCAACCTCCTTTACCTTCGAACCAAAACTAACAACCACCATGGGGTTTTTGAAAGATGAAAGAAGCAAGAGAGCTTTGAGAGGATTCAAAACCTTGTTCTTTCTGATAACCATGATCATTTCCTTTATGTTCTTTTCTGCTCCGATACTCTTTGCCGTCGCCGATGCTCTACTTCCGGCAGCTCTGTTATCTGCTTCCCTCTCAGCGCCGTCGGATACGCCGTTCCCTGATCCCGCACCTGCTTTTTCCTTCCTCCAAACCCTAAATTCCCAGTTAACCCACTACGATTTTCGATACTCGTTAATCGATATCCCTATAATATCCATAATCAGATCAGCCATAATCCTCTGTAAGTAGTTAATTTAACAATTCATAAACTAATTTAACATTTTGATCTTTTGTCTTCTTAGCACCAAGCTGAATGGATTCTTTTTTTTTTTTTTTTAATTATGGTAGGTGTGTATGGACTGTGCGACGGTCCGGGGTTATCAAGGGGACCATACTTGGGAATCACGACCGTTTGTTCGGTAGCTTCTTTGTTGATTGTATCGATTAAGGCATCGTATGTGTTCGGCGGCAGCAGTGACGGGTTCACCGCGGCGGAGGTGGCTTTGTTTGTGTGTTCGATATTGTTGGCCGTCGGCCATATCTTGGTGGCGTACCGGACTAGTTGCAGAGAACGACGAAAGCTTCTCGTCTACAAAATTGACATCGAAGCTGTAAGTCCACTTTCCTCCATGATCAACCGCACCAGTTGTGCACGCGGTTTCCTCTCCGACTTGTCTGACTAACCGGTCCGATGATTAAAACATTACATAATTCTTACCTTCCTTGACTCCACTTTTGTTATAATAAACCTAAGAATGCATCATGTAATAGGAGTTGTACTTCATGCATAACATACTTGTAAGCTATGCTGTGCGAGTTGTACATAACCGAAAAGATGGGCCGGTTACATACAGACGTGACATGTTTTTCTTGTTTTGCCATTGTTGACTATCCCAATGGGTGCTGTATTGAAGATTTCAAAGTTTTGAATTAAAATAAGTTTTAAGAAAAAACAGTTAATTTTTGTTTAGAAAAAAAATATTTTTATCATGATTATAAGTTTTTTTTTTTTAATTTTTTAATCATGAGTAAAGCAGCCAAATTTATTGAAAGGCGTTTCATAGAACTTTTAACGCGGGGACCCTGAATTGCCGGACAATAACATGCCAACTGCGAGAAGGAAGAATGTCCATTTTGTAGGGCAGTAAATTGATTTTGACCCATCAAGAAATTGGCTTTACACGCGGTTTAATTTTCTTTTCCTTAAAGAAATGTCTACATCTTTTAGAATTTTCTTGAAATCTATACAAGAAACCGAATTTGGTCGTCTCTGAACATAACCTAACAATTTGAATGTACACACGTTATTTATATCGTAGACTATTCGGAATGTTATATTTATTTGAAGATGACTTTAATTGTATAGTGGGCAAATAAATTTAGACCCAAAATTGGGAACCAAGCCACTTTAGAATAACATTTACTTGATGAAATAAATTTAGTGTGCTATATATGTCTACACCGAAAGTGTTCTAGAATTCGTATTCGTTTGGCATAACTTTAAAAAAAGCCATAAGGGACTTTACTCTTGACAAAATTCCTTCTTTGAAGTTGGGACATTGTACAACTTTGCATTGCATGAAATACAAGTTGAGATTCAAACATGCCCTCTTGGTATAACTCTAGCAAGCTCATGCAAGATTTAATTTTTTTCCCCCTATATATATATTATGATAAAGGTTTGTTTTATTTAAAAAGTTTATTTAGTTTTAGTAATAACAAGCTGGGTTTTGGTCACATTTTCAGGTGTCCACGTTCAAGAATGGGTTTCCAAGGTACTCAAAGATTCTTCAAGATGAAAGAGTCAAAGTAAAGCTGCAAAACTAAATGTGCAAGAGTAGTTACTGTTCCCATCTCATCTTCAAATCTTTTCAACGGCCAGCCCAGATTCTATATCAAAGTTTCAGGTAACAGAATCTTTACAAAATGCATCCCCTACTTGTACCGTACAACATATTAAAGCAAGTTGTTTATGATTTGAATTGCCACATTTTGTGGGCCATTGGTTTCTTGTAATATATAATTATAAACGCCCATGCCAACCCATTTTCCTAGAGAGATTGCTTGGTATCTAAAAAAGAGTACTTTTTCCTACAAATCTGTCCTGTTATTGAAACTATTTCAGTCACGCCATGTGCTCCACTCCATAACTTATGCCAACATGGCTATCATCACTTTTGTCCAAGATTTGAGTTAGGTTTAGTTTTTTATGCAATCTAGCTTCATTTTCTTAGAGTTTAATACATGTTATTATGTACTAGGCACACAATCAAGAACTTGAATGTAAGCTTTGTTTGGTAATGTTCTTTCTGCAGGTTTTCCAAAGGAGAACCGTAATTTGATGGCCAAATACGAAGAGAGAATCAAGATATAGATCGCTTAATTTTGGTACATATGTAAACTATGAGTTGTATTGTGTTTCTCTTATAGAAGTGGGAGTACAAGTATCGGGTTTGAGATCTGTCTTCCACAAAAAAAAAAAAAAAAAAAAAAAATGTATAGATTCTTTTCGTATTTACTAATGATGGAAATTTTTACCCATTTTTTGTTGAGCTTCTATTTAGGTACATGTTACAAGCATGAATTCAATTTCCTACTTATTAAATGGGCAGGTTAATATTTGAAGTTTTTTTTAAAAAAAAAAATAAATGAACATGGCTACAAGTCCCACCTGAAAATTATTAGGAGAGGGAATACAGAGCATAAAGCACCCTCAGCCGGCCCAGAGAGGCAGGAATATTGTATAACCAACTTCCAGAAAGATTCTGGACAGGGTGGAATAATAGCTGGACATATATACAATCTTGTTCATAAGTTAAGTTGTTGCTTGCTACAACTTGCATCTATTTCTATATTTGTGACTTTTTTATATTCTAAGAATATTGTTTTGTGCACAACAAAAATTTATGAATATATATATATATATATATATATATATATATATATATATATATTTCTATTTATGTATGATGCATATAATATAAATTTAAAGCGTGTTCAGTTAATAATCAAGCTAGTATAAGAGTTCTTATGTTGTTAGGGTTTTATATTCAAAATTGCTTATGTACTAAATGACTCTATATCGTATATTGTTGTTAAGGTTTTATATATAAAATTGTTTATGTACTGATTAATTAAAAACTAATAATAGTATATATGCCTGAAACCTTTTATATTTCTCAAATACATATGAACATAAACAGGGTCATCTTCGATATTTTGGGTACCTAGTGCGAATAATTAATTGGGTCCCTATAAATTTAGGAAAATGATTATTATCGATGATAATTAAAATAAAATAAGTAAATAAATTAAATAGTAAAAAAATTAGTTTTACAAAATTATGTTTTTTAAGTAACAACTGAAGTTTTTTACGTAGTAAGATTACATTTTGTTTAAAAAACACTTTTATATATAAAATACATATAAAATAAATTGAAAGTTTAGAACCTAAAAAATCAGGCTATGTGCAATCACAACTCTGGCGTCTCATAACGGTCGGCCCTGGTCATAAACAATACATCACTAACCCAGCCAAATTCCAACATAAATTCGGTAGTTGGGTAAATCGTTATAAAAAATTAATTAGGCGCAAAATTGCAATGGGTTTACATGGACTCTGATAACAGCATTAGAGATAAATAGATAATTATAGCAAGCAAGCAAACCTACATTTAAAAAAACGTATAATTTTTTTTATCAGTATAGTAAAACTTATTTTAAATTTAAGTGAATAAAATTTAGATTTAGTGCTAAGATTAAAAATTTAATAAAGTTATATTAAAAATTAAACGCAGATGGAAATATTTTCACTTTAAGACTTGCATGAGAAGTCAAATAAACAAACCTATTTAATTTTTTATTATTTACAATCCTGTTTTCAGTCGTTTAAAAATTAAAACCCTTCCAAGAAAATCAATCTTGATCAATTTATTTTTAATTTCCTATGTATATCGTTTTTAGCATATCTGCATATGACAAGGAAACATCTAACTGGACGGATATTATATTCTTGGAAAAACAAGTCAGATAATATCTTACATCACAATGAGTTAATGACAAAAACAACACCAATATTATAATCCTCAAAATCATCGGATATGCTTTGCTGTTTATATATACTTTTATATAAACAAAGAACAAATAAATAAATAAATAAATAAATAGATAAACGGCCATGTTGTGCCAATTAAAAATCTACATATATATGACCATGGGGTATGCTCCTTGGTCTAACCACTCCACGTAGGCGCCAATGTAGGCGTCACGTGGACACCCACCACAACCATCTACTTGGTGAAAATGCCCCTTGGTTGGCCACAACCACCCACTCCTCTCTTTCTCTGCTTATTTCTTCCGTTACCCCACTCACGCCCAACCCTCCACGCCCGCCCACGCCCCGGAGGGGGCGGTGTTCCACGCCCAATCACGCCCACTCACATGGCACGCCGGGCGGTCTAATAGTGAATGAATTTCATAACGGGAATAATGATCCTATAATGTAAAATTCAACAGAAAATTGTTTATAAACATTTTTTTATCAAAAAGCTGATGGGATGATTAGATGAGAGATAAAGATTTTGAAGAGAGACAAACTTACCCAACAAACATAATAATTAGGTTGTGATAATAAAACAAACAAAACCACATCAACATTAAAGATTAAAGTGGGTGTGTTTGGAACATGATTAGGAACCAGAGTGGCATAACCAACATGTGCCACTTTTTAGGGCAGTGTTAATTGTTCCCTAAATTAGATTATTAGCAGTGGGGGACAAGCATGTAGATTATAGGGAGCCCGAAAATATATATGAGCATGTTTGTGTGCAGCAGTTGCTATGCCTCGGCCTAAAACATATCTTAATTTATTATTATTCTTATTATTTTGTTAGCAAAAACTTGAATATAAATGCAAATTTACAAATCAATGAATTGTCTTTAAATTTTAAGGACCCATACAACTGTTTACCACTCACAAATGATATATATATGGTTTTCATTTTAGCTGTTTATCACACAAATCATGATTGCCTTTTTCGTCATAATTTTCTAAAATCGAATCACTTCATTTGACTTTTGAATGTATGGAAAAACTTGTTGGGAAACATCAAGGCAGTGTTGAAAAAGTGTTGAAAAAAGTTCAGGTGATATCGGAATCATGTTGAGCTCAAAAGATCACAAATTGATGATAAAAAAAGAGAATTCTTGGTTCAGTTCTCCGTCTGTTCATTTCACTTTAGAGAATCTATATCAATGTTGTAGATGCTTACATGGTCTAGGATTTGTCATTAATAGTGTTAAAACATTTAAAGTTGCACAATAGTTACATTCCACTTAAAAAAACATTTTAATGTGTTGTAGATGTATCATTGATATCATCGTGTTTCATGTTTGCATGATATGCAATTGATATGAATTATGTTTATGTAATTTATTATTAACAAACATAGTAATAGGTTTTGCAACTAAAGGATTAGACTTGAAACCGAAATTAGCTGCTTCTTTTTACATACATTAAAACAAATCAAGTCTGATCATGTTAAAAGAAAATAATCAAACTAAATTTCATATAAAAATAATGAAAATACAATACATAGTATGTTTTTCTCTACGAGGTTTCATTTTTTAAAATCTATTTAAGACACATACATGCATACTTATTTAAGTAATTTTTCCAAACAATAAGTACATCTATCACTTAAATTATCATCATGTGTTCGATTATGTAAAAGATGGTAGTCACAAAATATTAAAGTAACTAGTAATGATTTTAACATATATACGATGCTAAAAAACTTAAAATAGGACGGTTATCCAAACGCAAAGTGTGGATACACGACCACATAATATCTAATGGGAACACAAGAATGTTCTTGAACCACAGCATTAGTGTAGTCCCACTAACTAGAAATTCGTACCATGCCCATGCTTCGTACAAAAAGTACGTAACGGGATGTGTGTTAATATGATGACATAAAATTAAATATTTGAACTTTTTAGTTCGTAAAGAAAGCCATTGAACTATGAGTTCGTAAAAAAAATAGAAATTAGAGATTCTAATACAAGCGTCGTTTTGTCACGTTTGCGTTACAAAATAATGCACAAAAATGGTTATGTATTTTAAGTTTTCACTCAGCTCTCTGTATATGCTTTTTTATAGAGCCGGCTCTATTGGATAAAGAAAAAGCACCAACTTATGGTCACTAAATCAATAGACCTAAAGTTTTAGTGTTTTTCTTTTTGTAATAATTCTGATTATGTATAATTTTTTGTTGTTTTAATATTTATAATTAATCTACATATTTTGTTTGTTTTTTATGTTTTTTTTTGTAATTTTCTTCTTTATGATTATTTATATGAAAGTTTTTTATATACGGTAGAAAAAAATCTTAATTTTTCACTCTGCTTTAATTCGATAAAAAAAATTTAGCCGACCCTTTTTGTTTACCCGGGTGTGCAACTCCACCAGTGATACACGTTTAATATGCTCCATCTTAATACATGTAGAAAACGATTAAATTAAAAAAAAAAGAAGAAGAAGCTTATATTGAGCTTTACTATGAATAGTGGCACATATGATCGTCACATGGTTGACAAATTATGATATAACTAGTGAGACATGTTCACGCTTCATAGCAGGCATGCAAGCTGATTTTTATCGATCCATCTTAAGGAAATTAATGATTAACGATAAATACCATGTGGAACTGTGTTCTACACGGGTTTAACGATTTAAAGTAACTCAATTTTAGAATGGCACTGAATTTGTGGTTAACATGTACAAAATAAAACTTAAAAAATAAGCAAGATCAAGGAGTAATAGAAAAGTTTAACTTGTATAAGAGAATAGATCAAAATAAGTTAGAGAAAGAAATACGAATTACTAAATTGTAATAAATAAAATTAAAAGAAAAAAAGTAAAAAAAAATAGAGGATTAAAAAAAGATAATTTCAGGAACTAAGCAAAAGTAAGAAAAAAATTAGAATAAATAAAAATTAAAGAAATAAAGATAAGAGAATAACAAGCAAATAACCAAAGAATATGAAATTTCAATACGAAATTACAATTGTAGATGGGCTGCTGGTTTTCATTGGGCCACATTATAAACATGATTTGATTGTTTGGCCCAAAATGAAATATCTTCTGAGTCTGTTTCTTCGTCTAATATACCGACAACAAAACTCCATAAACTCTCCCTTTTTTATTTGTAAAAAACACACATAAAAACACAATCTTTTACCTATGTTCATTTATACAACAGTTATTGAAAATATATTTAATTGTTTTTATAAATTATGGATGTGGTCCAGTCTTCACTCGGTCTAAACATGTTTAATATATGTGAGGCGAATATACACTTGTGCATAAAAAACAATAGATTTTTTTTAAAGTGGAGTTGCTCAAGATCAAGAGGCGTAACTAAACATCACGAAATGGACGGATTAGGATTGGTGCGAGTGGTGGTCGGTGGCATTGATAATCATACAAAACAGCATTAGAAACTTGAAGTGTTGTTTTTTTCACCGTTTTTGAGCTGATTCAACTTGTTTATAACATTAAAAAGGATGCTCAAACAACCTCGAATCCAAATAAAACTCATTCGCATCAAAATCTGATTTTCTCCATACTTTAATGTGTGGCTCATTGAAGACTGCAATCGAGGTTGTTCTCGGTGGCTCGTGGTTGTGCAATTGAAGTAGTGAAGGCTGAAGGAGATACACTTTGTTGAATTTGGAAGGTGAGACTGGAGGAGTGGAGTTGGATGCTGGTCCGGCTGCTGGAGTATGTCTATGAATTGGAAGAGTGAAAAGTAAAATCAAGTTAGGGAAAAGTTAATAAAAGCCGAATATATTTTTAAATATGTAATTCTTTTTAGGGGCTAATTCATTACCAATTAAATTATTTTCATTCCATCAAAACTTGTTTCCCATGTTTTATAAATTTTTTTTACAATACATAATTTTTTTTTAAAAAAATTTCGGGCCCCTAAAAACATTGGGCTTGACCGGGGCTGTCGCCCACCTCGCCCTCCCTTAAGGACGGCCCTGTTGAGTTGGTTGGTTTAAACTGTGAAGTTGGATTTGTGTATGCCTACTTCATTTGTATCAAGTTGTGGATATTGAAGCTAGTCTTATTCTGCCGGAGTACTGTTATGATGATGATATTGTGAAGATTTCAGGTTGCTGGAACAAAGACGGGGACATATTATTGATCTACAATTATAGGGAACAGCTGTTCATATACAACCTCAAAACTGATGTCTGATGATATGCGAGAAGTTAAACATCATGATCCATGTGCGACAGATATCCGAATGTACCAAAGCAGCTTGTTTTCGGTCCTCAAAAGTCTTTATTTGCTTAAAAAATGCTATGTGCTACCTATTTTGAATACAATTTGGGTATCTCCAATTATCAAGGTGTTTGTTTTTTAGTCCATTAGTTGGGGTTAGCATAAATTTCAAACCAATTAATTCAGAATGTTTACAAAACAGAAGCAAATTAGTTTCATGATTAAAAGCGTACTTTGTTCTTTCATTGTTTGTTTGTTTTAGAATATGTTATATGTGTAACAAGTCGGTGGTTAACCGATCAATTGGTTTTGGATATGGATTTAGAATTAACCGGAGAAGCAATTTTAGTTATTGATATGATCATAATCAACCGTACATACAATTAAAACTAACAGGATTATATATACCTAAAATCTTTTATATTGCTCTAAGTACATACAATTATACAAACATAAACAATAAATCGGTAACCCAACCACATTCCAACATAAATTTAGTAAAAATTAATATCAGGAACAAAAAAGACATATATGGTAACGAATGAACCCCCTTTAAGTACTTCTCTTCCTTTGAAATTTATATTTCTCTCTTCGCTCGTGAATAAACGACATATGTGGATCACGTGCCCCCTCACCTTTCTTATTTTCATAACCTGGATAATGGTTGATGTTGAACCATTCTTCTCCAATCTTTGCTAGGCCTACCCCCCCGCCAATGAAACAATTTCCCAATGAAAGAACGGACCAATAGACTTATGTGTGACCTCGATCACACCTTTGGGTGATAGCATATCATATGCTTGTTTGAAAAAGCTCCGACAAGTTTCTGGTTTTTTCAGCATAAATACACCAAAATTAAAGAAAAAAACATGAATATTTTGATCGGTTAAAATACAAGGATACGTATTATGGTAATTTCATTCCTCATAAGCTTCTCATCATGGTCTCCTCTCAGTTACCTGAGTATCCCACATGAGGAAAATTGAATATTATGACATCATATATACTTGATGTTGCCTAGTGGCAGAGCTTGGTCGACTTGAGAGTGAGGGAGATTTTTGAAACCCAGAATACATGTTAATATTTTGAAGCAAGGGAGGTCAAAACCCCCTTTTCAATTAAAACAACATTTTGGCAAAAAACTAACACTACGGACGGGAAAAGAGGGTCCCCCCGTTCCCAAAGAAGCTTCGCCCATGATGTTGCCTATATTTGTATGTTCTTTCATGATAGTGGCGTCTACGCCATGTAATACTGTCGCTTTCATTTTTTTAGAGTTTCAATATTTTCACCAGCTTTTGGGTATTTTTCTATCAACGAGTCTGTATATAATATAATAATTTAATTAAGAATCAAATACTCATGATAGAATAAAAAAAGAACATGCATGGTGCGGTGCACATGAATTAACAAACAACACACGCATGTATGCATGATCTTAATTAAATTCAAACAATAATAATCTTTATTAAAGAATTGAATTAGTGCATCCGTCGACCAAAAACCAGTTTTTGACGTTATTGTTATTGATAACGAAGAAGCTAAAAACAAAAAACGTATTTAATAAGAAATACATGGTCATATTCAATTCTTGAACAAGAAAGGCCGGTTATCAAAAAACATAAAAAGATCTAGGGCTTATGTACCAAACTCATCCAGAGAAGTGGCAGTAATCTTCCTGTCGTGTTGAAGGAAGCCTGCCAAAGAACTGGAGAAGGAGAAGTCCCCATCTCCGACGATGAGGATCTTGTCTTTTTTGGAGTAATGTGACCATTTCGTAACCTTTTCTTGGCGAGAAGATTTTGACTTCTTGTCATGGCCTTTTTCTTCGTTTGTCTTCCATTGTTACAGATTTACGAGGTTTCGTTTTCAATTCACGAAACAAGGTCAAGAAGTTAGAGAGAGAGTTTTAGAGGAGATGATGCGATGTTGATGGTGATGACTACACTAATCACCAGACTCTTTTAAAGTGAAAAATATTTGCAACAAAACCCCTAACAGCCTAACGTTTCACAACTTACATATATTCGGTGTAAAAAAATACGTAAAATTTAAAGAAGATAAGTAAATTAAGTTAAAACATTTGTAATTGTATTTTTTTAATAGCCAAAAATGCACACACTCAATTAGTATTTAACACTAAGGTATGCATATGAGCCTACTGTAAGTAACTTCACAACTAGGTAAATATTTGATCTTACTTTAATATTTCTTTCTCGGTTTGGATACAAACCAAAGATGACCTTACATAGAAAAGTTAAGACGAAAACCACTAGGCTAAAAACCTGTAATTAATCTTCACATTGTTAAAGGAACAAATATATCGTAAGTAACGAATTAACCCCCTTTAACTTCTCTTCTTTTGAAACTTATATTTCTTGCTCTACCCGTGAATAAACGACATATTTGGTTCACGAGCCCCATCGCCTTTCTTGTTTTCATACCCATGATAATGGTCGATGTTGAACCATTCTTCATCAATCATAACCAGGCATACCTTCGCAGCCAATTAAACAATTTCCCAATTTAAGAACCGACCACTAGACTTTTGTGTGACCTATATCACACCTTTTTGGTGATAGCATATAATATGCATGTTTGAATAAGTCTCTGACAAGTTTCTAATTTTTTCTGCATTAAAAATACATCAAAATTAAAGATAAAAAACATGAATACTTTGATCGGTTAAAATATAAGAAGGGTATTATGGGAATTTCATGCCTCTTAACCTTATCATTATGGTCATCTCCTCTGTGGCCTGAGTAACCCACATGAGAAAAATTAAATATAATGACATCGTATTTGATGTTGCCAATCTCGGTATGTTCTTTCATGACAGTGACATCTACTCCGTGTAGAATAGTTGCTTTCATTTTTTGTAGAGTTTCTATACTTTCCCTTGCATTCGGGTATTTGATGTTTTCCTTAGGACTTTGCAAACAAAGTATTCACAATATTACATGGAGAATTTAATTATGAAGGGAATATTGATATGAATAAAACAAAAAAGACATTGTGGAGAGAAAACAAACAATTGACATGCATGATCTTAATCTTAAATAATAATAACCCTGATTGTTAATCAATTGATTTTTTTAGGATGAAAACCAATTAACTTGATCAAAAAATTAATGCATCATTAGTCAAAAACCAATTTTTTAGACTATTGTTGTCAATCATGAAGAAGCCAAAAATACAGTTAGTAACAGAGACATGATCATCATTAATGATATATGAAAACCGTCATTGTTGGTTCATGAACAAGAAAGTAAAGGATATGAAAGAACCCAAAAGCCGGTGAGCAAACAACCGAAATAACCGAATCGGAACCGAATTAACCGAAAAAACCGAACCGAACGAATAACCGAAGAAAACCGAACCCAAAAAACCGAAACTGGATTATTTGGTTCGGTTTCGGATTTTCATATTTTAGAAACCGAACCGATATGTAATTTTTTTTAAAAGATAATATATAGGGACTTATTCAATTGAGAACCACTAAATATGAAAGAACCAAAGGAACTAATTTTGAACCATATGTTTTTAAGGGTATAAAAGTAATTTTCCTTTAAAGTAGGAGAAGTTACTATTTTACCCTTTTAAATAACCACTCTATGTACAAAACTTAAAGCATATTGTACAAGTGTATTATGTAGTTCTCAAGTTCCTAACATAAAGTGGTTCTTAATGGAATACCTCCATATATGTATATATATATATGTTGCTATTTTTATGCTTATTTAACGGGATAAACACACACAAATAGTTTACCGTTAAAGATGATAAAGATTTGGATTAGATGAATACTATCATTTTAAAAGGTGAAGACCGAAATTATTGCATATTTAGTTATTTACTTATGAAATTTTTTTAAATGTAATAATATGATGACAATTATTTAGTTTTATTTTGATTAGTTGGTGTTCGATCAATTAATCTATTAATTACATATCGTTAAACATCTTTATACTTTCAATATTGTGTGTGAAAGAGAACAAAAAAAAGAAAAAAAAATGTTAAAAAACCGAAAACCGAACCGAAACCGACAATATAAACCGAAAACCGAATGGTTGCAAATAACCAAAAACCGACTATGTTGGTTTCGGTTTTAGCCAAAAACCGAACCGAGCACACCCCTACCAAAAGGCCAATAGAATTTACGTACCACAATCATCAAGAGACGTTGCAGTTAGATAATTGTCAGTTTGAAGTGCTCTTGCCAACGAATTAGGGAAAGAAAAGTCTCCATCACTAACGAGGAGGATCATATAATTCTTCGAGTGGTTCGACCACCTAGTGAACCCTTCCATTACGAGACGATTTTTGATGTAAATTTTGTGTTTATTTTCTTTTAAATTTTATTTAATTACACTTTAATCAATCATCTTTACATATTTTTCAACTTTTAGGTTTTACTCATAAATTTTTAAGTACTGTTATTTTATGTGTATTTTCATTTAGTTATGTTTTTAACGTACATTTTGTGATTAAATGAGTTATAGTTAAATATAATGCGATTACATTTGACGGTATAAATTATAATTGTTGAGCGTTTAACGTTATCATGTGGGTAACATAACTAAGGCAATTACAATTTACAAATAAATATGATGGAATATAAACATGTTTTTTCCTTGCTTGCCACAAAATGAAATTTAGGACCAATTTGCTTAGTTGTTCGACATATATTTTGAAAACAACACCCCATAAGATCTCCTATATATATTTTTTATCAATATAAATCACATTTTTTTAACATATTAACGCTCAGTCACCTTATTAACCCTGAAGAAAATGTTCATTCTGCTAAAGAAGAACCAAACTAGATGTGACAAGCTCATATCATCCAAAAGAAAATCCAAAACTTAGGTTAACACTAACACAACTTAAAAATTTTGTGCTAGGCTTATATCTTTAGGCCATGTGTAATGGGGTGACCTGGGCGTAAGGGCCTCGGTCACTACCCCATGACGCCTGAACCCCATTACACCCCGACATGACCGGTGATGGGGGTGAGTGTGGTCACGGAAAATGAGCATTCGACCGTTTGGGGGGAGAGGGGGTGAGGGTAACACATATGTATGTGAAAATGAGATGATGGTTTTAATTGTAACGATACCTTAGCGACACGCTCGTAACCTTAGCTCTGATAGCAACTGTCACAACCTTAAATAAGTCAACAGTGTGACACTTAGTGCTTCAACACCCCTTGTTGATTGCTAAGTCAGTCTAACCCAAATGGTGAGCTAGAAGGAACTGGGCAGGAAGACCGAAAGCACACAAGAGAGAGTTAGGGAGAATATAGAGAACTTGTATCGACAACGGAGGCAATTCACATTCTACGGAGACTGATGGAAAAATACAGAAAGAAGAGGAAGGACTTGCATATGGTATTTATCGATCTTGAGAAGGCGTATGACAGCGTACCACGGAAGGTGATGTGGGATGCCTTGGAGAGTAGAGGTATCCCTCAGAGGTACATACAGGCAATCAAAGATACCTATGTAAATGCAAAAACCAGTGTGAGAGCACCGATGGGAGATACAGACTTCTTCCCAGTGGAGGTGGGACTACATCAAGGATCGGCATTAAGCCCCTTCCTTTTTGCAGTTATTCTGGATGAGCTGTCGAGGTCTATACATGCTCATATCCCATGGTGCATGCTTTTCGCGGATGATATTGCCTTAGTGGCAGAAACGAAAGAGGAGCTAAACGTCCGTTTAGAAGAGTGGCGAACAACTTTAGAGCAGAGAGGCTTGCGTATAAGTCGGTCAAAAACTGAGTACCTACATTGCCATTTTAGCGGCACATACGAGGAGGGCGAAGATGATCAACTAACTATTGGAGGCCAGGAGGTGCCAAGGACGACAAGGTTCAAATACCTAGGATCGTTTATACAAGAGGATGGTGACATTGACAGTGACGTAGTCCATCGGGTCCAGGCAGGTTGGAAAAAGTGGAGAGCAGCTACGAGCATCATATGCGACAAAAAGTTTCCAGAAAAACTTAAAGGTAAATTTTACAGAGTGGCGATCAGGCCAGCCATGATGTACGGCACTGAGTGTTGGCCAATTAAGAAAAACCAAACCAGGAGGCTGGAGACAGCTGAGATGAGGATGCTGAGATGGATGTGCGGAAATACAAGGCTTGATCGGATAAGGAACGAGGTGTTCCGGGAAAGACTACAGGTGGCAAACATCTCAGATAAAGTAAGAGAAGGAAGATTGAGATGGTTTGGACATGTGAGACGAAGAAGCCAAGCGACGCCTATCCGTAAAGTAGAGTTTCTCACGGTGGAGGGGAAGAGGGGAAGGGGGAGACCGAAGCTGACTTGGGACGACCAGATCAGACACGATTTGACAGAGCTACACTTCTCCGAGGACATGATCTATGATAGGAGTACGTGAAGACGTAGAATAAAGGTTAAGGATACATAGAGCCTTTCCTAGGTTTCTCCACATAGGGGTCGTGAGTTGTTGTGATGTCTTATGGTGTCTCTGGGTTCTATGATATGAGGTTATATATGTTATGCTTGTTTGCGGGATGGGGGTTGGGCTGTTTGTGTTATATCTTTTGGTGGTCCTGGGTTTTTGATAGGAGATTACATGTGTTTTATGCTTCATTGCGGGATGGGCGGTTTATAAGCGGTATCTGTATATGCTTTCTTGTATGTTTTGTTTGTGGGTCAGGATACCGCATGGTTGGTGGTGTGCTTTGTCTGTTGAATTATTTGAGTGTTGATTGCCTGTACTTGCTTACCTGTTCCCGTTTAGTTGTTTGGTGCCCCTGTTTATATTGTATGCTACTGGATGTGGTCATATGTGGTTATGTGGTGGTGTTTCATAATATATATAAAAAAAAAATTGATATGTGTAGGTGTGCGTGTGAAAAAAAAAAAAAAAAAAAAAAAACTTTTGAGCCGGGGGACTCTAGCGAAGCAGCCTCTCTATTCTACTTTGTAGATAGGGGTAAGGTATGTCTTTATCTTTCCCTCCCCAGACCCCATTCTAAGTGGGATTTTTACTGGGTATGGATGTTGTTGTTGTATTGCCCTAGAGAGAAGTTTACAAATGCTTGGATGGTTTGGCCAAATGAATACCTCACATATTTATACGCCTCCACCTCCTCAATGGACGGTTAGGATCATCTTGATCTAACGACTACAATTGTGTATCTATAGTATTCTATACAGAAATTGACAAGGCTATAAACTCTTATAGATAATTATATAAAGTTATAGATCAAACTAGAAAAGTATGAAACAATCTATAATGGATGCCATACAGACGTCCAATAAGCGCAAACTTGAGTGTCTAGTAAGAGATTGCGTGACAAGGCCTCCTTTTAGCAATCCGGGATATTCTGCTCTGCGTCACTCCTCTGTGAGTTATATGACACCTACGTGACACTTATGTGAAATATGATAGAATACAAATACCATTAGGAAAGCCAAAATTTTCTAACGAAAATCACAAATAAAAACATATATTTAAGCCATCTCCACGTTATACAGGTGAACCAAAAAGCCCATCAATAATAAACTTTCAACTTTTAAGCAATTGTAAACACGGGACTCACCGGCCGGCGATTCAAGCAACTCCGGAGCAACCTAGCTGACCGTGTGTGTGTCAACTGTCAAAGCCGATATAGAGAGGGCAACAGAGACACCCGCGATTGTTGCGAAGAATGAGGTTCAATTTTGATATACCGGAACCTAGCAGCGAAGAAACCCTAACACCACTGTCACGGTCGCCGTCTTCGACCACTCCGGCGAACGATGAGGTGGAATGGCTTCCTCTTCAGAACCATCCAATCTTCTCCGGCGCCACTTCTTCGAATAATGTTCCGAGAAGACGGAATCTGATGGCTTGGGACGGAGCCTCTCGCCTCTACTACTGGGACATCAACACGCAATCCCTACATCGAATTTCTCTTCGGTTCGGTGAACCCGACCCGACTTCCGTACTCGCTGCCTCCCCTTCAAAGGTTTTTCTACTTAACAAAAAAAAAAAAAAACATTCGCATGCCCTTTTCATGATCGTCACACATTTTATTTGTTCCTTGCACAGAAGCTTTGTACTGTTTTCGAATGCAAACCCATTTTATATGTGAAATAATGTTATAAATATATAAATTTGTTTACTGCAGAAGTTGGGAATTGAAGCACTTGAGAATTTTATAATTTTTACATACATAAAGTATACAAAAGCCAACTGTTTTCAGCAAGCACTCGTCAACTGATTTCTGTCACTTAGACTAGATTCTTCTATTCTAGTATATTTTTGGGTTTAACTATTGTTTGTTGTTCATTGCTTCAAGTCATAAACATTTAATTTGCCTTGTTCTTGTTGTTTTGTACACTACAGGTGTTGCGAGCTGATGTTGAGCTTAATTTCATAGTAGATAGAATTAGCATTAACAGACATGGGTCAGCCTTACTCTTAGAAGGATCAAATGGGTTGCGTGTTATGTACCTGTATGGCCGTTCTTCATCTAAAGATAGTGCTATTATATGCAGGTGAAAAGATATAAGCTTTATAATCTAAAAAATTGTTTCTGTTATACAAAGAATATCCCTTTACCTTTTCGTATGTCTTACATTATAGCACCTCTTTTGAAAACATTTGTATTCTACTGATCTGCAGGACAATCTCTGTTGGATCAGATCTCTACCTCAATACGAACAATGCCATACGGACTTTAAAAGTTTCATGGCATCCTTATAGTGATACTCATCTTGGAATTCTATCTTCTGATTCAGTTTTCAGGTCTACAATCTGAAGCAGCAGTTTGATTTGGTTTTCTGGTCTCATTGGTATTATAATTTATGACTGTTTTATCTTGCAATTTGCAGGCTTTATGATTTGTCCTTGGCTATTGAGCAACCAGAGCAGGAATATTATTTACAGCCAGTTGCACGTGGTAGATCAAGGAATGCCTCATCAATATGCCCTATTGACTTTTCTTTTGGCGGTGATCATTTGTGGGATAGATTTAGTGTATGTTAATTTTAAGTTATTCTTAAGTTTTAACATGATTTTGTTATGCCGATTGCTCAACTACTCATAATGTTTAATTCTGCAGGTTTTTGTTTTGTTTAGTGATGGTGCAGTTTATATCCTATGTCCAGTTGTTCCTTTTGGGAGGTAAGGTCACAATTATATATGTTGTTTTTTTAAACAGGATGATCCTATTTCATTTATTCATGTTGTTACAGTGTTTACAAGTGGGAGTCTGTATTGGAGATATATTGTGATGCTCAGACATTTGGACTAGAATCTGGTAGCTCAAAAGCCTTTAGTAATGCCACCCTGGCAATTTCTTGGCTAGAAGCCACATTTCCTGAGTTGGCTAGACAAGCAGCAGAAGGCGGGAATCAACCTGCACTAAAATCCCATCCTTATGCTCTATTTCATGCATCAGTTTCTTTGCAGGTATCCCACTTAACTATTCTTAGTGTTTTAGTTGTCCATATTAGCATTCTAGTTTCTTTTTTCTTAAAAGAAACATTGCACAACTAATTAAAAATTACAGGGGCCTCTGCATAACGTGTGCCATGGAAATGAAGAAGATTCTGAATTCAAAGTTACTGAGTGCGAGGGCCGAGCTGTCAGTTTTCTTTACAAGGCAGTAAGCAAAGATTCTATACTTGTTACTGTTTGGAGTGGTGGGAAATTGCAAATAGATGCATTAGCTGATGAAATACAGCCAGTTTGGATGGTGGGGAATCATCCCCGTATTTCTGTTGATTCTCAAAACCGAATAGTTGGTTTTGCCATGATTTGTGAAACACATTTTAATGAGCCATCAGTTGTGCCATCTGAACAATCGTCTGATAAAAATATTTGGTTGGGACATTTACCCCCGTTGTTAAGGTTGGGTATTGTTGATTTAGCCCTACCCCGGAAAACTGAAACCAGTTCCATAATTTCATTGTTTATTGATCCACTTATACCGGAGAGAATATATTGTGTTCATGATGGAGGTGTGGATTCAGCAGTGTTGCATTTTCTTCCTTTCACTAATCAGAAGAATGGGTTAGATGATGACATGAGAGCACCAACTGTGCAGTCGGTTCTCAATACATGCCAGGTGGAATCCTCAGTGTCTTCTCTATATGGTTTTGTGGCATTGGCGGATTCTTTTGGATCTTGTTGGATTGTGGGGCTTACGTCTGGTTTTGAATGTATTGTACTTGGGATGGAAAGTTGGAATCTTTTGCTACCTGTTCGTGCTGACAAAGAAAAGAAATTTGAAAATTTGGAAGAAAATACAGTTACCGGAGACGCTACTGTAATAAGTAAAGAATTACTCACAGGCCCAAAAGTGGTTATTGTGCCACCTACCTCACCAAACCCTGTTGCTACTGACTCTATTGAAGGGAGGTCTACTCTCCATCAGTACTTCAAACTCTTCCATGAGAACTATGTTGAGTATGCACATAAGGTAAGGTGCAATTTTCACCTCTTATTTATTAATTGGTTGATTAGAGTTAAGATTTATCTCTAATGGGTGAAAGGGGGTAAGTAAATTTAAAAACAAAAATTAGCTAAAAAGGAATATTGGTCAAATGTGTCAAAAATCACCCAAAGAGTATTGCTAATGCATGTTGCATACAACCTACTGATGACTGAATCTCTCTATCTAAACATTTGTGTATTATCATATTTTGTGATAAATAATTTATAAAACATGCTCAAAGATTTGGAATAGTCATTCCAGTTCAACCCAATCTGAGTTGTTTGATCACTACAAAAGTTACCTGTTCTGAAACCTCACCCAACATCCCTAACCTGCCAATTTTTCCGCCATCAATTATTTGATTTTAATACATGATTCAACTTATTTTATATATATTTCACTTTAACACTTTGGCTGTTTGACATTGTAGTTTTTGCTATCTGTAACATTAATGAACTTAATTCTAAATCTTTAAGTTGGTATTGTCATTATATTCGTTTAATTACTAATATATTTTTTTCGGCTGTAGAGTATTACTATCTATACAAAGTTAAATTATGAACAGTGCTCTCTTTCTATTGGTCTATTATTTTATAAATTGTATATGTGGTCTAATGGTTTTAGTAGATTCTCCTTGATCATGTTGGAAAGTTGGCTCAGGTTCGACTCCTGGGTGGCTCATTATTTTGAACTTGATTTTCTTATTCTATTTCTTTGTTAATTTTCTCAAAAAAAAATGGGTTTATTTTTGGATCCCTTCTCGTGCTTACTCCTCTATTTTGTTTTTTTTTTTTTTTGAAAACATGGTTTGTATCGACCAAGTTTTTTTACCAGTACATACCCATGTTTGTGTTTGTGTTTGTGTTTCTGTTTAAGTTTTTTTAAAAGTCGGTTCGTTTCTAGCGCGAGTCGTTGTTAAAAGAGATCACACCCGCAGCAACGCGCGGTTGCGCAATCTAGTTAATTTTATTACTGGGTTTGGAAATCATGATGCTTTATACTTGTTACCTATTGATAGGACAGGTATTCCTTATGTGGTTACTCAGGTTTACTTTGAACTCAAACACCATGGACCTCAACTAAAGAAAATCATTGACGAACAACATGCTCGATTACGTGAGGCTCAACAAAAGCTAGCAAAAGTTGAAGAGAAACAAGAAAAGTTGGAAAACCGAATAGATCATGCAATTGAGACTCATGGTTTCTTGGAAGAACGGTTGTTAAACCTAAGAAACCTACCAGGAATCCACAAGAAACCACTGTCGAAAGCAGAGCGAGAGTTCAAGATGGAGCTTGGTAAGTTGTCTTCAAAAGTTCAAATAGTATGGCTTTCAATTTGCTTGACAGTTTTTAAAGTGACCCGTTTTAGATATACTCGTCCCAAGTTTGACCCCTTCATAAGTGCCTCCAGCTTACAGACACTACTGAGATTGACTGATTATTTGATTATGAATCTTGATATTGTGGATAGTTTAATAACAACATTCTGAAGGCGGTTTTGTTTGTTTTATGCAGACAGATTTAGAGGATTGGAATTAGACGCTTTGCACACGACCATAGAAGCTATAAATGGTCGAATAACAAGATATTCCTCTTCTCCACAGAGCAAAAGACCCAACCAGAGAAGACAAATTGCAGAGAGGAGGAAGGGTAATTCTGAAGATGATGAGATCTCCCAACTCAAATCCTCAATTGCAAAGCTTTCTTTAGTCAACAGTGAGAACACCAAGAAGGTCAAACTTGTGGATTCAGCTTTGAGAAACCGTGAAAGCACAAATTGAAGAAAGATAATTTGTTAGAAGCTTGTTCTTATTCAAGAATTATATTATTACTAGCTTTTGAATAATTGAAATGTTGTAACCTTTATGTTGGCATTTTTGTTTTGAGTTGATCTACAAACCTGAAAATCTTTATAATTGAGTTCTTGTGGCAACCCTTCTAAAGGTGGTGTGATAGTTGATTTTTCTTCAATCAGTGATAATATGAGGGCATTTTAAGGTATTATTTATATAAACAAACTAACCTACATGATGAAAGATTGAAAGCCAAGTCCACTAGTGGTTGAATAGAGATTGACTATATATGTATCTGGGGGCATCGTAGAAAGTTCATCCTCTGAACCTTAAATGGCTTAGAGAATCTTCATGCGCCTTTTTCACCAATGAAATGAGTTTATCAGGTATTATCGGCATGAATGTAAACAAACTGAACATTCAGTGAACAGTTCATGAACCGTTCGACATGAAGTTCGTTTATATTCGTTCGTTTAATAAATGAACGAATGCAATTTTGTTTGTTTGGTTGAATGAACGAACATGAACAGATGTCGTGTTCGTTCATTTGTGTTCGTGAACGTTCAATAATGTGTTTGTTTATTTTCATTTATTATGTTTATTCATTAAATGTTTTATTTTCTTAAATTTTTTTGCCTTTAGTTTAATATCATAACATTTAAAATAGATATAATCATTTGGAATTTGTATCATCCAGTAAATGTAGCTCAAGTGGTAAAAGCTCTTGCCTTCTAAATGGAAGGTCAGGGGTTCGATCCTCTCTGGGCGCATTTAATGGATATCCAGGTGATGGAACGAATCTGGGCTTTATCCCGGGTTCGGACCTAATGGAGGGCGAGGGTTTACGGATTCAATCTGGTTCCCACGCATCTGGGGGCACACTGACCCACATCGGAGATTGGAGTAATTCGATCTTGGCTATCACTCGCCAGGAAACTAAAGATAGCACGTTGGGTTAGTTTAACTGCCGTTCAAAAAAAATTTGGAATTTGTATCTTGCTAAAAACATAGTAATTGAAACAAAAATCTTTGAAACATTAGTTTAGGGCATTTTCAATTACGGTTATTATATATGACTCGTTTTGTTTTACGATAATTGTTTTTTGATTTGAACCACAATTTTATTTTCAAGATTACAAATCAATGGCTCACATAAGGTTTAAGGGTTTTATCTTTAAGATTGAGTTTTCATAGGATTAAATCCCTATATATATAGAGGACGGTTATAATACAAAGGATTTTAACGTGAGAAACGTAGGAAGCCACAAGCTTTTGACATGTGTCATCAGGGTAAGGGTAATATAATCCATATATAATTACAGACCATGATTCAACTGCATAATTACGGACCACTAAAATAACGTATCACGTTATATTAAAATCACACACCGTCATTTTACATGCATAATCAAAGGATCAATTGCATACTCACGTACCAATAATCACGTACCAAACATTAAAATCACGGACCACGTAAAAAAAATCGAAACAAACTACAACAATACTATACTCAAATTAAAGATAATAAAATTCTCTATTTTATGGTGTAATTTTTTTTAAAAAACGATTAACCGTTTAAAAGTTATTCAATTTTTTTTAAAAAAAATGGTGGTGTAACACCCCGACCGATGGCGGAAACGTCGGGATGCCACGAGGGATGTGTAGATTGTTCATAAGCTCGTGGGCATCTAATTAAATCATCACATATCAATTAAATCAACCAAATTAATTACATCAAAAATCATGTTCACCATGATTTAGTTACAACAATTACACAAAAGATTTAGCTAAACTGACTAAACTCTCGTCTTCAGAATTTCAGTTATTTTAGCTAAGTCCAAGACCCTAAGTGATGATGTCCCAAAAGATGTTGAGCTATCCTGCTCTACCTACTTCTCCTCGTTCCCTGAAACATGTAGAAAATCAAGTATCAACTACGAAGTAGTTGGTGAGAAATCATAAGTTTTTATGTTTCAAAAATGGTTATAAAATTGTTTATGAAATTTTATAATTTTTCCGAGAAAATCCACATGTGCACCTGCGAGATAATCCAACACTGTCAACACATAACACATACACAAAACACAAAAATCACATACTTCAAATAATCACAAATAGTCAATCACATATATTCAACCAATCTCATCCAATAATAGTTTCAAATAGTATAAGTGACAATACATGCAGTCATTGCTGAGGACCGAAGTCAACGACAACGACCAGTTGTGGTAACCCACGTGACAATACATGCAATCATTGCGGATGACCGAAGTCAACAACAACAACTCATGGAGTTGCGATAATCCAAGTGACAATACATGCAATCATTGCGGAGGAACGAAGTCAACAACAACGACTCATGGAATTGTGGTAATCCACGTGGCAATCCACGTGGCAATACATGCAATCATTGTGGATGACCAAAGTCAACTACAACGACTCATGGAATCATGATAATCCAATAATATTGTAATATCCGATATTTTCTGATCATTTTTACGACGATGATATCCGACTTGTATTTATAGCGAATGTTAATAAATAATTATTGGAAACTTATTTCGGTTTATTATATTGCGATCCGTAGATATATGCATTTATGTATGCCATTATATATATATATGTATTTATATATACATATAGGTATATTATATAAATTTATTATTTATCAAGAACTAATAAAAAAAATCAAAATTTAAAAAGGATTTAAAAATGAAAGAGTTAAATTACAAAATTATAGGGTTAAAAGTGAAAATACCCAAACCAGCCCCCCCCCCCCCCCCCCCCCCTTCTCCTCACGTTTTTCCGGCAAAAGAGTCCGGCCAATCAACTGGAATCCGGCCAACCCCAAAAACCCACTTTTAATGCGTCATTTGATCGGGTTTCGACACCCCCATGACCCAAATCGAATTTCTAACGTTCCATAATGATTAAAACGAGTTATTACAAGCCTTTAATCCAACTTTAATGACCACATAACCGCAACATTAACCCAAGAATTAAACTCGACCATTCGGCTTGAATTAACGCGCATCCACATATGTATATCCTTTATTTCGATCATACAAACTGAACCATACTATCAAATCGCTCTCAAATCTTCTCTGGAATCACGAACAAGACGAAGAACGGCCGACGTTTTCCTAGAGCTCGAACTCGATCAAAATTCAACCAAACCAAGTAAGTAAATACACCCTCAGATTCGGTTTTTAGCCTAGAACAATAACCCTCTATCAATTTTAGTTAAAGATCATTCCTTTGATCGATTTGAGAATTAGGGTTCATAGGTAATTAGGGAAAGTCTAAGTTAAAGATAAATCTATTTTAATCTGGAAACCATTTACGAATGTGTGTTTGGTCTGGTGGTTTGAACTTGGGCAAGATGGATATAAGGTCACGGGTATGAATCCTACCCGCACCATTTTTCTTATTTTCTTCTTTTCTTCTTTTAATCTATTTCAACTATCTTAATAAATCCGAAAAATTTTATAAAAATATTTATAAAATACCTGGAATTATTTTACAAACTCAGAAAAATTTTAATAAATAAATTCATTCTATTTAATTAGAAAACTAATAGTTTGTGTTTATAAACAACTATTTAAATCATAAAAACACCCTAAAACTATTTATAAAATTCTATAAAAATTATACAACACTTCTGGAACATAGATAAACCTGCTCAAATTTTTATAGCTATTTCTATGCAGGAAAAATATTTAAATCAAATTAAGGGTGTTATTAATCTGCATAAATAATCCCTTAAAAATACGTAAACTATTATAAAAATTCTGGAAAAACTATATAATCTTTCTGGAACTTTTATAAATATTGGAAAATTTTTATTTTAATTTTTATAACAGAAAACTATTTATTTTGATTTAAAACCTTTATAAAACTGAATAAATAATTTATTAAAAATACTAAAATAAATTTAAAAATTCTGAAAATTTTTACATATGTTATTTGGATTGAAACCAACTCAGAAATATTTTTATTTGAATAAATATATTTTATTTGAATAAAAATGCTATTCAAATCGAATTATAAATACTACAAATAGATATTTTTAGTTACATAAAATTTCAGAAAAATATACTTATTTTCTGAAATAATTATTTCTAACAGAAAATATTTCTAATTCTATAAATTTATTTCATTTAAATAAAATAACAAATAACTTAATTTAGTAACTTTATATTAAAACATAAACATAAGATTTTGTATTTAGTAATTTAATTTGAAATTTATATAATCGTTTTGTATAATACTTTAAATTTTAAATATTTCTAAAGTTATTAAATTATGAATTTAATATCATTATTACCTTAACTTATTTTAATAAGTAACTATACAACATTGTCTTGTTTTATTAACCTAATTATCTAACTTAGTTTTGATCTTTCCAAATTCATTTAGAACCTAAGTGTAGAACCTATAATACCTTAGAACTTTACTTAGAACTTTTTGAACTTAGAAAACTTTGAATTTATAACTATAGGTTTATTGCAAGGATTCATTTCTCGCAAATTTGGATTTTCAACTACTTGAACTCTCAATCTAGCTATCTTATCCAGGTGAGTTTCATATTCCCCTTTTCTTGATTTGATTTTGTTTTCAAAACATCAGGGATGAAACATGAACTTCAACTATTTGAACAATCTGTATCTATGAACTTTATCTTTTGATTTGAGCTTGTGTCCCAAACTACATGTGAACTATCCTCGAAACTTGCATTGATCATTAACTATATTAGCCTGACTGTTGTGATGATAGCTATTGAACTGACCATTCCACCCAACCGGTGATCACTCAGTTACCAACTATTGAACTATTTGAACTTTGTATGTTTGAACTATTGTGCACATTTTGAACTATTGGAACTATAAGGATAGTATGTGTTACTATGCCTAACTTGGTTAACTAAGGTTTGATCTGCAATAGTTTAATGTATGTTTCCACATTAAGCCTTATCTATTGATATGTTTATGATACATGATTAAAATTTTGAACTATTAAACTATTTATCGAGTCAACTTTATGATTCTCACCAACTACTTTTGTAGTTGACCTTTCAAACTTATTCATGTTTCAGGTGCAACTTAGTGAGCTTTGGGATGAACACTTAAGATGCTTGGACTTTAGAAGCTTTAAGAATAAATTGAATTCTAGTTTTTGGCTTATTGAACTTTGGTTGTTTGAACTTATTTACTTTGGTTTTTAAGACAATGTAACTTTGTTGCATTAATTATGAAACGTTTTAGTTTGATCATGAGCTATTGAACAGTCGCGTTCGCGCCCCGGCGTATTTCGCCGTCGGTTGGGGTGTGACAAATATGAATATCATAATGATAAAACAGGTGTCATTCATGTGTTATCAAAATAATATGTAAATTTGGTATACATGTTCCACCACCGAGTTTAAAAAAAACAAAGTGATTTAAAAAGGAGGTTATGAGAACTCATCTGAATTTCCTTAGAATCGGTGTTCTTGTAGTATGCGCGCTCACGTATGTGAAATCAAAAGCAACTCAACGACCTGTAATTATCGTGTGTTTCATATTCATAAGTATCTATGTTAAGTCATAATTTAGTTTCTTCGTACTTGTTTGCCCTTTAGTTATTAGATGCGTGAGTTACCTAGGTTTATTACCTAAGTTGTAGGGTTACGCATCGAGACTTTTTAATTTCATCACAAGAGAAAAGATCTAGAACTTGTTAGTTTTAATTATCTAATGATGATAATTAGTTGTGAACTCTTATGTATATTCCCCATAGATATATATATATATTCAAGGGTGTTAATCCTTGTCATAAACATATTTATACCCATATTTACACGCATGTTTAATTAGGTTGTCTTCATAAATATAAATTAATAATATTTTGATTTAAGCTTGAGAAATCATTAAGTCTCAAGGTTTAAACCTATATTCACTAAGAAAAGATGGCAACATAATATATATATATATATATATATTTGCATGCATGCATGGGTGTTTATAACATCGAGTTCTTTTGTTCATCCCTAATGTTTGTGTACTCGAATCTCCTCCTCTTAGCCCGATACATTTAGATTTTTCGGCAGCCCATAATGCTCACTAGAACCCTAGGTTCGCTGCTATAGTTTGTGGGTAACCCTAGGTTCGTGGTCCTGGGTTCGGCTCCTTCAAAGTCCGGCCATTTAGGTTCGTGGTTCAAGTGGGTTCGCTGGAACAAGGGTTTGCGTAGGCCCAAGGTTCGTGGCCCATGAGGTTTGCCGGCTAAGGCGCGGCCCATAGGGGGTTTGCATGGCACCAGGTTCGCCCTTCTTGGTTCGCTGCCATGCAATGGTTCGCCCAAGGGTTCGCTGCCTTAGGGTTTGCCCACATGCACTAGGTTCGGCTAACACAAGCTCAACAGGTTCGGTGATCCCCTGGTTCGTGACTAACTGGTTCGGCCCTGCACATGTGAGACTGTTTAGGGTTCGGCCACAAGCTTAGTCGCGATCCACTATTCATCATCACCATCTTCGATCTCCAACTTGTTGCAGGTCCTACCATAGCTTCCCAATACTCACATGCACACGTTTTAGTGTTTTCATGGTGTAACATTTGTTTAAAATATAAGGATGTAGTTGGTCGTTGGTTATAGTGAGGAACACAAATAAAAACTCAAGATCTACCTCTAAATGCCGACCAAACGATGAGTTTCTTCGTGGGTTCTTGTTCTCCTCGATCACACGAACGATTTGGCACCAAGATCTTGTAAATCCGTTGAGAAACGAAGGAGATCTTGTAGAGAGAAATTAGAGAGAGAGGGGTGACGGATTTGTGTGCTAGAGAGAGAAAGAGGTTGTGGGACATGAAAGAAGAAGAAGTCTTCTTTCTTATACCACGTTTTGTCCCCGCGTACTTGGTCTCGTTTAATACGCGTCAAAAATTAATAACTGCTCGGTTCTTCTCGTAAATTATATTTAAAATATAAAACGTTTAAATAATTAGGTTTCGTTTTAATAAAAATGCTTTTAATTAAACGTTGCTTCGTAAAATGATTTCGTTTAATTTTCGTTAAATCATTTATTTAATAAAATAATTTATTCGTATCCGTCTTAGGTTGTAATTCCTAATAAACGTTTTTAAATTCCATTTCTTAATTTAATATCGTTAGATATTATTTAGTTATCTCATCAAAACGCGTTACTCACGTACGCATTCGTAAAGATCGTCACATTTCCGAATCCGACGCTCGTATCGTATTTCAATTCGATTTACGATTTGTGGAATATCATTTCAGGATATTATTCTTAATAATTATATTCGTGTGAATCGTCACCCACGCGAATACATTATTAAGTTAATATTTCTGAATTAAGTTAAGTTACATTCTTAACCTCACTATCGCGTAAACATTTACAATAATGCTCTCATTATTTAATTATCTTGAATATTATAATTTCCCAATCCAAATCCCACTAAACCATATCACTGACACATCCATGATAGACAGAAATAATCTTATGTATAGAGCATATGTAAGAGTAGGTCGCAACCTATCCAGCCACCGTCCCACCACCATTTCGATAAACCATGACCATGTATCCTTTACTACGTTTAGTAACCAAAAATAACTAACCCATAACTCTTTGTCATTCCAAACTAAAACCTCGGATTCTCCTCACCAAAGCCTCAACACTGATATAATCATGATAAACCAAAGATGGCTTATGTATAGAGCATACGTAGAGGTCAGTCGCAACTGCCTCAGCCGCCATCCCACCACCTCTTCGATAGACCATGATTATATTCTTGCCTATCTTTGGTTATAGAATCCTATACCACTACCATTCCAAATCCAATCATAACATCTCATATATGTATATCTCTGCAATAAACTCTGTGGTCCTGTTTAGTTGTAGTCCAACTAAATTCCCATGGTTTATGCTCATAACAATGTGTTCTCAATATGTATATCAATAATAATAACATCCAATAATCCATAGTCATTAACAATTATCATATCAGGTCTTAACAGTACAAACATTTATGTAGTGTAATTACCTAAAATACAGTGATGTTACAGGCGGAACTTGATTTAACCATAAAAAAGTCAACAAAAGTAGGCTATTCATTTTTTGTCCTTTCACCCTTAAAATCACGCAAGTTTTTAATGAAAAGTGGGTTCACCAGATCCTAACTATTGATTAATTTGATCAAGGGTCAGAAATCCTTCCTATCCTTCTCACGTTAAACCTCCTTTGTATCCGATCCGGCTCCTATATTATATATATATATATATATATTATTTATTGAATATAAAACCTATTAAATTTTTAACCTAAATATTTATTTAAGTTATACATATCGACATAAGTTTGGCCCACGATTATATTTTCAAATTATATGTGCCGAATACATTAATAAATATATTAAAATGCTACCTTTTTTTTTTTTTTTTTTTTTTTTTTTTTTTTTGACCAGCAATACCTTGGATCCAGGATATCACCGAGCTCGAAGACTCGGAACCCGGATCATATGGCAACACCTGAACCCAGGGTAGCCCACCCCAGGAGGAAACCATTTAGGAAAACCCCCTGACCCCCCCTCAGCCCCATTATGCCTTGGATGGGATTTGAACCCATGACCTTCCATTTTGGAAAATCATGGAGTACCACTAGGACAAAGTCCCTTTGGTATTAAAATGCTACCTAAAGGAATAGTATAAGTATGTATATTATATTGAAATAGTATAAATATATATATACATACATACATATATTATATTAAATAGTATGAATACTAAATATATATATATATATATATATATATATATATATAGTGCAAAAAGACGTTCTTTCTAGGCTTTTGGTGATGTTCGGATAAGGTAACGGTGATTTATTTGTTCTTGTAAAAAATCGATGTTTGCTTAGAGATTTTGTTTTTTTTTTAATTCAACCAATTGGTTGTTGGTGAGAAAGATTTTTTGAGTAATTTTTCTATTATTTTCGTAACATATTTGTATGGATTTTGTATGATTTTATGTTTTAATGAGAAATTAGTATAGGGTTCGTGATGAGAGATTTGATTTTAGTATGTATCTTATGTTTCCGCAAATGATATATATTACGCATTATTAGGAGTGCAGTGCGATAATTCACCGCAACGCGCGAGGGGAAAACCCTAGTTTGTTTAATAAGTGAGATTAACTTCATATTTGTGTTTCATTGATAAGGTACATATTTCGAATTTTAATTTACATTTATCTCATTAGTATGTGTAGACATTCATTTACATTTATCTCATCACGATAATGTTTATTTTGGATAACCCTTTAGAATATACTCGTATGAAATTTATCTAATAGAGATAAATTTTGTATTGTTTCCTTTAAGCCTTTGAATATTTTATATTATTAGGATGTGTATACATTTTAACAAATTGGCATCTAAGAAAAATATCGGTAGCTATTTCTCCTTAACTCATCCGAGTTTGCGTTTTATTCGCATACTTGGGAGTTAAGGGAAAATGTTGTCGCTATTATTCTTAAATTGTCAATTTGATATAATGTATACAAATGATATAAAATATTAAAAAAAAATGGGTTACGTTCCACTTTTGATGACTACTGGTTTACTATTAAATTGTATGTTTGAGTTATGAATTATTTGTATCAATTAAAATTGGCTCAAGATTATAGTATTAATTAGGATAACCCGACCGATCCAACCTGACTACCTGTGACCCAACTAACCCAAATGCAATTGGGATCGGATTGCGGGCCAATTTTATATAAGAATAACCTGATTAACCTGAGCCTTGATCGGGTTGATCAGATTCAAGAGCCCTATATGGTAAGAGACTATGAGACCAAGAGATTCAAATTTGAACTTAAAAACAAAATTATTGAACTCTAATCGGGCTCATGGACTCGTGATATGAAGATAGACCAACAAGCAAATAATCAAGAATATGAAATTTCAATATGAAATTACAATTCTAGATCGGCTTAGAGGTGGGCAAACCATTTTTTTTAACCGGTTTCGGTTCCATAACCGATCCGATTCCAGTCTACAAAGTCAACAACCGGTTCCGGTTTTTGACCGGTTCTATCCGGTTCGGGTTTTGGTCGGTTCCGGTTGGCCGGGTAAAGGTGGAACCGGTTCCACTTTTTTCGGTTCCGGTTCCGATTTCTGTGAGAATCTGGAATCACCCGTACCCACCGGTTCTGGTTGCCGGTTCCGGTTTCGGGTTTTTTGCACACCTCTAGATGGGTGTTGTTTTTCATTGGGCTACATTGTAAACATGTTTTGACTGGCTAGCCTAAATTGAAATATGTTTTGACTCTGTTTGTTCGTCTAATATACATTATATACAGTAAGAGGTGGCCAACGAACACGGAACCGAAAACCTGAACCGGTGGGTACCGATGGTTCCGGGTTTTCAGAGAAATTGGAACTGGAACCGGAAAAACAGGAACCGATTCCATCCTTAAACCGGCCAGACCCGAACCGGAACCGGCCAAAACCCGGACCCGGTTCTTGACTTTGTTGACCGGAACCGAAACCGGCAAAAAACCGGTCAAAACCCGGACCCGGTTCTTGACTTTGTTGACCGGAACCGGCAAAAAACCGGTCAAAACCCGGAATCGGTTCTTGACTTTGTTGACCGAAACTGTAACCGGTTGAAACCGGAACCGGTTGAAACCGGAACCGGTTCCAGTTAAAAAAAAACCCGGTTTGACCACCTCTATATATAGTGAAAACAAAACTCCATAAGCTCTCCTTATTTTTATTTGTATAAAACACACATAAAAACATAATATTTTACCTATGTTCATGACTTCATGTTATACAGCAGTTACTGAAAACATATTTAATTGTTTTATAAAAATCACATGTTTTTTATTCACAAACCCGTGTATTACACGGGTCTATAACTAAGTAAAATAATAAAAATAAATTATAGCAATAAACATATTAATAAATTAATGCAATTAACTTAATAGCCTTAGTTATTATATATCAGTTTGTTAAAAAAACTATTTTATATTTGGTAATCAAGTTATTGGATTTATATAATAGTCGTGGACCAAAGAGGCTTTGCCTCAATGGTACCCCAAGAGTCTTCCAAATGGGAGGTCTTGGGTTCAAATCCCTCCCGCAGCGAAAAAGGGGTCTGTGGGGGGTCAGGGGGTTTTCCCAGTGGGGTTTCCTCCTGGGGTGGTTGTGGTGGCTCATGGGAGGTCCAGGTAACTAGACCTTGGTGACATGGCCTGGAAACAGTGGGTTCACACGATTGAGACCTTCGCCGTTCAAATATATATATATATAATAGTCGTGGGCTTAGGTGGAATTTTCGAACCCTAATGGACCCATTCATCTATAAATATATATCATCGACAATGGTATAATTCATCAAACGCTCAATAAACCTTACTTTCAAACTTAAAATGACAGAGGATATCATATATGGAATCCTGTCAAGATTTCCCGTCAAGTCTTTGGCTCGTTTCCAGTGTATAAGCAAATCATGGTTCAAGTACATCAACGATCCTTACCTCCATACCATCCATATGAAAGAAGAACCCACGCCAATCATGTTCCAACTAATTTCACGTACCGATCTCAAGAGGATGATCAAGATCAGTTTTTTTGCGTGGTGTGCAACAGGAACCCGTTTTGGAGATGTGGTATAAGGGTCTATGCCACGGGTATCTGCTATTAGTTCATGCAATGGGCTAACCCTCGTGTCTTATAAACAAGATCCTTGTTATGCTTGCACCTACCAATTTGCTGTTATCAATCCTCATAGCAAACAATGTCACGATTTGCCACCCATCTCCATCAAGATTGACCCTCCTGACCTTAACATTGATGACACTGCATACGATGCACTAGGGATCGGTTTTGACAAACCCACCAATACTTTCAAGACGGTGTTTTTAATTGTTAAAGACCCGGACATGGATGTGCTATGCGCCATGGTTCATGCGTCGGGGACAAGCTCGTGGCGAGATAGCCGAAACCCCTCCTTATCTGAGAAGCAGCGGAAAAAGGTGTATTTGGTCATGGGCGTTTGCATTGGTTTGGTTTGGTTGTGTATTAGGAGATGATGATTTATCTTCACCCAAAGATAGAATAAAAATAGTGTGGTTTGATGTGAATACGGAGGAATTCGGGTTAACGGACCCTCTCAATATTCCATACATGATAGGCGAAGGCCCCCTATCGATGCTTGGTTGGTTTAAACGGTGAAGTTGGATGTGTGTATACCTACCCAATTTGTATCAAGTTGTGGATATTGAAGCATGAAGAATAGGTGTCGCATTGCACCGTTGATCCTAGTCTTATTATGTCAGAGTACTGTTATGATGATGATATTGTGAAGATTTCAGCTTGCTGGAACAAAGATGGGGACATATTATTGACCTACAATTATGGGGAACGGTTGTTCATATACAACCTCAAAACTCATGATTTGCGAGAAGTCGAACATCATGATCCATGTGCGGCAGATATCCGAATGTACCAAAGCAGCTTGTTTTCGGTCCTCAAAAGTCCTTATTCGCTTAAAAACTGCTAAGTGCTATCTATTTTGAATACAATTTGGGTATATGCAATTATCAAGTTGTTTGTTTTTTAGTCCATTAGTTAGGGTTAGCATAAATTTCAAACTAACTAATTCAAAATGTTTACAAAACAGAAGCAAATTAGTTTCATGATTAAAAGCATACTTTGTTCTTCATTCTTTGTTTGTTTCAGAATATGTTATATGTGTAAATAGTCGGTGGTTAACCGATCAATTGGTTTTGGATATGGATTTAGAATTAACAAGAGAAACAATTTTAGTTATTGATATGATCATAATATCCGTACCATGCAAATCCCTAGTACTGATCAACTAAAACTAATAGGAGTATATATACCTAAAATATTTTATACTTCTCTAAGTACATACAATTATATGTACATAAACAATAAATCGGTAACCCAGCCAAATTCCAACATAAATTCGGTAAAAATTAATATCAAGAACAAAAAATACATATATGGTAACGAATGAACCTCCTATAAGTACTTCTCTTTCTTCGAAATTTATATATCTTGCTCCGCCCGTGAATAAACGACATATCTGGATCACGAACCCCATTACCTTTCTTTTTTTCATAACCTGGATAATAGTCGATGTTGAACCATTATTCTCCAATCTTTGCTAGGCCTACCCCCGCAGCCAATGAAACAATTTCCCAACGTAAGAACGAACCGGTAGACTTATGTGTGACCTCGATTACACCTTTTGGTGATAGCATATCATATGCTTGTTTGAAAAAGCCTTCGACAAGTTTCCGATTTTTTCTGCATAAATACACCAAAATTAAAGAAAAAAAACATGAATATTTTGATCGGTTAAAATACAAGAAAGGTACGTATTATGGTAATTTGATACCTCATAAGCTTCTCATCATGGTCTCCTCCTCGGTTACCTGAGTATCCCACATGAGGAAAATTGAATATTATGACATCATATATACTTGATGTTGCCTATATCTGCATGTTCTTTCATGATAGTGGCGTCTACGCCGTGTAGAACTGTCGCTTTCATTTTTTAGAGTTTCAATATTTTCACTAGCTTTAGGGTATTTTTCTATCAATAAGTCTGCATATAATATAAGAATTTAATTAAGAAGCAAATACTCATGATATGAATAAAAAAAAGAATATGCATGGTGCGGTGCCGATGAATTAACAAACAACACAGGCATGCATGCATGCATGATCTTAATTAATCTCAAACAATAATAATCTTGATTAAAGAATTGAATTAGTGCATCCATCGGCCAAAAACCAATTTTTGACGTTATTGTTATTGATAACGAAGAAGCTAAAAACAAAAAAAAAACATATTTAATAAGAAATACATGGTCATCTTCAATTCTTGAACAAGAAAGGCCGGTTATCAAAAAACATAAAAAGATCTAGGGTTTACGTACCAAACTCATCCAGAGAAGTGGCAGTAATCTTCATGCAAGGAAGCCTGCCAAAGAACTGGAGAAGGAGAAGTCCCCATCTTCGACGATGAGTATCTTGTCTTTTTTTGAGTAATCTGACCATTTCGTAACCTTTTCATGGGGAGATCGACTTGGAACTTGGAGAAGATGAAGCATGCCTTTTTCTTCGTTTGTCTTCCATTGTTTCAGAGTTACGGGGTTTCGTTTTCAATTCACGAAAAACGAAACAAGGTCAAGAAGTTAGAGAGAGAGAGAGTTTTAGAGGGAGAAATAGTTGCAGACAAAATGATGCGATGTTGATGGTGATGACTGCACTAACCTCCAGACTCTTTTAAAGTGAAAAATATTTGCAACAAAACCCCTAACGGCCTAACGTTTCACAACTTACATATATTATGTTTGAAAAATACGTAAAATTTAAAGAAGATTAGTAAATTAAGTTAAAACATTTGTAATTGTATTTTTTTAACAGCCAGATATGCACACACTCAATTAGTATTTAACACTAAGATATGCATATGAGCCTACTGTAAATAACTTCACAACTAGGTAAATATTTGATCTTACTTTAATATTTTTTTCTCGGTTTGGATACGAACCAAAGATGACCTTACATAGAAATTTTTTACATTTTGAATAGGCAAACGATTCATCAGGTGATCCCCCATCATCTTTTTTGTTAACATAACCAGGATAATCCTGAATGTTAAACCATTCTTCCTTAATTTTACCAAACCTTCTTCCTTCGCCAATGTTGTAATACTCCAATCACTGAATGGCGAGCTGATTTTGTGTGTTACTTGTACATGCCCTTGTTATGCTAACATCATAAAAGCTTGAGTAAAGAACCCTCTGACAAGTTCCCTATTTGCTCTGTATGAAAAAAAGAACAAATCAAATGCTTGGCCATGATCGAACACAAGTATATGTGAAATTGAAAAGTTAACAGAAAAATTTATGAAAGTATTATGGTTTCATACGTGAGCTTTTTTTCCCTTGTCCTTTCCATAACTAAATTCCGCATGAGGAATGTTGAAAATAATGATATCAAATCTCATATTGGCAAAGCATGGAAGAGTTTTCATCTTAGTGGCATCTACATGCATTATGTATAATTCTCGCCCCTAGTTCTTGTAGATTGTTGATATGCTTTTTTGCTTTTTTGTACTTTAGGAGCAAAGTATCTATATTAATAAAAAACTTATTCCTATATTAGGAGCATGTAAAATTAATAGAATTGAAGCGGGATGTTATAAAATAAAACAAACTTATTCAATAATAATAACAAATAAAAACCTTATTCAATGATAATGATAATAATTATAATAATAACAAGAATAATAAGAACTAGAATAAAAACAAAAATAATTCTAACAATAATAATAATAATAATAATAATAATAATAATAATAATAATAATAATATAGTCAGTACGATATGGTGCTGGGTTTACGTACAGTACGTTGGGTTAATCGGGTATGTTCACGGGTCAAACGGGTCACTGGTTGTGGGTCATATAGGTTATTCTATGCATATTTGAATCACATCGATCAGTTGGTCTTGGGTTTGACCACGTATTGTGGAACAAACATAGGTTAATTGTTGACCGAAGTAAGTTAGTTGTTTCCTTTTATTAGTTTAAATAGCTATTTTTGTTTTCAATGCACTGTAACTTTGCATTCGAGTAATACAGAGTAAGTTTGTTTCAAGTTTGAGTGTGTGTTGTGTGTTACTTTGGAGCCTGAACCAACACCGTAACCATCAAAAGATGTTGCGGTGATGATACGGCCATATACCACCAAGCGCATGCGCCATTGAATTCAAGAATGAAAAATCTCCATCTCCCACAGTCAGAATCTTGGATCTTGAGGAGGAAGAAGACAAAGACCCTCTTTTTCTTTTTCCATCTTCAACATCGACTGCTACAGATTTACATGGGAGGCCTTGAGGAGGGGCAAACTCGATCTCCGTCCAGGGCATATTTTTTGACAAAGCACAAAAATTTTTAAAATCGTTTATAAATTATAAAGAATAATATGTTTTAATAAATTAATCAAATCATCAAAGCGTGTTTATTTTTATTAATGTTCAACGTGAATGTTTTTAGATATATGAATACGAATGCCATTTTTTTTTCGAAATTTCATTTATACATTTAATTCATTTTAATTGCTTGTGGATCCAATTACAATAGAAAGGCAGGTAAGCGAGCAACAAGCTGCGCCGCCACCCCCTTTTGAATGGCAAATCCGATCCTACTGAAAACAAAGTTAGCGTTCTTCGGTGTCGATGAATTACTGTGCACGACCTGCTGAACTCTTTTCAGAAATGTAGCAGCATCGGGGGCAAGAGACCCAAAAGTATCGAAAGCAAACGGAATGAAGGCATGTTGATTCTCGGCACACGCCTTCTCGTGCTTAGCAATTTTTCCCAATTCTGCCCTTAACACGGCCTGCCTAGCGACAAACCCGGTGTCCCTAAGCCCAACAAGGGGGGACACCCCAGTAAGGTCTACACAAGCATGCTTCCCCCCTGCCCATCCAAACACAAGAATATCCGCTGGTCGAAGAGTAGACCTCCCCTCACACGGATCTGACAAGAAATTCACGGGAGCCTCTTTTTTTGCCGAGATTCCCGCCCGTTTTAACACATCACAAAGGACATCCCTGACCAAATCATGTCTGTATTTAAACCCTGGGAGTTCTTTGCAATGAACCGCATGTTCACCGAATTTATCTAAACAAACTTTACGGCAGATCGGGCAGGGCTCATCCTCTGGGAACAAGGGGATCATTAAACGGTATTTAAGAATAGCCCGGTACTCCACTGCTGACATGTGTTGGCCTAATCCTTCGATTGGGATGACAGTCAGAAAGTCTTGAGCATGCGGAGTCTGAAGACATTCGAACACCGCTTTTTGGCGAGTTGACAGACCGAATTTTTCTCCCAACTTTGGACGGTTTTACTATAAAGGGCACTCGCCAAAACATTTTGGGCTTTAGGAGGGGCGGTGTCCTTATTAGTGAACCCGCCAAGATCAAGATCGGGAATCGAGTTGTGCAAACAGTCCAACGCACACCCAAAATCGGGATCTAACCCATCAACACTACAATTACGCAAAATGTGATCCTGTAACTTCCAAGATTGTGCTCTCGAGGCTACGAAAGCATAGGTAGAAACATCCTCCGCTGAATATAGCCCTAAACCACCAAAACAAATGGGGAGAGAGGCCAGTCTCCATTGAAAATCCCCAAAAAACGGACCCCCACATACCACAATATCCTCAATCGCCGCTCTGAGCCCTTTGTCAAAAACAGAGACAGCATCTTTAACAAACGTAGGCTGGCATGTTCGGAGACCGAACAATAACTTAGCCACTCCCATACAAGAGCGAAGCAAGAGAAGCTCACATTGAGGGTCACGCAGGCTAGTGAGACATCTCATCAGATCCACTGCCTTTGAGGCTCTGTGAATAGCTAAACTACTAATAAAACCAGCGTCTCGGCTAACCGCCCCTCCAAGGAGTTTGACCCCTAATTCCGGTCTTCCGATCCCAACAGGAAACAAACCACTCTTTGTCTTTACCCCATTGCATGAAGGCCAAAATACTTCAGTCTTTTTAATGTTAAGCTCAAGCCCCAAACTTGGCCCCTTGGATCGAATAATCTCCAATGCCTTAGCTACTTCAGTGGCGTCTCCTATAATCGTGCCATCATCTAAGTACCAAGCATGGAAAATTAGCTTACAATTATCCCTCACCCGATGAATGAGAGGGTGTAAAGCTAAAGCAAAGAGAAGGGGTCCTAAAGGATCGCCTTGTTGAACCCCGGTAGTTGACTGAATACAATCATTCCCTACATATAGTCTAGCCGGTTGCCCGTAAAGAAAATTAACCCATAGAGAAATAGACGGACATCTAGCACGAACCTCCTGTAGGAGTGTGGTTCTATCCACCAGGTTGAAGGCATTAGAAAAATCTACTGTGAGTAAAGCCAACGACCCATCGAAATCCTTAAATTTTAAACCTAGATACATATGTTTAAATATGTATAGTTTGTATATTATCTTAACATATTTAGCCTAGGCATAGGGGTACGTCTTAGTTGCAAGGTTGCTGGTTCATGCAAGTTTTTTAAGTTCTAGCCGTGTTTCTCAGTTTTTGGGCTGGTGTTAATTAGCTTTGACAACCAAACACGTGAACATAATCCATTTTATCATATCTTCCATTAACGATTCGATCTAGTTTCATCGAAATAATTATTAATCGACATTAATTCTTTGTAATCAAGGTTGTAAGGTACATTAGTTTTTTTTGTTTGTTTGTTTGTAAAAAGCAACATTATTCTACTAATACTCTTAAGCTACTCCTTAATATTCTTTTATCTAGATTTGAACCCAAAACCTCATTTTTAATTGACAATGTTTCTATTAGATGAACTAGTGTCACATTGGCTGTAATTAGGTATATTAGTTAACTTAATAGTCGTTACTTATTTTCATTGTGAAAGCAATCATAAAGATTTGTTTAATAACAACGGAAACAAAACTCATACCACCTGGGTACCAATTAAGTCAGTGACTAAAGTCCTGGCGTAATGAATATGGTTGTCATAATTTAGATAATTGTATCATGTGTGTAAAAACCTAAGAAAGTAGCAAAAAATAATTTTTATTCCTTCTTATTATGAAAAGGTTAAAATCGGTTGGTTTATTGGTTTAAATAGGTTTATTCCCTCCGCACGTTCCTTTCTAATGCATTTTAATATATACTAGTCTTTATCAACCCGCGCGATGCGACGGGAAAGCATTTCAGAAACCCCTGAAAGTAAAAGATGATTGGTAACATGCCTAAAATGTACGTGTTTATCTAGATTACATGCAACTTCATCAAGATTACATGATCATGTGTGCCTCAAAGTTTTTCAAAATCCTATGAAAAAGAAAGACCCTTTCTTTTAGCTTAATTAAACAACGATGTACCTATGGTTGAAACCTTAAGACGGATCGTGAGAGTATTGATGCTTCGCTGATTGAAACCAAGCTAGATCGTGGGAGTGTTGATGCTCGTGGGATATCATCCAAGTAAAAATATCTTGAAGACTAAACCAATATGCTTTAAAAATATTGTGGCAAACTATAAATCTATTGAAATATGTTATTCCTTCACTTTCCTTTTCAAAGTTTAATTAAAACCTACATAAAATTAATGTTTTCAACATGTGTGGCCAAATTACGAAAACCAAAATTTTTTCTATTTCTTTACATGGGTTTTAATAATATATATAATTTTGTCAAACATCATTTATTGTTTTGTAAGAATTAGCTTTTCTATTAATTTTTCTAAAATAATTAGTTTACCATTAATATTAAAAGATGAAACATTTAACTATTTCTAAAGTTAAAAAAACGTTTATTTGAAATTTACTAATTTTTTAAAATTCTTTTTTCTTTTTCTTTTATTCTTTTATAATATTCTATTCTATAAATTTTTAAAATTAGTAACCGTAGCTCATTCTGAGATCCGAATGCGTTTCCGGACTCCTTTCAGCGTCACAAATACATCCGAGCATTTACGCTGGGTTCCCGAGTTTATTAAATGAGAGAATCAAAAAGAAAATAAAAGAAAGGAAAATAAAATAAAATAATAAAGTTCTTTCCTTCCAAATCAAAAGGAAAGGAAAACTAAGAAATTTTGTCTGGTTTTCCTTCTACTTTTCTTCCTTTCCTTTCTCCTTCTTAAATGAAACTCGAGAACATGATATGTGTTATTTTCCTTTCTTTTTCCCACGTTAAATGAAACTCAAGAATACATAATGTTTTTCTTTTTCTTCCAGCTCTGACCGAGTTTGACTAAGACCTGAAACTGTCATGAGTGACAGAACATCCCCGTAGCCAACCGATCGGCACATTTGCTTTCCATCAGTCCTACGTTTAGCCGGTGGCCAATACTTTCGGCCGCTGAAAATTCTTGTTGTCATAACAACCATAACCCATAACCATAATCTATACGCAGATCTAAGTTTTAAACGAGTTTAACACCAACACTGTGAACTAAATTTTGAGAGATAAAACATAATTTTTTTCTCAGATCACCTAACTCGAAAAGGTGCCATGGTTATTGTTGTTGTTACCTCGAGGCAAAGCCACCTTCTCCGTCTTCGTTCCGGCTCGACAGAGCAGCTGATTCGACTTCAGCACCTAGGAACAAGAATGCAACCACCAGGGACGACCCTGAGAATTTGAGTGCCCAAGACGAGCCGGGAAAAAAAAGGCTTCTAACGCTTTCAAGTATATAAATTTTTTTTTGTAAAGGATGACTAATTATACGAATAAATTATAAACATAACAAAATCATAGTCAAGTTTAGTGAAATACATATAACAATAATTAACCGATGATTCGTAAAGCTCTCCTAGCATTCTTCATAGCAAGTGGTTGATTAGCTCTTCGCAGTCTATACTTTCTAATATATCACTCTCGATAACTATCATGGTCAATCCACTAAGTTTTTCTTGGGACGTTGTTCTTCGTAAGTAAGATTTCAGTAACTTCAATTTAAAAAAAACTTCTTTCACTTTCGATAACTATCATGGCCAATCCACTAAGTTTTTCTTGGGACGTTGTTCTTCGTAAGTAAGATTTCAGTAACTTCAACTTAGAAAAAATTCTTTCAGTAACTTCGTTTTTGACTATCGGATAGTTGTTTAGGTGACATAATTCTTTAATTCAAAAATTGGGGATGCAAATTAAATAAATTAAACACATATGACCCATTGACACATACACACACAAATTCACAAAATTTGACCCTGAATTAGTAAATCATAATTTAACAACACATAAATTTAAATCCTAATTAAAAAAACACACAAATTTTAGCCCTAAATCCTAATTCAACAACACAACATTTGGCTTTAAATCCTAATTCAACAACAAATAATATTATATTGTATAATCAACTAACACAATAACACTAATAGGAGATTTTGAGTGTTCATTCTTACCTAGTGAATGTCACAACTCGCGAGACGGTCCACGGTCCAAAATCATGCACTCGTGACTCGTGTGCATGAGTCGACAGTCTTTGGCTGCTTGGATTAAGGGGTCGGCCGTCAACGGCTCGGCGTGGCGGTCGTGTATTGTGTGGCGTGATGGGGTAGCGCAGAAGGCGCCATGAAGGGCTGAAGGCCGAATAGGGGGCGGTCGGGCGGTGGTGGGACTTGGGAGACGGGAGGCCAAGGGCCCTAATTGGCAAAATTTTTGGAATACAAAAAAAATAAACGTGGGGACTAGGGTGTGGATTATTTAGATTTTAGATTCTCATTTTTCAAATACAAAAATATAAATAATTAAAATAAAAATTTTGAAATAGGCTTAAAAACTGAGTTGGGTATACAAAAAATTGAAACGGGCCTATTCTAATACAAATTGTGTCCCTCTTTGAAATGACTATAAAAATTTGTGTTTATTTAGTTTTTTTATTTTTTAATATATATATATATATAGGGGAGGGTTCCATAGAAAACCTCCATTTCGGAGAAAACTTAGAAAACTAATCACAATTATTATCAAGCAATTTCGTTTTTCGTTTTTTGTTTTACATTTTGTTTTATTATAAGGTTAGATCTATTAACAAAAAGAAAAAAATAAAAAAATATATGTAACTCATGTTATCACATATGTGTAACTTATTGATTACATAAATGTAACTTGTAAACTACATATATGAGTTACATATATGTAACTTTATTGGTTACATATACTTTATTTAGTTTTCTCTAAAGTAATAAGTTTTCTTTTGAACCCTTTCATATATATATATAATTGTGTCACTCTAAAAAATGGGCCCGGGACAGGGGTCGGGTTTGTCCTTACCCCGGGCCGCCTATGAGTCAACCACCATAGTTGTTCGCTAGTCGAAGGAGAAGAGGCCGCCACAAAAACACTCGCGGCTGTCACATGGGGGCTGCCGCCTTTGTTGCTGTCGGTAACCGGATAGGAAATGTCGTTGTTCGTAGCTTCGCAGGGAAAGCGCCGGCCGCTCCCTTTCTTGCTGCCCTCTATCTGTTGATCGCACACTCACAAGTTTGTGAATGTGTAACACACAAAAAATGAGATGTTTTTTATAGCAGGGTTTAGAACAGGTACATTCACTTTTCATGTTTGTCCCCGGCAATATTCTCCAATTTTCTACTTCCACGATTTTTTACAATTTCCTACAATTTCATAACTAAATTGTTAATGTTTGTGGTTTTTATTATTTTACTAGGTTAGTCACCTGTGTACTACACAGGCTGATTCAAAAAATTATATTAAATAATACAAATTACTAATTAAGATTTATTAATTGTAAAATGATTATGTGAGACAAGTTTTTGTTTGTTAAGTTATAAAATGAAGTTAATTGAGAAAATACAATTAATTTTATTGAGATTGAATAAAGAAATTTAATAAACTTGGTCCAAATTTCAAAGTAATTATTAAAAGTGAAAGTGCATATACGCATGAGTATTTGGATAGAAAAATATTAGTTTAAAAATAGAAAAAAAAATAATTTAAAATTTGAAACTATCTAATAATATTAAATTCACTCTTTGTTTTAAACACATTTACATACATAAAGAAGAGACAAATAGATACATAAAAATATTAGGGTAAAAATAGAAGAAAAAAATGATTGAAAATTTGAAACTATCTAATAATATTAAATGCACTCTTTGTTTCAAACACATTTACATACATAGAAAAGAGAAACAATTACATAAAAATAGTTTTACATTAATTGAATAAATTTAACTTGTTCTAAACTAATAGTTTTGGTAAAAAAATTATGTGTTTGATATTATATTAATCATTAGTGAAATAAGAAATAATATAGATTTGAAAACTACAAATAATAAATAATGAATATTTAAACATTATAAAATTATATTTTAAATAAGATGGTTGAAATCTTCTTATGATTTATTAAGTATTAATAATTTATTAAAACAAAAAGATTATACTTTTTGTATTTAGTTGTATAATTTAATTATTGAAAATCATTAGTGTTAAATAAGAGAGAGGAGTCTAACTATACTAATAAATCAATATAAAATGTTCCACATGTCACTTTTCTAGACTATTTTTATAAAAATTTTCCCGCATCTCTCTTATTAAATGCTCCCATATTCAATAATAAAAATATTAAATATTAAATATAATTTTATACATTTTTAAATTAAAAAAGTTTTTAAAGCATTAAAAAAGATATTAATTTTAAAAGAGTACATTTTTTTAAAATCCAAATTATCATGAAATATAAAATATTCAATAATTGTTTTTTAAAACGAAATATTCAAAAAAAAAACTTTAATAAACTTAGTTTTTAAATAAATAATATTATTTTTTATTACTTATGTATTAAACTATATAAACTATTAATCATATTATTATTAACTATTTATTACTTTTTTATTTAACCCGTGTAATACACGGGGTATTGAGCTAGTATTTAATATATAAAATAAAAAAGAGGGAAAAAAATAAGAGAGTAATTATGAGAGTGACATATGACAGATTTGTTATTTTTTTTAAATAGATTCTTTGTTTTTATGTTTTATAAATTATCATTATGATTTCAAACCTTTAAATTTCGTAACACATATATGTGTCAAACATGTGAGATACTTTATGTGTCAAGTAATCTACAATGTTCACAATTTGTCAAGCATGTGATATGATTATATGTATTACAAATGTTATCTTTTCGAAACCTAAAGAATAAAAATGAAATATTAGCAAATCAAATGGACAATCTCAGTAATTTACTCTTCTTAGAATGATTATTTTGTTAGTTTAGTCAACCCCAACAATTAATTACGTTAAACGTCTTCATGTCGTGTCTTTGATGCGCATAGCATATTTAAACGTTTTCTTGTTTTATTTGTGTTGTTATCTTTCTATAAATGGTTATAGAAGTATAGAAATATTTAATGATACTTTTTTTTGTCTTGTTCCATACATCGATGACTTTAAATTGTCAATGTTGGTGCTAACGCATTCAACGTGGTTTGTATGGTTTTACTTGCGTGTTCCATGTTTAAATGCATGAATAGACTTTCTATATGGATATTAATGATAATAGTAATATCATGTTACTTGGCTTTCATGCTTTGTTAATAAGTAATAACTGATTATCTAAAGCATTAATAGATTAACCTCTCATAGTTTTCCAGAGTTTCAAATAAATTGTGCAAATGTGCAATGATCTGTAAAATTAAGTGACACTATTTGCCTATTTGGATTTGGAATTCACAGAATGGGCCTAGGATTGAATGAAGCTTTATTGGATCTTATTGGGCCTTGTATATTTATTCAAACTAAAACTGAATTTGATGTTTGATTTTTATAGGTCTCACTAGAGAGGGGAAAAAAACGGAACCGGAACCGACAACGCAAACCGAAACCGGTCATGCATGAAGCGGTGGGTACATGAGGTTCCGGGTTATCAGAGAAACCGTGACCAAAACTGAAAAAACCGGAACCAGTTCCAACATTTCCTGCCCAAAACCGAAACCAGCCAAAAACATGTCGGAACCGATCAAAAACCGGAACCGGTTCTTGAATTTGTTGACCGGAATCGAAATCGGTTTTGGTTTAAAAAAATACAGTTTACCCACCTTTAGGCTTTAGCTGTGATTTGTGTAAGAAGGGATATGTCGGGAAAAAAAGATAGCAAAAAGAAAAAAAATAGTGGTTATCATGACTTAACATAAAGGTAGCGATGATGTTGCGACCGTGTTCAAGTGCCCAAACCGCGAACACGAGAACAATTTTTTTTTAGTTTTAGCTTTGAAAATCCATGGGAATGTAAAATATTAAGTTTTAAGTCATTTTATTAGAAGAATTTACATTTCGTCATTTTTAGTTAAAATGATGTTCAAAAAAAGTAATTAGTTATGATTTGTTTATTTAGTTAACTAATTAGTTAATTAGTTAGCTTTGACTTTGTTGACTCAAATATCTATATCTATATTTATACTATATAATAAATAAAATTTTGGTATGGCACGTGTCAAAGTTTGAGACTGACTAAAAGTTGTTTTTCCCGTCTCTACCACCTATTAAATACTTATACGTAACCTTTAATTAAATTTTGATTTTTTCCTCATTTTTCTCCTATTTAATACTAATAATTTTATTAAACTTGATTAAATGTGATTAAATCATAAATCAATTTTTTAATTTTTACATAAAATGTCTTCAAAGAAAATATATATACTAAGTTATTTAAAATAAATAATTTTCAATTCATTTAGTTAATATGTGCAATAGACGGTTTTAACCTTGTTATATATACAATGATAATTCATCCAATTCATCTATATTGTTCTCGAAATTTGGTCAAAACACACATGTGATAAGTGGATATATGTATGAAATAAATGACAAAATGAAAAGGTATAAAATGTATAATGTAGCCAATTTCTAGTTTGTTTTTTTCAAGGGCAGGAATTTTATTAATATAACAGGGCTAGCAAGACAAGTCAAAAATCTAGTAGAAATAAATTAATAAACCAACAGTGCGAAAGAAATGAGCCTTTAATCTTGCTTATTGATTCCTTTGAAACTTGAACTCGTGACACTTTTCATGGACAAACGAGTCATACGGTTTTGCCATATCTCTTTTTTTTTTTTTTTTTTCTAAAATCAGAATAATCCTAGATGTTAAACCATTAATGTTCAACTAAGATAAAACCTTCCTTGTTTGCAAATTAAAACCCTAAGCTTGCATGCATCAGGGACTATTATCAATTGCCTTAATGGTCATCAACTATTCTTTGAATGATCTTGAGCAGTTGAGCTAAGTATATGATACGGGGTCTAAAATTCTTTGATATTCTGGATCATCTTGAATGTGAAGAGTTATAATTTGTTATTTTAGTAATTTATCACTGAATTTCTTGAAATTTATAACTTTCATGGCAAATCATTTGAAACTTCAAGAATTTTAATAGTAAGCTTTATGAATCAATTTGACTTATGGTCATCCCAAAAAGCTCAGCTCCTACCAATATTTTTTACACTCCTATAAATTATTTTTTACTAATATATTTTATAAAAACATTTGAGTATTTAATTAATAATAGATAAGTAAATATAATCTATAATCTATAACTTATAATAAAGGAAGATTTATTTGCTTATGTGTCATAACCACATCAAGTATTACCTTAAAATTGCCACATGTCATTACCACATCAATTCTAAACTTAAACTTGTCACATGTCAATCATATATCAAATATAATTTAAATTTTCAAAATTAATTTTTAATAATAAAAAATGAATTCTGTTCCTATTTTTTCGTTTAATCAAAACCACATACAAACCCTAATTTGTTTTTCTCCTTCTCTTTCGACCGGATTCAATTCGTATACAAGAGTTTGAATAAGATAGGTTTTATTTAAAAACCAGGACAATCATAAATACTTTAAACCCAGTTACAAACCCTAGCTCCTCACGTCGTTCTCTTTCTCAAGTTTCCTTTGATCTTCTTCCGGAGATTATACACATCTTCTCATTTTAAAGTTTCTCATATGTTCGTCTGTGTAAAGACTCAAACGACAACGAGAAGGCCAAAAGCCGGATGTGTTCGATTTCTTCATTCCCTTTTGAAAATTAGATTATGCTTTTTTTTTCAGCGATTCATAGTTCAAATAATGCTAATCTTTTAAGGTCTGTAGATTTTTTATTTTCTGTTACTAGACCTTGATGCTCGAACATATTTATGCTCATTGATTTATACTTAGATTTCTTACTTGGATTTTGAAACCTAATTTGAGATTTTGATTTTGATGTGAAGATGTTGATCAGTGTCATTGTTAGATTTTGATGTGTTTTTTTTAGTAATTTATGAATATTTTGTTAGAATTTTTAAAAATCCATTACATGTTTTGGCAGGGCTGGGATTTATTTGCGAAGATTCATGCTGGGAGCCAAGAATAAGGAAGGCAAGAAGCTCGACATTGGTTCTTAGTGTTTAATTAGTTTATTTAGTGATTACTTTTTTTGGTTCAAGTGTCATTTAGTAATTATTTAGTGGCTTTTATGACATAAGGATTCAACAAAATCAATCAAAAGTAAGCTATAAATTATATATTTTTGAAAATTGATTGATTTCTATAAACTAATGAACTATATAAAAAAATCTAATATTACATGCTTATGGAAGGTTTGGGTGGATAAGAGGACCAAGATGGATGTGTTCTTTAAGTTAATTAATCATCTCACAGGTTTTATTTTAAGGCAAATGATCTATTCAGTAAACTGTAGGACGGTATATGCAACAAAGATTCAAGAATAACCATTTATGTTGAAATAGAAGAATTTGATATAAAGTGCAATTTATTTTTTTATTTTCCATTTGTCCTTGCTACATATGTCATACATATCTCATTTATATAGTTTGCTATAAGGAGTGTTAGCTTTTTGACATAGAACAACAAATGATAAATACCTGGAAGAAAAAAAAACACTATGCAGTTATTAAAACATTCTCATAATTATTTGTTTTATTGCAATTGGATGACAGTATTACTCAAAGATTTCTACATGAATTGGTGTATTAATTTTTATTTATGTTTCGTTACTTTTTAAGCTTTTATTGTTTTTTTATATATTTCCGGTAGTCAATGCTTCATGTATAATATACTCATTTTTTTTTGGTATCTTGAATCAACTGAACTCGCAATTGTTTTTATTAGGATAAGGTTTAATGCAAGGAATTAAGTTGGATAATGGGGGCTATTTGAGTGCTTTCATCAATTTGCCAAGGAATGTAAGATTCTTTTCTTTTGAAATAAATGTTAGTTTAAATTAAGATTGCCCTGTCTAAACGTAAACTTGCTGGTATAAATGAGAAGAAATTTTGAGCAGGGTTGTGTACATAGATGGTCAACTCCTTGATATTTCTTTAAATATTTTTTGATGCATCTTCATTTCCTTTTGTCACCATTGTTTACAATTCATATTTGTTTTTGGGATGCAGATTACAATTTTACAAGTCTATGTTTTTTTGTATGGGAGGGCATACCTGGTAAATAATTGCATCTTAAAATTTCACACATTTTAGGAATAAAATCAAGAATTTATACCATAAAGTGGATTGCTTAAGGTTTGTTAACACGAAATATGATACCATTCATTAGCAAGTCAAATCATGTTACCTTCAAGATTTTTTTGAGACTGCAACATCATATCATGCTCACGATATTCTTTTTATTTCAGGTCATTCTCTCTTTTTTTACAATGCAGTTTCAACTATGTTCTATATTCTTCACATTTTTGTTAGTAACTAGATACAAATATTTAAAATTTTATGCTTGCAACTTACATCTGTTATTATTTCATAGTAGAGGATTAGTTGTGTAACATTCCAATTTTCTCATAGCTAGAGGCTCTACTCAAGAAGTCATTTTGTTAAGCGTGATTTTTTTAATACGAAAAGTGAGGAACATTTTATTTAAAATTAGCTATATTTGTAAAATAGACGCATTCATTACATTGTATGATTATGGTAACATATGAGCAGGATTAGTGAAAGATTTGGTTGATTGGGTAAATTGGCTTATGTGTAAAAGTGAACTCGAGGTCAAAGGAGATAATATATGAGAATCATTGTGTGATAAAGAATAGGTTTGTTATTGCATTATTATATCCAAGCTATTGAAGAATTTGGCAATATTATCCAAGTTTATGTGGCAATTTTTTAATGTCTGCCAAATATATATGAGCCAATTTAGCTTGTATTTTATCTCAAACTGCTAAATGCATAAAAATGTAACATTCAGCTGTAATGTGTTGCAAAAAATATTAGTTTATTTTTTTTACATTATATTTCTATAATTTTAAAAGTCATCAGGTTAATTATTTATTAAAATAAATTAACTAGACACAAAATTGTTAATGAGCCTACAATTGAAAATTGTCTGTTTGACGTGTTATTCAATCCAATTATTACCATCTGTAGTTTTTTGTAAAGACAATTGTACATGACCACTAGATTTTTGCATATAGCCAAATTGGTTGCTTAATATATGTGTTATTCACGTGATTTTGTTGTAGAACACAAGTCAATACTTGAATTGTCATCAAGACATCTTCTAGGGGTATTTTGAGCGAAGGAGTTTACCAAAATTAGTGAAACAGAGTTTTAGGGCTTCCAAGTTTGGTACTTTGTGATTCATCAATTAAAATTATCAAAAAGTTTTAAAAAAAATAAATCAAAAAGTTTAATTTTCCTTTTTTATTTATTTACAATTGGAAATATATAATTTTAATTTTTTAAAACTAAATATATATACATATACATACACACATTAACTGATTTTCTAATTAAATTTTACTTTATGTAGATTTTTTTTCAAAATTGAATTTTCTAATCCTTAATCGGTTAAATAACATACACTTACCATAGTTATTTTATTTTTTTCTTTATTTCCATGTATAAGATATACAACTTTTCAGTTTATTTTTTCAGAATTAATGGATATCAAAATCCAATTTTCGGTTTCATATTTTCCCAATAAATGAGATAGAATGCTTTCCAATTACAAAGGTATCTTCTGAATCATCATATTTAAACAATACTATCTTCAATTCACAACCAATTAGCATAAGCGATATTGATTTTTTGGTTCTATTTTACAAACATAATATCTAATGTTGTAAATAATTTTTTTTTTAAAAAAATTTGTAATTTGTGTTGGTAGCTATACATATACATAACATCAATCGTTTTTTATTATAAAAAGTAACATCTACTTATTTATTTATTAACTAGGATAGAAACCCATGTACTACATGGGTTTGTAAATAACATGTTATAAACAACAATTTTTTACAAAGATTTGTGTGTTTATTATTAATGTTTATAAAATAATAACTATTGAATGTCTAAAAATAACATACTACAAAGAAGAATTAAAAATTATAAAATTATATTTTAAGATATTATATAATTTAAATTTTCGTATGATTTATTAAGTTTTAATTAACTTTTATGATAAAAAGATATATATATATATATATATATATATATATATATATTTATATTTATATTTAATTTTATAATTTAATTATTTAAAATGATTTATTATTAATATTTAATATTTAATAGGAAAGAGATACGGAAAAAATAATTTTTAAGTTAATGAAAAGATGACAAGTGTTCTCCTTGCTATTCTTTTATTATATTAAAAATTATAAATACGTTCAAATTACATCATTTTTTGAATTCATTCCTGTGTATGACACGGGTTTCTAACCTAGTAAAATAATAAACAAACAAGCATATCCAGTGAAATCTAATAAAAACAATATACAAACAAGCCTTACCTCTACCCTAAAATAATTTAAAACACTTAATTCTAAAAAAATTTTAACAGAAATCTTACCAACAATTAGTTAAAAGAATGTAGCCTATTACAAACTCATTACCTTAAAGACGTTCACTATTAAGTACCAAACTTATAAATTGATATATAAATAAAGTTCTCTCTAATTTACTCTCTTTTCCTTTTATTCTTTTTTTTTTTCATTTACTTTTAAATGCCAAAACAAAGATTACAACAAAGTTGAGGGAACGTTGCCATTAGTTCACATGTCTCTCTCACAGTCACACACTCACTAGTTCACTATCCTCAACCACATGCTGGTGACCATCTCCAGGACTGTAGGATCACAGCCTACACATTTCAACCTACTTCACGTTGGATAATTTTAGTTAAGCTGCATCTTGATTCACATAATTAAGCATTTGATAAAAAATATAGTTTTACAAACAAGCAAGAGTAAAATCTAGCAGTAAAAATGAAACAACAGACATGACCTTCAATGATGACAGCCACCTTTCCTAAAAGCGTTTATTTTATTGTTCTGAATACCAATTTGATTCAAGAATGCATCAGCCAACAAAGTAGATTATTCGCTCTGAGAGATCGGTACCAACAGCCGTCACATATTTATCCAACTGATATTCCAGGTAGTTCCTTTCATTGGGTCCAAAAGCTTGCCGTATATCCTGTATAAAAGAAAAAGAAAAAAAATGTTTTTTTTTTATAAAACCGCCTTTAATGCCACATAAGGTTTATCTATCGACATAACCTTAGGTGACAATATCAAGAAATGGGTTGTATTTGATTGACGATGAGCCAATCAATCAACTTTTGACTAAATTGGCTAAAAATGCAAAGTATCAAACAGCTAAAAAATAACCAAATTTGTCATTAATTAAACGTTACTTGATTCTAAATCATTAATCTAAAGGAAACTACTATTGTAATTATACAGGTTGATAATCATATTCATGGGTTAGCCAGATCCATCTCCTTTTGACCCAAACCCACTTGACACACACTCAACCCACCTAACCCGCCCATTTTGTAATCTCCAGATAGAAAGAGACAAGTACATAAATGATCACAACTTTGGTAAAAGTGTACCTTATATTTCAGATGCATTCCCCTCAAACCAATGACAATATTACTGACATCTTTTCGCATTTCTGCAGGCATTAAACTAGTGGTTGCAGGACCTACATATTCATCATCATCATCATCAGAGTCCTCAAAAACACATTCTGACATTTCTTCATCTCCATCAATACGAATGTCATTTGATTCATAGTATTCTTGTTCAATTTGATCTTCTAAAGCGTCAGGCAACAAAGACACCTCATTTTGCAAAGTGCCAAAATCAGATAATACTACGTATTTTTTTTTATCAAGTAGCCTCTTAGCAATATCAAATGCAACCCACCTGCAAGTATATTTGTGGTTGTTACATATTTACTGTTTCAATTGCTTGACCCACCATTAACAAATTACAACCCAAATTAGTTATCTTTTTAACATTTGGCATTAAATAATAACTTACTCGTAGCGAAGAGGGCAGAGAAGCTCAGATGGGCGATAAGATGCTTTGTATCTCATTTTGTTGCAGGAGTGAATATAGTATCCAAGATAATAATATTGCAAGCTAGGACAATGACTTTGACTCTCTTTAACCCAATTTATTTCTTGTAGTGCTGAGTACTTACCAAGTGACAAAAATGCAAAATCAGGGTCCCAAAATAGATATTTACTTGACAAGCATTTAGGGAGAATATCTATCACACCGACTGCAACCAGTTTGCCATCAACCAAATATTGTTGATGAAAAGAACCAAACCCACAAGAAGGAACGCTATCAGCTCCATTTGATTGTACAAAGATTAAGGGACTGTCGATCAAGAATCTCTTGTAAGAACTTTCAGTCACGTGATCTGGTGTATCATTATGCACTGTAATCTGATATTTTCTATATAATTCATATTCTTCTTGGTCAAATGTTGACCTTTTCAGACGTATCTCAAGATTCTGACTTTTGACCTGAAATTTTTCAGGGTTATTTGAAGAACTGCCTTTAGAAACTACTGGTTTTCCCACAATTACATCCGCCTGAGTTTGTGTTGCAGCAGAATAGAAATTGATATGTCCATTGCAAGCTTTTACAGACAAACTGATAGCTGATGCTGAACTATGTAAATGGTTTGATAGCATTTCTGCAACAAATTTTGGATCTTTTTCCTTCCCAACATTCTTATGGACCCGCCTTAAAACAGCAGCAATTTGAAAAGAAATGTTGCTGGTATACACAAGATCTTGAGCTTCTTCTGCTTGTAACTTCCTCTTGTTTGGTGCAACGCTTTTGACAGAAGCTTTAGGATATTGTATTTCACTAGGAAATTCCCCATGCTCTATGCATGTGGTTACAACTGAATTAATCTGGTTAGACAGATAAACAATCATTTGCTCAATGTTGTTGGATTGTAGCCTGTTAGGGTTGTCTACTTTAGTGTCCTTTTGTACTAAACTAGCAGGTGATATCTCCTTTTGCTCATCTGAATTCTTGATATTAAGTGAACCATCAAGAAACCTGTAATCAAGTTGATTACAGGATAACAGAATACCACTAATATAACAATTAATAATCAGATTATCATTTCAGAAAGAAAAAGATGAAAATTATATAACCTCTGCATTCGTTTAGATACTCGAACTTGTTCTTTAGAAGGGACAAAATCACTTGCTTTCAAACGAATTGTGTACGATGGACAACATGTTTTTACCATTTCAGGTTTGTAGAGGAAACAACCAGATCTCCTCCAACCTCTGTCAAGAAGAGCTGTCAAAAAAATAAAAAAATTTATAATACATTCTAGGAAGTTAACTGTTCATAATTTCTTAATTGAAACTAAAGATTTATTTCTATTAGTTTTTTAAGCAGAAACATAGGGATGCAGGAATCTATTAGTTTGGTGTAAACAGACCCATAGAAGATTTAACAATGATAGGAAAGTATTTAAATGTGTTCCTTTTCTTGTACCAAATTATCTCATTTCATTATTTATATAAAAGATAAGGTGCTCTAAATACGTAAATTTCTTATGTATGCTTGACTGCATAATTTTGTATTATATATGTTAGTTGCTTCTTTTCCTAGCTATAAACTACATATATGTCATCCATCTATAGGGCATGAAAATCTTATGATTATAACCACTAAAAGCTACACACACTAACCTTGGTAATCATGAACTGTCAAACTGTGTGCCCATAAACCTGCAAGATCAAGAAACCAAATTTTACTTCAGAAAAAAGCACATAAAGCCTAATATAAAACTATAATCGTATACTTTTGGAGGATAAAAAACAGAAGAGCATAATTATTAAATTATATATATAACCCATATATGTGAAATCCTTTAAATGATCAAACAATGTAAATGATAGTTTGCTACTTTAATAATGTCAACTGTTGAGAATCTTCCACTTCTCAGCATGTTAGTGAATATACAAAAGGACATCATAAGATGTATGCTGGATGCATAATTGTTTAACAAAATTAGTTAGAACATCCAAAACTAAAATAAAAAAGAGGAGGGATTAAGTAATTAACTAATTGAAATTACATGTCTAACATAGCCATCATTTGAAATGTTCTTCATTGCCATGGGAAGCCAGAAACCAAATTATTTAACAGAAAGTTAGAATCATTGTGAAGTGTTTATTAAGTTCATCTCAGATGATAGAAAAGTTTCAAACTTATTGACCAAAGAAAATAGTTCAAAATAAAAACATCTAATGTGAGATGATCCTGTTCATTTGCCCTGGCTCCAAGCAGCTCAACCCTAGAACCTGACATCTTTAATCAAAACTGATTAGTCCTATGGTAGTTTAGACATTGGCAGTTTATACAACTGGAACTTCCCATCTTTAACCAAAAGATCGTATAGTTTTCTTTGTTTCCTAATGGTGAATCATAAACCAATTTTTGTAAGATATTAGATGCCTACTCATTTATATCCCTGCAATTGGGTAGATATTACTTGATTTTCGATGTCAAACCCTACTAACTTCCCATAGATGATGGATAAGGTACTTCGTAAATCTACTCAGGATATACAAGTTCGATGTCCTTATCAATCTTTCCTAATGGTTTACAATCCACACCAACTCTAAACTAACCTTATTAACTACAAGCAGATAATCTTATATGACCAAAGAGTACGTCACAATCAAAATTCAAAAGTTAGGCAATTTGAAATCCCTAAACGCTAAGATCGCAGATGGCAGTGTTATCTCAAAATTATTCAGATAAACCTAATTGGTCAGTATCCACAAACAAACCGTGAGTGATGCTGGTGTTGGAGCCGGATTTGCAATAACCGCAAGAGCTTCTCCGGCGACCGACGTCAACGACGACACTTTCGCCTTTACCGTTATCGATTGTACTGCTGCTACTGCTAGCTTCGCTTTTGATCTTCCGCTTATCCGCCATATGTATACGATCCTTTATTCAGATCTTCATTTCTTCATTCAATATCGAAATTAGAGAGTTAGTATCAATCGGGAACTTTGATCGGAAAACGAAATCCACGATAAGTCGAAATAGGTCACCCAACCATGTCACGTACACGCCTCTTTTAATTTACTTCACATACTTCTCTTATGAACTGAGATGCATATATAATCAAAATATAGTTGTGTTTACGAGTTTACTAAAGGAGGTAACATAAAAAAAATAAATGAAGAGAAAAGAAAATAATGAATTTTTTTCCTTTTCAATTCTTTCCAAATCATAAGGAAAGAAAACCAAGTAATTTTGTTTAATTTTTCTTCCACTTTCCTTCATTTTCCTCTTTAAATGAAACCCAGGAACACAACGTGTGATTTTCTTTTTCCTTACCTCGTTAAATAAACTCAGGAACACAAAAATATTTCTTATTTCCTTCCATTTACTTTCTTTTCTTTCCTTAAATGAAATCGATAAAATAGAGTCAGCGTTAATAATCGCACCATCTTAACATTACTTCTATCATTTTTTTATTGTTTGGTAACTTATATATTGAAATAAAATAAATTGAGAGTGATAAATTATATTTTTTTATTTAACTCGTGTAATAAACAGGTTTCTAGTGTATATATATATAATGTTAAAGACAAGTGCGGGTTTTCATAAATCTTTTTTTAACTATATTTAGTTTTTTTTCTATAATATTGGTAATTGGTCTCAATAAGTTTAATGGTATTTGGTTCGTTTGGTGAACGAGTTGATATATATTCAATTTCAAAAATCATTTTTTGTTTATTTTGTAAAATCTTTAAATTTGAAGATCTAATATCTATAAAATACATATTTCATGTTTGAGACCTTTAATTTTTACTTCTGTTAAAGCTAATAAACCTAAAATTTTGATTTAAGAAATCATGGTTTAACACCCCTCATGATTATTTTCAAAGTTCACATTTTCGTTTGGCGTTTTACTTATTTATCTTTCTCTCAAACTTGGTATAAATAGCTCTTTGATAAATATGTATATTTTACCACTTGAATATGTAAAACCTAACACATAAAATACTTTTGTTTTACTCTTTCCTTACAATATATTTACTCACATTTTACATTTAGACTCTTGTTATGGTTTGATAATAGTGTTTTGTGTGTCAGGATTTTAACATGAAGCTTACGATTGTTTGGGTTATTTCGTAAAAGAGAAACATGGAAGTTTGATATAATTGGGAAATTGCTGAGAAATGATAGAACCAAACATAACAAAAAGTAGAAAATATTACAAAAACTATGACCCCTAGTTACTTGTGTCATCGTTTTAAACCTATTTTAAATGTTAGGGGATTGAATGCGTGATTGAGGAAATAAATGACAATTTGTATTTGCATAAAGAAGACCCAAATACTATATTCAAAACAACGTGTTTTCCATCATAATCTTCAATCAATTTATAATTTTTCTTTGATAAAATATTGACATAACATAAACAAACACACGTCAATGACATCAAGGTCAAGAAGTTCGACTAGGGAATATGTATTTTATTTATTAAATATCGTTCAAAATGAAACGACTAAACGACAAAAAGGTAAACTTTATCAAGCAAGCTCAAAATGTTTGTGCAACGAATTTTATATGAGTACCAAATATCATCATAATTTTAATACTTTCGATATAACTTGTGATTTAATACATGTTTAAGTTTATTCAGTAGCTTTATAATATATGTTGGCTCTTAGAGTTTTATCTATATAAAGAACAAGACACACTCCGGATAAAAATGCATATTTTCTTCAAATATCACTTCGACACAATCAACTGTAAAAAAAACAAACAAATCGTAAAGACGAAATAATATTTAAAACAAAAATAAGCGATTAAGAGCTAAATGGCGTGTTATCTTGTGACATATCCGATTAAAATGCATTGGTTTGTTCCCAAATATGGATGACTAAGACAACCAAGACGATGATTACATACTAGTTTGTAAAATTAAGGTTTTTTTTAGCAAAAGTGTTTTCTTTCATTTGTGATGATTAAATATAAATATAAATATTATGTTTATTGTATTTAAAATATATATTTTTTTACCCACGTTGTGCTACATGGTTTTCCTACCCGATAACCTACTCGGTTTCATACTTTCATATGGGTATGATTTATTGAATTATTGTATATCCTTTTCTATTTGAACATCTTCTTAAAAAAAACCCAAAATCTCAATCCTAGCATTCATGTTTTTGAAGCCCTTTAAAATTAAGTCTCCTCAAAATTAGGAGGGGTGAGCTATAGCCTATATATAGTATACCATCTCCTGAAATCTTTATAATAATAAATAAAAATAAATTTGGACATGTATAAATTTATAAACAATTCTCACACTAATTTTCTTGCATCTATCTCCTATCACCTATTAAATGCACTTTTCAAATTAAAATAATTGATTATAATTGTTTCAATTAAAAAATGTTTTTTAATATACTAAAAGATCTCAATATTATAAAACACTATTTTAAAAAATTAAATTGTTGTAAAATATGATTTTTATTGGAACAAAATTTTCTAAAATTATGATTTTTAAGCTGATTTTTTCCAAAAATAATATTATTATTTTGTTTCTTAAAATATTAACTTATATGTAATTGCGATTAATTTTTATATCAAAAATTTATTTTATAATTTCTAAAGCTTTATTACTAATTATTGTGTATTATTTATTGAACCATGTAATATATAAGATACTATCTTAGAATAATATATAGTGTCCCATAATATGATCATAACAAACAAATTTCGTCTTTAATATACATAAAAAAATTACATAAATTAATGCATATACTAATTAGTTGTCGGTATCAACAATCATACAAATTAGTTGTTGATGGTTTTTCACCAACCATCTTATTACGCCCGATTATTAAATCTACGATAAATGCTTGATATGCTGCTTTTACTTTTTAGTCCTTAACAACATGTCAAGCTGTATCATATAATGAGAACAATGTTAAAATAATTTATATACAAGAAAATAACAATAACAAGGGACAATTTTGAAAATAATACAGAATTCATAGAATGATGTCCCAACAAGCATCAAAAGCATAGCAAGATGCAACGTGGAAATTAACTGTCGATTTTCAGTTTCTATTCAGAAAATTATATATTATGTTGGTCCGTCTTATTCATAATTTAACCTTTTTTTTTCAATTTCAACTTTTATTATTTGTCTTGCATGAGGGGAATCATCTGATTATCCCTAAACAGTACTCAACTACCACACCTAAAAAAATGTTTTTCCCCTTCAAATTTCTATATAAAATTACTTGTTAATGAGCATTTATTATGCATATAGTTATAATAAAGGAAAACATTTTTGCTTATGTGTCAATACCACAATCAATTTTTCATTAAATTTGACATGTGTCAACCCTACATTCAATTTAAATAATTATTGACATGTGCCAATTTATAATTAAAAACAACAAAACAAGTAGATCCTATTTTTATGTTAAATTAAATCAATCCTATTTTTTTGGTGACAAATTCAAGTTGTTATTCTTTTAACATTTATTTGATTACTATTAAGATTATATATTAATAATATTTTTTTCAAAATCAATGGAATCTACCTATTCTAATAAAAGAGTATTTTTAGGAGACACATGTCATCTCCTAATTAAGTAGCTCTAAAAAAAATTTTCTCGCATCTCTCTCCTAAAATATTGATAATTTTTATTCATTAAATTATATAATTAAATATTATTAATTATAAATCTTATTATAAAAAACTTACTAATTTCCTATTAATTAATATAATAAAATTTTAATTATATTATATATGTTTATATAATTTTAAAATTATTAAATATTTATAATTATTTGTTATTTATAATTTTTAAATATTCATATTTCTTATTTAACCAACAAATAATAAATGTAATATATAAATCTCTATGCAAATCATTGTTTATAACATGTTATATTTGTTCAACCCATGTAATACATGGGTTTCTAGGCTAGTGTTGTATAAATACAAACATAACTTATGTAGAATAGTTATTTTTTAATTAAAATATAACTAATAAGATTTATTTTTACATTAGTTTCACAACTATGTTAGGTTTTGTAAAAAATATTTTTTTATTTATTTTTTCAGAATATATTCAGTGCATTATGTGTTTAAAAATTTAAAACTCTTTAAATTTTAATTGTACTACGTTTTTACATTAACAATTCTTATTATTAATGTTTTATAAATACGAACATCACTAATGACGTATAATATTAAACACTTCAAAGTGCAATAAATCTTTATTTGGATTGTAAAAATTTAATGTCGTGTTAGTAGCAGAAAACTTTGATTTTGTTTATCAACCTTGACATCTCAAAAAAATGACCGAATTATAAGCATTTTATAATGGTTCAGATTGTCAAAGTAGGTTTTTATTTATGAATATTCTTCGTTACAATTCAATATTATCATTTACGTTAATAGGTAGAAATGTTAATGTTTCTACCAACAAAGACAATGTTTTATTTATATTTAAATTGAATGGTCAAAATTATCATAGCACCGGAAATTTTTTATCCAAACATGGTTCTAAACCTAAATTCTCTAAATTATACATATATGATATTTAGAACAAAGTGGTAATTTACAATCCGTTTGTAGGTATGTATCCGGTGTGACACCCCGTAAATTCCAGGTCAGCTTTGATTTTATTTAAATGGTTATCTAAATGCATTATGTACACGTGGCACTAAAATTAGATTAAATTAGTGTGACACGTGGCACGACAGAACAAACACTGACACATGACTTGATAATTCGTGGAATTATCGGCAAACAGCACACACGTGTCAAAACACACGAACGTTGGTGAACGTCTAACACATTGTGTAGCACAACACTCGAGACTTCACGAAACAATCACACATTGAACTTGGGAGTTCAAACAAGGCCAAACGAAAGTTCGTAGACGTGAAAACGGCAACGAACGGATCAAACCAACGAAAATGGGCCTATTGGGCTCATCAGGGGATCTGTCGCGCTACGCGACGGCCCAAAAGGACACTGTCGCGATACGCGACAAGTGGCGGGGGAAATTTGAACGCGGAACTTCATCGCGTTACGCGAGGGTAACCCTTGAACGCGTCGCGCTACGCGAGGAGACCCAGTTCGCAGAATCTTTATAAAACCAAGACAATCATGCCTATGCTATCCCATTTCATCATTTCTCCGGCTTCACACTCAACACCTCGACCATCTTCTTCCTCTAAACACCTGCAACACCTCTGTAAGCCATTGAAGACCTCATTTGGAGCTTGGGAAGCTTAGAGAACTCAAAGGAGAAGACCTTCCAAGCTTGAGCTTCATCTTTTCTTGCTCGAGCTTGACGAAACCAGCAATCCAGGAGTCTTGGAAGCTGCTCAAGCACCATCTTAGCAATCAAAGAAGTGTTGGAAGGTAGTCTCTTAGTCCAAACACTCTCTAGACACTCACACACTCACATGCAAGTGAAAAATCACACATGCAAACACTTTGGATGCACATGCATGAACCTATTTTCTGGGTTTGATGATTTAGATGTATTCCTTGATGATCCATGATGGTTATATGATGTTTTAGGATGATCCAAGATGTTGGGTGTAAGTCTTGTTGCTTAAAATGATGATAGATGATGTTATATGTCCATGCATGCATGATCCATGATGGTAGGAATGATCTTGAGTATGTTAGTATGCAACGCGAGAAAGTGATAGCATACGCTTCACGTCAACTGAAGGTGCATGAGAAGAATTACACGACTCATGACCTTGAGTTGGGAGCCGTGGTGTTTGCCTTAAGATCTGGCGACACTACTTGTACGGCACAAAGTGCACTATCTTTACCGATCATAAGAGCCTACAACACATCTTCGACCAGAAAGAGTTGAACATGAGACAATGAAGATGGGTTGAGCTTATCGGCGATTATGACTGCGCTATCAAGTATCATCCAGGCAAAGCCAATGTAGTGGCCGACGCGCTGAGCCGAAAGGAAACAACGAAACGCGTGCGTGCCCTACAACTCACGATCCATTCGGAATTACCGAATCAAATTCGGATAGCACAACAGGAAGCTCTGAAAACTGAAAACCTTACTCTCGAAGCCATGCGTGGCATGGATAAACAAATAAAGGCAAAAGACGACGGAGCTTACTATTTAATGGATCGAATCTGGATTCCACGCTACGGAGGATTGAGAGAAGTAGTGATGGATGAAGCTCACAAGAGCCGGTATTCCGTACACCCAGGCTCTGATAAGATGTATCACGATTTGAAGACAACCTATTGGTGGCCAAACATGAAAGCTGAGATAGCAACATACGTGAGTAAATGCCTAACGTGCTCAAAAGTCAAAGTTGAGTACCAGAAGCCATCAGGGTTACTTCAACAACCGGAATTACCAATGTGGAAATGGGAACAGATTTCCATGGACTTCATCACTAAACTGCCTAAGACGGCAAGTGGATGCGATACCATCTGGGTTATCGTAGACCGACTGACGAAGTCTGCTCATTTCCTACCCATTAAAGAGACTGACAAGCTAGACAAACTCACTCAGATTTATTTGAAGGAAGTGGTCACTCGACATGGAGTGCCAATCTCAATCATATCTGATCGCGACAGTCGATTCACGTCGCATTTCTGGAAGTCCTTGCATAAGGCTTTGGGCACGAGACTGGACATGAGTACCGCTTACCACCCGCAGACGGACGGGCAAAGTGAGCGAACGATACAGACACTGGAAGACATGCTCCGGGCATGTGTCATTGACTTTGGTAGTAGCTGGGAATCTCATCTACCGTTAGTTGAGTTCTCATATAACAATAGCTACCACACTAGCATTCAAGCTGCACCATTCGAGGCACTTTACGGACGTAAGTGTCGATCACCCATCTGCTGGGCGGAAGTTGGAGACAGCCAACTGACTGGTCCAGAACTGGTGCACGAGACAACTGAGAAGATCGTGCAAATACGCAAACGAATGGCAGCAGCTCGGGACAGACAGAAAAGCTATGCCGACAAGCGACGCAAACCGTTGGAGTTCCAGGTGGGGGACAGAGTGTTGCTCAAGATCTCGCCCTGGAAAGGTGTCATTCGGTTTGGCAAACGAGGAAAGTTGAACCCTCGTTACATCGGACCTTTCGAGATTACAAAACGAATAGGCCCTGTAGCCTACGAACTAAACCTGCCAGTTGAACTGAGCAGTGTACACAACGTATTCCACATCTCGAACCTCAAGAAGTGCTTATCCGATGGGACACTTGTTATTCCTCTCAAGGAAATACAAATCGACGAACAATTGAACTTCGTTGAGGAACCAGTGGAGATTATGGATCGGGAAAACAAGAAACTCAAACTCAGCAAGATACCGATTGTGAAAGTGCGATGGAATTCGCGACGAGGACCGGAATTCACGTGGGAACGTGAGGACCAGATGAAACAAAAGTACCCACACCTGTTCGCGGAACAGACTAACACTGACAACACAAGTTGAATTTCGGGACGAAATTCTTTCTAACATGGGGAGGATGTGAAAACTTTGATTTTGTTTATCAACCTTGACATCTCAAAAAAATGACCGAATTATAAGCATTTTATAATGGTTCAGATTGTCAAAGTAGGTTTTTATTTATGAATATTCTTCGTTACAATTCAATATTATCATTTACGTTAATAGGTAGAAATGTTAATGTTTCTACCAACAAAGACAATGTTTTATTTATATTTAAATTGAATGGTCAAAATTATCATAGCACCGGAAATTTTTTATCCAAACATGGTTCTAAACCTAAATTCTCTAAATTATACATATATGATATTTAGAACAAAGTGGTAATTTACAATCCGTTTGTAGGTATGTATCCGGTGTGACACCCCGTAAATTCCAGGTCAGCTTTGATTTTATTTAAATGGTTATCTAAATGCATTATGTACACGTGGCACTAAAATTAGATTAAATTAGTGTGACACGTGGCACGACAGAACAAACACTGACACATGACTTGATAATTCGTGGAATTATCGGCAAACAGCACACACGTGTCAAAACACACGAACGTTGGTGAACGTCTAACACATTGTGTAGCACAACACTCGAGACTTCACGAAACAATCACACATTGAACTTGGGAGTTCAAACAAGGCCAAACGAAAGTTCGTAGACGTGAAAACGGCAACGAACGGATCAAACCAACGAAAATGGGCCTATTGGGCTCATCAGGGGATCTGTCGCGCTACGCGACGGCCCAAAAGGACACTGTCGCGATACGCGACAAGTGGCGGGGGAAATTTGAACGCGGAACTTCATCGCGTTACGCGAGGGTAACCCTTGAACGCGTCGCGCTACGCGAGGAGACCCAGTTCGCAGAATCTTTATAAAACCAAGACAATCATGCCTATGCTATCCCATTTCATCATTTCTCCGGCTTCACACTCAACACCTCGACCATCTTCTTCCTCTAAACACCTGCAACACCTCTGTAAGCCATTGAAGACCTCATTTGGAGCTTGGGAAGCTTAGAGAACTCAAAGGAGAAGACCTTCCAAGCTTGAGCTTCATCTTTTCTTGCTCGAGCTTGACGAAACCAGCAATCCAGGAGTCTTGGAAGCTGCTCAAGCACCATCTTAGCAATCAAAGAAGTGTTGGAAGGTAGTCTCTTAGTCCAAACACTCTCTAGACACTCACACACTCACATGCAAGTGAAAAATCACACATGCAAACACTTTGGATGCACATGCATGAACCTATTTTCTGGGTTTGATGATTTAGATGTATTCCTTGATGATCCATGATGGTTATATGATGTTTTAGGACGATCCAAGATGTTGGGTGTAAGTCTTGTTGCTTAAAATGATGATAGATGATGTTATATGTCCATGCATGCATGATCCATGATGGTAGGAATGATCTTGAGTATGTTAGTATGTTTATTGATGATATTAGAAGGATTACTCATGATTAGATTTGATTTAGATGGTTAAAATGGTGGGATTTGATGAACTTTCTATAAATAGGAACTTCATTTTGACAAAATGGTGTTATAGATGAAATGGTACACATGCATGTATATGAAATGGTAACTTAGATGATATTATGGTGAATAGGATATGTGGAATGTGGTTTCGATAATGAGTATGGTCATTTCTAGCAATATTACTAAATATAGAAACTTTTGTGAATGAAATATTGATAAATGATGATTTGGACTATATTGGTATAATTAAATGATGCTAGATGATGTATTAAGATGATTCATGATATGAAAATAGGTTTAGAAATGTTAAATGGTCATTTTATGCAAAAACCACAAAGTTACTATTTTTAGTAACTTTATTTTTACAAAAACCAATTAGTAAACATGTTGTATGATTTGAGCATGCTAAATGGTTTAAAATGTTGTAATATGATGAGTAGATGCTAAGTTAGATGGTTTCCGATGTCACTTATGCTATAAATGGAAACTTTCCATTTTAGGAAACTTTGTGCACTAACATGATGAAAACGACTTATATGAATTCGTATGGTGATGTGCTACGTGTTAACATGATCACGTAGGACTAATGAACATGCTAGAACTATAAAACCGGTATGCTTTGTGAACTTTCCAAAAATGGAAACTTACTATAAATAGTAAGTTGTCCATAGACGCGACTTACGCGTTTTGCACACGACGAGCACTTAAACATTTGCTACACGAATCACAACCGTCACACGGTTCACCAACGGGTCGTTGACTTGACACGGTCAACTTTGGTCAACTCTAGTCAAACACGGTCAAACATGGTCAAACACGGTCAATGCGGACCAACACGAGCAAACACGGTCATTGTGGACCGACGCGGACAAACATGAACAACCAAGGGTTGTTGGGCACAAACACGGGCACTAACACGAACACTAGCACGGTCACATACACGAACTCACGTACGGTATACGATATAGGTTGCCGGTGACCGACGTGCTACTTACTCGGGGAGCTTACGCATATCTTTCTCGATCACTAAGGTGAGTTTACGGCCCCTCTTTACTCTTTTTCAAACGCTTTTAAATAGGGGGAGAATACTTGTTGCATCGAGTCAAACATCTATTACTGTACAAACATTTTGGTGTATGCTGGTTTATTAGACAAACATTAAGTGTTGTAATCGTAAGAAGTCCTCACAAAGTCTTACCGTTAATGTACAAACAACGAGGCGAGTTTGAATGGATCCGTTTGGGGTATGACTAACCCCGCGTGGCGAAATATTGACTGGATGTCATAACACGTGAAAACTTGACCTATCTTGCCATGTTATTACGAGACATGGCGGAGGCAAGGACTAACAAGTCTAGTTCGGTAGTGATGCACTGACACTTTGGGCCAAGGGCTCGGTACTAACATTTGATAAACAGCATGACACACTTTCTTACTATATATGTATATCAAAACCTGTGAACTCACCAACCATTGTGTTGACACTTTTTCAAACTTGTATTCTCAGGTAACTAGCGAGCTATGGATAACAGGAATGCACACTTTAAGGGACGAGCATTAGGATCCGCATGCATTTCTGTCTTATCATTTGGAAACATTGTTATTTATGTTATGAATTAAACAATGTTGCATTTGACAATTTGATTTCCGCTGCATGTATTCAAACATATTTATTTCCGCTGCTATGAAATACTTTTCCGCTGCAAATTATTTTGTTATGTGTATGTGTCAAACTTGGATTTGTAAACGCATATAGAGTCGTTCTATATGACCTTGAGCTGTGATTCTGGACACGTCACATCCACGTGGACATACACCACGAGTGGGGAATTGGGGGTGTGACATCCGGCATTAAAATTAATTTATTTTTATATTTTTATATACTATCCATAAATGAGGCTTTCACCTCATTTTCACCATCTATTTCTCTCTCTAAACACTCTCACCCGCAACTCCCTCTCTCACTAGAATAATCACCCTTCAAACGATCATAACTTGCTCGTTTCTTGACGAAATCGGGCGTTCTTGGTGTACAAACGAAGCTCTTGACGTCCTCTATCAAGAAGTACAACTGATCTAGGGTTTTGTCCAGCCATTTTCAAGGTATGGAGCTTTTAAAATCTGAAAAACTAGGGTTTGTACCCTTGGTTCCACACACACACACATAGCCAGTGTATATCAAACCTTTCGAACAACCATAGCTACAAATACCCTAAAACGCGCTATAAGGAGTATGATGAAGCCATGGTTAAGCCTACATGTTGCAGGGAAATTGGTGGTGATGATGTTACAGCAAGGTTCACACGAGGGTATGATGGCCGAACCCTTCTTGCCCTGGTCACGAACCTCTTAGCGCAGCTACTAGCCGAACCAGCATGGCCATCTCCAACACAGCGAACCTACCACCCTTGCCGAACCCTGGACCTTCGGTCAAGCCCAGGAGCAATGAACCTTGGACTTTAGCGAACCTCACTCACATTAGCCGAACCATTTGTGGTGACCGAACCCTGTTCTCCTCACGCCACATCCGAACCCTCCTCCCCCCCCCCACTAGGGGCCGAACCTTTGTACTCTACGAACGAACCTCTATAGGCTGATTCCTCAGGAGGCCAAACCTTTTAACCAAACTGGCCGCCGAACCTAGCTGTGTTGGCCGAACCCTCAAGGAGCTGCGAACCCTACCACCGGCGAACCTACATGCTCTCAGCCACGAACCTCCATGCAAACTCAGGACTAACCGAACCTGTGGAAGCAAACGAACCTAACATCGGCGAACCTAGTCGAGCTGGGGGGAACTGTGCATGGCAAACCTTTCAAACCTTCGGCATTGTCGCGAACCTCACACTTCTCACGAACCCTAGTAATCCCGAACCTGTATAATGAAAACCACCATGGCCGAACCTCCTTCGAACGAACCCTGGGTTTGCTGGAACTGAGGGCACCGAACCTTAGCCACATGAACCATAGGTTCGCTGGAATTAATACCATGCTTCCCTTTGATCGGTTTAAGTCCAAAATTCTTGACCCTAGATGAATAACCTAGCCCAATAACTCACTTGGCCCAAGCAAATTTAAATTGGCCCACGTGATATACTTTTTGGCTCACAAATACCGGCCCAAATCCCCTCGGCCTAGCCCAATTGATTGGCCCATTCTTGGCCCATGCAAGAATACCAAACAGCCCAAGACCTTGGTAGGCCCAAACTTTATGACGGCCCATTGTGCATTCGGCTGAGCCCAATAAACCATTCGGCCCAATTGGCCCACACAACTAAAATGTTCTAAGTGATTATTCGGCTCCCATGGTTATTGAGATGATCTAACACACTAAAATCACTTAATTAGGATAACATGTATAAATCACTACATAGTTATGTGTTACTGCAAATGTGATGGAAATTCTTTGGAATTAACGAATTTTATACAACATGGAGTTTTGTCCCTTAAACATAATAACAAGAATGCCAAGGGTAACATACCAAGATTTAACTCAAATTGGTTAAGTGTTAGAAAAGCTATGACAATGGAACTAGAGCCGAATAATGACGAAGACACACAAGTGTTAGCCAACATTAGGACTAACACGTACACATACACAAACGAACTACCATTATACTTATAAATGCCATGAAATGAAACCAATACAGGAGCGTGAATACTACCACAAACACAACAACGAGCGTGCACATTCTTGTTTAGAACTTAGTCAACCACTTCAAACACAAGATGAGTTCATTTGTCCCTTTTCAAACATATTTGTTTTTACCTCGGGACTAAGAAGCATGTTATACCTTTTAAGAGATTATTGAAATGTTTATTAAATGCTTTTACACATACTCATGATGCTTATACTAATACTTAAGCTTGAAACTTTTAGTTTGGAAGCTATAAACTCGATGCTTAAACTATATGCTTGATGCTTATGCTACAAACTCGATGCTTAAACTACCTGCTCGATGCTTAGGCTATAAACTCTATGCTCAAACTATATGCTCAAGGCTTATGCTATAAACTCTATGCCTAAACTATACGCTCGATGCTTATGATATAAACTCTATGCTTAAACTACATGCTCAATGCTAAGGTTTTGAAACACTTACGCTAAATAACACTTGATACACTCGTTCTGAAAGCTAACACTATAAATGCATATTCTAAATACTAATACTTTATACAATTATTTTAGAAGTTAATATCTTACACTCTTAATCTAAATGTTAATTCATTTTACACTTATACTTACTTGCTTAAGCTTAAACTTGAAAACTTAAACTCATAAAGACTCACTTACTTAAAAGGCTATAAAGACTTATATGCGTGAAATACTATAAACACTTGAATGCTTGATATACTTGGAATGCTTGAAACACTTGAATGCTCAATGTGATTGGAATACTTGAATACTTGAATACTCGGTGTGTGTGGAATACATGAAACAATTGAATGCTTGATAAACTTGAAATGCTCAGACAACAGGCTGATTGACCACCGCATGTTGACCTATGTGTCAACCCCTAATAGTCATCAGTAAAAACTATGTGAATGCTTTAAACTTGTATGCTTAAGCCCTCGGACATCGTAAGACAAATTGTTGGCCATCGCGTGTTGACATTGGTCAACCCCTACTAGTCATCAGTGTTCTTCGTTGTCGAACACCGTAAGACAGACTGTTGACCGCCGTGTCTTGACATTGGTCAAGTCCTACTAGTCATCAGTGTTCTTCGTTGTCAGAATCATGTAAGATCGACTGATTGGCCGCCGCGTCTTGACAGTGGTCAACCCTACTAGTCATTCAGTGTTCTTCTTGATTCACCCACGGTTATGACGAGTGACTAGAATGATTTTGGTTTCTCTAGCTGACTTTGTGTCATCTTGAGGATTCCTCTATCAAAACACGTCGCGAGTCATACTTAGTACCGTTATGGATGGATGCTGAATTCCTTAGGGTGTTCAGCTGTCTATAATGGTGACTCTCAAACTTGATGCTCTAATACTACTTTGTGCGTGTTGAAACTTATGATAAGAATATTTAAAGCTATGATGGAATTTGAGGGTAGGTAAGACGCTTAATTATCATTAACAACAATGTCCTATGTGGCTTAGTATGTTGTGGGACGGCGTCTGGGCGGGTTGTAGGCTCGACTCAGGGGTATGCTCTATATATAAGCATACCGAGCTGGATGATACAGGTGATGTTGATGAGATTAAGGTTGTTACCGAAAGGAGTTGGGAATGCTATTGGGTAGACATCTTAAACTTCTAAACAGGATGCTTGAAACTATGATGGAATTGAATGATAGGTAAACTGCTTAATTATCATTAACAACAATGTCCTATGTGGCTTAGTATGTGGTGGGACGGCGTCTGGGCGGGTTGTAGGCTCGACTCAGGGGTATGCCCTATATATAAGCATACTGAGCTGGATGATACAGGTGATGTTAATGAGATTAAGGTTTTACTGAAGAGGTTGCAAACTATTTTTCAAATACTAAAACTATATGAACTCACCAATCATTGTGTTGATTTTGTTTTCTTACATGCTTTCTCAGGTGACGTACAGGAGTAAGCTAAGGCTAAGGAATGCATACTAGGATGCCCAGTTAGAGGACCTAGTATATTTTGAAAAGCACATATTTTGATGATCGCTGTGAAGCTATTTTGATATCTTGTCCCGATACAAGATAGAAAACACCTGATGCTTTTGATAGGCTTACTTAGTTAAATTATTAAACATCGACATTTGTAATTTAACTTTGTAATCCTAGTTTTATGTTTTATTGTGCTTTAGTTATTCTTAACATTGATGCTATGTAAACAATCTGATCATCACGATTATCACTCACGATATCGCCCCGAGAACCTTCCGCCCGACGGGAAAGCCGATCCGTTCCCGCTGGCTCAGGGTGTGACAACCATCAATGAATAAAGAAAAATAAAAAACAAAGAAGGTGAACTGATGAAGAAGAAGAAGAAGAAGTGACGTTAGCAAAAGCTTGAATTCATTGTTTAGAATACCCATTGTTTAACAATCAACAATGAGGACATAGCTTTTGAAAAAAAAAAGGATTAATTATTATAATTAACATGCTTTTTTTTATTTCAAAAATTTTAGGCACTTATTTTTAGTGGTTTATTTATTATATATTATATTTAAGATTACCGGTTATTTACAAGAACTCTAAAGAGATGAGCAAGCTTTTGATCAAGTATATTCAAAATAGAGGGTTAATATTGCTATGAAAAATGATACGATTTTTACCTTCAATGTGTCGGTGTGCGACAATGTGACGGTGATGGCGAGGAAGCCGTGTTTAGTAATGCAACAACATATTTCCAATAAGTGTGTGAATCAAAAAGGCTTCTCATATAATGTAGTGTGACAGGTTGTTCATTATCTCTCTGTGTGCCACAAAATTCCTTTTTATGGGTAGTGATTCACTATCATCAAAAAGATCAAAGACAAGTGAATCTCGCAACTACACCATATTTTTTAAAGCTTTATTTCTAGAAACCGATCTCATTGACGATGAATAAGAAAATGAAAATGAAAATGAAAATGAAAATGTTATACCCATCTAGTTGGAGACGAAAATAACAACTAAAAAAAGTAAGAGATCATTCATATCCTAAATATCGCAAGAAGAACTTCTAACCAAGATTGACAAGTTCAACTCTTCAAGTCAACTCGAAAGCAAGCAAAGGAAACGACTTTGTGACAAGAAGTTTAGTATTTTGAAAGATGAACAATAAGTTTCGGTTGAATAGATGCGAACAAAACAAGAAGCTTTAGACGAACAATAGAAAGAAACGACCAAGATTTTTTCTTAAAGCCCACCCTAAGTATTGTGGCCTGATGTTGAAGGCAGTCTTGTAACAAAAGCATGATAAAACACGACGTTGGGGTATGACTACTCATCCTACATTTTATTCTTATTAATTATTTTTCTAACTTTCTTGTTTTTTTATTGCATTTTGTATTCTTTTAATTAATAAAAAATCATTTTTAGTTTTATATGTTGTTTGTTAATTAATTTTAAACCAAATTTAAATTGAAAAAGTAATGATTTCTAGGAGTATTAATCTTTTTAGATTTGAATCATAAGTGATGATAAAAATAATTTTGTGAACATGGTGAAACCAAATGTCAAGAGGACAAGTGAAAAATGGAAAACGAAAAGGTGAACAAAAAACCTTTTTGTTGTCATAACGTAGCTTTAAAGTGAGAGGAACTCCACTATAGCCTATAGAAATTGTGAATATGCTTCATTGGACACCTGTATTTTAATCAATCACAAATTCACCCCTTAATATTATTAACTATTCACAAAAGAACATGTTCATGGTAAGTTTTTCCTATTTATTTGAGGTGAAACGTTAAAATCTTGTTAGAGACAAATTATTATGTAAATTTAGGAGTATAATTAGATGATTGTGAATGTTTGTTGTTTACAAAAAGGTTATTAGCAGTGAACCTTTGTTTTATCTATCTTGATAATTCATCTTTTTAAAATGTCAACAACAAAAAAAACAACGGAAAAATAAGCTTAAAAACAACATAGTATACCATCATTCTCACACTGAAGCATAAGAAAAATAAATTTTAGAACCATCATTTGAGGGAACTCTATGGTGTAGATCAATGCCATTTATATTATAATCTCTAAAATTGTAGTCATTGTAAGTGTAGTAAATGAATGATCAATTCAAGGTCATCAAGTGAGATATTCCTTGTATAGAGACACCTTACGTTAGTAGATACGGCAAAGGGCTTTCTAGTTTGAAAGTAGTCTCTTCATTTCTTTTATGTATGGTTTTGGGTTCGAGTCTTTATAAAAACAATTGTTTCTGGATAAGCATGAAGTTTTTCTAGTGTGAGTTTCCTTCAAAATAACAGTGTTATGTTACCCACTTACATCTAAATGATAAGGTTAAGCTAACTATATGTCAAATAATACTTAACTTTGGGGCTAGAAAAACGATTAAGAAGACAGAAGAAAGTAGGTAGGGATCCCTTAAGCTTATTTATTAGCTATGACTTCCCAAAATACATGGACTGAAAACGGCTTTATAAATCCTCAATTTTTTTTTTGTAAAATGTACAAACTTTAAGGACCGAAAACGGCTGAAGAAAACGTTTACCAAACGATTTATTCATTTCATAATTACAAAACATCTAAACGAAATAGAAACGCCTTCATCAATTGACATTCCTTTAATAATGGTCATCTTTTATTCCAGAGCCCAAAAAGACAAATATAGATAAGTTACAACTTTTGATCCTTTGAGTACAAGTCATCATAGCAGATTGCTTCAACTATGTGGTCTATATGCTCTGGAAAGCACACACTCTCTCCCCTGGCTATGGTATGAAATTGGCTCCATATTCTCTCTCTCACACGCAGTCGTTTTGTCTCTATTCTTACCTAATTTCAAAGTTGAAAGCTTTGATCAAACCATATGTTTCATAGATTTCTTTCAAGTTCTTGATTGTTGTTGCTAGTGTTCATTTTTGAATGCTTAAGTTTCCTTTGAGGTTTTATAAAAATTTGAACGTGACAGATTGTTTCCGCAACGAATTTAGAAGCATTGCAGTTCGATTGTCAGATCTGGTTATGTAAACTTCTGAATTAATGTCTTACGGTTGGAAATATCCTGAATTGTATCGATGAATCGGAGTTTCCGGGCACCGGAAAAAGAAATGCCGGCGCTGGTGAAGCAACGGCTACGGCAACTGCAAATGAGAGAGAAAGAAGAGGAACCAGGGTTGTTTCTGGAGATGAAAAAGCGAGAAAAAGAAGGTCATGATCTTCTTCTTCAGACCGCAGGATCAGAATTCGATTCATCACTTGGTATGTATATTTTACAATTCTGCAATTACGTCTCCTTATCATCGATATCAAGCAATAAGTTTTCCAACACGTTATCTAAATTTATGACTAAATGGGAAGAATATGCCTAACGATTTACATAATAAAGGATGAGATTTGACATATGAGTACCCTCCAAGCCCCACATGTGATGATTCCACATGTATATGTGATTATAACCTGATACTGATTTCTTGTTTTATGTTTCTAAAATACCATATCTGGATATTATTATATTTGTATATTGCAGGATCAAGATCAGGAAATTCTCCCATATTCAGTATGCCTTCTGCAACAATTGTTCGAAAAACTGGTGCTGATGAGTTCCTTGACTCTGAAAATGATAAGAATGATTATGACTGGTAATCTTGTCTTGTATTTTCTTATTCTGTGATCCAAGTTAATCTATCCATACATAGTGATCATATGATATGCATACTATATTCATGTTTCTATGGTGGTTTATTGAGCAAAAATTCCATTTTTTGGTCATTTTTGCAGGCTTTTGACTCCCCCTGGTACTCCTCTTTTTCCTTCACTGGAAATGGGATCACAGAAAACCTTCATGAACCAAAATGGAAACCATGAAGCTCCTCTGAGTGTGGTAAAATCTAGAGTAAGAGCATTAATCGAATCCTTACTAGTTGGTTTACAGTTTAATGTATGTAATATATATGTTTCAACTTTCAATGTTATTTATTTGGTTACTATTGGTTTAGTTTTCAAATACCCAACAAACCCAACAAGAGTCTACTGCTAGGAATAATTTGGCATCAAGACCACGAGCCGCATCTCCTGGACCGGGCGCAGGATTCTGTAGACCATCATCCACAGGGGCTACAGGTTCTGGTTCTGGTTCAGGTTCAAGGTCTTCTGGTTCAACAAGTAGGCCAGCTTTCGGTACACAATCTAGAGCCCTATCAAACCCGGTTACCAAAAACATGCCCAGTTCAACTACTACTGTGAGACCAAGATCTTCTACACCGACTTCACGCCCCATCTTGTCTTCATCTAAACCAACGGTTCCTGCTCGATCTTCTACACCTACAGGTAGGACTACTGCAAGATCTTCAACCCCAACAAGCAGACCGTCTTTATCTGCAACCAAACCCGCACCACGGGCACCAACACCACCTCGAAGGTCACCCGTATTGTCTACTGTCACAAAACCATCTACTCCAATTAAATCTACTTCTAGTGTCACAATTTCAGCTAGTTCTCCTAATGCAAGACCAAGACCATGGAAACCACAAGAAATGCCCGGTTACACCCTGGATGCCCCGCCTAATCTAAGGACATCACTGACTGACAGACCCATTTCTTCCATCAGGGGTCGGGCTGGTGCACCAAGCAGCCGGTCTTCATCTATTGAGCCCGTGCCCAGCGGAAGGGTAAGAAGGCAATCATGCTCACCTTCTAGGGGTCGGCTTCCTAATGGTGTGAACCGTAAGAGTGGTAGCTCTGTACCGATTCCTGCATTGGTCCGTGCATATGCTAAAGCTAACGAGAATGTGACACCGGGGTTACACGGGGCCAAAATGGTTGAACGGGTTGTAAACATGCGCAAATTGGTCCCACCAAAACAAGATGACAAGCACTCGCCAGTCAGTAATCTTTCTGGGAAGTCATCGTCACCTGATAGCTCAGGTTTTGGAAGATCAATTTCAAAGAAATCCTTAGACATGGCTATGAGGCATATGGTATGTTTCTTCTTGTTACATTTAATCCGAAAGTGGTATCTCAAACTGACCAATTTATGTTAACCATAAACAGGACATAAGACGAACGATACCGGGCAATTTAAGGCCATTGATGACGAAGATTCCTGCTTCGTCTATGTACAGTGTGAGATCCGGACCGACACGAAGTCGAATGATTAATGCTTCCGATTCCCCTGTTGCAACAAGCAGCAATGCAAGCTCTGAGATGAGTGTCAATAACCACCCGATTGATGAGCATATAGACGATGAGAGTAACAGTGATAAGGGTGTGCGATCCCCTGCTAGCATTCGCGGCAGGTGATCTGTGTTTGTGTTCATAATCTTTTGTTTTAATCTGAGACTTTTTTTTTTGTATGTGAATTACAAAGTTTGTATCATCTAAATTAATCAATCTTATTCCCTGTTTTTATACGAATTAATCGAATCGAAGGCTCTTAGGTACACCCACCAAATTCATGAATTATTATGATGTAATGATTGGGGAAATAGTCAAAATTGGGGCAAAATCTAAAATTATTTGTTTGCGGACTGCAATTATTGACAAGAATCGATATCGAGTTGAATCAACGTTGGGGAGAGATATTGCGGGACCCGTTTAACCTATAAATTTCAAACTTTTTGGATTCGCTTCACATGGATGACGAATTTTGACTACGACAAACGCCCCTAGTTTCTCGATCGTGTGAGCCAACTGTTTACATGTCATGTCATCAAGGTCTAGTTACCTGAATCTCACATGAGCCATCACAATCACCCCAGGAGGAAACTCCACTCGGAAAACCCTTGATCCTCCAGACCCTTTTTTCACTACGGGAGAGATTTGAACCCAATGCGGGCAATGCCTCATATATAGAGGAATCTTGAGGCATTGCCACTTGCAACTACGAATTCTTACAAAACAAAAATATTCAGAAAATTTTGTTACAGCTTAATTGCATTTTAGATGGGGAATACTTGTGACCAAACTGTATATTGTCAAATTTCTTTGCCTGATCCACAATTTGTTAAAAATTTAAAAAATATAATTTAATGTTCAGAGAGAAGGATTTATCAAAAATATTTGTCTGACAAGAATATTATATATAATTAAGTGTTCACGTTATTTAAAAGTTATTTAACCACTTCAAATGGTTGAATTTGTCCAAACAATGGAAGATTTTTTTCTAGTCAACTTTTATAATCTCTTAAATGTGTTTGTGTGTTTTTCTTAATGATGAGCACACATATTTTTTTTTTCTAAAATCTACTTTCATGATCTACGTATCATTATTAAAATTTTTTGTATGTTTATAATATTTCTAACCTTATAAAAAATTAAAATTAATTAGTTACTAATTAGTAAGAGTTTTTTTAGTTTTCTACAAAATAAAAAGTTTTTTTTAAACACTCCTCTACAAACATATAGATTAACATAAAAGGCAAAATTAAAATATAATAAAGTAATGTTTTGGTAATTTCCTACACTAAAATTACCTAAAATCTATACATAAGTATAAAGCACATGATCCGTATCCTATAATAATTCACTTATGGTAATTGTGAAGACGAAATACAAATCCGAATCAATATTTGAAATTAATTGAATAAAAAAAGCTATGCATCTGCTCAGCATTGACTATAAATCCACGAATGGTATGCTCTGTAATTGATCAAATTTTATCAAAATTTTATTCCTAAGTTAATTTGGTCATATTTAATCGTGCTCATATGAAATAAATGTTTTAATCAAGCAAAAGGTCAATGAATTAAATTACGTTATTGTAATATTGGTTTTAGAGGTCTACTTGCAGCCCACAAAATGAACGTAAAGAACAAGAAAAATCATATAGAACCAATAACAAATACCGGAAAACAACGCCGGCGATGGATTTTGTTCCGGTGATAGTCGTCGGAGATTCCTTCTTCTCTGTTCAAATTGAACCCCTTCACGCCTTTATGAGGGTGTAGATGTTGATGGGCTGATGAATGTGGTGGTGGAAACTGATGATGGTGGGAGGTGGCAGCTATGATTTTTTTTTTTTTTGATAATAATAAAATGGTATGTTGGTAATTTAACTACCTCTTAACAACTCTAATCAACAGATTTTTACATGACAAGAACTTCCGTATCTTTTATATAATTATTAAAGTTGAAAGAATTAATTTAAAAATATCATTAACCTAAAAAACCAAAAGTATAATTATTCATGTTTTAAAACCTAAAGTAATCAATTGATTAGGGATTTGAGAACTATACAAATTTAAAGGGTTAATTATCTAAAAAAATTAACTTAATTCTTTTTTTATATATAAATGTAAGAACAGATCTTAGTTTTATACTTTTCATATCAATGGTTCCAATTAAAGTCATCATCGTATTGGGATATATCCCACCGTTAGTAAAGTAAAAATATATATGAGAAAGATAAAATTTAGACAACCTTACTTCTATCCCTAGAAATAGATTGATTGCTTCAAATGAGTCTCTTACCATTTACCAATGCTTTAAATTAAAGCATTGAGGGAAAAAGAAGGAACATGTATTATAGGGAAAAACACTCTTTTTTAACTTGTTTAAAAAATCTTCCGTTTTTAAAAAATATCTATCTGGACTTAGTTATATTTCACTTAATAGTAATCCAGTTTTCCTAGTATTTTACTAAAGTCACTTAAAGTTTTTTTTTTGTCATAAATAAAGTCACTCAACATTAAGTAGGTGTTTTAATCATATGCAATTTTTTAAAAATTGTTTATTTTTTTTAAAATTAACGGAGAAAAATGAAACATATATGAATCTTTATTAATAATAAGTGAATTATTTTAATTAACTTGAGAGAAAATGTAATCGTGAAGAAAACAAATTGACGAACTCGTAACAAAGTTTCAAATTTGTTAAATTTAAGTCAAATTGAGAAATAAATAACAATCAAATACTTACAAATAATCATATATGTTTTATTTGACTTGATTAACTTAAAAGATTTTAATATTTATGAAAATTTACATATAATTGAAACACCTTGTGAAATTGAGTGACTTAAAAACGACAAAAAAACTTTCGATGACTTAATTGAAACACTTTGAAAAACTTAGTTATTATTATACAAAGTCACTCCTATTTGTAACCTATTCATACAACATAATTTAAAAAATACATCATAAAATCAATTACTGTACTCTATTTTAATTTATGTAATGTTATCTTTTGTGCTAAATCTTTTTAGCATATTCTTGTTATAATTATATCTGGAGTAAATTACCGATATGCTCCTTGTGGTTTGCTATTATCCCATTCTTAGTCCCTAAGTTTCATAAATTACTCATATAGTCACAAACTTTAGTCATTTGAAACACATATATTCCTTAAGTCATCAAATTACCCTTACATAATTGACCAAATTACCCTCACATAAGAACTATATGTGTTACAGATGTGCAAAGTTTGGGACCATATAAGTAATTATGAAACTTAGAAACCAAAAGTGAAATACTAGCAAACCACAAAGACCATCGTGGTAATTTATTCAAAAATCTAACATTACCTTTTTTTAAAAAAGAAATGTTGTGTTTTTTTAGATAAAAATACGTTTTTGCTCCGTATCTCATTATTTTTCATAGTCTTTTTACTAAAAAAAGAAAAAAAAAATTGATTTGATAATTCAATACGTATTAGTATATACTAGTGAGATGCCCGCACGATGCGGCGGAAAACAAAAGAATTAGGCTGCTGATTTTGGCTCGTAAAAAGCTTAAACCATCTATTTTTTGTTAAATCAACTCTTTTAACTAAAAAGACTTATTATGATAAAATTCACAATTTAAAATGTCAAATATGATAAGACAAAAGTAGGGTTGTAAATGAACCGAACGAACACGAACGAGCCCTTGTTCGTGTTCGTTCGTTTAACTTTTAACTTGTTCACGAAGGCTTACCGAACAAAAATTCTTGTCTGTGTTTGTTCATTAAGGAATTTACCTTATTCACGAACGGTTCACGAACGCTAACGAACACATGTTATTTAAACAATAAAAATCAACATTTTTAATCTCAAGCAATATAGATAATCATCTATAAATATATAAATTAAGATATTATAGTATTAAACTAAAAATTAAAAATAAACAACACATTTAATGAATAAATATAATAAATAAACTTAACCGAACATAAACGAACGTAATCGAACATGTTACCGAACGTTCACGAACACAAATGAACGAACACGACCTCTGTTCATGTTCGTTCATTTAACTAAACGAACGGAATTTCTTGTTCGTGTTCGTTCGTTTATTAAACGAACGAACAGAAACGAACTTCCGACTGAACGGTTCACGAACTGTTCGCTGAGACAAATCAAGTGTTCGTGTTCTTCCTATATGTATTATATAGCAGTATAGATATCTAAATTTGTTATAAGTTAAAAACTTAAAACATAAGGCGAAATATCCCATCAAGTCATCAACTGAAATTCTGAAAACCGCAACAGAAAACCCAAAATGACCATCACTTTAAATTACCAAAAATACCCCTCCAACGTTCATTCTCTTATATGTTCAAGAGGCCAAAGGGCGGGTAACACTCTTAACAACTTCAGCTTCCAGATTTTTGAAAGAAGCTTCGATCAATTCTTTTGAATTAGTATCAATTTTCGTGAAAGGTTAGTCGAATCCCACTCTCAATTTCGTTCAATTGATCGTTTCTTGGATTGCTGTGAAGGATCTTATGCTAATTCGTGACATTTTATATTTTTATGTTAACATTCAAGATTAGTTTCCTGTAAAAATACGTAGTTCAGATGATTGAATCGTTCTGATCCATGGCATTTGCTTCATTGAGGGTTTTCGTCTTTTATTATGATCGCTACTGATTTCATAGGTCCGATCAATTCCTGATATTTCTTTATCATCTGTGATTCTATTTTTGATAAGATGTGGTCAGATGATTGTTAAGATATAGAACGAGGGTTTTACGATTCTTAATCATTCATGTTAATTATGATTAGAACTGATCTCTTGTGCATTTGATTGAAATGATCTGGTTCATGGTTTTTGTTTCATTGGTGTATTAGTATGTGTTGTGTTGATTAAGATCTTGAAATTAGGTTTGTCAGTGTCATATTTAAGGGATTGTAGTTATTTCATGGGTCAAGTAATGGATGTCTGCCATTTATTAGTGTAGCAAATGCATAACATTCAAGCATTGCAGGGCAGTTGGTCTTCTTTCAATGGAAGGGGACGAATCAGAACCACCCTCTCTACCAGACGATAACCATCTTAGTGAACTTTCTGATCGTGTTGCAGAAAATGTTGTAGGTTAGATCCTTATAACCATATTTTCTTTAATTTTATAAACAAAATATTTAGATACATTAATTGAGATCAAAATATATGTAAAACTAGTGTTCCAGCAGTATATCGATGAAATCATTGAGGCAATTGATCAAGATGAAAATTTCTTTGACATGACAGCCGATAGTTATAACAAGAAGAAGTCTTCCATAAAGTCACATATAAGGGAGTTATCACAGCTGCATAACTCATTGGCTGATGAATGTGGTGACTTGATTGAAAGTGTCAGCAAGAGCTGTCAATCTGTGATACAAAAGCAGCATCTTCAGTCTTCTGATTCAAGCTCCTCGCCTCAAGTCACTCAGACGCTTGCTCCTAAATTTAGTAGAGCTACTGGCTTTGATGTACTTTGGCAACCGGGTGGTGGTGGTTTTTATCTTTCTAAAGTTGAAAGTTCATCACATTCGGGTTCAGAAACTTCCATGTCATCTGTCAACAAGCCTGCAGTGCCACCAGTCAGTGATGATGCCTTGAAGGTAGAAGAAACCAAAGATTCTGGTTCAGATGGTTCCATGTCATCTGTCAATAAGCCTCCAGACCCACCGGCCAATGATGATGCTTTGAAGGTAAAACAAAGTAAGGACCCTGGTGGTGTTGGTTCAGATTCTGGTTCAGAATCTTCCATGTCATCTGTCAACAAGCCTCTCGTACCACCAGTCAATGATGATGCTTTGAAGGAAAAAGAAACCAAGGACCCTGGTCACGGAGGTACAGATTCTGGTTCAGAATCTTTCATGGCAACTCTCAACAAGCCTCCAGTATCACATGTCAATGATGATGCCTTAAAGGGAGAAGAAACCAAAGATTCTGGATCGGAAGCTTCTGAGTCATCTGTCAACAAGCCTGAAGTTCCACCAGTAAGTGATGATGCCTTGAAGGTAGAAGGAACAAAAGCTTCAGGTTCAGAAACTTCCATGTCATATGTCAATGAGCCTCCTGTTCCACCCGTCAATAGTGATGTTTTGAACATAGAAGACACCAAAGATATGGGTTTAGAATCTTCCATGCCATCTGTAATCAAGACTCCAGTACCACCAGCCAATGCTGATGCCTTGAATGTAGAAGGAACAAAAGATTCAGGTTCGGAATCTTCCATGTCATCTGTCATCAAGACTCCAGCACCACCAGCCAATGCTGATGCCTTGAATGTAGAAGGAACAAAAGATTCAGGTTCGGAATCTTCCATGTCATCTGTTAACAAGATTTCAGTACCACCAGAAATTGACAATGCCTTGAATGTTGAAGAAACCACTGATTGTGGTTCAGAATCTTCCATGTCATCTGTCAATGAGCAACCAGTACCACCAGACAATGATGATGCCACGAAGGTAGAAGAAAGCAATGGTGTTTTACTTGAAAAGATTTTCAATTTGGAAGAAGAGGTGGCAAGTTTGAAACAAAAACTTCAAACTGTGACAGACGAAAATGGTGAGTTAAAGCAGGAGATTGAAGAAAATATAAGAGATATTGGGGCATACATGTCTGCGTCTAAACGGGAAATTAGAGCAATGGAAATAGAATTACAGGCATCAAAACTGTTTGCTGAGACGATTGATGGGCACATGACTAGACTTTTGGCAGAGAAAATAGATAATCAATCAAAGTATGATGCTGAAATTACGGAAATGAAAACGAAGATGACCCAGTACGTGAATGAAATTTCACGACTGAAAAGCACGCATCAGAAGAAAGAGAAGATCTGGAATGGTATTACTGATAAGTTAAAAGATGAAATAAAGGAGACCTCTGAGTTGCTTGCTAAAGTGAGTGGGGACATGGAAGCTTTGATTATAGACAAGTCTGATCAGAACAATTTAATTCATAAACTGAAAACTGAATTACTTTCAGTCAAATTTGAGAATGCAGGGCTAGTGCCATCATTTGAGAATGTACAAAAAATAACAGATGAACTAAAACTGAAAGTGTTGGAACTGGAAAGAGAGGTGGACAAGGAGATGAAAGCAATGTCAGAAAGAGAGAGAGAGTAGTTCAGTTTGTTTAGAGTTTATTATATACATACAAAGATACTCAAGTTCACATCATGCTTATTGGTCTAAAAAATTCTAGATTCATAATTGAATCAGCATGTAATCAGAGTCATATCTTTAGTCAATTGTTTGTTCTTGTATTCATCTGGATAAGAGATTTAGCTCAAAATGTGACAAAGGTTGGTTTGTTCATTTCAAAGCATGTCATTTCTTCTTAATAGTTAAACCATTTTTTTTATTTTTGAATTTGAAAACATTCTTGCAAAAGATTCGTTTTAGAGAAACTCATTTTTACTGAGCCTTAGCTTGATAAAGAAACGTATTAGGATATAAAAGTTGTTTGTTACTTTGCTGGTGAGAATGGTTGTAAAAGACTAACTTTGCTGGTGAGAAAGTTCACTAAATGTCGCGTTTCATATTAAAGGTTAAATTTTATTCTTCTGAAACTTAAAAGCTACAACTTACAATCACCAATTTCTACAAAGAAAGTCTAGTTTATATCACTACAACTGTTATGTCACAAATATGAGTTGTAATATGAAAATTCTGTTACCTGATAGAATTATCAAGACAGACAAAATCTGTTACGTTTAGAAGACGAGCAAAAGCAGGAAAACGAACCAACTTATCAAGAATGAGGCGGATTTTCATAAAACTCAGGCACAACACTCCTCTTTACCTCAAACTGGCAAAGCAACTCCTACTGCATAGGCCTTTGCTTACGTGATCATTAATGTCTCTTTGAGTCAAAATAGTAACTAATTGAGCATATAATTTAGAAAAAAGAAAATGAAGTTTATATTTGGATGAAAACAAGAATCTATGACAAAAGTTACTAGAAAAACAAAATAGGGCGAAAACTCTCGACCTCAGGATAACACAAATAGCTATGAGACAAGAATGTAAGTGCTAGCCCGAACTCTAGACCTCAATTTATATTTGGATAAAAACCAGAATCTAATGTGCTAGCCAAGTACACCACCACTCCTTGATGTAATATGCTATTGAAGCCTTTTAATTATTCTGAAGGATTTCTTTGATGTGGTGCAGCTCATGGACCATGTTGCTTGTATCCATCCTCTCTCTGGGAGATTCCATGGAGCACGCCAACCCAATTCTTGCAAATGAAATCATGCTCTCTTCATCCCTACTGTAACCATGGTTCCTATGTGCGGCTTTCATATGTTCCTCATGGCTAGACAACAGCGCCGGTTCAATGATTTCCATGAGACGATCAGGCAACGCCATCTGCACGTAGCCGTGGAGGTTCAATCCTTCTTGGAAATTCTGATCTGTTGGTCTCTTTCCAGTCATCATCTCTAACAACAAAATCCCAAAACTGTAGATATCCCCTTCTTTTGTCATCTCATTTCCAACACCATACTCTGCAAATAAATTGTATGAAATTAGCTTTATCAAAACAGAACAAATATGGCTCTAAAGTTCTATTTACAGATACCTGGAGCTGCATATCCAGCTGTGCCTCTTATTCCAATTGAGCTGCTTTGGTGTGGTCTCAATGGAAGAAACTTTGCAAGCCCAAAATCACCAATGTGAGCTACCATGTCACTGTCCAGTAAAATGTTGCTTGGCTTCAGATCACAGTGAATTATGGGTACCTCACACTCTTGGTGGAGGTAGTGAATGGCATGAGCCACATCTGTTGCAATTGTTACTCTTTCGCGAAGGGTTAATATTCGTGGACCTTCTTCAATCTCAGTTTCTTGCTCTGAACTGGGATGTAGCCACTTTTCAAGACTCCCATTTGGCATGAACTCATAAATAAGAGCTTTGAAATCATTACCTTGAAAATCAACAGATGAGCAAGAAGTAATGATTTTTACAAGATTACGGTGCCTTATGTTTTTCAAAGCTTCACACTCTCTCGTGAAACTCTTCAAAGCTCCTTGATTTCCAAGCTTTAGAACCTTAATTGCAACCAATGCACCATCTGATTCAATCACGCCCTTATAAACTTCACTAAAAGTTCCACTTCCAATCAGGTTCTGCTGGGAGAACTCATTTGTGGCTTTGAGAATGCTTCCATAAGAAATCCTTGAAAATGGTTGGATGAATGAAGCACTTGTTGGCAGTGTTTGTCGCTTGTTTTTTTTCCAACAAAACAACAAAGACAGCACCATTGCTATTGCTAGGAACAAGCAAACAGGGATGATAATTAAAATAGCACGTGACATATGTGAACCTTTTTTTGATCTTGCTGACACGGCACACTTGGGTAGGCCAAGTTCAGGAAGGCCTCCACATAGTCTACTGTTCCCAACAATTGCAAATGCACTTGTATTCTTGAAAATACCTCTCACAGGTACCTCCCCCTCAAGACTGTTGGATGACAAATTCAACGAAGACAGGTTTAATTGTTCCAAGAATTTTGGAATCAGCCCAGAAAGATTGTTACTAGAAAGATCAAGGTTTCTGATACCTTTTAAGGCACTCATTGTGGGAGGTATTGGACCTTGAAAAGAATTGGCTTTCATGTATAGGTTCTCAAGGCTTGTGCAGCTTGCAATGGCATACGGGATTGAACCAAACAAATTATTCTGAGACAAATCAAGTGTCATCAAGCCTTTGAGATTTCCTATGTCTTGGGGAAGTGGTCCAACTAAATGATTATGAGAAAGATCTAGAACCGAAGACAGGGATGATAACTGAAAAAGCTCTAAGGGTATTGGGCCAGTAAAATTGTTTTCAGAAAGGTCCAAAGATGACAATCTCCTGCAGTTACCAAGACTTGGTGGTATTTTTCCTTCTAATCTATTATGTGACAAACTCAATCCATCTAACCATGACATATTTCCTAAAATATCTGGAAAGTTTCCCGTGAAGCTGTTGTAATCTAGGTACAAAAGTCTTAGGTTTCGCAGATTACCAAGTTCACAAGGAATTATGCCTGTGAACTGATTAAATCCAATCGATAAGCGCTCCAACTTCTCAAGATTCCCAACCCCAGAAGGCAAGGTCCCATATATGAAGTTTGCTGCAAAAGATAGAGTTGTGAGTTGGGATGAGAGATTGCCTATGGAACTAGGAAGAACTCCTCTTAATTTGTTATCATGAACAAGCAATAATTCAAGGCTGCTACAATTGACCATGGAATTAATAAAGTTCATCTCATTTGGTTGTGAACTTCCTAAATGGTTTCCATATAGCCCAAGAAGCCAAATATTTCGCATTTGACTGAAATTTATGTTAATTTTCCCAGTGAAACCATTTTCAGACAAGCTAAGATCTATCAAGTTTGAACAGTTAGAAAATGAGAACGGAATGGTTCCTGTAAATTTGTTTCCTGCTATCTGGAAAAACTCAAGATTAGGTAGCTGCAGCCCTATATCTTTTGGTAGATCTCCACCAATTTGATTGTCTGTGAAACTCAGAACTGTTAAGGATGTTAAATTGTACAAGGATGGAGGAATCATACCGTAGAGTTGGTTAATTCCAAGATGATTGTGGAATGCTTCCACCAAGATGATTGTCTGCAGCCGAAATGGTTTCAAGAGAAGAGAGATTTGCCAAGAATGGTGGTATCCCTCCTGTGAAATCATTAGTATCAAAGGATATGACCATGAGGTTCACCAGAGAACTAAGTTGTTGTGGGAGTTTACCAGCTAGTTTATTGTCAGCCAACCTAAGATCAAGAAGTCTAGTGCAGTTTGATAAACTGGCTGGAACTTCACCTTCAAAAGAATTACTTGTGAGAATTAACTTCTGTAACCTAAATAAATTACCTAACTGAGGCGGTATTGCACCTTTAAAGGAGTTATTCTCAAGCCTTATTACTCTGAGAAAACTCAAGTTCCCAATATGAGACGACAAGGAACCAACTAAACCTCTAGATCCAAGGTTCAGTTTGGTGACTCTAGGATGCCTATGACCACATGTAACACCTTCCCATTGGCAGAAATGGAGGGAGGTGTTCCATGAGTCAAGAATATTTTGTGGGTGAAGATTTATGGTCGATTTGATGGCCATAAGTGCAAGATGATCGGTATGGTTTTTGGCAAATGTTACAGGGCATAAGAATAATACTATTGCATGGAAGAAAAATACAAGGTAAGCCATGAACAGAATTCTATGTTATTTTTGACACAATTATTTACAAGAATAAAGGTTCCCACGGTTTATATGAACATCATTGCATGCACTGTTGGTGGAAAATAATTATTGTCAAGTTGTCATGCAACCTGATGGGGACTGGAGTAACGTATGGACACACTGGAATATTAATTTTAGTTTGACTTGATCTCTCCAAGTCTTGGTCTGGGTTTAATAGTATTTTGTAGGTTCATTACATAGAATTTCATTCATCATCATAATGACAACTGTTTCTCTCATTATGTATATATTTGACCGCCATTGCATGAGAACTTTTTTTTTTGAACGGCAGCTAAACTGTCTCGTCGTACTACCTTCAGTTTTCCTTGCGATTGATAGCTAAGATCGATTCCTCGATCTCCGACCTTGAGACACGTGTGCCCCCAGATGCGCGGGAACCGGATGGAATCCGTAAACCCTCGCCCCCCATAAGGTTCGAACCCGGGATTAAAGCCCTGATTCGTTCTTTCACCTAGATATCCATTAAATTGCACCCAACAAGGTTTGAACCCAAAACCTCCACTTTAGAAGGGTGGGCCTTTACCAGTTGAGGCAATTCTTCGGATCATTGCATGCCAACTAATGTCCACATATTCAACAAAATTCCATATTTTTTTTACTTTAACTACTAAAAGAATCGAAAAAGTTTACAAAATTTGAGAAAATGTCAATAAAAATTAAAAAAAAAAAAAAAACGGTCACTGCGAGTGGACATACAATGATCATTCTATGAGTCACCTACAGTGTTACTTTTTATAGCTCAGATATATAATACTTAAAAAAAGGAAGGAAGCAGCACCTTAGTGACCAGCATCATGCGCACTAGACAACTTTCTTTTTTTTGTTTGTTTGTGTGTGTGAATATATTTTACCGTCAAGATTAAAAAAAAAAAAAAAGAAGGAAAATAAGAACTATTTTACCCACCGCATAAAAGAGCAACTTAAAGGGTACACAAGAAGTACTTTTATATACCACAAACTCGGTACAAATCTTGTGAAGAACTCAAGTCAAAGTCTTGTTGTGTTCACGGTTCGGTTTTAAACCGCGAAACCGCCCAAACCTGTCATCAATTTGGTTTCACGGTTGGTTTTTTTTCAAAACATTTGGTTGGTCAGTTTAGTTTACGGTTTTCATGAAAAACCAACCATTAAAAAAGCAAACCGGACCGGACCGTGTGATATATTGATATATATATGGGGGGAGGTTCCTTTAAAAACCACGCATTTTAAAAAAACTTAAAAAACCTTCATCTAACCATTGATTTATTTGATCAATGGTTGAAATTAAGTAATGGCATTTTAGTAAATATTTAAACAAAAAAAACTGAAATTCTGGTTGAAAGGGCATAATAGACATTAAGCATTAATGTTTATATGGAAACAATTTTTAAATTTAATGATATCTGGCTCATTTTACTTTTATTGTGGCTGATTTTTAGGAATTAAAAAATCAATTGGTTATTCTTAATATTAATATCAATGATGCTTTTGTTCAACGTTCTTAGAGCTCGTCAGAAACAAAATTGCTTCAGCATCAACGAGAAAAACACAGAGAGACTCTGGTGATTTATAACACAAAGCGACGGTGGGTTATCGACAGCCTGGTGAGATGTTATAACTTTAAAATTGGTTTGATTTTGAATTAGATTTTGATTCGAAACCCTAAAATACAATCATTTGGGGTTTTTTTTTATTGATATGGTAATTTGGTTTTTCATTAATTGTATGATTATGTTTTTTTCTGCTAGAATTTTATTTGATCACACATATGTAATCGTTTTGATTTTAACATTACTATTAACAATTGTTTAAGTTTTTTTTTGTACATTATAAGGAATTAATTTTTCTAATTAATTAGGTGTTTTCCATTGCATATTTACTCGACTACCATGGCAGTGTTTAGTACAAAGATGTTACCATCTATTATTACGCATATGTATTAGTGTTTTCATTCATCATCCTCTTTCATATATGTAATTAAAAAATTTCTGACATTTTAAATGATTTTTATACATTTTAACTGAGATGATAATGGATTGTAGTTTAACTCATATATTGGATTGTAGTTTAATTGATATATCATTTGTAAACATTTTAACTAAGAGGGTATATCATTACTGATATGTAACCATTTGATTACACATAAGTAACTGTTTGATTACATGTACGTAACTATTTGATTACAATTATGTTTTATGATTAAGTTTAGTTACATGTTATCTGATATTATATTCATTATTGTTCTAGTGTTTTTTAATTGTATTGTAATATGGATCATAACCTTCAAAAAGTAAGATGTCAACAAGTAAGTTTTTATATTGTTAACATTTATTTAATGTTAATATAAAATTTTATTTGTTTGTTTTTTAGGTAAAAGAAGTGACATAATTGCTTTTAAAACTTCTTTTAGTAAGTTTGTTAACACTCTGTTAAATACAATCCAACTTGGTGACTTAGACGTAGATATGATTAATATTACAAGTGATTTTAACAGTTTTATATATGTTTGTTGCTTTCTATTGATTATATTTTATTGGAAAAAGATTAATGTGACCTTACTAGATTTATATGTTGATAGTATATTTGGTCTGTTTGATTACGTATATGTGATCAATTGATTACATATATGTAATCAAATGTTTACTTATGTGTGATAAGTTGGGCAATTGTATATGTAATCCATTGGTTGTGTATAAGTACTTTATATAAAATTACATATATGTAATTAACTAGTTATACAAAATTACATATATGCAATGATTTCTGAGTTTTTAAATGATTTGTAAACATTGTAACTAACATGATATTGCATTGTAGTCATTGAGTATGATCATTAGATACACAATGTGTTATTTGTATTATGTTTGTATATTTTGTTGTGCTTTTAATCTGTATTTGGTTATGTATTTGCAATGTGTTATGATTTTAATTTTTTCATAAGTCTGTAATTTAAAATGTCTGAATCTGATGTTATGATTACATATTTTAATACTTAACCATTTGATTACATATATGTAACCATTTGATTACACATATGTAACTAGTTGATTACAATTCATGTTTTCTCTTTAATTTTATAAAACTCTAATGGTGGTTGTTTTACAGTTTTTTTCATCCATTGTTGCTATTAGCAATAGAAATTTATTTGATTAGATACAAGTAATCAATAGGTTAATACCGTTAAACATGTTTTTTTGAGGTACAAGTGTTTAAGTTTTTGTGAGGTTTCATTTAGTTTTTATTTAGTTACTATCATGTTATGTTCTGGTCATTTGTTTCTAATATTTGTTTATTGTTTTTTGGTCATGAAAATGTACGTTTGTTTTCTGTGTCAACTTTTCTTCAAATGCATCACCAAAATTGTATGTTACTTAGCTAGTATTTAAGATATGTAAGCTGAATTTGATAACAATTACGTTGTAATGTTTGCAGGGTATGTCAACCCAAATGCAAGGAAATTAATGCAGCTCCTTTTTACACAACCATCAACCAAACTGTTTCTATGTAGCAAGTTACATGGGGCCTCATGTGAAAGACGTTTTCTTAGATGTGTTACTCTAAGTCAAACGTTTGATTACACATAGATATCACAATTACTATATACTTGTGTGATCACATTTTGAATCAAAATCAAGAGAAAATGTGGAATGACAGTTGAGTGTTTGAGAACAGCTTGATTACAATAAATAACAAGTTGATTACATATATGTAACCAGTTGATTACATATATGTAACCATTTGATTACACATATGTAACCATTTGATTACAATTCATGTTTTCTCTTTAATTTTATAAAACTCTAATGGTGGTTGTTTTACGGTTTTTTTCATCCATTGTTTTGTATTGTGTTATATTTGTAGAATTGTTAAACAAGTATTTTTGCTCTTTGATTGCTACTACTAGCAATGGAAACTTATTTGATTAGATATATGTAATCAATAGGTTAATACCATTAAATAAGTTTTTTTGAGGTATAAGTATTTAAGTTTTTGTGAGGTGTCATGTAGTTTTTATTTAGTTACTATCAAGTTATGTTCAGGTCATTTGTTTCTTATATTTGTTTATTGTTTTTTGGTCATGAAAATGTACGTTTGTTTTCTGTGTCAACTTTTCTTCAAATGCATCACCAAAATTGTATGTTACTTAGCTAGTATTTAAGATATGTAAGCTGATTTTGATAACAGTTATGTTGTAATGTTTACAGGGTATGTCAACCCAAATGCAAGGAAATCAATGCAGCTTCCTTTTACAAAACCATCAACCCAACTGTTTCTATGTAGCAAGTTACACGGGGGCCTCATGTGAAAGATGTTTTCTTAGATGTGTTACACTAAGTCAAACGTTTGATTACACATAGATATCACAATTACTAAATACTTGTGTGATCACATTTTGAATCAAAATCAAGAGAAAATGTGAAATAGCAGATGAGTGTTTGAGAACATCTTGATTACAATAAATAACATGTTTGATTACATATGCCTAATATTTAGAAATAGTTGAGTAATCAGGAGAGATGTTATGATATATTGAAGGATTGATTACATATATATTATAATAATTGAAATGTAGTTATGAACTAATGATGTCTTTATTAATTTTGACTAATAAGGTTGGTTGGTTGTTTACATTTTAATGAAGAAATGTGTAATACTAGTTAGAAGGTTTGATTACATACATGTAACAATTGAAACTTAATCATGCAATTTAAAATTAAATTTGTTCATTTGAACCTAATAGAGTTGGTCGGTTTCTTGTTTTATGTAGAAACGTGTTATACTAAGTAAAAAGAATTGATAACATATATGTAACGAATGAGCTTAAAAAATCTAAATTCTTTTATTTTTCAAAAAAATCATGAGTTTTAAGTTAATAGTTCAATAAAAGAACCCATGATAAATATTAGTTGCTACATATATGTAACTTGGTATGTACGTTGAAAATATATATGGCAAATGTGTAAAAGAAAAAATTACAAATATGTAACTTGGTATGTGTAATCAAAGAACCATTAATCAAAATCAAAACTCATGATCAAAGTAAACATATTCTGGTTGTACCCATCACTATAAAAGTTACATGCATGTAATATTGTTTGTCACATATATGTAATAATGATTTTTTAGTTACAACAATTGGAAAAACATTCCTACAATATAATTAAAACAAAACAGACAAGCGATAATTAACTCAAGCTCATGCATTCTCCATATGCACATCCTCTTCTTTAGGAATGAAATCGTTCTTGGTGTTCAACATTTTGTGGATTCTCTTCAGGATTCTTTCCTTTGTTCATATCTACAATTGTTTCACATACCAGATCAAGCAACTCTTTGATGTTCAAATAGTTTGCATCCTGAAACATATACAGAAACAATTCTTGTCTCACACACCATATCATCTGGTAATCGCTCAAATATAGGCACATATGTAACATGATTACATATATGTAATCTAATCGGTGTAATGACAAATGAACATCATTTATACGCATTCAAAAAAACTGCTTACATATATTAAAGCTTTGATTACATATAATCCTATTATATATATGTAATCAACAAAAATGAACAAATGTAAGCATATATAATCTGATTATATATACATAATCAACAAAATAAAACAAATGCAAGCACATATCATCTGATTACATATATGTAATTAACTAAATAGAACAAAAGTAATCACATATATGTAATACGATGTAGAATCCAAAAAGAAAACCAAAAAACATAGCAAGTGATTACATACATGTTACATACATGTAAATCTATTTTCACTTATCTTCTTCTTCATCATCTTTTCATTTAGGCATTTCATCGAACATATGGTATGCATCCTAAATGTTTTGTTCTTTCATTGTGTTGTTCAAGGCTTTGAAAACAAAATCAGATGAAAATAAGAAAATTGGAAACTAATATAAAGATTTAGCCCATGAATTAAGGTAATTGGGTTTGTTAGTTCATTAATTTGTTCAAGGTAGTTGGGTATCATCAGATCTGGAAGAAAAGGGGTAGAAGAAGCAAAGTGGAAGAAGAAAGGGCGGGACAAGGGTGGGGTTACCTGGCAACGATTGTCGGCGACTATGTAAGCGGTGAGGAAGATGACGAAAACCCCGATGCTAGCAAACCCTCGTGATTCCAGCGACAGATGGGAGTGCCACCTGATCTGTAAAGAAAAAAGGTAGAAGATGGAAATGGGAGGGAATAAAGAAAGGGGCGGGTTACTAGCGACGATTTGTAGTGGCCGATGACGGTTTGTGCTAGACATCTCTATCTCCGATCTTCCTCCTCTTTCAATCACCATCTTTGATTTCCATTCTTCTTCTTCCATGGTTCTGTAGTTCAATCGGAAGTAAGAGAGAGAAATGGAGATTTAAGAGAGAATGAGATATTTAAGGGATTTGAATTAAATCTAATTAATTACCTAAATTAATAGGTGTAAAATTACACAAATGCCCTAGTTTTCTTGGTTTTCTTATAAACAAGTGGTTTTCATTTGAACCCTCCCCATATATATATATATAGGGAATGCATTCTACAAAAATCTGATCTTATAGAGAAAACCCATAAGTACTATCTGGATCATCAATTTGAAATCTTGAAAATAAATATGTGGTCTACAATCCTCATTAAACCACATTAAAATTGATTTGTTTATTTAAAACCCAATTTTTTAATCAACTTTAATGTGGATCACATATTTATTTTCAATATTTCAAATGGATGATGCAGAGGAAGTTTAAGGGTTTCCTTTCTAAGCTTGGGTTTTCACATAATATAATCCATATATATATCACACACACATATTAAATAGATAGATATATAGATATGTTTGATGATTTAGGCTTCCTTTGCCACAAAAAAAATAAAATAAAAAAGATTTAGACTCACAATGTTAGTAGTTCATCTCCAATCGTAAAACGATTCGAATTTTATTTTGAACGGGTCAAAAAGCATAAACCTAAAATGCCCAAACCATAAACCAAACCGTTGACAACGGTTCGTTTTTGTTTTTAAATGTTCGGTTTTTATTTTTAATGGTTCGGTATTGGTTTTCATTGTTCAAAACCGTTATTAATGATTTGATTTATGGTTTCACTCAAAAACCGTAAAAACCGGACCGTAAACACCCCTAACTAAAACACGTTCATTGATCCTAATACATGCATCCTCCACCGATTGAGCCGCAACTCCAACATGGGGCCAACTTCAAAAGCTCAGTTTTAGCTTCCACTGGAATTTTTAATTCGTTAATGAATATGGTAATGCCCTTCCTGGTAATTGCTCTTCATCTAGTAAGTTCCTTCAGTTTCTCATACGGCTCATCAACACCATATCTTCTCATTACCCATATTTTTCAAAAATATAAAAATTAAATAAGAATAAGTGCTGATGCTGTTCATTCATAAGTTTATTCTATTTTTCCATTATTGAGAAAGAATTTTATAGTTAATGTAACCATTTTCATAATAATAGGCAAGATTCATAATTAACGTCTGTATTGGTTTAGCTAGAACCTCCAATGAGTTGACAAAGTCTTTGTTTCACACAGCTTCATTGACCTACCACACACGAAGTTGACACAAGCTTACAGTTATCAGTCAACCTACCCATTTTCTTTTTCAACAAAGATATTCAAGTCATATTTGAAATTTTGACCCACCACACAATTTAAGGTGTGCCAAAAAATTAAGAGACACAATTCATTGTGGGTTTATATAGGTAGAAATGCAGACAATATTTGAACAAATAAATGTACCTAAAGCTACCCAATTTTCCTACTAGTGCACTCTTGTAAGCCAGAAGTGAGTAGCCCAAACCCACACCAATGTTTCTCAGAACCATTGAGTCAGTCAAGTCCTATAATTCTTGTAGCAATTAAGGCATAAGCTTTAGGCTTGTATATTTATAATCAAGTAAATTACAGTTTTGGCCCCTGTGGTTTAAGTGTTTTAACTATTTTGGCCCAAAATAGAATCCTCTATCAATTCAGACCCTACGGTTTAGACAAACTTACGTTTTTGGCCCCCAATCATAGTTAGATTTTGGGCCAAAACCGTTGTAATAATTAAGTTTGAGGGGCCAAAACCGATAGTTATCTAAACCATAGGGGTTGAATTGATAAAAGATTCTATTTTGGGCCGAAATTGTTAAACACTTAAACCACATGGGCCAAAACCGTAATTTACTCTTTATAATCTAAATGAGTAAATGTTAGCAATAGCTGCCAACCCGAAATAGGCAATTCCATGCTTAATTGGTCTAAAATTGCGTTAGCTACCCCAAGATTGCTTCACTGTTTTCAAAATCTATGGGATTGACTTTGTGAGGCATTGTTGATGGACCCAATTTCACTGGCCTTTGTTACCTACACAGCTTACAATGTCAAGATCCAATAGCAAGTAGTTTTATACACATTCAATGGCTTGGTATTTTAATGTTATAACTTCGTCACTCTACTATTCGTTTGAAAAAAAAAAAAACTTTGTTTAATTAATAAAAATACAATTTGTAAGGCAATGAAAATTTCCAAATTATTAAAAAAAAAACAAAAAATAAATTTACAAAGCAAGTATCAATATTAAGAAATAAAAAAAAAACTCTCAGATTACTCGTACAAACCCTAATATATTAGTCAATCATAAAACCAAATTATTAAAAAAAACTAAGTAAATCGCGTCTAAAAACCAAAAAACAAAACTGTCTAAAAATCAATAATTAAAAATAAAAAATCAAAACCACATCTAAAAATTAAAAATAAAACAGCATCTAAAAATAAAAACTAAAACTGTCTAAAAATTAGAAATTCATATAAACTGCATCTAAAAATCAAATCTATTTCAATTAACCTTGTCTGAAAACCAAAAAGCTAAACAACGTCTAAAAATCTAAACCGCGTCTAAAAATGCCAGTGAATTTAAACGAACATGATGAAAGCTTGGTGAATTTATATGGCTTAGAATGAATCTCAGGACAATATAAATTACCGGTGTTAATATATATAATTATTAAGAATTATTTACTTTAAAAACTATCATAAAATACAAATTGAAAGCACACCTGCATGAAGTAACCCACAGATATATAGCCCCATATATCTTTATCAAAATCAAGCAAGATGTTATTAAATGAATGAAAAAGTTTAGCCATGTAGTCATGAAATTCAATCTGCATCATCAATATAGGTCTTGATATTATGTCAAGCAGTTATCAACATAATATAGATGTTTGAAATAGGACAATTCATATATAACCCAAAAATTAAATAAAAAAAACATGCCTGAGTCACGTATGGATTAAAGCAAATCCAAGAGAATTTACAAACTGATTTGCAACATGCGGCCAATTTACATCAGGATATGCCACAATATGTGCATTATAGTTACCAACTGCACCTGCAAAATTTCCCAATATCTCTAATTGTAAATTATCTCTCCTTTCTCTGCTTAACCTCTCAGAAAATATTATCATTTCTTTTCCTAAAGTTGTAGGAGAGGCTGTCAATAACAATTATTTAAATGTGTTACTTGTTCAAATATATAAATGTTATCAAATAAAAGATAATTATGGTTTTAATTCATAGTCAAAGAAAAACAATTTTACTTGTCCATGAGTCCGAGAAAGCATAGGAATGTGAACATTAGATAAAACATATTGCCTTTATTAAATCATCCATGACTGGAAATATAACAGAATTAACTGCTTCTTCAGCATCATTCCATATGCATGATTGTTTATGTATTCAGATGTACAGCCAAAATGGAAAAATTCAAGAACCTGTGATTATTTCATTGATAAAACTTCAATATGATGGTGTACATAGATAAGATTATATAAAAATCTATGGAATCTAGGAAAATTACATGAATAATAGCTTATAGAAACACACCTTGGCTATCTCAGGTTTTTCTTGACATTTTGTTATTTGAAAATATTCCACTACTTTCACGTCATGATTAGTTATTTTCTATATATTCTTCGCTTGAATCACATCCGCATCACCAAACCCATTAATCAATCCTTGCAATTTTGCTTGAGCTTCATTGCTAAACTATGGAACCCCAAATACTTCAGGAATTAGTGAAAGCTTTAGCAACTAGTTGATCTAAAGTAAGAGAGATTTAAGAATCTATTAAACATCAAAAACAGAAGTCGGATAATAATCTATTAATCATCAAGATACAAAAGTAACATCAAAACAGTTAAATTTATGATGGTCTTATAAGCATTGTAGCTAAACCAGGGTCTGATAGTAGATCAGGCCAAATTTACTCAAATAACGGGACAGATCCTCGACTTTATTCCCTTTACGCCCATCCCATGGATTTATAAACTGTTAAACTTGAAAGCTCTGCTTCAGTAGAAACCTCAAAAGGCTTCACTTTTACCTGAAATCAGATGGAATCTTTCAGGGAATATAACACACAAATTTGAAGATGTAGGCTAATATTTTGATTTTATATTTCAACAATTCATCAAAATGGAACTTAAAATTTTAAAACCGTTCCTTTTATCACCAATAATATTCAATATGCTTACTCCATCTGATTTAGGGATATATTGCTTCATCAATGCTCGACAGTGTCACATTGCAGATTCCAATCGATTATTTTATCATATAGCATAAAGTCAGCATAAAAAATGGGACAACATCCAAGCCCTAATCAAATGCAATTCAAATTTGAGTATTCTGATTTCAAATCACGTTATTTAGGATTTCGTTAGCAGGTCCTTTTTAAGGGTTTAGTATCAGATTGTTAATTCTGTAGAGTTTTTAAGTTCACAAATAGAATCTCGAAAAACCAACGAAAAGGCATGCTTTAAAGACGGAAGTTTCCGAAGTTCTGATAAGCAAAAGAGATGATTGCAAGGGAAAACACACAAGATTTATACGATTCTTTAGTGATTTCAGATTTTCAGACCAAACACAAGTCTTTGCTATTGACTTCTTTCGCATAAATTTCTTAATATGATATAGCCAAAAATAAATCCCCAAACCCGGGATTAGACTCACATTATGTAGTACAAGTTTGCAAAACTCATTACCGCATATAAGAATGGCAGGATTTGATAAATTTTAAGAAATTAATGTTTATTAAATCTCTCATCCTATTAATCTCATAACACAGATATACCAATCTTCATAGCTAAACCTAACACCTATACTGAATGATAATCAAATTAAACACTCCAAACCAACCCAATCCACAATCTGGAACAAAATTCACAAATCAACTTATTAGAGAATTCCAACAATAATAAACAAACCAGTATGAAACTTTATCAAAACGGAAATAGATTGTGAGTTACCGTTAGTGCTTACGACGCAGAAAACAACAATTTGCGACTAGAGAATCGAACGATACTAGGGGCCTAGGGCCTTGGCTAAGCAGTGGGCTTCCATAGTACTAAGGCAGTAAGGCGGGCCTTTTAATAAATACAGAAGGGCCCAATCCTTAATTTTTATACCCACAGCCCACAATGACCATTGACTAGGGTGCTGTTTGTTTTTTCAGATGCAAAACATCTACAGTATGCGGTTTTACAGAAGAGGTGGACCAAACCTCTGCAAGAAGAGGGTTTGTTTTTACCTCTGAGCTAGTTTTCCCTTTCGATTAATCCAGTGGTAGCTGCAAACACAAAACAGTGATAATTTTCATACATCCCTTCGATTAATCTAGTGATAGCTGCAAACACAAAAAGTTTAATCCACTCATAAAGCCCTTCAATTTTGGGTGTGAGATTCCTAAATGTAGGGGGGTTCAATTTTCGAATATGACTCGAAAAAATCGAAATTCGATTCGATTTCAATTCGAAAAATACTAAGTTGAAAATCGATTCGAATTTTCGTATTCGAATTCGATTCGATTTGTTTTATAATATCGGATTTCGAATTTCATATTTTTAATTCAATTCGAAATTCGAATTTAAATTATATATATATATTTTTATTTTATATACACAATAGTTACTATATATAAAAATTAGGGGTTGTTTGTTTACCTCTTAATGGAACCATTAACCGATGTTTAACGTTTTGATTATTTGATATTTTGAATATATATAGATAGCAAGTATAAACCATTTTTTAATTAAATTCAAATCAAACCAATTCGAATTATAATCGAATTTGAATTGAATTCGGATCAAATTTGAATTCGAATGCTCTTAAAAAATTCAAAATTCGATTCGATGAACACCCCTACCTAAACTGATCCACCGCTGTCGACTCGGGAACTTTAAACCCATTTGACCCGATAAACCCATAAGGGTTTTGATCCAAATCTAGTTGGGAATCGATGGAAATTGCACATTCGTTTGTGGGTGTTTCTTGATTTGAAGTTTACTGAAATACCCGGTTGGTCATTGACGTTTAGGATGACTTGGGGGACATGAACTTGATGATCGTCGAGTAAACGGGTTTTGAGATCGTTAGTTGCTGCCATAGTTTGAGCAAAAAATTGGGGCTTTGCGGTCAAGATTTATTGCACAAACGAAAGCAATTGAGGCGAATTTATACAAAGATACCCTAAAATCATTAATTTGTGGAGCGAAAGGTGGAAGTCGGGGGTGGAGCTGGGTGGTTGTCGGCGGTTGAGCTGGGGGTGAGAAGAGGCGTCGGCTGATGTTCAAACGAGGGAGAAGATGCAAAAAAATGATTTTTTTTGGAAACCCCTAAATCATTCAACTCACAGGAAAGACCTATGAAGAGAGGGGAAGAATTTAGTCCACGTCTGCGCCAAAAGGGGCCGGACATACCTTTTTAATGAAAGGTATTCGAGAAAACAAACAGTCTGAGGAGTTAAACTTGCCTGTGGTTTGCGTGGCGCAGGCAAAAGAGGTCAAGAAGAGTTTTTTTAGAAAAAACAAACAGCACCCAAGTGACCAGTCCTCCACGTCCATCATTATTTTTTTGAGTTGATTACACGGATGGTCTCTGTGGTTTACCCAGATTGCACGGATGTTCCCTAACTTCAAGAAATTACAACGGTGGCCGGATACTTTGCAAAAAAGTAACACGGGTAGTCCCTGGAGTGGATGTCTGTTAGATTTTGGGGTTAATTTTTTAAAAATAACCATCATACCCTTATTCCTATTTCTTCCCCTTCCAACCACCAGCCATCTCCTACCACCAACACCATCGGAGATGGTGATCGGCCACCGTACATGTGCGATCTCCAAATTACCCCACTTGATTCACCATCTTTAATCCCAATCAGGCCCTTCGAAGCCTTATTTCCAATTGCACCACCCACAATTTAACAAAATTCATTCAAAATCAAGAAGACCCATAAATAAAAAAATTTCGGATTTGACTTTGTAAGCGTCATCTTTTCAGTTTAAGCTTTCTTCAATTGACCAACTTTGTCAGCTGAAACGTGATTTTGAACTTCGAAAACGGTTGTCTGGAGTGGTGGCCGCATCCCCATTCGACATCAGACTCAGCCCTACTGATGAAGCTACTTCAAAAGAGTCAGTTGTGATTTGTTAGTCTGGTAGAGTAGTTAAGAGTTTGTTAGTCAGTTTGTTTGTTCTTTCTCCTATATAAGGAGGGTGTAATTGTTTGTTGTGTGTGGTTCTTCATATAATAAAAATCAGTCTCATTCATCTTCTTTCTTTCTCTGAACCTTCAGTGGTATCAGAGCCACCGCCATCAACCTCCCCCTCACCTACCGAACCTGCAAACCAATGGCTGAACTCACCGGAGCTGTACCGACTCAACCCACACCTATCCCCACGTTCAAAGGAGAAGGCTACGACTTCTGGGCTATTCGAATGAAGACGATACTCCGCTCGAGAGACCTCTGGGACCTGGTAGAGTCCGGAATCAACGTGGCCGACACAGATCAAGTCCGATTGAAGGCTGCACAAAAGAAGGATGCTCATGCGATGGCCATAATTCAACAAGCGGTTCACGATCGGCTATTTTCCCGCATAGCAGCAGCCAACTCAGCGAAGGAGACATGGGAGATCCTAAGATTGGAATACCAGGGCGGCGACCAGGTGAAAGCCATTAAGCTTCAAGGTCTTAGACGCGATTTTGAGAACCTCTACATGAAGGAGGACGAAGCAGTTGGCGACTACTTCTCACGCGTGATGACCATTGTGAGCCAAAGTGTCACACCCCCCAATTTCCCACTCGTGGTGTCAGTCCACGTGGGTGTGACGTGTCCAGAATCACAGCTCAAGGTCATATAGAACACTTCTATATACGTTTACAAATCCAAAGTTTGACACATACACTCATAAAATAGTTTGCAGCGGAATAAAAGTTATCAAATCATATTGCAGCGGAAAATCAAATAGTGGTGCAGCGGAATAAATAAGTCATAACATGCAGCGGAAAGTTTGAAAATGTTAGACATCACATTGTTTAGAAATTACATAACGATTAAATATTGTTTTCAAAAGACACAACAGAATGCATGCGGTTCCTAGAGCTCATCCCTTAAATGTGCATCCTGTTCCATACGCAGCTAGTTACCTGAGAATACAAGTTAGAAAAGTGTCAACACAATGGTTGGTGAGTTCACAGGTTTTGATATATCATGCTGTTTATCAATTTTAGTACCGAGCCCTAGGCCCAAAGTGTCAGTGCGTCACTACCGAACTAGACTTGTTTGTCCTTGCCTCCGCTATGCCTCGTATGCATAGCAAGTTAGGTCAGAATTTGCACGGGTTATGACATCCAGTCAACATAGTGCCCCGTGGGGTTAGTCATTCCCTAATGGATCCATCCAAATCTACCACGTTGTTCGTACATTAACGGTAAGACTTTGTGAGGGCTTGTTACGAGTTCAACACTTAATGTTTGTCTAATAAACCAGCATACACATAATGTTTGTACAGTAATAGATGTTTGACTCGATGCAACTAGTATTCTCCCCCTATTTAAAAGCGTTTGAAAAAGAGTAAAGAGGGGCCGTAAACTCACCTTAGTGATAAGAGTAGCAAATAAGCGTAAGCTCCTGATGTAGTAGCACGTGTCGGTCACCGGCAACCTATATCGCATACCGTACGTGAGTTTGTGTAAGTGACCGTGCTAGTGTTTGTGTTAGTGCTCGTGTTCGTGTCCAACAACCCTTGGTTGTTCATGTCTGTCCGTGTCGGTCCACAATGACCGTGTTTGCTCATGTTGGTCCACATTGACCGTGTTTGACCGGAGTTGACCAAGTTTGACCGTGTCAAGTCAACGACCCGTTGGTGATCCGTGTGACGGTTGTGAATCGTGTAGCAATCGTGTAAGTGCTCGTCGTGTGCAAAACGCGTAAGTCGCGTCTATGGACAACTTACTATTTATAGTAAGTTTCCATTTATGGAAGGTTCACAAAGCATATCGGTTTTAGAGTTCTAGCATGCTCATTAGTCCTACGTGATCATGTTAACACATAGCACATCATCATACGAATTCATATAAGTCGTTTTCATCATGTTAGTGCACAAAAGTTTCCTAAAATGGAAAGTTTCCATTTTTGGCATACGTGACATCGGAAACCATCTAACTTAGCATCTAAACATCATGTTATAACATATTAAGTCATCTAGCATGCTCGAATCACACAACATGTTGACAAATCGGTTTTTGTAAACATAAAGTTACTATAAATAGTAACTTTGTTGTTTTGCATAGAAATAACCATTTTAGTATTTCAAAACCAATTTTCATATCACCAATCATCTTAATAACAAATCTAGCATCATTTAATCATACCAATATAGTCCAAATCATCATTTATCAATATTTCATTGATAAAAGTTACTAAATATAGTAACTTTGTCAAAATGATCATAAACATTATCAAATCCACATTCCACATATCCTATTCATCATAATATCATCCAAGTTACCATTTCATATACATGCATGTGTACCATTTCATCCATAACACCATTTTGTCAATATAAAGTTCCTATTTATAGAAAGTTCATCAAATCCCACCATTTTAACCATCTAAATCAAATCTAATCATGAGTAATCCTTCTAATATCATCAATAAGCATACCAACATACTCAAGATCATTCCTACCATCATGGATCATGCATGCATGGACATATAACATCATCTATCATCATTTTAAGCAACAAGACTTACACCCAACATCTTGGATCGTCCTAAAACATCATATAATCATCATGGATCATCAAGGAATACATCTAAATCATCAAACCCAGAAAATAAATTCGTGCATGTGAGCCATGGGTGCTTGCATGTGGGTTTTAACACTTGCATGTGGGTGTAATAGATGTGAAAGTGAGTTTTGAGCATAAAACTACCTTCTAGAGCTTCAAGGTTCTCTAGAATGATGGATGAGCAGCCTCTAAATCCCTGGTTCGTGGGTTCGGGTCAAGAACAAGGAAGGTGGTGGTGGTTCTTCGAGTTTCCTTGTGGTGCACAAGCTTCAATCCTTCAAGTTGGAGCTTCAAAGTGGTCTCCAATGGTGTAAAATGGTGGTAACATGGGTTAGAGGTTGAAGATGACCGAGTGGTGGCGTGTTTGGTCGAGAGAAATGATGAAGGTAGAGTAGGATATGATTTTCTTGAGTTTATAAAGATTTTCTGCGAACTGGGCATTGTCGCGTAGCGCGACACGGTGCAAGGTGGGTCTCGCGTAGCGCGAGGGATTTCGGGGTTTGAATTTCCCCCGCCCACCTGTCGCGTATCGCGACAGGTTCCTTGTGGGCCTTCGCGTAGCGCGACATATCCACTGAAGAGCCCAATAGGCCCATTTTCATTAGTTCGATCCGTTCGTCGCCGTTTTCACGCTTACGGACTATCGTTTGGCCTTGTTTGAACTTCCGAGTTCAAAGTGTGAGTGTTTCGTGAGGTTTCGAGTGTTGTGCTACAAAATGTGCTTGACGTTCACCAACGTTCGTGTGTTTTGACACGTGTGTGTTGTTTGCCGATAATTCCACGAATCATCTAGTCATGTGTCAGTGTTTGTACCGCCGTGTCACGTGTCACACTAAATTAACTAATTCTAGTGCCACGTGTACATAAATCATTTAAATAAACATTTAAATAAATAATAAGCTGACCTGGAAATTACGGGGTGTCACACAAAGAAGGTCATACGGTGAACCGGTGACTGACCAAACAATAGTCGAAAAGATACTACGAAGCCTCTCACCACGGTTCGATTACATAGTCCCCTCAATTGAGGTGTCCAACGATCTAACCAGGCTGACTCCCATCAGACTGATGGGAGCCCTGCAGTCTCAGGAAGCCAGACTAAACAGCAGGACCACCAATCAACCAGAGAGAACTGAAGAACAAGCCCTACAAGTCATTCAGGAGCCCTCTCGAGCCACCCCAGGATTTCGAGGGCGCACCCGCTACACCGGCCGAGGGAGGAACTCAGAAAGAAACCGCGGGCCACAATGCCACATATGCAACAGATTTGGGCACGTTAAGAAGGACTGCTGGTTCAACGAGGAAAACCAAGCCCAATTAGCCACAGAAGAAAATCGAGAGCAAACTGCTCCTGAGGAGCCGCACCTCTTCTTCGCACAAGTCCTAGCTGAGGACCAGAACGAACAAGCACCTCTCTCCCTGGTGGTCAGCACAGAAAGTGAGAGGAACAAATCGCACCTCTGGTTCCTAGACTCAGGGTGCTCAAACCATATGACCGGACACCGAGGGAGCTTCACGGACATAGATGAAACCTTCAAGTTGGAGGTGAATCTTGGAGACAAAAAGAAACTAGGAGTGGAAGGCAAGGGCACGGTGAAAATTGACATGCAAGGCGACATATACAAACTGCTGGACGAGGTGTACTATGCCCCTAAACTAGAGTACAACCTCCTCAGCGTAGGCCAGCTTATGAGGAAAGGCTACTCCCTGACCTTCGATGAGGGTCAATGCAGCATTAAGAACAAGAAGCTGGGATCCACTCTCATGAACATCAAGGATTCATCTAACAACATGTTTCTTCTGGACGCCACACTGGATACCGAGAACCAGACCACTCAAAACCAGAATGCTAACCAACTCTCAAACCTCTGGCACCTAAGGTACGGACACCTACATTTTCAAGGCCTCAAACACCTAGCAGACCGAGGCATGGTGAGAGGGTTGCCTCCGATCACCACCACAGGCCTGTGTGAGGGATGTATTATGGGAAAACAACACAGGCAGTCCTTTGACTCCCACTCCTGGAAGGCCACCTCAAAGCTTGAACTGATCCACGCTGACCTGTGCGGGCCCATGCAAGCAACAAGCCTAGGCGGAATCAATTACTACCTGCTGCTGATAGATGACTATACTCGCATGAACTGGGTCTACTTCTTGAAGCACAAATCCGAAGCATTCGAAAACTTCAAGGCCTTCAAAGCCTCCACAGAAACTGAAAGCTCGAGCCGCATCAAAGTCCTCAGAACTGACAGGGGGGGCGAGTTCTGCTCCACTGAGTTCGATCAGTTCTGTAAGATAGAAGGCATCAGGAGAGAACTCACCATTCCTCACACCCCACAACACAACGGGGTAGTCGAAAGGAAAAACCGGACAGTAATGGGGTTTACCAGGAGCATGCTCAAGCAAAAGGGACTGCCCAATACCCTCTGGGCCGAGGGGTGGCCACCGCAGTCTACTTGTTGAATAGGTCACTTACTCGCACCAGGCCCAACAAAACCCCAATGGAGGCATGGTCCGGACATAAGCCCTCAGTCTACCACCTAAAAGTATTTGGCAGCATAGCCTACAGCCTAGTCCCATCACAACACAGACTGTACAATCCAACCACCAAGAAATTCTCAGTACAAAAGCACGTGACTTTCAATGAAGAAGGAGTATGGCCATGGACCAGTGATGGGACAAAAGCTCATGAACCTGACCCCACCTTATTCACTGACCCATTTCCAGCAGCCATCCATGAAACCGAAGACCACTTCCCTCAGCAAACCTCACAAACAAACTCCCCTCATCCCGCACAAAGTGACACACCATCTTCCTCTCAACCACTCTCACCATCAAATATACCGAGTACCAGCCTAAACCCAGCCACTGTTATAATAAACCCCAATCCTGCAACTCAAACCTCTGCCGGACCTTCTAGAAGAACCAGTAGGCGTCTGGCATGGCTCAGCGACTATACCACCGGAGAAGATCTATCAGATGAAGAAACCCAGTTGTTTGCTCTAACCATAAGTGACCCAATGACTTACACTGAAGCAGCACCCAAGCCTGAGTGGCAGCTGGCCATGCAGGAGGAAATGGATGCCCTAAAGAGGAACAAGACCTGGGAGCTCACCTCATTGCCCGCTGGAAAACATGCAGTTGGAGTAAAGTGGACCTTCAAAACCAAGATCGGTCCAAACGGTGAGGTTACAAGATACATGGCCAGGCTTGCCGCTAAGGGCTATTCTCAGGTGGAGGGCATCGACTACACTGAGACTTTTGCTCCGGTAGCTCGGTTTGAAACCATCAGAGTCATTATAGCCATAGCAGCCCAGCGAGGCTGGGAACTCCACCAACTCGATGTAAAAACAGCATTCCTCAATGGGGATCTCACTGAAGAGATCGATGTTGATCAACCAGAGGGCTTCAAAGTAAAAGGAAGTGAGACTAAGGTGTATAAACTAAGAAAAGCACTGTATGGATTAAAGCAGGCGCCTAGGGCCTGGTATTCCAAAATAGATGGTTACTTCCTGAGAAATGGTTTTCTAAGAAGCAATAGTGAGCCTACACTCTATGTAAAGACCTCAGCTAATCATGAGATCATGTATGTGTGTCTTTATGTTGACGACATAGTGTGCACCAGCTCAAGTCAAAGGCTGATAAAAGAATTTAAGGCAAGTATGAAGTCAGAATTTGAAATGTCTGACTTGGGTCTTCTCAAATTTTTTTTGGGACTCGAGGTGATTCAGAAGAAAGAAGGAGTCTTTGTTTGTCAATCACAATATGCTAGAAAGCTATTGACTAAGTTTGGCATGGTTAGGGCTAAAGCTGAGGTAACTCCCATGAATGCTGGTGAAAGGTTGCAAGTTGATGATGAGTCAGGAATGGTAGACGACTCAAATTATAGAAGTGTGGTTGGAGGATTGATTTATCTGACTCATACCAGACCTAATCTAGCATTCTCTGTTAGCCTAGTCTCTAGATTTATGCAGAAGCCCATAAGATCCATCAAGGAGCTGTTCGAAGGGTTCTTAGATATGTGGCTGGAACATGTGAGTTTGGCTTATGGTATGACAGGCAAAGTAAACTGGAGTTGATTGGGTATACTGATAGTGACTGGGCTGGGTGTGCTGATGATCGCAAGAGAGTCTCTGCAAATGTATTCATGCTGGGTGGATGTGCTGTTTCTTGGAGTTCCAGAAAGCAGTCTACAGTGGCCTTGTCAAGCACTGAGGCCGAATATATAGCTGTTACTGCTGCTGCATGTCAGGGTGTGTGGTTAAGGAGAATCCTGAGAGATTTGGGCTGTGACCAGAGGTCTTCCACTATTATTTTCTGTGATAATAAATCAGCTATCAACTTGTCAAGAAATCCAATTATGCATAGTCGGTCCAAGCACATTGAACTGAAGCATCATTTTATTAGAGATTTGGTCAAGCAAGAAGAAATTCAGTTGGAGTTTTGTGGCACTAATGAACAATATGCTGATATGCTTACTAAGGCTGTTTCCAGAGAGAAGTTTGTTCAATTTCGATACTGTGTTGGAATGAGAAGGTTCGAAGTAAGGGAGGGTGATGAAGCTACTTCAAAAGAGTCAGTTGTGATTTGTTAGTCTGGTAGAGTAGTTAAGAGTTTGTTTGTTCTTTCTCCTATATAAGGAGGGTGTAATTGTTTGTTGTGTGTGGTTCTTCATATAATAAAAATCAGTCTCATTCATCTTCTTTCTTTCTCTGAACCTTCACCTACCGCCTGGAGCGTTGGATTCTGGTGGATTCAAGGTTCGATTTCCCCGGGATTGCTAAAGAGAATTGAAACGATTGTCATCATCCCCATTCGAGTCGGACGCCGTGATGGCGACGGTGGTCTGTGGTGGTGTACATGGCCGGAGGTTGGCGGTGTACGTTGCCGGAGGCTGTGATGGTGACGGTTGTCTAGAGAGGGATTTTATCATAGAGAGGGATGGATTTTAACAGAGAAGGGTATTTTAGACCTTTTACATCCATTTAACAGAAAATATTAACAGACATTAACTCCAGGTATCATCCGTGTTACTTTTTGCAAAGTATTTGACTACCGTTGTAATTTCTTGAATTTAGGGACCATCCGTGCAATCTGGGTAAACCACAGAGACCATCCGTGTAATTAACTCTTTTTTTTTCCAACTGTACTCGATACATAAAACAAAAAAAGTTAATGTTGTGACAATTTATAGAATCAGTCATGATTCAGTCAAATCGGTCCATGCCATAGAAACTCAAAGTGCAACTCTTTAGCACAATGATGAAACATCCTATCCCTAATAAATAATATAAAGTAAACGTAATAATCGTTGATCAATCCTATAGTTAATTAATCACCGGTGGTAGATAAACATGATAAGAGTAGAAATTGGTTATTCACGTTATTTTTAAAATTCACTTGTTCTAAATTTTAACCATAGTGACTAGGGCTCTTTACAAACCAAGCCAAAATCAAACCAGGTATAAGGTCGTTTGAACTCGTTTCTTTTTAAACAAAGCAGCTTGATTTGATTCAAGCTTTTACTGTTTTTTTATTATTAATGTGTGTGTATTTTTTATCATTAATGTGTGTGGTTTGTTCGCTTGAACTCATTTGTTTTTATTGTTTTTTTATCATTAATGTGTGTGTATTTTGTATATATATATATATAGAATAATTTATATATTTTTAGAAACAAAGGGAGCGAGCTAACTTTTACTTGTGCTTAGTTTTGTTTTCAAACCGAATGAGCCAAATTTGAAAGAGTTTTTTTTTTTCTGCGATTCTTTTTATCAAATTTCGAACAATTTTCAAGCGGTAGAACTATTTGGACTTGACAAACTATTTGGCTTAAAATAACAGTTGAAAGATACAATGACAGAACATTTATTTGATGATGACGGTTGCAAATTCCAAGTCCAATTCACCATCAATGGCTTTGGATGAAAACAGTTTATACTGTCTAGAAAAATATATCTTTCTTATCACACATTTCTATTGCACATGTAAACATAAATGTTGAAGATTAATAGTTTTTGAGATTTTTTTAGTCCTTTATCATTTATTTATATGACTTGACTTTAAGCTAAATTATTAAAAATAAAAATGATATACGATACACGATTATAATTTAGAGATAATTACATATATCTCCCTCTTTTGAGGTCTAATTACATATATATTCAACTGAAAAATTTAATTACATATATACCCAACTTTACTATTTTTAAACATTGTGACAAACATACTCTTTTAGTAACCTTTGAATTCCAAACACACATATGTAAACCCCATACGCAAACACCAAATTCATTCATCGCCCTCCCCCATACTACTGAAGCTCCGTCAATTAAAAATGAAAAAAAAGACACGAAAAATGATAAAAAAAAGAAGAAAAAAAAACTAAAAATAGGGAAAAAAACGTAAAATAAAGGTGTATTAGAAGAAAGGTAAAATAGGTAAAATACATTTTTTTAAAGTAAGAGTAAATTTGTAATTTGTTAATTCATTTTAATTAAAATGAGTATATTTGAAATTTTAGCATCAGAGAAGGGGATATATGTAACTAAAATTTTGGATTAGGTATATATGTAATAAATAAAATTTATATAGGGATATATGTAATTAAAATTTTGGATTGAGTATATATGCAATAAATAAAATTTATAGAGCAATATATGAAATTGCCCCTATAATTTATGATAGCTTTAAAATTAAAACAAATAATCTCTTTTTACCAATTTTTTTTTAAAAAACCAGCAACTTAATTACCCGAATATAATCTCCTCGCATGGATATGAGAGCCAAATAAACCTCTACCCCATACTTTTCCATCAACACCACATCTATCCATGCCACGTGTCATTCCATCGTTGCCAGCTTATCTTTTGTAGAACCATTCTTTCAAAATCCAAAACAACGCACTCCTGCTTCTTCTTCGTCTTCTTCAGCTTTGAAGCTCAAAGAAACAGATAAAAATGGAATCAACAGGAGGGGTGGCGTGCTTTGCACGTGGGACAATCTTACCAAGTGTTGCTTCTCAAAATACAACTTCGTTTGCTTCTCCTCGGCGTGTATCTCCATCATTCGCCACCAGGGTTTGTATCAATTATTTCTTCCTTTTTTTCATTTAATTTTATATTATAATTTAGAAATCTTGAAATAATTTGATGTATTTGGGTTATATTAATTAATTGTTTTTGTTAGAGTTTAAAAACAAGCTCGTTTTTTGGAGAGTCTTTGCCAAAATCATCATCCCTCAAGGTTTCAAAGATACAAAAATCCTCATTCGTAACCAAATGCGAAATCGGTGAAAGTTTGGTATGTATATAACTAACTAATTAACGGTTGTAGTCATTGTGTATATGACTAGCTATTGAAGCTTATTTAGTGTTGTAACTATACGAATGTAGGAAGACTTTCTATCAAAGGCAACCCCAGACAAGGGTCTGATCAGATTGTTATTAAGCATGAGTGAAGCCATCAGGACCATTTCATTTAAAGTCCGGACTGCATCTTGTGGTGGCACCGCATGTGTCAACTCGTTTGGTGATGAACAGCTTGCAGTCGATGTGCTCGCCGACAAGCTTTTGTTTGATGTTAGCTTCAAATTTGCATACTTTTTTCTTCTTGTAGTTACAAACATGTTATAATTTGTTGTAAATTCTTTATTAGGCGTTGAGTCACTCGCATTTCTGCAAATATGCTTGCTCTGAAGAAGTTCCTGAGCTTCAAGACATGGGTGGTCCGGTCGAAGGTTAAGACTTTACAATCTAGCAACTTTTCATAGATTAAGACTTTACTATCTGAAGAAGTTCTTGAGCTTCAAGACATGGGTGAACTATTTTTCTTGACAGGTGGGTTCAGTGTGGCTTTTGATCCCCTTGACGGGTCTAGCATTGTTGACACCAACTTCACCGTTGGTACCATCTTTGGTGTATGGCCGGGAGATAAGCTAACCGGGGTGACAGGAAGGGACCAGGTGGCTGCAGCCATGGGAATTTATGGACCTAGAACCACTTATGTTATTGCTATCAAGGGTGTCCCTGGAACCCATGAATTTCTTCTTCTTGATGAAGGTAAAAAGATCACTTGTTTTTCAAAAACTAATGATAATTTTACAGCAACAAACATTTGTCAATTTCGATGATCATCAGGGAAATGGCAACATGTGAAAGAAACAACTGAAATCTCAGAAGGGAAGATGTTTTCCCCAGGAAATTTGAGAGCCACTTTTGACAATCCTGATTATGATAAGGTTTTTAAACTTTTTTACTGTAACACATCAATAAATCTTGGAATTGTATCTTTTAGCACTTTCTATAAATATTTTTTCATTTGATCATATGCAGCTGATCAATTACTACGTAAAAGAGAAGTACACTTTGCGGTACACTGGTGGAATGGTGCCCGACGTTAACCAGGTCAACCTCTTCATTTCGTTGCTTAAGATTGTTTTTATAGGAGTCAAGGGGGCCAAAACTCGAATAGGCTGCAATATTGGACTGTCTACATTTTTTGGTTCTAATGTTGAATTTCTTGCAGATAATTGTGAAAGAAAAGGGCGTATTCACAAATGTGATATCACCAACAACAAAAGCCAAGCTAAGGCTTCTTTTTGAGGTGGCTCCATTGGGACTGCTGATTGAGAATGCTGGCGGTTATAGCAGTGATGGGACACAGTCCGTGTTAGATAAGGTTATTGTGAACCTTGATGATCGGACTCAAGTAGCTTATGGGTCCAAAAATGAGATCATCCGGTTTGAAGAGACGCTTTATGGGTCATCTAGGCTCAACTCTGGTGTGCCTGTTGGAGCTCCAGCTTAAAACCAATACCTTGTTTTGTAAACATTTATTGTTAAGAATTTAATGAAAATTTCATCATACATGTAAATTTGAATTCTAAATTTTTACAGATATTTTAAGCAATAACTTACGAAAAAAAAAAAGAATAATTGCGCGCCAGGTAGGGGTCGAACCTACGACTTTCTGCTTAGGAAACAGACGCTCTATCCACTGAGCTACAGGCGCTGCTTTTGTTAAAACTTCTTGATGATATATAATATCTATAAATACTTTTGAAACTCTTGAATAATTATAATCGGGGTCCACATTTCCAACAAAGCAGGGAATAAGTGACGTACTAAACAGACGTATATTGTTTGACGTTTTAAGATGTTACCGACACTAAGTGTGACATTGATATAAATCGCATGCATTAATTAATGGTAATGTAAAGAAGTGTAAATGAAACTTTTAAGACCTGTTGTTCTTGCCACTTGACCCTTTCTTTTTGCCTTTCACTACCTCTGCCTCAAATAATTGCTCATGGGCTTTGGCCTTTAGACCTCCCTAAGAAGTGGGTTTCGTCATTTGGTTGTTGGTACACTAAATACTTATACCCTTTTGTTTTCCACGTTTACGTAAACGTTAATGTCTGAATATCACGCCAAATACGACACTAATTTATATGTTATAGCCAATATGACACTAACCTACGTTGGTTTAATCAATCTCCGGGGGGTCTCAAACAAAATTTTACATTTGGCATATGATATTTAATTGAAGGAACAAAAATATTAAAGCACTTGCATAAATAAATAAATAAATTCAAAAAGTCTTTCAAAAGAGGCTAGCAAGCAACAACTAAACTTTGTAACTAATATTTTTAGAGTGTTTTACATTTGAGAATCTTTACAAACTTAGTGGGGTTGAAACACTTGTTTTTGATTATATATACAAGGCTGACCTTGTGTTTTTTGTTAAAGTAATAGTGTGGACGTGTAGTGTATAAAATAATGTAAGTTATTATATAAGTGAAATTGTATAAGTTGAAATCATGACAGAATGGCAAAAAGGTCCTCTTATTATTATTGCAAAAATTATAAAGATATTTGCCACTATGTTCACTAAAGAAGTTTTATAGAGTTTTCTTTCTGTAAAAGTTTTGGTAGGAGCAATAATAATACAAGACATGAAAAGGCAAATGAATCACTGTCTTGCCAAATCTTGCTAACTTTTAAATGCAATTATAAAAGCGTTTGATGTCATAAAGTAAAAACCTTTAGTGTGACAGTAAAAATTGTTCAATTCATACAAAGCATCCAACACTTTCTGTATAAATAGCAAACAATCTCACTTCCATTGACAACTTTGAAACCTCCTGCTTCAATCATTTTGGGTTCATTCACAAATCACAATCACGATTCACATCAAACCATTCTTGATTCTTCTATAAGAGGTAAAGCTCTCTTCCTTTCTTGGAAAAAAACTGATTTACTTCCTAGTTATAGATCCCGCTGTTTTTTCTTTCTGTTTTTTATAAAAAAATAATTTAGAAGTGTTGTTTTAATTTTTTAGTCATGTTTCTCAATTGGGTATTAGATTAGTTTCAAATTCTGTGATTGAATTGAATGATTAAATAGCGCTATTCATCACTGTCCTATTTTTTCAATGTTCTTGATAATTGAATTGATGGGCCATTTTCAAGATTCTTGAATATGTTCTAATCAATCCAGAAAAAGGGTATCCAAATGATCTTATTCCTATTAATGATTCTGAACTTTTCCTTTGTATTTGTATGGTTTTCTTCTTCTATGAAACAACAGCTTTTGAAACAGCATCTCTATCTTTGCAAGTTTTAAGCTCAAATCATATGATGCAAGTGAGCAAGAGATCAAAATGGACGAAAGAACAGAACAAATGGTTTGAAATTGCTCTAGCAATATTCGATACAGAAACGCCAGATAGATGGTCAAATGTAGCTGCCTTTGTTACCGGGAAATCAGAATATGAAGTGAGAGAACAATATGAGGAATTAAAAGCTGACATCAATAATATAGAAGCAGGATTGGTTGAAGTTCCAGGCTACTTGAACCTTAGATCTGAATTCAATCATGATCATGGGCTCAGTTCGTTCAGAAATAGGTTTTTCAGGTTAAGATCCTTTGACCATGAGAGGCGAAAAGGTGTACCTTGGACTGAAGAAGAGCACAGGTGAACCATTTGTATTAACTGAGAAACCAAACATGCTATAATGTTAGTATACTAACTTATATTAAATTTGCAAAAGGCGATTCCTAATGGGTCTTGAAGTTCATGGCAAAGGAGACTGGCGAAACATTTCGCGCAACTTTGTTGTGACAAAAACGCCAACACAAGTAGCAAGTCATGCTCAAAAGTACTATGCAAGGCAACATTCAGATGGGAAGGAAAAGAGGAGACCTAGCATTCATGATATCACTACCGTCCACCTGGCACGAACCACTGATTTCTCAAGTGACTCAGATAAATTCTCACCAATGGGCAATACGTCAAACAGTGGAATCAATATGCGCTTGTATAATTCTGGTCTGTTTTTCCAAGCTACAAGATTCAGGGTTAGATGACCCAGGCTGCTTGTTGTAATTCAGATCACTCTCTTGAGGATGTGTATTCATGTTATTGTATGCTTAAAACGAAAAATCTGAATTCAAAATTGGGTTTTTAGTGTTATTTTTGATCAATAATCATGACAGAAATTGTAGATTGACATGAAACCTCATCACATTTCTTTTCATTAAAATATTTGGCTTCTGTACTTCATTGCTAGATGCATACAACAAGTTGATTCAGCTCTATATGTGTCAATGGCCAAGTCATCAGCTGAGTGGCTGACTCACTCTACACTAATCACATTTTTTTTCCAGATCATCACCACCATTTACAATATAATATATATGTATAGCAACTTACGCCTTGTTGATTTAAGCTCTCATTTTTTTTAAAAAAAACGAAAGCAAGCCGAAATGCAACCCACATGTACATACATGAAGAATAAACTTATATAATGTGGCTAGTATTTCTTCAATACATATGATATAAAGTCATATCTTACCAGCTATTGTTTCTTTTGCTGAAAAAGAAAAAAAATTCTATTGGAGTATGACAAAGGCCCTCACTTCTTGATATATATATATATATATATATATATATATATATATATATATATATATATATATATTAAGTTTTGCAAGTTGCATGATATAGCACTAGGTTACACCATCTAGTTATACTTTTTAGTATATTTGAGGATGGCCCGCATATAACATAAAGCTTCAAATCATACATTTCGAGAACACAATATCTTTTTTTTTTTTCTTCGTTAAATAAAACTCAGCAGCGGGTGATGTCGTTTTTTTAGGTATTGCTAGCTGGTGATGGTCTTACAAAAGACATACAAGGGGTGTTTGTTAATTTGTCGAAAAACCGTTGATGTTTGACCAAAAAATATTACCTAAAGTTACATGGGGTGGTTGTAAGGGGAGGAGACGGCTAAGGGCAAACAAACCGAAAATACATTACTCGAAAACCAACCATAGCCGACTGTTAACTAACTGCCCATAGCCGTTGCTTGGTTATCAGTTTAGGTAAATGCTAAACTGAACTAAAACCAATTTTGGACACCACTAGAGACAACGATCGTGCTAATGTGTGCTAAGTGTAGAAGAATAAGAGGGGAGTTGGGACCATATATATTTGTTTTATTACTTTTTCTTGTATATATGCATGCTTGTGTGTATGTGCGTGCTTCTCTATATTTTTATTAAAATAAGACCTTGAAATGTATATAGTGATCATGAGCATGTTATTGTCACCTCACATCACGAAATGGAGTGGTGAGTTTGAGTAGGCTCACGAGTCACGAGCAATTGTTTTTTAGAATCTCACTCAAATGAAGACTCCTCCTTGGTGTGTGTTGGCATGAGTGTTGTTGATGTAACGCCTATATGACAAGTGTCACACTCACTTCGTTAATATGTCTTAAGCTCTAAGGTTCTGTTTAGTATGCATAAATGAATTGTGGAATGAAATGAGTCATTATGTTGAAATGAAAAGAAATGCGTTTGGCTACCATATAGGAATGGATTGTAATATTACATAAGGAATATGATTCATTCACTTTTAATGATTTTTATTCTTTTTGAAATATGAGTGTTTTGTTTCATTCCTTCTCTTGAAGGAAGGATCTGGCCAATGACCCGAACCGAACCTTGACTCGACCCATGCCTTGAACCATGACACGAACCATGATTCAAACTATGACCCGACCCATACCAAGCCCATGACCCAAAACATGATCCGAACCATAACTCGAACCATTACCCAATCCATGACTCAAACAATAACCCGACCCATGAACTAAACCATAATCTGAACTATAATCCATTGCATGAACCAAACCACGACCCAATCCATTAAGTACCCCATGACATGATCCAATGTCAAACAATGAGCTAAACAATAACCGACCGACAGTCCGAACCATGACTCGACCCATGGGCCATGACACATGACCCTACCCATGATTCAAATAATGATTAGAACCACGACTCGTCCCATAAATTGTATTTCATTCCCAGAGATAACCAAACAGGATAATGAAATAGTAATAATTCATTTCTTTCCTTTGTACATTCAACTCCCCCGTCCATTTATTCACTAGTCTATTCCATTCTTTCACACAAACAGACCCTATGGGTGAGACCTCATAGATATTTAGGCTTATTTTTTATATTTATATATCAAGTTATAGTTTGGTCGTTTTAAATCCTCCTAATATAAAAAGTTAATGTCTCTTTACTACGGGTACTAAACATACTACATGTAGGCAGAGCCGTCTCTGAGAAATTAGATGCCATGTGCGAATGCTAAAAATGGGATCTTATGTATGTGTGTGATAATTAGTTTGTAACAAAATATGAAGTGAGTTAATATGTTTTTTAACCTAAATTTTAAATTGTAATAAGTTATTGGGTCAAATGTTTAATGAACAAGTTTTTCTTTTTGATTTTATAAAATTCGTAAATGAGTTAAATATATTTAAAAAAATTGGAATATAAATTATATGTGTTTGATGTAAAATAAATTAATGTATATAATATATACAATTTTTTTTTAAAAATTAGGGCCCCTAAAGAAAATGGATCCAGTGCGGTCGCGCCTTCCGCATTTACTCTAAGACCCCCTGCATGTAGGTAAAGTTTTAGCCTAACTATGTAATTTGTATAATAGGGATAAAAACATTAATACCTAGAAACCAGAGACTATACGTGTAATTAATTTTCGAGTAAACAAACAATTATTATCCGACTTTCCAACCCATGACACCAGTTAAACCTAGGTTTGTTGTTTTAATTGAATCACTCTCTTGATTATTTCTTTTGAGTTATTGTAACATAAATTAATACATCCGAATGGTTTACCAGACCAGGTATCATGACAACATCGTTTTAAAAAGTAAGTTTTTAGTGTTTTATGTTATCTTTCTTGACCAAAAAAAAAAAAAAAAACGCAGATTGGCATGTGAACCTCCATAGATTTCCATTTTTTATCCAAATTCTGCACAAAAAGTAATTACTGCGGTGTACAAATCAGCTACACTTGTCTAAAGTCCGGTAAATATGCTCTTAGATATGTACAAACTCATCATCTTTGTTTTCTTGTCTTGTTCTTTTTGTATTTGTCATTTTGTCTTGTTTCTGTTGTTTTTTGCCTGATGCTATTCAGGAAAAGTGAAATTCTAAAGTAAACCTGCTCAAGTAAAAGATGAACTATTGGCCAAAACTAGATAATAAATATGATCCTATTTGTAATTTTCATTCATATTTTCATTCAAGACACATATTTCTAGCACATATGTTATTCCTTAGGTTTTATTGTTAGTTCTTGGTTTCTCATATTGGATATTTAAAGAGATGTTTAAATCACATATTAGCTTTTTGGGCCCCAAAACTTACAGTTAGTGTATGCAAGCAGCTTGTAAGAATGTTTTCAAAACTAACAAAAAGCCAACACAAACAATTATAAACAGTAAAGATACAACAAACAAACAAAACAAAAAACAAAGTGTGACATATCTCAGCCTGTTTCCAAGAAAAAGATGCTACCTTTTGTAATAAACATGTACACATTTACTGAGCGATGGAGTTGAGGGGGATAACAGAAGGCGGGAAGTCGGTTCTTGGTCCAGCAAGAGAATAATAAGCAAGTATATGTGCAGGATGTTCCATCTCTCTCCCTTCTCCACAGTTGACCTTTCTAGGTGGAATTATTTCAATATTCCAAAACGGGCGGGCCATTGCTAACAGATCAAATCCAGTTTTAGATCCCCTGTAACCTTGTACCCATAAGTATCTTAAAGATCTCAGCTGTAAAACAGCCATAGCGAGTGCAGTTTCACTAAAACAACACCCTCTCACTTCAAGTTTCTGTAGGCTAGGGCAGCCTCTAGAAAACTCAAGAAGTCCTGTATCAGATTCCCCAAGATATCCCAGAAGCATCCATCTTATATTCTGACTGTGTTGACCAATATAAGTCAAACCCACATCAGTTAGCCCTCCAGGTCTAAGATAGAGTGCAAATCTTCTGAGTTTATCGCAACCACTCAGTAAAGATTGGATACCGTTATCAAGTGGCAAATCTGTGATAACTTCTTCTTTATCCAGTAAAACCATACGGAAATCACAGAGTTTTTTCAGGTTCATGCCCATGGATTCTAGAGCTGCATTTGTGATATCAGATACGTATACAGCAATGTATTCTAGATCCAGACAGCCTTGTGCTATTGCGGTTAATCCCCTTTGAGAAACAACACCTTCTTCATCTTCCATCTCTTGTTCATCAGCTCCTCTTTCAATTCTAAGCCTTTTCATTTTTTTGCAAGAGCGAGCTAGAACTTCCAAGCCCCTGTCTCCAATCACATTTCTTGTCTGTTTTTCATCATTTTTGAATTCTTAATTAGCTGATTTAAGCATCTTTACATTAACAGGTTACACTTGTTTGGATGTGTTTTTACCAAGTTAATATGTGATTATGGATAATCAGGAGACTGCATTTGATGTGTTTTTGTTGTTTGTTGTTAATAACCAGTTTCAAAGTGTTAAATCAAACATCATGTAAGAACAATAAGAACTGTGAGAACGTACCTCAAGAACTTCCAAATTAGGACACTGTTGGAGCAACACACAGTGGCCCTCAGTGTCAAGAAGTGCATAAAGGAGATCAAGTTTCTTTAGGCGAGAAGCAAAAGGATACACAATGGGCATTTCATTTGTGCTCATGTAATTCAGACCTAATCGACACAACCTTAGGGGGTAAGCTAGAGAAGCATACTGCTCGGATGATTTGTTAAAGCAACCGCCACTAAACTCTTCAAGTGAAACAGCAAACCGAAAAAAGCCAACAAGATCCAAGATTTCACAGTCACCTATCTTGACAGATGCTAAAGATTTACATCTTTTGGCTATCAGCTCAAGATCATTAAAACTAACTTGTGAAAGATCAGTCATATAAAAGTTTAATGTTTCAAGTTGAGTATTGTTCATAGCAAGCTCATGTAGCCAGTTTCCATCCTTCTCTACCACTTGGCTCTCTTCTAAGAACAGTACTTTAAGGTTCCTGCAATAATATAATCGTGAACATGACAGAATAATTATGAAACCCAGCATGTAAACAATGTAATCTAGGCCGAATTCATCGACTAGTTATTTAATTTAAACTAAACATGAGTGTATTTCAAGAAAATATTGTAATTTTAAACTGATGATATTAAGCATTCACCAAACATTTCAACAAAATCAAATAATTCGTATCCATGGAGGTTGACATAATCATATTAATTAACTTTTGTGTCCACTTGTAAAATCCAGAAAGCATGTATGTCTACAGATGTGTTTTGACCCAAAAAACAAATAATTATGTTGTAGGAACCAGGTAGAGATGTAAAGGAAAGAACATAGTTTTTAACTAAAATGACAATTTCCTAAATAAGAAAGAATGGGAAAACGGAGTATTCGGTAAAGATTCATACAAAGATTGAGTCTTTCTCAATCTAACAACAAACTTCGATGAGATTTAATTTAACAACAAAACACAGTTTATAAAGTACCTGCAAGATCGACAAATATGCGAAAGTCCATCAGTGGAGAATCCAGAGCATTTATCAAGTTTAAGAACCTGAAGAGCATGCCCACGCTCACGGGCTAACACTTCAAGATCTTCATCTTTCACAATCATCCTTCTGAAATGCAAAGCCTTTAAGCAAATGAAAGATTTCGAAAGCTCCTCCACCCACGGCGTCGCAAACCCACCCCAGTCCTCCGGAATTAAGTTATACATGGCGGCCCGTGGCTTCCCTTTGAGTTTTAGTGATTCGACAAACGGAAACCTCCGCCATAGCTGTTTAGGTGAGGCCGTGTAACACAAAGCTATTGTCACGTGCTTGCGGGTTTGAGCCTCGAGTTCGTACAACCGCCGGCAGACTAACGAGACGGACTGACGGTCACGTGAGTCGTGTATGTAGGCTAACACGCTATCAAAAACGACGTCGGACATGCCGTGAATCCGCTGGTTGGTACCGTTCCGGTCCTCCATAACCAAATTCAAGAAAGAGAACACCCCAGTTGAAATCAAATCAAGAAAGTTGAAAACAGCTATCTGAAATGAGTTTTTGCAGATTAAACAAGTGAAAGAAACGAAATTTCATATTTAAATCAGGCAAGAAACAAAACCCCTAATTCAAACAGAAAAATCATTGAGATTCACTAATTTGATTCCGATGACCGGAACTGTAAACAAATATTTGATGAAGGACTTAACAAACCCAGACTACATAATCAAATTAGCTTCCTTTAAAGATGTATACGTTGATTCTATTACAAAAGAAAAACCAAGACAAATGGAGTGATTCTTGGCGATGAAAGGAGATGTAAAGAAGAGAATTTAGGAGAGATGAGATCAGGGGCTAGAGAGAGAAAGTACGGAGGAGAGGAATCGACGGTTGGGATTGGGGAAGATGTGGAGATCTGACGGTGACAGTAGGAGGAGTTTATTTGGTGACCGATAAATATGGAAAGTTTATTTAAAGGCTCTGCAAAAAAATGAAGAGAGTGTGAGTGAGACAGATGGAGTTGCCGAAGGTCGGGCGGGCGGGTGATGATGGATGGGTTAATCGGGGGTATATCCGATTAAGATTCCGAAGTCTGCAAAAACAACAAGTTTTGTGTCTCAGGCTCCAAATTTGCTTGCCTTCATCATCTATATATTTAAAGATTATATTATATTTTTCTTCAAGTGGTGTATTAGGATTTAAGAATTATGGATCTGGTTATTATTTTCAAAATTAATTATACGCATGGTACTAATAACTAATGCCATGCGTTTTTTTATAAGTTTTGTTACTTTATTCTTAATATATAATATATTAGGTTCTTATTATTATTTGTTAATATGTATTACGTTTAATATTTATTTAAAAAAATTATTTCTCTTAAGGGGAGGAGAGCGTTAAGTTACCACCGATGAAGACCACTTGCTTTCACATATCATATTACCATGTGATACAGGAGTGTTCATTGGTATTGGTTTGATTATGGGTTTGTTTGGTAACAAACGCATTCAAAGATGTGTGGTTAAGAATATGGAAGTAAATTAGTTAAAAAAACGAAAAGATTAAACTGCTTAAACCCAACATTTAAGAAGAGGATAAGCTCAAAACATAGATATGTGAATCATGTTTTAAACTTTAAGAGCGCAAATCATATATTCATGTGCTTAAACTTATGATTTTATTGGCACGTACGAAGACAAGGGAAACACAATTGGATACCATAAATGACAAAGAGGTCATCAAGAGTGGTGTTAGATAAATCTCCACATTGAAATATATCTTATTTTACTAATTGATTTTTAGCGTAGGCATCAATTGCTCTACTTATTAGATCATCCATAATACACACCCCACTGATATTTTTAGCCACATCATCATCTCACTGAAAAATTTAAAATCCACTAAAAAACATTTTCTACTATGCCACGTCATCACCCCATCCCCACACAAAAACCTTCCCCACCAATCACAAAAGAGAGGAGAAAGCAGGACGCGGGGGCCGCTGGCTGCTCGAATTTGAGCCCGGCCGGGGGGGCGGTGTTCCCGCCGGAGGCCGCCTTACCACAGGATCCCGCTGTTTCCACGGAATGACCATTAACAACGGTCTTAGGGTTGTTCAAAATATTCAAAACTCGAAAAAATCTAAAATCCGAATTGTATCCGAAACTCGGAAAAAACTCGTTCGAAATCTAATTCGGGTTTTTCGGGTATGATAATATGATTTTAGGTCCAGGTCGGGTTTCGAATAGGCAAAAGGTAGTTTTTCGGGACGGATATCCGAAGAAACCTGGTTTGTTCGGGTTGTTCGGATAGACCAAAAAAATTTACAAACCCGAATAACTCGTTATCCGACCCAATGAATACATTTGCTACTTATGCCACTTCAAGTGTTTAAGATTTTAACATCACTGAGGGATTCAATGGACAAGATCCATTCTTTTGAGGGGCCCAAAATTATAAAAACAAATTGTACTATACACACATGTATAATTTTTTTAGATAAAACACTATAACTAATATTAACAACAAAATGTTTTAGTTTTGACATACTCTCTTGTTAACATTTAATTATCTTTAAACTCATTTACCAATTATCTAAGTGTTATGAGCTAATTTATATTTTAAATAAAAAATAGCCATATCAATTGATTCATTTAACATTTTTTGTTTATTTTTATCATATCTTTAAACTCATTTACAAATTATCTAATTGTTCATTTTTTTTTAGAAAGTAGTAGTATGATAGTATGTTGTAAAAAAATAACATTTAACCATCTTTTTTTTTTATCACAATTACTGTTATATTATTAAACTTTTTATAATAACGGTCTTGCTTAATTGGCTTCAATAGACAAAAACCTATTTTAAGTATCGAAAGCATTGGTGTTCTTGTACAAAATTCAGCATCTTACCATAACTATATTACATTTACACATACGCATGCTTTGTAGCAAGAAGTAAGAAGTAATATGTTGTTTATATAATTTAAAGCTTATATATATTAAACTTCACTATCCTTAATACTAACATGGAAACACATCGATATAATTATCTTTTATGTTTTATTAGACTTGACAATCTTTATCTATAGCAAGATAAATTGGTAGTGGACCTTTGGTAAACAATTATTGTATTTTGAGTTGAAATAAGTAATATTATGATATAAAATGGGTTGAGATGAGTAACACTTTAACATAATACAGGTCAATACTGTTAACTTAAAAAGTATGCGAATATAATAGATTAAAATAAGTAAGAATGATCAATAATATATTTATGATAAAATTATTAAAATAAATTATTTGTTTTATTACAACTAATTTTAACTTTTGAATTGATGTATTTAAAAAATGATTCATTTAAATCCAAACTGATTTTACTCAAAACTCATCATAACTCGCATTCATTATAACTCATACCTCATGTTTTGTCCCGTTAAACAACACAACTCAACCATGTTCATTTTGTGATGCATATGTTTGATATAACAAATTCCTTTTCTACACAATCTGGACTTCCATTTCAACTGATTCCTCTCAAACAAAATGTTAGATATAAAAACCCTATTGATAAACTGACAAGAGTAATAAATATTTTATGCACGTTTCACACCACAATTACTTATTTTTTAGTAGAAATCGAATGAGCAGTCTTTAAGAAAAAGTATTTGAAATTTAGTAATACTTTAAACACAAGACAATTAGAATAGTAAAAAATTATGTGAACAGAGTGATTCTTCTAAAATCAAATTTGTTGGTAAAAAGTAAATCGAGTAGCTAAAGTATCTGTAAAAAAGAAAAAAAATAGTTAGCATGTGAGTAAAATACTGTTCATTTTAGTTTTCTATTGGATGTTAAGGTACAAGACCCTTTAACATTTCTTTTCGCACAACTAAGCATATGTAAGTACAAAATTATATTGTCCTAGATTTTTGTTTTTAATTTATGTAATATGTTAATGTCACCAGGTATAATTACTAGATTGTTTTTAATGTTATTTTATTGTTTTTCATTTATCAATTGTTTTATCACTATCAATTGAATTTCAATTTGATAATTACTATATTGTATCCAGAGTTTTTTTATTCTTTTTTTTTAATTTAAGTAATATAATGGGACAAATTAATCCTATTTCATTATTGTAGTTATTATTGTATTATTTATGTTTTAGTTTTGCATTTAGTTACTTAAAAATACATTAAAATTTACGTAAATTTATTTATTTAATTTTATTTAATCTCTCTTCAAATTTTTAATTATTTGATAACATACATATATATATATATATTCTTTATATAATTGATGTTATAATTTTCAATTTTATGTTTTGTTTTTATCAGGATTATTAATTTGTTTTAGTTTATCTTTATTTAAATTTATTTAAAATTGTTCATTTTTTGTTCAAGGTGGCAATAGTTATAATGGTTTTTGATATATGTTTTGATATTTGGTATCAAACTATTAATCACTTTAAAACACTTTGAACCTGTGAAGTTCTCAACGTAATCACAGGGTTGGAGCATAAATGTTAAATATGATGTAAATTTAGTTAACTATTTGTTTTAATATATCCACACTTACACATCTTTGATTCACATAACATAAAATACCTACATTTATACATCTTGGTGTCTTTTAATATAAATAAAGATAAATTTTGTTAATATTTTAGTCTCATATATTTGATAGAATTGTTTTTTTAAAATCCATCAGGTCGAGCATTTTATATTTTTAATTCGATATACATTTTACTATATAATTTTACAAGAATCGATTAAGTTTTTCTAAACATAGTCTATTGTAGTGTTGGTTATAACAATACATCTCATCATATAAACAACGCATAAGTAAAAGGCATAGATAGCCCATGCGATAAGTTCGAATTTTGTTTTAGAAATTACGAATATGATCATAACATGTTTACAATCCTTCCATTTTTATTCTATATTAAAAAAATAGCCGTTTTCTCTCTTATTTTCTTCTTCAATTTTTCTAAATGATTGCTTTATCCCTTTTAGAGGACTTTTCATTTTGTTTTCAATCACTCAAACTTTTTTTTGTCATAATTAAGTCATTCAAGTTACTTTGTATTTAAATTATATGTTTTTAACTTGAATAATAGTTAATACATGTTGATATAAGTTTGAATAAATAACCTTTTTAAAAAATGACTGATTTGAATCAATAATTATTAATTTTAACTAATATCTGACAAAGAACAAAAAATTAATAATTAATGATTACTTATTCAAGTCAGTCATTTTTAAAAAAAAATTATTCACTCAAACTTATATCAACATGTATTACATACAATTTAGGTTAAAAACATAGAATTCAAGTACAAAAATAACTTGAATGACTTAATTATGACAAAAAGAAGTTTAAGTGACTTAATGAAACAAAATGAAAAGTTGATTACATTTTTATGAAGCTTTCCCTTAAATAAACATAAAAAATATATATATATAAACTCCCAGACCATTTTGCCCCATCTTTGTTCAACGTACTGGTCACATTTGTAAGGAAATTCGATGTAGAGTGATTACGAAATTTAAAAAACATTAGAAAAACCATGAATATACAATTTTCTAGAATTATTGCACTTATGTACACTTAAGGATTAATCGTTTTATCATGGACATAATCAATGATGATATGGCATGGGTTGCCAGTTCATGATCAACAAAACGTTATTAATATCAATTAGAAAAATCAAAGAAAAATGTCAATACAATTTAATGAATTCCAGCATTCACTTTTTAGACATTCGATTTGTTTTGATATTTTTTCTTTAATTTTGTAATTGATATTGATATCAATACAAGTCGACTTTATCTAACATTTTCTTTGATTATTTCTTCTATTTAGTTTGTATAAGTTTATTAGCATTTTGTTGTATTTAACATGGTTTGAAAAAAAAAAGTATTATAATTAGTTATAGAATTAGAATAACTCAAGTGGGTTGATTGTAAAAAAATAAAAACAAAATAATCATATGTTGATTGAATAAAAAAATTACAATAAATTAATTAAAAAAATAAATAAACACTCATTTTGGTAATATTATTTTTAAATCACCATTTTAGTAAATTTAAAATAAACAGTCCTTTTTACTAAATATTTTTTTTCCAAAA